>JBBGZY010000925.1:0-1200000 GCA_037952925.1 Lithobates clamitans | reverse complement strand
TATATGATTTACAGTGGGCCATTTGCATTGATGACCTTGATGAGCTCCCAGGTAGAATTGCAGTTATGGAATATTGACAATAGTTCCAGGTTTACTTCAGTTCTCTTTGTTCAGGTTTTCACAAAAGCGCCCATTTATGAAAGAAAATTTGATTTGCACAGATTGCTTCTTTTATGACAATTGATAGTTTGCTGTATGCAAGGAGTCCACTTTTGCTTCATGTTTCGCTCCAGTTTCCATAGATCACTAAGGTACTAGTAGTAAACAGAGCTTCATACAACATGAAGTCACCCCCCCCCATACATACACAAAATATACTTTCATGGCTGCTAGTCATCTCCACGAGTTAAAACTAGATGTTGTAGATAAATATGTCATAAATACATATTTTTCTGGAATTTTTTCTCATGCATTCTATTAAATACTAGCTGAACTGTTTCAATGTACAAGCCCCCTGACACCATCTCCCTTCACTTGCCCCATTGTGAAGTGGATACTCCCTTCTCCGCTCCTATGGTAACCATGGTAACACCTACCGCTGCTATTCTGCTGTCACCGTTCTGTGCTGCATACATATGATTAAGGAAAGGCTGCGGCTTGTCAGCTTTCTTCTCCAGCTGAAGGTGTATTGCACATAATGAAGGCTGGAGACAGGAGTCCCTATAATAGAGTGGAATCTTGTTCTCTTCAACTTATCAACAATCAGTGATAGGGACATAAGTGGTCTTCCTTTAACTCTTTATATGTGCACATATTAGCGGAAAGAATGTCTTATTGTTGAAGGGCAACAAGGTGCCCTCAACTTTAACACACAACGGCCCTGGAAATGCCAATGCAAATATTACTGACTCTGATCAATCCCAGCTCAATGCCATAGTGTCCCTGAAAATGTACCCTTGCCTCCATCCCTGGCGGGTTTTCTTTCTTTTTTCGGATGTTTTACAGTCGTTTTTATAAGCTTTGTTTAGGTATTTTTGCTCCTGTTTGTTTCCTGGGCTGGGCAAGGCGAGTTTTTTTCCAGGCACAAAATGTGTGCAAATGTATATTTACAGGTCCACTCATTGGAGTCTAGAAGGGCAAAAACACCTGAATACGCTCATGTACCTATTTGGGCATACTGTGTAGAGAATTGGGCGGCTTTGCATACAAGTGTGAACAGGGGCATTTAAAAAGTATTGGATTCTGCATCTTTGTCAGCCGTAGTCAGGCTGGAAAAAAAACTCCTAAAGCGGAATTAAAACCTCCTATCCTTAACAACCAAGGAAGCTGCCATCTTAGCCTCAATTTGATCTGCAGTTGCTTTGGTGCTACACATCAGTTATGATACCATCCATTTAAAGACTTGACAGCTTGGAAGATAACACAAGCAACTGGGTTGAGTTACTAAAACTGGAGAGTGCAAAATCTGGTGCAGTTGTGCATGGCAGCCATTCAGCTTCTAACTTCAGCTTATTCAATTAAGCTTTGACAAAAAAAAACCAAAAAAAACTGGAAGCTGATTGGCTCCCATGCAGAGCTGCACCAGATTTTGCAATCCCACTGTGACAGTTATCATTCATGGCATGCCTTAAATGTATATCGGTTTTGAGGAACTGTTAAATCGATGGGTTTGGTTCCGCTTGAAGTGTGAAGGGGAGCTTAGCGGGATACTAAATGATGCTACTAAAAATTGTTCTGCAGTTACACAGACTTATTCTAAAAATGTGGTTGGCTATAATGGATTACTTTGTACTTTACTGCACCAACTTCCTAAATAATGAGCAACTTTTCATAATAATTAGGACATACAGTATACAGTAGAGTATCAGTATCCTATTTACCATTATCTGAACTGGGAAAAGAAATCAGGTTCTTTCCCCTGGGAGTGCTGCAGTTAAACAGTCTCTACACTTGTAGCTGTCCATGGTACTAGAGGTGCTGAAGGATAAATGATCTGAATCTAGGCTAATATAAAACATAAACCCTATCTGCCCAGTTATGTACTCCTTAAAATTATATGAATGTTTAATGAATGCTGGTATAATTAGCTAAATTCATCTTTGGACTAAATTACTCTGAATATAATAAAACAGAATGAAATGAGAGTGGCAGTACTCTGCTCTTGACCTGCCCATTTTTTGCCATTCAACACTGTGCTCCTTTAACCGCCAATTGCATAAATATGCATATATATATATATATGTAGATATATATCTAGATATATAGATATAGATATATCTATATATATCTATATATATCTATATATCTATAGATATATATAGATATATATATACTGTGTGTGTGTGTGTGTGTGTGTGCATGTGTCTCTCTCTATATGTATATGCCATGTGGGAGACGTTTTAGGGTCATTAAACCAACGGCAAATAGATTTAAAGAGAGCTTCTTTCCCTGGGGTATTAAGGTTATGAAATGAAAGAGGTCACATAGTCTTATTTTATTGTCTTATCTTGTTTTCAATATGGGACACTTTTTATATTTCTATAATATGGGAACACTTTTATAATTTTTTGGTATAATTAAATCCTGTGTGGTAAATGCATGGTTGATAATTGTGATGTATGAATAATGTGTGGAGTAGAAATGTCCATTTGTTTTCTACAATGACAATACATCTTATCTTATCATATATATATATATATATATATATATATACCTAAAGTAGATGAGTAGTCTTGAATCTTGATTTCATGCTGACTTTACACACTATATGCTGATCCTGGCAGCTTGCCAGGTCAGTGACTCAAAAAGCCATAAAGCCAGGGATAGCCAGGCAATCAGTATTTTCAGAATCAGGTCAACATTGGCAGCCAGCATGTTTTTCTCGTGAGAGGTTTCCCATCATAAGCACCATGCAAAAACCTGCATATGGGATTGACTTTGCATGGTCTCGATAACCCAGCAGCAGTGACTCTAGACATTGCGTTGTCTTTCTTGGGTTACTCTGGTTGCTGCACAACCAAACGAGCATTGGTGTGTAAAACCTGGGGATGAGGCTGGTGCCCCCTGGTGGCTACAAAGTGTGTCTGTGACTTTACATGTTCTGTTGATATATTTTCTAGAAATTGCCTATAATGTAAGCGCATAACACAATTCAACTAAAATGGGTGTATGTTACTGAAATTACCTCACTTAGCATTCTTTCCAAGAAGAGAAGAGTTAAAAATCATCAGAGCCCAATCAGTGGAGTCCTGTTAGCAGACTGTGGGGGAGGAGAGTTGAATCAAAAGTTCAGATGCCTCTCTAAATGCCACTGTAATCCCAATTAACCTCCTAGGCTGTAAAAAGAAAGATCTCTGTCTTGGCCTCCTGATTATGAAGCTTTCTCTTGCTCTCCGTTGTCCTCTAAAGCTAGGGAAAGCTTGTTTAATCTCAGTAGGGGTCCCTGTGTTACTGTCACCGGCCTGGCAAACAAAGCTTCTCATATACAATGCTTGCTGAACCTGCAGAGATTTAAGCAGAATCAATCATGTGACCTGCTCTGGTCGTCCCTGCGATAAAGCCGCATCAAACTACAAAATGTGCTGTGATACAGCTATTTAAAGACGTACTCCAAGAATATTTCTATATAGAAAATGGGTTTTATTTCACTTTCTTCTATAGTTATGAAATTCATGTTTCAGATGATTAAAATATGGTGTAAGAACACGCAAGTTGAACTTAGTACAATGTAAAGTCACCTCTGTAAAGTGATCGGCGGGATCAAAGGATGGGCAGAGTTCAGAGTGGACATGAACAATGCTGTGGTGGTTATCCATAATGCAAAGGGCAGTCTGAAGACCAAGCAGTGTCATGGGATCTGCAGAATATTAGGCTCTGAATGCCTGAAGGTATCTAGCAATTCAGAAATTGGTGATAAATGAAAATATACTGTATTTATTGGCATATAACATGCACCTTTTCACCCTGAAAATTGTGTGCAAATACCGTGTGCGTGTTATACACCAATACTTCAATTTTAGCTGCCTCGGAGGGGACAGGGAGGGGGGTGGGACAAGTGCCATCAGATTACGTACAGTGAGAATCTCCCGTTTACTTGGCGGCCTCTGTAATAGGAAGTCCCGTCTCCTGGGCCGCCATTGGACCATTGTTCTGTCTATCATAGGAGATTCTCACTGTATGTAATCTGTCGACGATCGTCCCACCCCCCTCCCTGTCCCTTTTAGGCTGCAGATGGGCATCAATCAGGCTGCACTGATGGCAATGTTGAGGCTGCTGCATTGATGGCAATGGCGAGGCTGCTGCATTGATGGCAATGGTGAGGCTGCTGCATTGATGGCAATGGTGAGGCTGCATTGATGGCACTTGTGAGGCTGCAGATGGGCATTGATCAGGCTGCATTGATGGCAATGGTGAGGCTGCAGATGGGCACTGACCCTTATTTTGCTTCAAAGTTCCTTATTTAAAATTTCAAGTTTTTTTCCTGAAACTTCCCTCTTAAAATGAATGTGCGTGTTATACGTCAATAAATATGGTAATTAGTACTTCCCTCCAAAACTATGGAGTCTATTTAACATAAATGGTATATCTGGTAAATTCAACCATACTCAAGTTTCCTCCTACTGTATACACAATACTTTTACGCTGACCTACGGACCCCTGACATTGTTGGAGAACTCATAGACGTCAAAAATAAATTATTAGAAACACCATAGTGCAGGGGTCTTCAAACTGCGGCCCTCCAGGTGTTCAGGAACTACAATTCCCATCATGCCTAGTGATGTCTGTGAATGTCAGAGTTTTACAATGCCTCATGGGATGTGTAGTTCTGCAACAGCTGGAGGGCCGTAGTTTGAGGATCCCTGCCATAGTGTGTGCAATTGTTTCTTCAATGTACAATATAAATAGCCTTTAAAACACATAAAAGTAATCTACTAAAATTAAAGTAAAGAATGAAGATAAATAGTGCGTATTGGCTAGATGTTTATCAGAACCCACAAAAGGCAGCACATAATGTACACTTAAAGCAGAGTTCCACACAAAAACTTCCGCTTTTCGGAACCCTCCCCCCCTCCGGTGTCACATTTGGCACCTTTCAGGGGGGAGGGGGGTGCAGATACCTGTCTAAGACAGGTATTTGCACCCACTTCCGGCATAGACTCCCATGGGAGTCTATGCCTCTTCCCGTCCCCCCGCGCTGCCTCCTGGGAACACACAGCTCCCAGGAGAGAGCGGGGACCACTAGGGACGCGCAGCGCGACTCGCGCATGCGCAGTAGGGAACCGGGAAGTGAAGCCGCAACGATTCACTTCCTGATTCCCTCACCCAGGATGGCGGCGGCAGCTGCCGAGAACCGAGCGGGTTCTCGGCGTCCCCTGCCGACATCGCTGGACCCTGGGACAGGTAAGTGGCAATGTATTAAAAGTCAGCAGCTGCAGTATTTGTAGCTGCTGGCTTTTAATATTTATTTTTTTTTGGCGGTGTGGGTGAACCCCCGCTTTAAGGGTAACTCCACTTTCATGGAAAAAATGCAAATGAAGAAAAATTATATATACAAGTGCGAATGAAGTCATATTGTAATTAAATGTGTTTAAAAATGACCTTTCTATTTCAATCTGCAGTGCTGTAAATTTCTGTAAAATGCAATGCAATATGGCTACCTGGAGGCATATTGTACACAAATTGTGTACAGAACGTCCCCCAGATATGTCATTTCCTGCTTGTGTGATTGTGTGATTTTTGGCATCCCCTGCAACAAAAATGTAATTTTTATTGATCACATCTAAAGGGATGTAGACCCTGGCAATTTCCTCATTAGAGCCCTGCAGGTGCAGCAACTGATTGATAATTATAGAACCACTTCCATTAGATTCACTTTCCACATGGACACAGACAAACAGCTATTTCTTCAGAATAACAAAAAGCAGGAATCTGCAAAAAACGTGTTTAAATCCCTGCAATGTGCATAGATCACACAGAGAGGAATGTTAAGCGGAGTTACTCTTTAAATATCGTTTCTCACATTACTGCCAAGGGTGGTTTGCCTACATTCTCTTTTAATATAACCTATGACATTTCATATGAAAACATGATAGAGAATCCAATAAAATGCATTATAGAGACATAATTCTTTTTATAGAGGCAGGCAGGGATGCGTCTTCAAACGGTAAAGGTTGAGAAATGACCAGGCAGGGTCTGTTCAGAGGATAACAGAGCCTCATCAGAGTGACAAAAGGTCAGCAGAGGATCAACTTGGCATCTGGATGTGAAAGACAATGCCAGGCCTTGATTAGAGGTTAGCAGAGAAGCAGGGCAGACTCTGGCCTGGGAAATACAATACAGAGGATTGATGAGTGGATAATAGAGGAGGAGGTTGGTGAGAACAGTCCATGCTGGTACTACATCTAGGGGGTCAACCGAAACAGCATGCTGCAAAGACTGAACTGTGAAAGCAAACAAGGAGACTGTTCGTTCCTGAAAAGGCTTGCACTGTATTAAAAAAAAAAAAAAAAAACAGTTTAAAGTGCCTGAGGGTGTTTTGTTCTTCGTTACTTCATAAAAGTGACATTAATAGCCATGTAAGAGAACTGCTGAGTGCATTTACTGCCAGTGTTTCAGGTATGAAAGCTGCTTTCAGGCTGCTAATGTTTCCTAATTACAGATCTCAATTGTAAAGAGAGAGAGAGAGCGAGTAAGGGGGGTAGAGCAATAGAAGAGGGACAGACAGTGAATAGGCAGAGCCACAGGAGAAGGCTTTACATGAGGACCTCTGATCATACCATCAGTCATGATCATGCTCTTCAATCATCACTTCTCATTCAACGGGCTGAGCCACAAGGACAGTGCAAACTCGCTATGGAGATATACACCTACCAACAGCTACATACAGAGAGAATAGTAGGCATCAGTCAATGGTTTTCCAACAAAATCAACATCCTGACATTTATCACTGGTCTGTTACTAACATTCTTTGTCCATGGATGGCCAAATTGGCAAATGACTGCATAGATGCCCATTGCATCAATGCTGGATTATACAACAGTTTGTGAACAGGTATGGGAATCTCCATAGAGAACACTTAGTATTGGGCATAATTGATAAATAGGGAAAGGAATAGGTCAGTGATCAAGAAAGGGTCAGTTTAACCCCAGGTATCCAGTCAAGGGTCCTAGGGCTTCTGCCACTATGTCGTAAGAGGGGTAAGAGTGCCAACTGCTTGTCGTTAGAGAAGAATATTGTACTACATAGATATAGACATCCTTGTGTTCTAGTCCACCTCCTGCATTGGGTAGAAGCTTCCTGTCTGACACCAAAGGCCAAACAACAGGAATACAGATTGTCTCAGTACCTAAGGGTGAGAACTACTTAAAGCAGAACTTAACCCTGAATGTAAAATTTGCTAGCTGGAAGGATTTTTATTGCAGAAAAGGAGGAGAATGCAAAATTTGGAAAAACCATAGGGATAGGGAGAACAAGAAAAGGACACAAGCCCCATTCACTGTGCACTCTGAAACTTTTCACTCTAGGTCTCACCAAGGGTGCTCTGGATTTTTGCTTTATTATTGGCATAGGGGGGCAGCTGACGCACATCAAGGGTATATATTTCAACCCTGTGAATCAAAAATGGTGTGTAACCCGCAGCAAATAATCAGATTTCACTTACTGTACTCAGATCAGTTAAGTGTTACTTGCTGATTATCACTGTTTGCTGTCCAGTACTACATGCTATGCATCATCTATACCCTATGCACCGCTATGCGAATTACACCCTTGGCTTGGTACTAAACAGTGTTAGCATTATAATCTGATAAAGGATGTACAAAATTGTTGGAAATCACTTCATTTGCAATGCATTGATTTTACTGTGCTGCAAATGAAGTGATTACCCTCAAGAGGTTAATTGTTTTGTAGTCATAGAATGGAATCTCCCATGAAGTTAAGCTCTTGTGCTGGCTGTAGGGTTTGTGGCTTAAAAAGCAACCATATAGAATATATGACCAGCAAGTGCTGACATAAAAACTCCCTAAAAAAAATTGGGGTTGATTTACTAAAACTGGAGAGTGCAAAATCTGCGGCAGATCTGCATAGAAACCAATCAGGTTCCAGTTTTTGTTTTTGTTTTTATTACAGCTTAATTGAACAAGCTGAAGTTAAAATCTGATTGACTACCATGCACAGCTGCATCAGATTTTGCACTTTCTAGTTTTAGTAAATCAACCCCATTGTGTTAAGGAACAATTGGACTTTACTGCCAATGTTCGTCTTTGCTGATGTACTGAATGGTTTTCAAAATTTTTTACAAATAAAAAAGCTGAAAAGTGTGGTGTGCATTTGTATTTAACATCTATTAACATCTATTTGATCGAAACCATTCCATTGTAGCTCTGGCTGTATGTTTAGGGTTGTTGTCCTGCTGGAAGGTGAACCTCCATCCCAGTCTCAAGTCTTTTGCAGACTCTAACAGGTTTTCTTCTAAGATTGGCTCCATCCATCTTCCCATTAACTCATACAAGCTTCCCTGTCCCTGCTGAATAAAAGCATCTCCACAACATGATGCTGCCACCACCATGTTTCATGGTGTGGATGTTGTGTTCAGGATGATGTACAGTGTTAGTTTTCCACCACACATAGCATTTTGCTTTTAGGCCAAAAAGTTCAATTTTGGTCTCATCTGACCAGAGCGCCTTCTTCCACATGTATTCTGTGTCCCCCACATGACTTCTCACAAACTGCAAACAGGACTTTGTATGGCTTTCTTTAAACAATGGCTTTCTTCTTGTCATTCTTCCATAAAGGCCAGGTTTGTGGAGTGCACGACTAATAGTTGTCCTGTGGACAGATTCTCCCACCTGAGCTGTGGATCTCTGCAGCTCCTCCGGAGTTACCATGGGCCTCTTGGCTGCTTCTCTGATTAATGTTCTCCTTGTCCGGCCTGTCAGTTTAGGTGGATGCCCATGTCTTGGTAGGTTTCCAGTTGTGCCATTCTCTTTCAATCTTTGGATGATGGCTTGAACAGTGCTCTGTGAGATGTTCAAAGCTTGTGATATTTTTTCTATAACCTAACCCTCTTCTCCACACCACAACTTTATCCCTGACCTGTCTGGTGTTTCTTGACCTTCATGATGCTGTTTGTTCACTAAGGTTCTCTAACAAAACCCTGAGGGGTTCACAGAAAAGCTGTATTTATTCTGAGATTAAATTACACACAGGTGGACTCTATTTACTAATTAGGTAACTTCTGAAGGCAATTGGTTCCACTAGATTTTAGTTAGGGGTATCAGCGTAAAGGGGGCTGAATACAAATGCACGCCACACTTTTCAGATATTTATTTGTAAAAAATGTTGAAAAGCATTTATCATTTTCCTTCCACTTCACAATAATGTGCCACTTTGTGTTTATCACAAGTCCCAATAAAATACATTTACGTTTTTGGTTGTAACATGACAAAATATGGAAAATTTCAAGGGGTATGAATACTTTTTTTTTCAAGGCACTGTATGCAATAATATTATGTCATAATGGTTGGTTGCAACATTATAAAATCCATGTGTGTTAAAAGGACTAATGGTACTGCAGTATTGAACAGGAGTTTATATTCTTTATCTACTGAGTTGACAATATACAATGTATTCATGAATAAGGTATATTAGGCAGTTTTCCATTTTTAATTTTTTTAGCAAGTATATTGGACAACTAGTACATCCAGTACATACATACAATATAACATATCTATCTGCTGAGAACCACATGTGGACCTAAGCCACGTGACCATTGCTTTATATATTGCTTTATCAGATTATATTATTTTCTATAATACCCGCATATCCCTAAGCATTTTACAGAAAACAAATTGTGTAATATTATTTTTGTAAGATAGCTTTTAACCTTTACCAGTGAAAATTATTTAATGTCATTTTTAGGTACTGGCTTTTTAACAACTATTCCAACCTTCAAAGGCAGAGATGCCTACAGTCCCTGTTTAATCTTGTAATGGGTTAAAGAGCAGTTCCTGCTACCTCCTCTCTAACCTCAGCCTGTCTCAGAGGATTAACTTTACAGTTCCACGATCCTTTGCACACAATGGTGTCATTAAATGAATATTTGCTTCTGCATTAATGTCTATGATAAAAAATCCAGTAAAGTTTCATGGAGCGTAAGAAGGATTCCATCGGGAAGCTGACCTGTTGAGATGTGGGCTTGTGAAATGGCAGCTTGCAGCATTGCCATCAGGACTGCACATTCACACCCCACCCTCCTTTAATTTGTTATAAAGCCTTCTGGGGTCAACGCTCCGGCGACAGCTCCATCTATCAAATATGTGTCAGTGCTACCCAGCCAGCTTTATTTCAGACATATGCACAAAGGTTGCTGCCTTTTACATCTTTAAAGTGACTGCACAGATACTATGGCCGCTGATACTGTGCATGATTTCTTGCTATAGTTGTCACCTGCTTGTGTACTTAAAACGTGGCAGCCATCTTGTTTCCTTAAAGGGAACCCATGGCTACGAAAACAAAGCCTGTGGAAGTTTGCATTGAAATGTACCTGGAAAGTTAAATCTTTGTTGTCTTCAAGAGATGCTGTTGCCAACATTTCAAGGGGTGTCACACAGCAGGTCTCCCAGTTGGCTACTTGGTTCATCCCGACTGATGCTTTGTCACTACTGGACACACTAATGACGTAGAGGCTGGTGGGAGGAACCACAGCACCCAGTGGGAACTTACTTTCTAATACACCTGGAAGTGCCAGACTGCAGCAGCACCAGCATCCCTTGATGCAAACAAAGGTTTGGCTCACAACCATCATAGAGGGGATTTCTAACCAATTTCTAACCATCACATCTAAGGACAGATAATCTGTAAGACATTACAGTTGTTCCTGGGTTTAGATACACTTTGAGATAAGTAAGAATGGTAGTTACAACTATCAATTTTGCTTCTGTAATTTAAGTTCATATTTACGTTATGAGTTACTGTATATACTCGAGTATAAGTCGTTCCGAGTATAAGTCGAGGCCCTAATTTACCACAAAAAAATGGGAAAAACTTATTGACCCGAGTATAAGACGAGGATGAGAAATGCACAGCCACTGTAAGTGGAAAAGAGGGTCAACAATGCCCATTTGCAGCCTCACTGTGCCCATTTGCAGCCATAGGTCCCCCAAAACTTCAAACTCGGTAGTTAAGGGTTCCTAGATGCCCCCTAGTTGCAGCCAAAATTTGGGGTCTCTGAACCCAAAGGGTCCCAAAATGACATTGCTGCAGATGGACACAGTTGACCGAATTTGGGGCCCCGTATCTTGGGGCCACTTAGTGCTAAGAACCCCAAATTTGGTGTGCAAACCCAGCGGAACTAGCACCATAAAATATCCAAAGCTGAGGTTTTTAGCACCAAGTGGTCCCAAGATACAGGGCCCCAAAAATCGGTTCAGAAAATGTCAAGCACTTTTCTGTAGCAGAGAATGACATTTTCCGGACCGGGTTTGGGGCCCCGTATGTCAGGGCCACTTGGTGCTACGAATTCCATCTTAGGATATTTTATGGTATCAGTTTCACTGGGTTTGCACACCAAATCTGGAGTTCCTAGCACTAAGTGGCCCTGGGATACGGGTCCCCAAAGTCGGTTCAGAAAATGTCAAGCACTTTTCTGCAGCAGAGAATGACATTTTCCAAACCAATTTTGGGGCCCCGTATCTCAGGGCCACTTAGGTCTAGGAACTCCATCTTTAGATATGTTGTGGAACCAGTTTCACTGGGTTTGCACACCAAATTCGGGGTTCCTAGCACCAAGTGGCCCTGAGTTACGGGGCCCCAAAGTCGGTTCGGAAAATGAAATTTTTTGCTGCAGAAAAGTGCTTGACTCCAGTATAAGTCGAGGGGGGCACTTTCAGCACACAAAAATGTGCTGAAAAACTCGACTTATACTCGAGTATATATGGTATATAAGAAAGTGAAGAATCAATATAGGCCAAAATGTAGGGAATGAAATGGGGGAATAAAACTAAAACTAAAACTGGAGAAGACAGTACCTGGAGCAGCTATGCAAAAAAAAAAAAAATCAGCTTCTACCTTTCTACCTTTGTTGGCTACATTCACACGGTCACACAGAGGCAGCCAGGAGAGCAACCAGCAAGAATCAGTAGAGCGGTTACCTGTAAATAGAGCCTCTGACTGACCATGGATGCAGACAATGTACATTTGCAAACTGGCCACAGTGAATGTGGTCATAGCACAGAGTGTTGCTGCATCCAGAGGCAGTGGTTAGCAGTCTTTGAATGCAAGCGCACCCATGCAGCCTTCAAATGTAGGTTCACCTTTTCAAAAAAATTGAAAAGGTGAACTAACACCCTACAGCGACCCTCACCCCTGAGAGCCCGCTGTGGTTATCCCCATAGGTAATAAGCTGCCAGTGCCAACTCAACCAGTGTAGCGGTGCAAGGATTCAAAATCCCTGCTCTTCTCCCCCTTTTTTCTGTAGGGCATCCAGAATGGATCAGAACGATTCTGACTGGTCAGCGCTGCACAGAGAATCGCTCTGATCTGTCCCGGAAGCCCTGCAGGAAGGAGAGGGAGAAGATCAGGGATTTTAAATCCCAGAACCACTAGACCGGCTGCATGGGCACTGACAGTTCATCACCCATGGAGGTGTACAATGGGGACCAGGAGGGGGAGGGCAATGACTCGGGGGAAGGCTGTTCAACTTTTCATTTTTTTTCTTTTTCAATATATTTATTGATTGAGTGCACAAGCAGATGTCCATAAATGAAGCCCATGGAATGTTATCAATTAAATGGTTTAATAAAGAATAATATTACATTTTTTTTTCTGAAAAGGTAATCTAACCCTTTAAGCTTTGAAAATGAAAGCTAGAAGCTGCTTGGTTGCCATACACAACTGCTCCAATCTCAGTAAATTCCACTCATTCCACAATTATGTTATGCCATGCAAAAACAACAGTGTTTGACTCAAAAAAATACTTGGATAGCTTCTTATCCAAAAGAGTTCTATGGTCACAGCATCTACATTAATTTTATACCACCAGCATCAGTCAATATCAACCTCATCAGCACTCCACTCCTTTCCACCTTGCTTGGACTTCCTCACAGACTCCATTCTGGACGCAATGCATAAGACAGGGTTTTCTATATCAAGTTACCATGCTATAGCTGGCTAACACTGCCCTGAGAGGAGAGAGGCGCCATGAGGCAATGGGGCACTGGAAGGAGAGGCAGGAGCACGTGCTTGATACATTGTCTACTTTATGATAAGGAGATATGTGTCATTTTGTACAACCTAAATGTAAATGTTTTTAACCTGACTTTAATAAATTGTTTTATGGCAGAGAACTCTAAGGGGTTGAATTACTGAAACTGGAGAGTGCAAAATCTGGTGCAGCTCTACATAGAAACCAATCAGCTTTCAGTTTTTTTGTTTTTTTTTTGTCAAAGCTTAATTGAACAAGTTTAAGTTAGAAGCTGATTGGCTACCACACACAAGCTGCACCAGATTATACACTCTCCAGTTTTAGGCCACTTTCATACAATTGGCCCACTCAGATCCGCCTGTCCGTTTTTCAGACGGATGTGAGTGGGCCATATATTGACTTGTATGGGCAGGCGCATGTCAGTGGAGATGTGTCCGCTGACACCCGCCTGCCATCTGTCAGGATCTGCTCAAAACAAACGGATAGCGATACGTTCGCCATCCGTCCAGAGGATCAAGTAGGATCGGATGAAAACGGACATGCAGTCCATTTTAATCCGATCTGCCCATAGAGAACAGCAGGGCTCTGACAGGTCTGTCCCTGAGCAGAGACGGACCTGTCATCCGCCGGCTCAACAGAGATCGGCGGATCGATCCCCCGCTGAGCTAGCAGAGCCCATCCAGTGGATTCGCCCCCTGTGAAAAGGGCCTTAGTAAATCAAGTCCAATATCTGTTAGCTTGAGGAGAGAGCTGCATTCATTGTTTACTGTGGAGGAGTGGGTTTGCTGATGAGACTGATACTGACCTCCTATAACCTAGAGGTCCAACATCTCTGAATGAATGAATGAATGACTTGTATAGCGCTACCTATGCAAACTGAATCGCCTCAGGGCACTTTTTGCCACCGGTGTCCATCTGCGGTATAGTGCGGTCCTTTGCCCCATAGGGTCCTGACACGCTTACAAACACATACACATACAATATCCACATATTTGGCCAATTTTTTGACAGGATCTAATTAACCTACCAGCATGTCTGTGAGCTTTGTGAGACACTGGGTGTTGGTATACAGCACTGATTAAGGAGGAGATTGCATAAGATTTGCATAAGATATGGATGTCACTGGGTATGGGAACACGAATGCACATTGAAGAGTTGAGTGTCTTTTGCACTGAAGCATTGGTCTGTGTATTTTGTATGGTACATGATGTCACATTTTTTCCACAAATAATTGTAATATATGGTTTAGCAGTGTTAATTTTATCAACTAAAACGACTAAAACATTTTAGTCAACTAAATGAATACTATTTTAGTCGACTAAAATACGACTAAAACAACTGGGATGACTAAAATACGACTAAAACTAAAATGGAATTTTAGTCAAAAGACTAAAATGGGACTAAAACTAAAATGCATTACAATTTAATTACACCCATTACATTTTAGACGACTAAAATGAGTTTTAGTCAACTAAAATGAGTTTTAGTTGACTAAAATGTACTGGAGATTTTAGTTGACTAAAACGTAGGACATTTTAGTCGACTAAATTGTACTGGAGATTTAGTCAACTAAATACGACTAAAACAATTGCAGAAGACTAAAATGGGACTAAAACTAAAATGCCATTTTAATACTAAGACTAAAACTAAATCGAAATTTGCTGCCAAAATTAACACTGTAGTTTAGTGTCCGATTTATAGTAGATAGGCGCTGCACATTATTTTAATCAAATTTAAAAAAAAAATTTTAAGGGTTCTAGCAGCTAGGAATGAGAGGGAATTCAGACATCAGCTGTGCGGATAATATACCGTTTTTTAAGTCTTCACAAAGTAAATTGACAAACTTCAGAAACATTCAGATTAATATAGAGTAGGTAAGAAATTATGGAAATACAGAGTGTAAATTAATATATGATTAATATATGATTTTACATTTTGACCATAGATACGCTTCAACTGGTTAAACTCCTAGAGCCCCACATAATCATTAAAGTGGGATTCCAGAATCCAAACTGCTAGTACCCCCTTCTAACATCTATACTAACTACCCTGTTGAAGGAAGATCTGTATACTTACCTATGTTCAGCTTAAGCCCAGTCACGTGATCTCCCCTGTGTCATTCAATGTCGGATACAGGAGAGAGCAGTGCTCTGATAGCTGGCATGCCTGAGCAGTCTATGGGCCATCCATTGTTGGTGGTCCCTCCTCTCCACTGAAGCTGCTGCTAGCTGACACAGGGTAGCTGATCACATGATAGTATATATATATTTTAGGGCTGTTACTGATTAAAATTTTCGTGTTTGATTAATCAATTTTTTTAAATCGATTAATCGACTAATTTCGATCAATTATAACACACATACAGATCCAACTACTTTTAGCTGATTTAGTACTGTTGTTATGGCAACAGCCGAAGCCGGACATAGCGGGGCATGGCTAGGACGTCACACGTCATAAACTCAGCCTCACTGTGCCCATAATCTCAGCCTTACCATGCCCGTAATCGCAGCCTCACCGTGCCCATGATCGCAGACTTACCGTGCCCATAATCACAGCCTCACCATTCCTATAATGCAGTCTCACCGTGCCCATAATCGCAGCCTCACCGTGCCCATAATGCAGTCTCACCGTGCCCATAATGGCAGCCTTACTGTGCCCATAATGCAGTCTCACTGTGCCCACCATAATGTAGTCTCACCGTGCCCACCATAATGCAGTCTCACCGTGCCCATAATCGCAGCCTCGCCGTGCCTATAATGGCAGCCTCACTGTGCCCATAATGCAGTCTCACCGTGCCCACCATAATGCAGTCTCACCATGCCCATAATCGCAGCCTTGCCGTGCCTATAATGGCAGCCTCACTGTGCCCATAATGCAGTCTCAACGTGCCCACCATAATGCAGTTTCACCGTGCCCATAATCGCAGCCTCGCCGTGCCTATAATGGCAGCCTCACCGTGCCCATAATGCAGTCTCACCGTGCCCATAATGCAGTCTCACCGTGCCCATAATGCAGTCTCACCGTGCCCATAATTGCAGCCTCACTGTAGTCAGTGCCTGTGCCTGGATTACACAGTCTGTGGGCATCTCCCACTGTGTGTCTCTGAGCTGAGTGTGAAAACTTTGGTCACGCTGTGAGAAAAGTCCCGCCCTCCTCCTAGATCAGCTTGCGTGATAGACAGAACACTGCGTCTATCACACGAGCTGATCTAGAGGAGGGCGGGGCTTTTCTCACAACGCGGCCAAAGTTTTTACACTCAGCTCGGAGACACACAGTGGGAGATGCCCGCAGACTGTGTATGACATATAGTGGAGGAGGAGGAGGAGGGAGTGGAGTGCTGAGCTGCAGCCACAGCTTGGCCCAAAGCAGCCCCAGGGCAGGCAGCCTATCGATCAAAAAAATGTTGATCGATTAAGAAAATTAACGATTAATCGAGGAATTAATCTTTCATTTCCCCAGCCCTAATATATTTGCATATTTCTTACACAGAGTGATTAGAATAAGTGTTGGAAGGGGGTTAGGAGCAGTGTTAAGCTTAGATACTTTTAGCCCAGAATTCTACTTTAAAGTACAGTAAAAAAAGTAGGAAGAAAATATGTAATAATTCAAATAATAAGGGCCCAGGTCAGTCTTTTAGATGTTGCCTCCTTCAACTATCATTCATGGGCTTAGAGTGATATGATAAAATTGTGCAGCATTGCTCTTAACACTTCTGGAGTATGTACCAGGCAAGTCAGAAGTGTGAAAAGGCAAAAGCACTTGTGCTACTGTAAGAGGATTACACCTCTTCCTCTTAAGACTGAGAAGAAGAACCTGACTCATTCAAAGTACATTCATTTACCACTGGTCATCTTCACCTTGCATCATATTCTTCAATACAATGCATATCGGGAACAAGTAAAAACTGTCCACCCCATATTTCCCCCATATAGGTCTGTGCAGTAAAATGCACACGGTAGCGCTCCCAGCAACCACCCTTGTGATGGTGTAACTTCTGATTGGTTTCTATAGGTGAGTGCACTTCCTCTTTACACAGCTTATTGAAGGATTCATTTTCACTTTTGACTGCAATGTATTTTAAAATGGTCTAAAACCTTGTGCACTGTCCTTGAGTTAAATTGAGGAGTCTAATTAGTCCTCCCATTTCTTATCTTGGGTTACAGAATAATCAACATTTATGTTGTAGCGATGGGAAAGTGAGAGGGATTGAATAGTTTAGCTAAAGAAGACTTGGCAGGGCTAAAACCACTTATTCCACAAAAAATGCTGTGTGTTGACAGCCCAGATCAGGGCAGGTCGATAGGTATTTTTTCTATACTTGCTGTATTTTTCAAGGGATAAAACATAGAGAAATGTGAATTTATTGCAGAGATGTAAAGCATATGTTATTTTGCTATTTTGCCTTGACATATGCTTTAAAGCCACACACACAAGCACACGTTATATTGAGTTTATTCAATAAGGCACAGATCTGTTTTCAAACAGTAGTAGCCCAAAACAGGCAACCAAAAGTAATTTTTCACTGTTTTGAGCAAAACTGAACCTGTGTTTACCCTCAGTCATCTCAACCTTAGGCAGACATGGAAATCAGGCAGCTAAAATTGCATGCACATATAATTACATATCTTGTAAAGCTGCCTAATGTTTGGAGCTTTTAGGAGAATGCTGGATCACTTTAAGCAAATTGATATGCCTCTTAAGCCTCGTACACACGATCGGATTGTTGGCCAACAAAACCGTGGAATTTTGTCTGAAGGGCGTTGGCCCGAACTTGTCTTGGATACACATAGCACACAATTGTTGGCCAACAATCACGAACGTAGTGACGTACTATGTGGTTATTCAGCTCTTTAGCGCCACCCTTTGGGCTCCTTTAGCTAATTTCGTGATAGTAGAAGTTTGGTGAGTGTTGGTTCGCACTTTTCATTTCACACTTTTCATTTCGTGCTTTTCAGTTTGTTTCTGAACGGCTGTTCGTCAACCAGACATGTTGCGGAATCGGAGGAGATAACATGTTATTTATTATTGGCCTTGGAGTTATTGCTTTAACATTATTTTTTTGGTTGAATAATAATTTGATTTGGTATATTTTCTATATTTTTGGATGCATAGAATGCACTTTTTGGTTATTTTCTATTGGTAGATAGCATGTCTAATTTTTTTTTTTAATGCACAATAAAAAAAATTGTGTAGAATAATACTTATCTATGTGTTTTACTTCAAATGACAGTTTGGGAGTAGGCAGTTACATTTTAAATAGTACAATGTAAAATTGACAAGGGACACCAACATAGTTGTATCTTTGATCTTAAAAACTACGAGATAATGGTGTTGTGATAATTTGCCCAAATAAAAAAAAAAAAAAAAAAAGCATATTAATATTATTCTTGATATCACTAGAAAAAAAAGGCCTTTGAAAATTAGTTTGCAATAACTCCATCAGTATCACCAGCAAAGCAGCTTCATTATTATCCCATTAAAGAAGAAGAGAATCGTGCGCTGCATTTCAAGATTTCATAATTTGCCATGTCACGAATGTTAATTCTCCATTACGAAAGTTAGTTTACAAGACCGACCGCTTCTGGCTCGTCCTTACTTCCAAGCATGCGTGTTTGTACTTTGGACTTTTGTCTGATGGACTTGTGTACACACGCTCAGAAAATCCGACAACACACATTTGTTTGCGGAAACTTTGAAAAGTTGCTAGCCAACATTTGTCCACGGAAAATCCGACAATTGTCCGATGGAGCGTACAAGCGGTCGGATTTACAGCCAACAGCCTGTCATCGAACATTTCTCATCGGAAAGTCCGATCGTGTGTATGAGGCTTAAGCTTTACTATATTTTAAATAATACCATTGCTCTGTCGGCTACTTTACTGACTAAGGCTAATTTAGAATAGATTTAAAGTAACATTCAAGACTATTAAAAGCCCAACTGAACTTTCAGATATAATCTGTGAAATACATTTCAGGTGCATCAAAACAAAGGCGTGCAAAGTCTTTTAGTTAATTTTCTTTAGAAAACAACCACAGCCTGAGTGGACCTGTTCCCTGCCAGCATGCTGCAGGCAAGGAAACTTTCTGTATGGAAGCAGAGGTCTCTCTGCAGAGGTCTGCCATAGTACCAGCTACTTTAATCACCAGGGAGCAAAAAAATAAAAGAAGCACAGCAGCCTAGTGGTTAACACTTCTGTCTTAAAGCATTGTAGTCTTTCATTCTAATCCCAGTCAGGACACTAGCTGAACAGAGGTTTCATGTTTTCCCTATGCTTATGTGGGTTTTTCTCTGGGCACACTGGTTTTCTCCCACACTCCAAATGCATGCTGGCAAGGTTAATTGGGTCCTGTCTAAATTGGCCTTAGTATGTGTAAATGTGTAATGGGGACCTTAGGATGTAAGCTCCTTGAGGGCAGGGACTGGTGTGAATGTACAGTGTTAAAAGTGCTGTGTAATAATATAAAGTAATAGTAACAGTTGTTTGATCGTATTGTGGAACACTTGGTGGAGAAAAATAGTTGATTCTAGGAATCACTTGATTCAATTCTTAGTCTGCCTAAAGAGTTTTTTATATTTGCTTTAATGTACCGTTCAATATAAAGAAATGGTGTCTTCAGTTGGGATTTTTCCGAGTTTGATAATGAGTGTTTATTTGGCATGTTTTGTAGAGTTAAGAGCTTCTCTGCAGCATGCTGGCATCTCTTCGGAAAGACTACTACTTTCACACAGAGAGCATGGTCCCTTCTCTGCAGCATACTGGCAGGGAACAGGCTTTTATACTTGTGGCTGTGGCTGCTTAAAAAAAAAAAAATTGCACATCTTTTTTTTGTGTTAATATCTACTGGACTGTATTTAGCAGATTTAAATTTAACCTTTTCAGTAGTTTCTGGAAAGCTGAAACACCTAACAGTTTCTTATATCTCTCAGGGTTTCCAATAGAAGGAGTTTAATTAATAACCAGTAGCCATTACAAGAGATAAATCTGTTGGATTCTCAATTTATATTATATATTATTTATATTATATTATGCAGGAACCATAGGTGTGCACAACCTATTGCATTAGGGTGTGCTCCCCAAAGCTCAAACACATATGCGTGTGTGTGCATGTGTGTATATATACTGATGGTGTCAGTAGAGCAGTGGACAGTGGCAATAGGGCAGAGATTGGTGTCAGTAGGTTTTTTTTTTTTCACAATTTTATTTTTTTTATTATATTTTTTTAATGTTTTTAGGAGCTATATTAGAGGGCTTTGGTGAAATATAAGGGGTCTAAACAGGGGGGGATATGCACCACACGGGGCACGCCCTGTGCTCATGCCTATGGCTGGAACACAAAATAAGAAGTGGGAACACCAGACAATGGTGGGGAACAGAGCAAGGAACTATGGCAAGGGCAAAATCTCCAATGGGCACTCCAAAAGATATGAGTTCAAGGGACATCTCAGCCCACCAGATCCACCTATAACAAAATATCAACTTCAGGGGTGGACTGGCCCTGCAAAACACACTGGAGTTCTCACTTAGAAGTACTCACCCCAGAAGAAGGAGTTGCCGTCCAGCCTAGCTCCGCTGTGGCCGTTCTTGTGTCCATTAAAGTCTCTGCAAGGAAGAAAGAACATTTAATCATTGGGAGTTAGGACACATGGGCACAGCCTGTCCCTTTTGGGATCGCACCTATGGTTTATCGATTTAGTTCCACACAATATAACACACAATTAAAGTGATTTTCACATCATTAGCCAATCTGCAGTTTATTTTCACAGTTTGATAAAATTACATATTTCTCACCGTAGCTGCCTCTTATTTTTACTCTCAGATCTCTGCTGTGTCAACCCACTGAATTATATTAAGCAGAGATAAATAAATGACTAGTAAATATGAAGAAAACCTATCACTTGTGCTCAATAATGCCAGGTCAATTATGCAAGATTCGTTTAAAATTTACTAAAAATAGATATTTGGCATTTTCTCTGAAAGAACAAGGGACAATCTGATATGTAAATCTGTATACTGTATATATTGTACTGCTTTCCCTACTAGAGAGCATATCCTGTGTAGGCATACAACATACACAGCCGCCTGTATTATGGGAAAAACACTTTTGTTCCTGGTTTCTATCTATTTATGGTGGATGTAAACCCTTACATATACCCAGTGAAGTGACTGGCTTCAGGTGATACACAAAGATGAAACAAATTCTCCTACATATGTTGTACCTGTTTTATCTGCAGAGTTCTCTTCTCTGCATCCATCTGTAGTCCTGAATTTTAAAGCTCGTCTGAGCTGTCAGAAAAGAGGGGGCAGAGAGCTGAAATTACACACTTCAGAGCTCATTGATGAGAGCTCTGAGAGCTGATTGGAGGGAAAAGACACCCTTCCCTCCACACAGCACACAAAAATGGAGCTGAGGCTGTCAATTTGCTTTAGCTCCCTCCGCTGTCACCATTTTTCTCTTGGTGTCAATAAAAATTGATAGAAGTGATTCATGCTGATAGCAGAGGAATGAAGCAGCAGACAGAAATTACACTTAGGGTCCTTTCACACTGGGGCGGGGGCGTTGTCAGCAGTAAAGCACCACTATTGTAAGCGGCGCTTTACCGTCAGTATGCGGCCGCTAGCGGGGGGGTTTACCCCCCCCGCTAGCGGCCGAGAAAGGGTTAAAACCACCGCAAAGCGCCTCTGCAGAGGTGCTTTGCCGGCGGTATAGCCGCACGTCCCATTGATTTCAATGGGCAGGAGCGGTGAAGGAGCGGTATACACTCCGCTCCTTCACCGCTCCGAAGATGCTGCTAGCAGGACATTTTTTCTTGTCCTGCAAGCGCATCGCTCCAGTGTGAAAGCCCTCGGGGCTTTCACACTGGAATTAAAGCAGCGGCACTTTCGGGTCGGTTTGCAGGCGCTATTATTAGCACAATAGCGCCTGCAAACCACCCCAGTGTGAAAGGACCCTTAGGGGTTGATTTACTAAAGGTAAATACAATGTGCACTTTGCAAAGCTCCAGAGCTTAGTAAATGAGGTAAAGCTTCAATTTGCAAGAAATATCCAATCACGTGCAAGTAAAATAGAAAAAACTGCATTTTTGCTTGCATGTGATTGGATGATGGAAGTCAGCAGAGCTTCTGCTCATTTACCAAGCTTTGGAGTAACTCAAGTCTATTTGCCATTAGTAAATCAACCCCTAAGCAGTGGCGTCGCTGGGGGGGGGGCTGGGGTGCGGGCCGGGTGACACCTGTCGCTAACACCACCTGCTGCCCTACACTGATCTGGACTGAAGCCACCTCCCCCTCCTCTCTGTTTACATCCACACAGGAGGTGCCCGAGAGACACACACCGCTGAGTATATCCGTCCGCGCTGTTCTGAGGTCTGAACACTTTACTATATGTAGATGGACATGTGCAGGGGGGCACTATTGGAGAGAGGGGTCTATACTGATGGAGGGGGTCTGCACTGAGGGGGGTGTCTATGCTGATGGGGGGATGTGCACTGAGGGGGGTGTCTATACTGATGGGGGGTTTATACTGATGGGGGGTCTGCACTGAGGGGGGTCTATACTGATGGGGGGTCTGCACCGAGGGGAGGTCTATACTAATGGGGGTCTGCACTGAGGGGGGTGTCTATACTGATGGGGGGGTCAGCACTGAGGGGGGTCTATACTGATGGGGGGTCTGCACTGAGGGGGGTCTATACTGATGGGGGGGTCTGCACTGAGGGGAGGTCTATACTGATGGGAGGGTCTGCACTGAGGGGAGGGTGTCTATACTGATAGGGAGAGGTCTACACTGATGGGGGGGTGTCTATACTGATGGGGGGTCTGTACTAAGGGGGGTGTCTATACTGATGGGGGGTCTGCACTGAGGAGGGGTGTCTATACTGATGGGGGGTCTGCACTGAGGGGGTGTCTATACTGAGGGAGGGGGGTCTGTACTGAGGGAGAGGGTCTGTACTGATTTAGGGGGGTTGTCTATACTGATGAGCGGGGTCTGAACTGAGGGGGGTCTATACTGATGGAGGGGGGGTCTGTACTGAGAGAGTGGGGGTCAGTACTGAGTGGGGGGGTCTGTACTGAGGAAAGGTGGTCTGTACTTTGTAGAGCACGAGCACTTTAATTGGGATTTGGAACTTTTTATTGCTTCAAGTTTATTGATGTTTGCAACATCAATAAACTAGCGATTTTTTAAAAATGCACCAGGTTTCAAATGTGATATCTATTCAATCTTTGTGGCACTCAGCGTAGATGATCTGCATAGGACTTTTTAGCGATTTTTCAAAGTTGCATCAGTTTTCAAATGTGATATTTATTTAATATTTGTAACACTTAGCGCGGTATATTTACTTATTTATGTATAGCCAGCCTGATGACCTGACTTTTCTACACAGCAGTTAAAGTGGGAGTAAACTCCCTTGGTTGATTTTTACCTATAGGTAAGCCTATAATAACTCCTACCTAAAAGGTACAGTAAATTTATCCTAAACTCGCTGTTCCCTTAGAAGCCTGTGCCTTGAACAGCGGCTCCCACATGCACGAAAGCTGGAAAGCTTTGCTTTAAGGTTTAACTTTTTTTTTTTTCTGTGCAGAAAACAACAATGGGTAAAAAACTCACTGAAGTTCACATGAAAACTAATGTAACCGGATGTCTCTACAAGTGAAATCTGCGCGCCAATTTCCATCAGTTTTTCTGCACGTAAAGTGTGAAGGAGGCCTTAATGTTGATCATAATGTAGCTGCAAATTTATTTATGCCTTTCATCTTCTTCATCTACGTTCTTTATCCTTAAGGCAGACCTTCACTCAAAAACAAAACACCCCAAACACTTTTGAATTTTTTTTTACACGGAGCAGGTACGTTTTATGACAGGAACCCACTTTCTCTTATGTCGCCCAGGCGAGAATTGTGTTACTCACTTTGCCTCCTCCACACCCGCACCCTCCTAGGACACATCACATGTCCCAGGAGGCTGCAGGACCAATCTCCCTGTGCCGCACAATCTGCATAGTGGGGAGCCGGGTGTGATTCCTCAGGAAGTCACAGCCGGCTACCAAATCCAACATGGTGGCACCATGGATCCGAAGTGAAAAGAACCGCTTGCGGGAAAACAGAGCTGTATATTTTTTAAAGATTTAAATTTTTATTAAAGAGGCCTTACCTCTATAGGGCATCAAACAAACAGTGGCTTCCACAGTCAATTATTGGCTTTCATCAATGCAGCACTTTAAACCTAATATAGTAATAATGATTGGTGGGCATCAAATGTCTTGTAAATATGTCGCCTTCAGACTGGTGGATATTTTTTATAGTGACCACTATACTTAATGGTCTTCCGGTAAAATACTACACTGAAATTTTACTGGAACAACAGTCCTCAAACTAACTGATTGGATTAGCTTCTCTAAGGTTAAAGCTGGAAGGTAGTATTTTATAGATATTATTTATTCATCTTGTCTTGGTTTAAAAAAAAAAAAAAAGCAGAAATCATTATTCTGGGAAAAAGGTCGGGGCTCATCCTAAATATGCCCACAATGTTTTATTATTTAGTCTCTTATGTCAGGCAGTCTTAGTTGCAAGAGGTCAAAAAAAGGGACCGGAGATGTCAGCTTTGATGAACTGATAATGTAGGAACAGGCTGAGTTATGGATTTCGATTATGGCTGGCGAGGAACAGAGAATTATGGTTCAGTGACTCCCATTTCATTATCACTCCGCACATCACTAACTCCACTCTCTTCTCTTTCCATCACTAGGGATGAACCATATCGCTCCGATGAGGTCCGCGTGAACTATTATCTCAATATAGCCACTTTCTGCACATCAGCTTCATCTTAGAAAAAATAATCATCATCTTTAATATACCTAAGCCAAGTTTTTTTTTTTTTGTAGATGTTAACGCTTTCTATTTTCCTTGTATTGTTACATCACTCTCTGATTTTTTCTTCTTTGGAATAGCCACTAAGGCAGGCCATACGGGATTGATTTTCTTTCAACCAGTGGGTTACACAAAAGAAAATGTACTGATTCTCCCATCCACACCTTGGAGGCGAATCCCTCCCACGGAACTATTGTATTCTGGCAGCGGGAAGGCTTCCCCGCCATCAGAATACACTCATCGGCCCTGCCAGCTATAGTTTGCGTCACTAATGCGGCAAAGAATTTCCAACAGACTGATTGATCGAGAGATCAACTTCAGTACAACCAGCCTGCCCATAGATGGATCTAAATTTGTCCAGTCCCTGCTGAACCGGCCGAATTTCGATCCATCTATAGCCAGTAAAAGCACATCTTCATGAAACAATAAAATTTTACAGGTGCAGTATTTTGTTCTTCTTAATAAGTTCATTAAAAAGCCATGATTCCCAATCCTCTTTTTAAACAAGATCAAGAACATCCACATCAAAAGGAATGCTTTGTTCAATAGAACTTTGTATGCAGAGATCTCTCAGCAGATGGCTTTATTGGGAAACAAAATGAAAATTCAGGCAAGCGCATATGTCACTTTACAGCAGTGTTTCTTAACCTTTTTTCAGTCATAGCACCCTTTAAAATTCTTGAGGCCCCCATTCTAAAATGTAAATACTAAACTCAGAGTTTTACATAATGCAGCAATATCCACACATGTAGGACACCCAACATAGAGGTGATTTAATCTTTCAAACCAAATACACCTTTGCACACTGGTACAAACTAGTATTCCGATGTTTCTCTTCTCCCTCAGTTTCTCCCCCATGGCCCCAGTGCTGACAGAGGGGAGCAGGAGAGAGGCAAACGAGGATTATGTGTAGGCATATGACGTCGTCCTCCTTATCAACCGATGACGTCATTGGTTGTTAGGATGCCAACAAATGTAAGGTTGTAATGGTGCACAATGAAAACCTGTGCCTTTGTGTAACTAAAAGGCAGGCTTGGTCCACTTTCTAGCTTGTATACAATTTTTGGGCATTTTGCCAAGGCACAGCATCCTGGTTGAAAAATGCTTCTTTAAAGGATATCAAAATTGAAGAAAATATAAATTGTTATAAGAAATTTTTCATTTGCTAGGATACATAATAAAGGAGAAAGGATACAGTGGTGGCTGGTGCCCTATTTTTTTTTTTTTGGGGGGGGGAGCGTTAAAAAAAAACAATCATTGCCCCCCCCCGTTCGTTTGGTTGGTCAGTCGATTGGTCGGCACCCTGAGCTCACCCTTTTTTGAAGACACCTAGAGCCTCAGGCTCTAAGCACATGCTTCAAAAAAAAAAGAAAAAACCCATAGAAATCCATGCATCTGACACCCTGCATGTAGATTAGGGGCCAGGCTTATGGATTGGGGGGGTGGCCCTAATGGAGCGCCCGCCACTGGTTGTATGACATGTACAGTTATGCTTTAAAAGTAGGGCCACATTCAAAAATAAACATTTTCTAGGGTGCACTGTTCTCCAGATTCCTTTCATGTTATCATTTCAATACAGGTCCAATTTAATGGCCCTCTCACACTATGTGCAGTGACTCACATTTTTCTGCATCTGATCAATGTCAGTCACTACAAGGGCACATATAAAACAATGAATGACCAGTGTAAGTGCTCCTTCACATGGGTGGCCGGGTAAGGGGTTCAGTAAAAACAGGCAGCAGGGCCGAAGTTTTATCATCCAACCAAAGTCTAACATTACAGCCTGATAGGACTGTACACATGCGTAAGCCGGCTGTGACATTTTTAACTCGAGCTACAGAGTTTGACAGGTGGCACGGCCTATCACACTCACTCATTAAGATCAATGTATATAAATCCTGTCTAATAATAACAATAATAATAATAATCAATGGGGTTGCACTGTAACCAGGAGCCAAATGCTTGGCTCACAGTTGTGCCCCGATCCTGCAATGTAAAATTGCAGCCCGGAAATTGAGAAAAAGTAAACAAAAATTTAGTAATAAGGGGATGGCCGTAGGGTCTCCTGAACACCTGTCAACCACTACTTTACCACTCTCTGGAAAGCGTTCTACCACAAGCAGGAAGCTTATGTGCAGTGCACTGCCCCAGTTTTGATCATTTCCCTCCACTAGGTTCACCCCTCTCCATTCCACCAATACAGTTTTGTTACCTGACTTGGAATTGCTCTTTAAAGCTGAACTTGTGGTATGATCTTTATTGCACAGTTATATTGGTCCAGTCTGGCACAATGTACAGTAAGTATGTATATCTCATACCTGAGGGACAACTGGGGAAGCTGACAATCACTGTGGTAGTCACCACAATCCTCCAGGTCCTGTGCTTTTTCTTTACACTGACAAACGGGGGTCGCCATTCACAAAATGCCTTGTATTTTTTTTTTCAAAATACACAATGTGTCTTCTGATTGGATGAGGTGGAGATTGTGATTCTCCACCTCGTGCAAAAATGAAATAATAGCCGTTGGAACTGTGGCTCACATTGCTCAATTCCCAATCTTTGGTTTTGCTCAATTGCCATTCAAATATGTGTTCTGTACTTTGAGCTACAGTATCATCCGGCCCAAGCCACCTTAAACATTGCATTGCTTACATGTAGACTGTCTGTACTGTACCTGCAGAGCAGGACTGTGGATAGCAATTTACTTCTTTCATTTATGTTCCATAGGCCATAAAAGATAACTTGTATACTGCAATACACTCATAGAATTGACACAAACAGCATCAAAGAACATTCAGAAAACTGTAAATGGTTTGTTTTTGCTGCTTTATGAAGTTGACAATAGATAAGGAGTGTCCGGTCCGAAGTCCATTTAATAGATTGATTACCACTACGGCTTACCCCCGTCTGGCCTCTCAGTGCGAAACCTTAGTGTGATTTCAGAATATCACTGCTGTATAAGTGCAATATGCACCCCGAATAGATTGTGCTCCTGCTCCCATCACCATGCTATGTGTGGTGTTCACAAAGCAAATGCATTTCTTCTTCACAGCTGGAAACATTATGACCTGATGTTATTGCTAAATTGGTGCACAGAGACATGCACAGTGGTAGCCGGATACTCGAAGAATCATCAGTAACTTATTAGGTTGTGCACTTGTACTGTACAGTGAAGGAAAACAACAGATAAAACACCTATTTCAGTTGAACAAATAACAAGCCATAAAAAAAATAAATTGGTTACTTGTACCTGTCTTTGCATTTGAAGGCATTGTTTGGTCCAAAACGAACGGTCAGTGTTAGATTTCAGGCCAATATGACCCAAAAATGTTCTGCATAGCTCCCAACTGTCCCTGATTTCGAGGGGCTGTCCCTGATTTGGAACAAAGTCCCTCTGTCCCTTTTTCCTCCTCATTTGTCCCTCATTTTGATCTGATCTATATAGTTGTATATAAAATGCACTATTTATCTTTCAAAAAGTGTTTCCCAGTGCTAAACCTTTCATCCAAATCCTAAATTGCTGCATTTGTAAATTTGAAAAGCCGATATAAAGGAACAGTAGTGGTAAAAAAAAAAACCCTTGTGGGTTTAATTAATCTTTTTTTGAGGGTTAATTCTTCTTTAAGGGGTGTCCTATGCCTTCATACTTCTGCTAGTAGGTGTCCCTTATTCCCATCTCAAAAAGTTGGGAAGTATGTGTTCTGGACAGCAAAAACTATTGCAGAATGTGTAATCTGAGCTAAAACTAGACAGACCCAACCAAAATCAATAGTGTAGCATTTGGGAACTGCAAGAAATTGAGTTTTAAAGTCCATTTTCAGGATAATGGTAATCCTCCTCCTATCACCCCATCTAAACTCGCTTTTTACCCAATGTTGAGGTCATATGACACTGCAGTCCCAACTCCCGGGTCTTCTCTTCTCGTCCTTCATGGACACTTCTTATTGGCTATCTCTGAATCCAGAAAAGGAGTGACATCAGCACAAGGGGACAGTAGGAATGGCTGGTATAGGGACCATCTGCAGTGCAGGGTTAGCCATCCCCAGTATGAGGGAACTTTACCCAACAAGAAACTTAGACCACAGACTTAGACCACAGATGCGTAAAACTTGCTTAACCATTAAAGCACAAAAAAGCACAAAAAAACTTTCAAGATGCATCCGGGGGGGGGAGGGGGGTTGGTGGTGGTGGTGGTGGTGGGGGGGGGGGGGGGTAGGAAGGGTGTGGAAGGGGGTGCATATTTTGCCAGAAATGAGGCTTCAAACTTTTTTAAAGAAATTATGAAGTTCATATTCAAAACAAAAGAATGTGTAGACATTACATTATTGACTGGACTTCCCTTTAATGTTCTTCTTTTTAAGAATTCATATAAATGCTCATTATCAACGTGCATTGATATATGAACTATCTTTGAAGATTTCATAAATATATTGGGGGCATACACAGGGCATGTTTACTCATTACATCTTCACAGTCTGTTTTTGTTTAGTAGTGCTACACAGTGATTTTGTATTGCTGATCCCCTTATCTCAGTGTATGCCCAATAGGCAGGCTTTGTCTGATTAAAACCAACAGACTGCTTGAAATTTTAAATTACAGTAAACACACGTAATGCGCTTGGCAGACAGTGGCCATGTAATTCTCTACCTAAAATTGACCATACATGGAGCAAATGCCATTGCCTGACATCCTTTGATTGAAACATCAGGCAGAAAATTGATGGCTAAACAATCCAATCAGATGCAGGCACTGTTCAGGGCAGTGCCAGATGTCAGAATACAATAGTCACAGTGAGAGGTTCCTCCATTTGTGCTGATTAGTGTGGATGAAGGAATTTGTTAGATTTTTTTGTTAAGCACACAGCCTTTGGGTGCATGGCCATTGGTCAACTTAAGCTTTACATAGAGATATTTATCTAGGCAAAAATGTTTTTTCTTAGTAAAGTATTGTTTTTTAATAATATACTAGGCCTCTTTACATGGTGCAGCATACCAAAACGCACAGTAGCCAATCACAAATGAGCTGTAGGTAACTTAAGCGCAATAAAGGGGCTGAGATTTTGATTTGTTTTCCAGATTTTTTCCTTTGTATCCCAAAAAACACATAGCCATGCAATTAAAGAATATGGTATCCCAACGTTTCATATTCCTGATATGTGCCTGCTGTACCATGTACTTGTATGAAAAATATCCTGTTCTCTTGGCATTGCTTCCTTTGTGTAAAATACCTGGTGATCCCACCAGTCCCCCTGTTTTCTATTTCAAACTGACCACGTTGGGCATAGAAGCACATCCCTCCCCGTGTGGTCAGTTTTCTGGTCTGCTGGGAGCACAGGTTGCCTGTATGGTCAGCATTATTGAGCAGCACTGCACACTCAGTGTCCGGTATTAATACTTCAGCCTCAGTGCTGCCCCCCACCATGCCTGTAAAAGTGCCACCTCATGGGTGGGATGACCTTGACCACAAAATGGCACTTCATTCAACCCTATGCTCTACCGTGTGTTTTGTCGGTGTGCAGTGTGGTGACATACGTTGAAGTGTGGACATGCTTCATTTTTACGCAATGCATCTCAACACAGCAGCATGGTGTGAACAGGGCACATAAAAACAACTGATTTCTATGTGCTCTTATGCTGAGCCTGCATTGATCTATTTAGTGCAGCTCAACTGATATGTTGTGAAAAAACTTTAGGACCTCACAGCTCTCAAAGCATCATATGCTTCCAACGTTAATAAAACAGATTCATGCCCCTGTTACGGTGCATTAACATCACAATGAATAAGCCCCACACAAAAGACTTTGCTGCATAGGTGTACAATTTGCTGGATAATATCCTGCATAAAATAGCCTTCTTATTCTTGCTAAATTCCCCCCATATCATAAAGGTGGGTAATTTGAGGCTATCCTAATACGCCACAGACAATCGTTCCTTAAATTTCAGCATCAAGCCATTGTTAGGAGTTGTTGACTACGGCAGAAAAAGACAATAAATGTCCCCTCCCTTCTCCTGATTCCCTCTCTGTCTTTGTAGGCTCCCCTATTCCTCTGTGCTGCCAGAATGGGGGGGTTACAAGTTTCTTCCCTCCTTTCTCTGTCTCTATCTAGAACTGCGGCTTTCTTTATCTGAGCTGCTGAGCAGAACTATAATACACTGGGGATTAGTGTAAGCAACATTTACCTGTCACACAGCTCTGCTCCTGCATGACAAATGAGGGGTTTTACACTGCTGCCTGTTTATCTTTAACAATTCTTTTCTGTCTGGAGCTGTCTGTGTCCCCCACCCCTCTTTCCATTATCTCCTTCTTTCTCCTCTGGATTACAACAACACATTAGAGTGCAAGCTCATCAAACTAGCAAGAAAGCAAATAAAGCACAGCTCTTCCAGGCTACAGACAGCTCAGTATGTCTCTAGAGTATGCAAACTGTTTTTATGTAGAAAGAAAATGTCTAATACTTTCTCATTTCGCATTTCAATATACAGTATGTTAGAATATAAGCATGCTTAAAGGGGCAGTTCTTCTATTTCAGTCTTAGAAAGATGACTCTACCATTGAATAAAGTAAGAAGATTGTCCAACTAGCCATAGATGAGCAAATATCTCCCTGATAGTCGTGTAAATATCTGCCTATTCTCACATGATTGCTATGAACACCTTACCAGTTACTCGCCCAATAGTGACAAGAGATGTATATGTAGCATTTCTTACCTTACATTCTTTTGGCCCAGGGGAAAATTTCCCTTGTGGAAGAAATACCGTTGACTTGTTATTACTACTGTATGTAATGCTCCACTAGTGACCTGACTGTATTGGAGAGCATTACTTGCTTTCATTGCTCCATCTTTGGATAGCCTAACTCCCACTGAAAGCAATTAGTAAGTTGGAGTGTCAGTTATTGTTTAGAATGGAGAAGGAATCAGTGGTGGGACTGCTTTATGAAGGCACCAACAGACATCATATCTGTTTACATCCTTTTCTGTGCATTTCGGCATCGCCATGATGACATTATCTAGCTTGAGCAATGCCCAAAAAGAGGGATAAGGGTGCAGGTTTCTGACCGATCCAGGAACATTATCCAGTGTCAAAGGAAAAGATCTCCCCATGTGGGGGTATCGAAGGCCAGCAAAGCAGGGTGTATATACGTACTCGAGCATGTTTGACTCCAAAAGTCAAGTTTGCTTGAGTAATATGATTAATTCATACTGTGTTGAACACGGTTAATTGTACCATGCCCTGGCCCATTTAGAGGTAGCCTGTGGCACCCTTCAGTTGTACTCAGTATGGCGCACCTATGTTTAATCACTAAATTGCACCAGAGAACAGACCTCTCATAGATTACTGAGCGCTTACCTGGAAGCTCGGATCACTATGGTCTAGATCAGTGGTCTCCAAGCTGTGTTCCATGAGCCAGATGTGGCTCTTTGATTGCCTTTATCTGGCCCTTGGGGTACCATATCTCTCACTGACAATAATGATGAATCACCACAAACAGTGGGGCATAATTCCTTCAACATCAATGGGGCACTATTCCTCCCACTGACACAAACCATGGGGCACTATTCCATTTTAGTGGGCACTATTCCCACCACTGACACCAGCGATGGGGCACTATTCCTCCTACTAATACCAATAACTGCTAACTACAGGTACTATGCACTTTTTGTTACTCCCACTGACCACCAAGTCTGAGGCAATGTTTACTCCCAGTGATGCTGGGCATTTCCTACCCCCACTGGCCAAGGTCCAGCCTGCCTAAATTTTAAAGGACAGTACACTGGCCCTTTGCTTGGAAAGTTTGGTGACCCCTGGTCTAGATGGCAGAGGTGATGGTGTAAAGCATGCTCGGGACTGGCACAATGTGAGGGGTCAATCATACACAGGCACAGTACAAGGCAACTGTGCCTAGTAAATAAGAGAAGGAAGTAACCCTACAAACCAATGTAACACCTCCCACTCTACAACTGAGCCTTGTAGGAGGATAAAACACCACAGAGTGAGACACTAAACAGAGGTGGAACCAAGCCATAAAATAAACTGAAACACAAGGGTACTCGGGTGTATCCTTTATTCCAAAAATATATTATTATTTGTATTGGCTTCAAACCCACACTTGCCCACAACTGCACTAGAAGAACATGGGAATTTTTAGTAGCACAGCTGTGCTACGAAAGTGCTAGAGATTAACTGTTAATATTAGCTTCATATTTAAAACAAATGTCTCTTTATGGACTGAAATACAGAAGTAGCATGTAGTAGAGAATAATTGCACATTTGGAGCACTGGATGGTCATTAGTGATTAATCACTACTACATGTTACTTCTCTATCTCAGTCAATAAGGAGCCATTTGTTCTATATGTATAGTGATCGATCGCTACTGTGAGATATTAATTACAAGTGGTTTTAGTAAAGCAACCATGCCTCTGAAATTGACTGCGTGCACAGGCCAATATGTCAGCCATTTGCAACCAATGGTTTGTGAAACGTTAGCGTTATCTAGAAGTTTCTAGGGGTTGAACTGTGGATGACTGAGGTCCCATCTGATGGTGCCTACATAGTTCTGGATCCAACACCACTTTGCAGAGCCAGCTGCACAATACTAATGATCTTTTTAGTTGTTTGTAAAGGTGGCCTACTGACCACCACTGTAAGCGGGCATTTTTAAGGGGACTACAATGTACTGTAAGGGGCATTCTTCCCACTGATCCCTGAGGAATTCCTTTTGGTAGGGGTTGCCTGAGACCTGAAAATTATTTTACGGGTTCCTCTGGGGTAAAAAGGGTTAAGAAAGGTTGATTTATGTAATATGTAAGGAGCAGTCTGGTTGAATACATGGCTCCAATTTTGTCTGATTCTTGTCAAAATTTGAGCTGCGGTTGGCCAAAGGCTGGTTTTTGTAAAAGGAGCCAGGTGGAAAATTGTCAGCTTTCAATCAGATGCAGTCACTGTTTGACTCCTTTCACACTAAGGCAGTTTTCAGGCATTTTAACGCTAGAAATAGCACCTGTAAAGCGCCTGAAACCCACTTCCCATTCATTTCAGTGTGACTTTTCCCACTAGGGCGGGGCGTTAGGAAAAGTCCTGCAAGCAGCATCTTTGGGGTGGTTTGGGAGCGCTGTATTTAGCGCACTCAAAAATCCCTGCAAATTGAAATGATTGGGCAGCGCTTCCAAAGTGCCTCAAAAAAGCCTTTGGAAGCGCCACAACACGGGTGCTTTTAACCCCTTGTTTGGGGTTAAAAGTGTCCCGCTAGCGGCCGAAAGATGCCCCTTAAACAGGGCTAACGTGGCCGCGGCCCCAGTGTGAAAGGAGTCTTTGGATATTCTGACAGCTGTGGGTGCCGGTGTCTTGCCGAGAATGTTCCCTCGGCGGATAAGTTCCCCCCTGTACTGCGCAGGCGCAGCGCCTGCGCAGTACGGACTACTGTCAGCCGCCGGAGATAGCCGAAGCTCAAATGCTTCAATCAGCTGTACACGGCGCCTGCGCTCTGGGTCCAGGTTCCTTCCCCACCATCCAAGTGGACCTAGAGGGGAAATCTAAAAGAGCCGAGGGAAGCGAGGCCGTGCCCGAAGCGTGGCGAGCGAAGGGTGGCGAGTGAAGCGAGCCCGTGAGGGGCCCTCTTACAGGCGCCGTGTACAGCTGATTTTCAGCTATTCCGCTTCGGCTATTTCCGCTGGATCCTACTGCACTGTTTAGTGCAGGTAGAGAAATCTATTAGGTTTCCATTGTTCAACAATCTGACTGAACAAAAGAAATCTATACGTGTATGGCTACTTTAATTCTTTCTGGGCTCACCCCATTCACTATACAATGATGACAGCAGAGCTAACATTGAAAGTTAGAGAATGCTCTTAAAGCATCATTGGGGCACATTTTTTTTTCAGTTCAAACCTGTTTATCTATGACATGCTGCTACAAGGCCACACACATAGTCTGTTTTTGAATTCTTTTATATGTTCCTGACTGGTAAATGCGTGGCATTGAAAAATATTGTTGTGATTATGTAACTAAGCCTGTCTGGAGGCAAAACTAAAAACTTTTTAAGAGTTGCCAATGCTGATCACCTTCCAAAATGGCAGCAAGTACATTCAAAATGAAGTCAAAACTCATGACCTGCACATTTGCTCCAGGTCTGTGAATCAGAAAGCCATGATACCATTGGATTGGTAGGAGAGCCAAGTGCCTAGCATTTTCAGTAGTATATTCACATTTTATCACGGACTTTTCATAGATACAGTATGAAGAGTAATCCTATCTATTAATTCTCCTATATTAAAGCTGCTTTGGACTTGCCAAATTTTAGCATTTATCCTTCATTAACAATATTTTAATTTTACTGTAGCACAAAAAAAATCATAAATTGATATATATAAGTACCGTCACTGATCTGGAATTCTACAGTAACAATGTGTCCCTGTGTGTTTGTCTGCCCTGTCACCGGTGGCGTGCCCTTTCTCCGATCAGGGTTGTCTCAGGTCAGACAGGGCAGCTAACATTACTTGACACAAGTCTGTTGTTTTGAAGGCGGAATATGAAGACAGATCAATGACAGAAGGTCCTGCAACCATAACATACAGAGATATTATGTGCACTGCACCGCCATATGGCTATATTAATTGAGGCAATTCAATGAGATGGAGCAAGTTTATGAACAGAAATGATTCAAATTACTTATGCCATATTAAATGTAGGGGAATAATGCAATCACATGCAAAGGTTTCTAAAACAGGTTGCCGAAAAAAAAAAAAAAACAGAGTCTATCTTGCCCACAGAAAAAAAGGCAGAGAACATGATTAGCACACTGGATATGACTTCTGGCACATTTGGCCCTTTATCAATCCCGATCCAATATGTTATATGTATATCTCTCCTTACTTTCAAAGGGCAGCTCTGCCTCCACCCCCCAAAAAGAGAATTGAAATGGGAAACATAGGACAGATAAAGTGTATCTAAACTCAAAACCAAAAATGTTATATATTGTGGATTGCATCCAAGTTTCCTGCAAATTTTTACTGAGCTTTACAGAAATGTATGAACCATTGCTTTCCCAATGGTCACTGCAGGAACAGCGGAGTCCCCATGGTAACTTTTCTAGGTGATTACACAACTGTGGCTATACATTGAAATGATGGAAACCTTCCTATGAACCAATTAGAATACATATTAAGCCAGAGGAGATTAATCAAATCCTATCACTGAGCATTAAAAAGTGTATTTCTATAGTCGGCTATATAAAACCAGTGATCACAAAACAAATTGTAGCGCAAGATGTTGGGGAAGAGAATGTTCCATACAAATCCAATTCATTTTAGCCAAACTTCATTAAATTATCATCGTATCCAAACACTCCCATTTCCACTGAATGCATTTATTAGGTTGGCCCTGCCAATAATGGTTATCTCTAAGCCAGAGCCTTTCAAATTTTATGATATTAGGATAGACCTACCAACTTAAATGCTGCATTATTTTATTGGTAATTCAAGCTCTGTACATTTCTTTTGAGGAAATGTGTGTATGTTTACAAAGAAAATAACTCTAACCAATAACTTTTCCAAAGTTTCTGATGGAAGAGCTGTTAATTAAACTATAATTCAAGCCATACATGGATTCAGGTGATTCAGCAGGAACTGAACGAGTTTTGATCCATGTATGGCCATTGCAAAATGTCTGCTCGATCAGCGCATGCAGCCAATAGGCTGCACTGTTGGTCAATGTATTCTGAAGATGGGGGGTGCCGCTGTCAGAATACAAATAACAGCGGGGAGGATTTCCCCATTCACCTCAAATGTCTGGATGGGGAAATCAGCTTAAAGCGGAAATAAATCCATCCATAAAACAGTTTTTTATTTATGGCACATGCCAGAAATGTAACACTCCCATTGGTGGAGCTCTCAACCAAGCTGTCAAACCATCCAATGGCTGGTGTCATAACTGATTACATGTGCAGCACCATGGCAGTTGTAGATTAAACAGAGGCAAAGATGGCAGCTTCCTTGACTGAAGACGATAGGGGGGTTTACTTACACTTTAAGCCAGCCATAGATGGATCAAAATTCAGCAGGGACCGACCTAATTTCTATCCACATATGGGAACAATGGTTGTACAGAAGTCATCCTACCAATTGACTTCTGTACAACCATCCTGTAGGATCAATGCCATTCTAACAGTACCGCCGGCTGTAGTCAGCTGCACTGATCAATGTATTCTGAAGATGGGGAAGCCTCCCTACTGTCGGAACACAATAGCTCCGCGGGAGTGATTCCCCCATCCACCTTGATGTGTGGATGGGGGAATCAAGTTGTTTTCTTTTGTTCAAACAGAATCATGTATGGCCAGCTTTAGTATCCTAAACCAGAAAAGTAAAGTAACTGTATCTTTGCCATGTCTGCTTAATGTACCTTTGTGTATAATTTTTGTGTACAGTATTGGTCAAATGTAGTAAAAGAGACTCTGGTTTTGTGTTGGAGAACAGCTATTCCCAACATACAGAAAACCTTGTATTAAAGAAGTTAACACCAAGAAGTCTGATCTTATAGAACGAAAAGAGAAAAGGGCACTAATGGCACATTCATCATGATGTACACTCCTAATAAATGTATGTGGAGCTGCATAAAGAAAAGGATTTCAGAAAACTCACTTTGGGGTAATGTCTTTCAACCTTCTGATTTAGCAAAACTGCAGTGTTTGCTGGATAGCATTAGTAGTTCATTAATTGATTTTACCTGTTACTTGGAACTGTTCTTTAAATCACTTTTCCCCATTTCCGAGAGACCGGGCTCTCAGCATATCCACAGTATTTTGTTTAAAACATCACTCATAAGACTTAATGAGCCAAACTGTCTCTAGCTATACTTTTATCTTCAATTTATTAAACACAGTGTACAAATTTCCTTCAATGTGAGGAAGTATAGAGAAATTTGTGGTTTAATGTCACAAGAATTTTAATTGGGCTCTTGGGACTGCCGCATAAAACAACTACACAGAAAATTGGTGTTTTCTAGGTTCATCTCTCAACGCCACACAAGCGAGCCAGACTATCCCATGATACCTTACAAAAAACATTGAACACAACTGTTTGTACCGTTAGATTGCTTTTCTCTAAAGAAATAATGTACTTGGAAGAAATGAAGACAGGCAACTGGCAGTAAAAAAGAGCACATGTTACCATGTCTAATCTGTACACTAGGTGCTATAAAAAGACAAATGTCTTGTCTTCTATTCTGCCCTGTCCATGACACTCCACTGAGGTTCAGGTTTACATAGATTAAAGCTAAATAAGCTAATATCTTTTTTATTAAACTGTTAATCGTATTAATTTAAGACGTAACAATTATTAATTAATTGTATTTAAAGGACTGTATAGGCCAACCATGTGCTCAATGTACATCATTTTACATACACTTCTTGTAAACGCTCACATTAATTTCCTGTAACCTTACCCCTCACATATCTCCTTCCAACCCTAACACTAATCTTCACACTTCCCCTCCTTGTGCTCCTTACTATTTATTTAACCTTCACACTAATCCTTCCTGTATTGTAACACTCACACTAACTTGGCCTCTATTTCTAATAATAACCTTTCTTGTAACCATAAAACTAACCCTCATACTACTCTTCCTGTCGTTCTAATTATGGTCCTCACACTAACCTTACCTCTGACCCTAACGCTAACTCTTCCTGTAACTCTTACCCTCTGTGTAACCTTAACACTAACTCTTATACTAAACCTCCCTGTAATTCTAATACTAACACTCACACTAACCTTGCCTCTAACCTCCACTGTTCTTGTAACCCTAACACTAACCCTCACACTACCCCTTCCTGAAATCCTAATAACCATCACACTAACCTTGCCTCTAACCCCAACACTAACCCTTCCTATAATCCTAACACTAACCCCCCCTGTAATTGTTATACTACCCCTCACACTAGCGTTACCTCTAATCATAGCACTAACCCTTCCGGTAACATTAACCCTCTCTATAACCCTAATGTTAATCCTTACACTAATCCTCCCCGTAATTCTAATACTAACCCTCATACTAACCTTGTCTCCTCCCCTGACACTAACCCCCCTGTAACCCTAACAGTAACCCTCACACTAATCCTCCCCATAATTCTAATACTAGCTCTCACACTAACCCCCCTGTAACCCAACACTAACCCTTACACTAAAAATCCCCATAATCATAACACTAACCCTCACACTAACCCTCCCTGTAACCCTAACACTAACCCTTATACTAATCCTCCTCATAATTATAATACTAAATCTCACGCTAACCCTTCTTGTATGCCTAACACGAACCCTTACACTAAACATCCCCATAATCCTATGAATAGAAGTCTATGACAAAGCTAGCTTGAAGCAACTGCAGCTTTTGAGAGGCTTTTATTTAGCTTCAGCTTCGCTTTGTTTTGGAGAAATTGCAGGTATGAGATATCAACACACACACAGGGCATCTGCCAAGCTTCATTAAAGCTTTAAATTAGCACCACCGGAGGATCATCAAAGCACCACAGAAGCATCAAAAACACATAAAGAAACATGTTGAAGCAGTAGGTGCTTTAATGCGTGTTGAAGTTGAAGCAAGTCTAAATAAGTCCTCACACCAATCCTTCCCATAATCCCAATGCTAACCCTCACACTAATTCTCCGTTACCTCAACACTAACCCTAAGGCTTCATTCAAATTAACCGACTTTGAAATTGTGCACCTTCACTTGAAGTTGCACATGTCAGTCACATGTCAGTGCTACTTCAGGTGCAGCTTGAAAGACATCTATGTGACTTCATGCACAGATGCCTACGCAAGTCGCACCTGAACTAGCAAAAGTGCAGGAACTACTTTCAAAATCAGCGCAACTCTGATGGATTTGGAGTCGCACTGATTTGACCCCTTCCATTACAGACAATAGGGTGTGACGAGTCGCACCGGTGTGATCGGGGGCTAACTCTAAGCCCCTCTTTAGTGAATGGAACCCTAATGTCTGCGCACTTACCTCTCATGAGCCAGGATTCACAGTCTCTTACTTGGCTATAAATGGTTTGGTATAGTTTGCAGAAAGAGCTCAGGCCTGATCATATAAAATGCTCCCTGCACATCATATTGGGAAGAATGCTGAGTTTACAAGCATAATTACACCACTATTTCTATCGTGATATTGACAACCGCACACCCCTAAGAGACAGGGAGCCGAGGAAATCAATCTTTCACATGTAATTGTTTTTTGCTGTGTATATTATTGACTCTGTAGAGAAGGCTCCGGAGAAAAGGCCTGTACACAGATCAAAGCAGAGCCAGCATCCTCTGATCCGCAAATGTTTACAGGCCACGTTTCTGTCAGAGTGCTTCCCGTATTGCCTGGTTACTGCATGGAATGAGGGGATGATGTACACCACCAAGTAGGTGCTGAGCACAGATGCCGACAGTCATCAATCACTTCGGAGATTGTGTAAAAATTATACTGCTTGTCTTGTTAGAGGTATTAATCACATTAGGCCTCTGCACTTCTCTTGTGAAAATGCTCTGCTGGCCCTGTATCCAGATCCTTTCATTGAAGACAAATGGTTCACAACTCATAAAGTGAAGATCTGTGCCTAAGCAGCATCCTGAATGATTTACCTGAAATTCCTCATGAACAATAGCAGTGCACTCCCTGGCAAGTAAGTGTGCCTAGGCACTCCTGTTCCTGCAGCCTCATAGCCGTATATGTATCTACTGTTGTGGATGAACTTGGATTTGGGTTCGTCTTAACTTGGGTTCTGACTGAACCCAAACCCATTCTTCGCTGTTGAGAGCTAGCTCACAATATTGTTGCTCTCTAAAGATCATATCACTGCAATCGCTCTTTAGAAAGCATTTGACAGGCAGTGAGGAGACATCGTATTGACTTCTTGCCACCTGCTTTAACCTCTTGAAACCCATACTAGCAAGCCACAGACAAGTGCATTGCAAGCGGTTTCTGGGCATCCCCATTTAGTGGAAGGGGCTGTGTGCAATGAGCTTTACTGTCCAGTGAACACAACAGCAAAAATAATTTTGTGACATATGTACATGCCACTCTGCTGCCTTTGCAGCTAATGGGGGAGTGGTTGGGGGGGGGGCAGGGGTTGGGGGGGGGGCAATAGAACGCTGGTTCAGCCTCTACCACTAGTGTAAACAAGGCCTTAGAGGGACTGCTCCCTCTGACTGCTAGTCTCACATGATGTAGTGTTGGACTTGGTGATGTCACTACTGTGCTGCTAGCTGCTTTCCTTGCTGGAGGGGAAAGTGCACCTGGGGACCTGCACACAAGCATTGTTCTGTTTCTACTTCATCAATTCTGTGGATTTTTTGCTTTCTGTACATTTTCGACAACTTCTTTATCATTGTCCAAGCAGTCTTTCCATCACCTATGAAATGAGGAAGGAAAGTCCTACCTCTACCAAGATGGCCACCTCCACACAGAGACATAGTGCAGAACCAAGCATAGTAAGTCAGGAATGGGCAGTGGTGGCTGGTGGTTTTTTTTTGGGGGGGAACAAACAATCACCCCCCCCTGCTGTTTTATGGTCGGTCCGGCACTTACCCCATCATAGCGGATGGCAGAAAGCATGGTGCAGCAGCTCAGCTCCGAGACCTCTCCTCCATGGCGGCTTCCAGCTCCTCCCCTCCTCCTCCTAGGCATCCAATAGGATCGCATGTCCTTTCAGCAAATCGGGTGACCGGTGTCAAAACTTGCTTCCTGATTGGCCGGGAGGAGGATCAGTGTTACAACAGGGAACTATCATTCACTATTGTAACACACCTGGGTGGGCTGAGAGCGCACTCTCTGCGACCTGAGCCCACCCTATGTTGAAGTCTATTAGAGCATCTGGCTCCAATCGGTGCTTCAAAAAAAAACAGCCCCTCCTCGTTGGAATTCATGCCCCGTTGTCCTGAAAGGGGCCGGACACATGGATAGGGGATGGCGGCAATGGACAGGGGGGGCGGCACCCATAATGGATGGTAATGGGTAAATGATCAGCTGTAGGGAGACCACAGGTATTACTGGTGATTAGTTTTTTGCACTCTGCCTGCCTTTTCTGGGCACACTTGCCTGACTGTACTGATGATTCTGAACACATTCAGAGCCACTGACTTGAAACAAACATGCAGCAAATAAAGTCAGAGTGAAGTCAGGACTCTTGATCGACATGCTTGTTCCAGGTCAGCGACTCCGAAAACAGAAAACATTGGATCAGCCACACAACCAGCATTTTCCGAAGGAGAAAACTACAGTGGTAGCCTTCAGGTTTTCTAAGCACCAGTTTTTAAAGCTGTATTAAACTCAAAAGCAAACATTTTTTAGATTGCAGCTTACCAATTCTTAGATGTGATGGCTGCATTCATTTTCTTTTTTAGGCTTTCTTTCTTTCTTCTTGTAGCGCCCTGGGGTTTAATCATTTTCTTCATTTTCTTTTTTAGGCTTTCTTTCTTTCTTCTTGTAGCGCCCTGGGGTTTAATCAGGGAGCTCCTCACCAAATTCCTTGACAGGAGTAGCTACTGTAGAGTCAGTGAATCAGAGAGTCCAGTGAGAGACTAGGAGCTCAAGGGGCTGAAGAGCTACAAGTGGACATTGTAGCGAAGCTGAGAGAACTGTTGAACTTTGTGTTAGGAAATGTTATACTATTGCCATAGGAGACAGCAATCCCTCACGTGCAGAAGTGGCACCTTGCTGGGGCCTTTCCCTGTACGGCTGTGCTCCTATTGAAGTCTCAGAGTCTGCCAATTGAAATTGTAACTACTCAAGGGTTTCCTGTCCCTACCCCTCTTTCCCTTTGCAAAATATAAAAAGGACTGTTAAAAGAAATAAAACCTCTTTTGCATCCAAGAACTGTCTGGTGCCCAATGAATTTCACCATCTTTGCACCCACTATGCCTCACAACCCACTACATATCGAAGGATGTCAGCTGTCTTTGGCCTTGAAGGTTCTCATTAGACTGGTAGAAGTAAAAGACTTTGCTACATTCTATTTTCATCTGGTGATCTGGCCAGTAAATCTATTGTTTTTCAGAAGAACAAGCTCTCTTCCAGATGTATCAGTTACATGGATGAGACAAACCATTCAACACTGACAGGGGGGCTTACAATAATCATTTTTTTTTTATTCATGAGAAAACTTTATCCTATAAGAAAAGGTGCCTCCTTTTGCTCATTCATCCAGAGCACTGGTCTCCAAACTGCGGCCCATGGGCTGGATGCAGCCCTTTGCCTGTCTTTATCTGGCCTATGGGGCCCTATTCTTGCCATTACTACTAGGCATTATTCCTTCTGCTAACACTAACAATGAGGCACCACTCTTTTTATTGATACCAATGGTGGGGCATGTTTCTGCTTACTGACACCAAAGGTGGGTGCCTTTTCCTTCTACTGAAACCAACAGTAGGGCATACTTCCTTCCACTGATATATATGTTGGAACACTTCCACTGATAGCAATGATGAGGCACTATTCCTTCCACTGACACCAGTAATGGGGCACTATTCTTTTCACTGACACCAATGATGAGGCACTTTTCCTTCCACTAATATCAAGGATGGAGCACTATTCCTTCTCCTGCTGACAACCGGCATTATGTAATTTTTTTTTAGTTTCACTGATTACCAAGCCCCAGTCTATTTCTACTTCCACTGGTCACAGTCCGGCCCTCCTATAATCTGAAGGACAATTAACTGGCCCTTTGTTTAAAAAGTTTGGAGACCCCTGATCCAAAGCATAAGCACTCTAAGGCCCCTTTCACGCGGGGCGGATCCGTCCGACCGGAATCCGCCTGCTCAGCGGGGGATCTCTCCCCTGATCCCCACTGTGCAGGCAGATGACAGATCCTGTCCGCTCAGCTATACAGAGTGGACAAGGGCAGATCCTGTCCGCTCTCTTCTATGAGGCAGTTGGATGGGAACAGACTGCATGTCTGTTTCCATCCAATTGTCATCCAATCCGACCCACTGGACAGATGGCGAAAGTATGGCCATACGTCTGTTTTCAGTGGATTTTGTCAGATTGGATGCCAGGCAGGTGTCAGCGGACCCATGTCCACTGACATCCACCTCCCCATAGAGGACAATGGGTGGCCTGATTAGGTCCACCTGAAAAATGGACAGGCTGACCCGATTGTGTGCAAGGGGCCCAATACAAGAGGTGTGTTGCTGGGCAGATCACCAGGTGGAAACTGAGGGAAAGAAGCCTAAAAAAGAATGCAGCCACCACATCTAAGGAATGGTAAACTGCAACACGAAAAGCATAATATAAATAACCGTGTACTATAAATCTTGCTTCTGTGTATAATTGGTATTTAGGGATGTACATGGGGGCAGCCCATTACATTACTCATGCAGGTTCCTCTATCTACTTAGTAAGTGTAATGCTTCTCTCATGGTACTAATCTACCAGTCAGGTCTGTAAAGAAATAAAATCTACTAAATCATTGTGTGTATATTGTGGATACTATTTCTGTAGTTCAGTGTAGGGATATACAGACAAATCCAAACCACAATGCAATATAAATACAAGAACATAAATTATCTAAGGAAATACTGTATGCAAATTGATGTTCCTTATTAATTTATCACACTGAAAACCCCTTTTAATAGCAGTCAGGTTTGACCTGCTGGATATAATGCACTCTCTATGTGGTTGGGATTCTATCTCAATATGTGCTAATGACTAAAGTTGGGTACACTATACGCTAGTAGAATGTCCAAGGAAAATTTGTACAAAAGTTCTTAGGAGACCTCGTACAACTACGAAAATTCTCAGAACATTCAATTGTCACTTGAAAGATTTAATTTGCTTTTAACATTCAATTTTGGAATGATTGCAGTTTTCCAAACTAAAACCACATACACTGTAAGAAATTTGTGCATTCAAGAGAAATTCTTAATCCTGCTCCTTTGAACTTTCTCATCGCTACAGTAAAAAATGTACATCGATTTAACCCCACTAATAATTAGAAAATGATTTCCATTATTGAAAACCACTAAGGAGATAGCTAGATACATAGATACATAGAGAGATAGATAGATAGATAGATAGATAGATAGATAGATAGATAGATAGATAGATAGATAGATAGATAGATAGATAGATAGATAGATAGATAGAAGATCCGAAGACTGCTACAGGGATCGGCAGATGATGGAGCCCAAAACTGTCTAGCCACATAGTAATTTATGAAGGTAGAATTTGACAACACATTTTGAATTAACCTCTTCTGGACCGCCCACTGTATATATACGTCATTACATTAAAAAAGAAAATTTCTTTTTTTTTCTTTTTTTTTCTTTGAGTTTTCTGGTCAATACAGCTGATGATCATCAATTTGACCCCACTAACCATTAAAAAATGGAAAATGTTCAAACAAAAATCTACTAGCTTATGAGCAGTTTTATTAGTTTAGCCGGAAGGATCATACATATTCAAACCTTTTGTGAACAGGAAAGGTAGACAGACAGGAAGAGATACATACACATAAATGAGTTGCTTTGAGATATCTCTGCTGCAAGACAAGTCAGCGCCTGTATACCTGTTTTGGATTTACATGGATCAGTAGATAGGGCACAGATAGATAGATAGATAGATAGATAGATAGATAGATAGATAGATAGATAGATAGATAGATAGATAGATAGATAGACAGACAGACAGATAGATAGATAGATAGATAGATAGATAGATAGATAGATAGATAGATAGATAGATAGATAGATAGATAGATAGATAGATAGATAGATAGATAGATATAGACAAATAAAGATGGATGTCTTTAATTGATTATAGCCACACATACGTTTTCTAAGGCTATCCGAGCCGACGGTCTATTGTAGAAAGATGGAGATTTGAGCATGTAACCGCATGCAGAATGTTCAATTACACAGACTGTTCCTTTTCTCTCCCTCTGAATTTATGCGGCACTAAATGATGGAAATATACAGGCCTTAATTCAATATAATGTAGATTGTATTAGAATAAATGTGCAAAAATTGCAGCAGCGTTCCGTTTGCAATGCACAGGAGACGGGGAAGAGCGAGATGAGCTGACACAGATGCCTGGCTTTTTGGCAGACTTTCCTTCATGAATGTCTTCCTTTAATTCCAAGAGCCTTTGTTACAACCATCTGTTCCCTTCCCCTAATTAGGATGAGGACAGAAAGCGGCGCTCACAATTACACCAGTGTGAAGTGCTGGGAGGCAGCACAATGCCGTGCCTGGTCTTGGAGTCAGTATTTCTTGTGTAAACAGTAATCTGGTAATAGATTACTGATAACTGATAGGTAATTACCAGGAAATACACTGCTTATACAAAAAAGCCTGCGTGAGTGCAGCCAACGGCTCCGATTAGACACCGCCAAAATCATTTTTGTCCTTTGGAATCAATCAGAACACAACAGACTAACTTTTACTGCTGCCTAAAAATCTACGATGAACAGCAACGTCTTTCCAATCTTTTATCCCAACGGTATAATGGCATCCATTTTTTATTTTCTATAGACCTTTAATATTGTATACCTATGTGTGCTAAGAATAAAATAGCTCTAGGCAAAACATGCAGCCCCACAGACACCTAATTGTAGCCCCCCCTGGCAAAACAGTTTCTTCTTCTAGGCCTGATTCCCAACGGCAATTCATTAAAAGCTGACACACATTCAGTAGGCGGTCCATGACTACAACTGTTGTACAGCCTCATGATTACTTTAATCAAAAGTTAAAATTGGTTCATATACCAAGGCCATGCAAACAAACATGTAAAGTGCTGTAATTCACAGCAACCAATCCGATCTTATTTTCCATGTGTGAGGAAGGATGCTTGGATTTTAGCACACTTTGTATATGCTCCGCTTTATTAAAGCAGATCTTCACTGCATCTGAGCACCACAAACCAAAACCACGATTTATTTATTTTTAATATTCAAAGCAAACTCCCCCTTCCATGTCTTTATGCTTTATCTTGTTGAGAAATCACTTTGAAAAACACCCCCTAGCTTTTCTGGCTGTGCCCATTTCAAGTAAGGGCAAATGATTCATGTAGCATTTACTCCCTGGAATTCATCTGCCCTTAGCGCAAGCATGCATGCAGAAGAGTGTGTTTAGCTGAAAAAAATCCTCCTCCCCTCCTGAAGACTCCTGGGATGTATGACATCATTTGCCTAGACAAGAAACCAGGAAGAACTGAAAAAATGTAAAAGACAAGTTTAAAACTAGTAAATATGGTATACTTTTCTATCTATTTACTAATGCTAGCAGCAATTTAACGTAGTACTAAAGCCGCACATTTTTTATGATAATTTATGATAATTACATGTTGCTTGGCCAACTAAGCACAGGGCTATACGTGTTTTTATTAGCAACAAGAAGCATTTACAATGAATGGCGTTCAAAAATGACGCCTCTAGCCTGTTCTGCGCCTCTTTAAGTTGTTTGGGAGTCCTCTTTCCCGTGAGTTAACATCCCAGCTCTTTGTCTCAGACATGAAACATCTGCAACTTGGAACATTTCCCCATCCCAATTATCGTTACTTTAGACTTATAGGACAGTAAACAGTAAATATTGTTAAAATTTCAAACCAATGAAAATGAAGAAGAAGCCATAAAATGTACAATGGGTCAAAACCAAAGTGCCCTAGAATTTTAACCCAAGCATTTGAGTGCATCAAGCTAGCCTGTGGTGATTCATCAAAGTGTTCAGAATATGTTTCATCATGGCACATACGGTGTTCCTGGTTCTCTATAGAAGTTAAAGCGGAGTTCCACAAATTTTTTTAAATTAGCCACATTGCAATGTGCACCCATAGTGATGTTATGTTTGGCTGCTTATATGGTGAAATTCCTTAAGTAAGTACATTTTTCTCGGTGACCGGATGCAGGTGTGAGCAGTGAGTGAGTGAGAGCTCTCTCTGGCTCCAACCCTGATGCTGCACTAGGGCTGCCGTTTGTACTTACCCAGCCGCATGAATACCCTGTGAAGATCTTGGCTCCTGCCTGTGACTTACTGAAGGCTAAGTTCGGTTCCTGACGGAGGGATGGAACGCTGAGTGGCCGGGTTGATGGGAGAGGGGACCGGGAAGGAGTACCCGCCTTGCTGTGCTGCCGAACGGATCGGAGCGCCGGGACAAATACCGCCGCCGTGACTGTGGTTGTGCCTGGTTGCCTAGCGACGTACTGCAGACATCGCGAGAGCCTGAGTAAGTGGAGGAAGCCAGATCTGTGACAGAGCAGCGGCAGAGATTACTTCAGACGCTGAATGTAAAAAGTGAGGAGATCCGGAGCGGTGGACAGCGGGTGTGAGAGATCCAGTTGTGAGTAGTCTGCATCCCCCTGCAAGCATTCATCCTCTAAGCTAACCGGAGAGAGGTAAAGAACTTGAATTCTATATATTTATAAAGCAAAGTGCCAGTGACTGTTATAGCAGGGTGCCTAGGACTTTTCTCCTATTAAATAGACCGGTTATCTAATAATCAAGGACATATTGGCTGATAGCTAGGTCAGCCCGGTGGGCTATATAGTTATTAAAGGCTCCCAGCGTGTTCTGACTGAGAAGAAGGGGGTGGATCAATAACAGCAGCCCCAGGAAAGTATGCCTACCCAATCTACTCGTTCAACTAAAGAAAAGGAAAAGGGGACTCAAAATGTGGCTGCAGCAGCAGCTGCTGCGAAGCTTGAAAAATTTGCTCATAGCTCAATGCAGTCCCCTACTAAAAGTATTCAGCTACCCTCGGGGAAGATGTCGGTAGGGGGCCACGGGGAAAGAAAAAGCCTGGGGAAAGGTCCTGATAACCTGACGGTTAATACAAGAACAGCAAATAAAAGAAGCCCTGAGAGGGGGCACCCAGGAGAAGCAGGGGATAGCAGTTTTAATGCAACCGGAATCAGTGAACAGGAACCTACCTTAAAAGAGGTATTATGTGCGGTTAATGCTTGCAGGAGCTCGATAAGCGGGATGTGGGAAGAATTAAAAGCTCTAGGCGAAGAATTTGGCACTATTAAACAAGAGCTTCAGAAAGCAGTGGAGAGAATTAAAGGTGCGGAGGAAAGGGTTAACCAACTAGAGGATATGGTAATTCCAATGCGGCAGGAATTTATTAAAATGCAAGCTCAGCTGGATATTAATAAGCTTAAATTGGATGAATGGGAGAACAGGTCGCGAAGACAAAATGTAAGAGTGATGGGTCTCCCCGAGAAAAGTGAGGGTTCCCGGCCCGAAGAATTCATGGAAAGATGGCTTAAGGAGGTCTTTGGGGCTGAGGCTTTTTCACAGTTTTTTTCTATTGAGCGTGCTCATAGAGTGCCTTCCAGACCAATACATGGTGGAGATCGTCCGAGACCCATGATCTTGCGGTTCTTTAATTACAAAGACAAGCTGAACTTAATGCAAAAATCGAGAGAGAAGGGGGACATTTTCTTTAACGGGGTTAAAATCTCGATTTATCCAGATTACTCGCCAGACCTTCAAAAGAGAAGAGCAGGTTTTTTGGACATTAAGCGGGCCCTACGGAACCATAATATACCATATGCTTTGCTATACCCAGCACGACTGCGTATTGAGGCCCTAGGGTCTATTCGTTTTTTTGAATCTGTCAAGGGAGTCACGGATTGGTTTGAAGAGAACAAAAAGAACTTATAATGATGTTATTGCATAGGTGCAATTGAATGTATTGCTCTTTTTTTTTTCCCCTTTTTCTTTTTTTTTTTTTTTTTTTTCTCTCTCTTTGTTCTTCTGGGGTGCAGCATCAGGGTTGGGAGGGAGAGGGATGGGTGGGAAAAGTTGTAATGAGAGTGAGGTTTAGGTTGGTGACCAGGGTCCTATGGGTCCTGGGGGTGTTGGGGTTGGGGGGGGGGGAGGGGGTGGTCGAGTGGGGATTGGGAGGGGGGAGGGGACGGATGAAGTGGGGTGAGGGGATTAGTAAGGTCACAAGGAAGGCCCCTAGGGCAAGCCGAGTCAGGCAAGGGGGGGAGGAGAAGGGATTACTTATAAAAAGGGGTATCATAGTTGCAATAAAAAAAGGCAAAACTGCACAATTCACTGTTAAAAAATTGTTTGAAATTGAAAGAAATGAAGGGTAAACACGTGAAGTTTATAAACACTAATAGGATTAGGAATATTGACCTGGGCAGGATTGGGAGGGGGGCGGGGAGTGGTGGTAGTTCGCTCCCGGGCTCCTGCGGCCCCCTCCTCACAATTCTAGCACTGAAGGGGGTGAAAGGGAGTACTGACGAGATGCGTCAAAAGGTTAAAAGGTTAAGGGGAATAAGGGCACATGTGGTGAAGTGGTATCATCAGATTGGAGGTGGGAGTTTGTTTTTTTTTTTTTTTTTCTTTTTGTTTTTTCAGTTTTTTTATAAAAGATAGGGGTTTAGAACAGTGCCACCTTGTGGCCCTGGCCACGATATGTAAAAACAGAAATCTAATTTTACTCCGATATTCCCTTAGTTGGTATTTGTCTATATTGATGTTTATTTGGAATGCAGAATAGAGCATTTGGTTTAACCTCCTGGAATATTAGGGGGATGGGTGACCCTATGAAAAAAGCTATTGTATTCCAGGAGCTAGAATCTTGTGCTGCTGAGGTGATATGCCTGCAGGAAACTCATTTGACTAATGAGACTAAGTTATCTATTAAGAATAAAAAAAATTTTCCGACACAATATCACTCAGTGTACTCCTCCTACTCGAGGGGAGTGAGTATTCTGATCAGGAAAGGAGTGACGTTTTCCTGCAGGGATGTCAATATTGATAGTTCGGGTTGCTTTATTTTTCTGTTCTGTTTAATCGAGGGTAGGCCACTGGTTATAGCAAACGTGTATATTCCTCCACCATTTAAGATGGAGATTCTGTGGTTATTATTGGAGTTCTTGGAGGATAAGAGAGAGGTCCCGCTCATTATGGTGGGAGACTTTAATAATGTGCTTGATAGTAGGTTAGATAGGTTCCCGCCTGGGCCTGGGGGTGGTAGGGGGTTGGAGGGAAGGCTGGTACAGTTCCTTGAGGAGGTCGGTTGGTGTGATATGTGGAGAGTGCGTAACCCTAGCTGCCAACAATACTCTTGCTTCTCAGGGACCCACCACACTCTCTCCCGTATAGACATGGCCATTGGTAACCAGGAAGCCCACCCCCTAATAGGTAGAATTGAATATCGTCCCAGGGGGGTGTCTGATCACTCGCCATTGACACTGACAATATGTAAGCGAGATAATGGCGGCCAGAGAATATGGGCATTAAATCCAGCATGGTTGGGGTTATTGGGGAATGGGGATGAAATAGGTGTAGGTCTGAGAGAGTTTATCGAATTCAACACTGGCACTGCCTCGGGGGGTGTGCTCTGGGACTCCTTGAAAGCATATCTCAGAGGACTTTTGATACAGCAGATATCGAAAATAAAGAAGCAGACAAGGGCAAAGGGGGAGCTGATTAGAGAAGAGGTCCAAGAATCAGAAAGAAAATACATAGCGGAGCCAACTATTGAAAATCGAGAACTCTGGGTAATGAAACAACAGGAATTCAAAAAGGAAGAAATTAGAAGAGCAGAAAATAGGAAGGTCTTCCAGAGGCAGAGATATTTTGAGGAGGGGGAAAGAGTGGGTCGGACGCTGGCCTTACTGGCCAAAACTAATTCTCCCTCCTCAATAATCCCCATGATTAAAACTAAGGAAGGGAATATTTCATCAGACCCTGAGGTAATTACCCAAACATTTGCAGAATACTATAGAGATTTATATAAAACGCGCCATTGCCCGGAACAAAAAGTGATGGAGAAATTCTTGGAAGATACTGTCTTACCGGTGTTGTCGGACACAGACATGAATAGTCTGGAAGCACCGTTAACACTGGAGGAGCTTGAACAAGCAATTAAGGATATGCCGAATCAAAAGTCCCCAGGCCCCGATGGATTGCCATCTGAGGTTTATAAACGTTATGGGGAGGTGCTGACCCCGGAGCTTCTGAAGGCATTGAATTGGTCAGCTGCAGTAGGTAGTTTGCCCTTGTCAATGTCGGAAGCTACTATAATATTGATTCAGAAAGAGGAGAAAAACCAATTAGACACATCGTCATACAGACCAATTTCATTGTTGGGCACGGATGTCAAGATCTTGGCAAAGGTCTTGGCATCCAGGCTGAATAAATGTATATCTTCTTTGATCCACCCGGATCAGTCCGGATTTATGCAGAATAGGTCTACCAGTAAAAATATAAGAAGAACCTATTTGAATCTCCAGACCCCGGTAGAGAATGTGGGTTCCAGGGCTGTCTTGTCCTTGGATATTGCCAAGGCATTTGACACCCTGGAATGGGGATACTTATGGTGGGTATTGGGGAAATTTGGGTTCGGCCCTCTATTTATTAAATGGCTTAAGATCCTATACCAGCATCCCAGCGCTAGATTAAAAATAAATAATACATACTCAGAAAGGATATCTCTTGAGAGGGGGACTAGGCAGGGCTGCCCCTTGTCACCCCTGCTATTTGCCCTGGCAATGGAGCCTTTCGCAGAGGTTATAAGGAAGGCTTCAGGTCTGCAGGGTTATAAAAGAAAAGGGACTGAGGAAAGAATAGCACTATACGCTGATGATGTATTGTTGTTTCTGGGCGACATGGGGCCATCACTAGTAAAGACGATGCAATTGGTGGAAGGGTTTGGGAGGATATCGGGGCTAAAAATCAACTGGGAGAAGTCTACACTTCTGCCGCTTGACTCGACTTTCGGTTCTCCCCCCCAGGGGATTCCTCGTCTCAGGGTGGTAGAGAAGTTCAAGTACCTGGGCATAGTATTAACTAATAACCCAACTCAGTATATTAAGGACAACCTAGCTCCGGTATTAGAAAAGTTTAAAAAGAAGAAAGATATCTGGTGTCGACTCCCCCTGTCCATGGCGGGACGTGTAAACCTGTTAAAGATGATCTGGATGCCACAACTAATGTACATTTTGCACAACTCACCGGTTTGGATAGGGAGGGATTGGTTCTCAAAAATCAACTCTCTCTTCCGTGAATTGATATGGAAGAAGGGTCAGGCTAGGATTAGTCTCCAGACCTTGCAGCGCCCTAACAAGGAGGGGGGATTGGCGGTGCCTCATCCATTCAGATACTTCTTGGCGGCCCAGTTGCAACATATGGGGGGGTGTGAAAGTAGGGGTGAGGTTAATTCCAGCGTAAATATTATGTTATCAGGGAGCCCGCATAAATCGTTAATAGGTGCATTGGAAGCCGGATCTATAGGAGCCCCACTTCCAACATATAAATTGGTCATGAAGGTTTGGCGGTTAGTAAAGATTGAAATGGGATATAGGGGTGTTACGGAGTACTCACCCATTTGGCAGAATGGGCAACTTCAGGAGTTAAAAGCTATTGAAAAAAATAAGATCTGGGATCGGTTGGGGTTAAATAGGCTGGTACAAATATTCAATGGTAATACTTTAAAGTCTTTTTCGGATCTGAGAGCGGAGTTTGGAATCCCTAAAGAAACATTTTACTTCTATCTCCAGGTCAGGCATGCACTGGACAAGCAATTCAGGACTAAGGCATTGGAATGGAGTAGCATTCCGCTACTTAGTAAGGTGGTGAAGGCGCCCAGCCTTAAGGGATTAATATCGGGGATCTACGACCACCTAATGGCTAGGGCAACTAGATCAGCTCCACTTCTGGGTGCGAGGGAGAGGTGGGGGACTGATGTGGGGGAGTTGAGTGATGATCAGTGGGAGAGAATTCTGGAGCTTGGCCCACTGGTGTCCCTCTCTCCGTCGCAGCGGGCCTCGCACCTCTTGCTCGTGCACAGAGCCTACTATACCCCCAAGAGACTGCATAGATTTGGTCGAAGACCAGATGATAAATGTCCTAGATGCCTAGAGACGGGCGATCTTATTCATATAATGTGGAGATGCCCGAAGCTAGTCAGGTATTGGACTGAGATCCTAAACATTATAGATGCCAGGTTCGGGATAAGACTGGAACGCGAGCCTAAGATATGCGTGCTGGGGTTAATAAGTAAAAGCGCTGGGGAAGGCCATAGAGCAATAGCAATCGTACGTTGTCTATACCAGGCGAGGAAACTAATCGCGAAAGCATGGTTATCAACAGTGCCCCCTTCTTCTGTAGAATGGGTTAACACAATGAACACAGTAATTGGCACAGAAAGGGTGATTTATACTAGGAGAGGAAGTTACAAGAAGTTTATAAGGATATGGGGCCCATGGTGTCAGGGAAGTAATGACGAAATATAGAACCTTATTATGGGTATGAAAATAAGGAATAGGGTTCTGAATCATGAAGGGATTAGTACATGCAATAGGTTTATAATAGGGTAACAAGTTTTGCCAAGTTTAAGTCATGGCTATTATACCGGAAGTAATAGTTTGGGGTGGTGGGTGGGTGAAGGGGTACTGGGGGAGGGAGGCGGGTTGGGGAGGTGGGGGTAAAGGGTAAGTAAAATGTAATGAAAGGGGAATATTGCAGGGTCAAGCTAAGAGACTTGGATTGTGTTATTGGATTATATGTACACGAATGTTTGTAGTTTTTTTACTGGTTATCTTGAATAATGTAAAATTGGAAAAATCAATAAAAAATGATTTGATTAAAAAAAAAAAAGTACATTTTTCTCATTAATCTTCCCCGCGACGTCCATTTGCGGACGCCTAGGCTACTACATTATCAGCCTGGCCCGTTGACTCCTGGGATCTCTATGTCACTGATCCCAGAAGTCGCAAGATTTCCTGACCGCAAAAAAGCTGGCCCGCAGTGTCATTACTGCGCAGGCACGAGATCGCGAGGTGCATGCTGGGTAGCCAGCTGCAAAAAATCCAGGAAATAAAGCCAGGCCGGCTTCAGCTGCCCATAGCCTTCATGGCCGCAACCAGAATCGACGGAGAAAAGATAAATCATCATCTAGTAATTCTTATGTGAACATACAGTATCTCACAAAAGTGAGCACACTCCTCACATTTTTGTAAATATTTTATTATATCTTTTTATTTGACAACACTGAAGAAATGACACTTTGCTACAATGTAAAGTAGTGAGTCTACAGCTTGTATAATAGTGTAAATTTGCTGTCCCCTCAAAATAACTCAACACACAGCCATTAATGTCTAAACTGCTGGCAACAAAAGTGATTACAATTTGAGCAATGTCCAAATTGGGCCCAAAGTGTCAATATTTTGTGTGCCCACCATTATTTTCAAGCACTGCCTTAACCCCCTTGGGCATCAAGTTCCCCAGAGCTTCACAGGTTGCCACTGGAGTCCTCTTCCACTCCTCCATGACGACATCACGGAGCTGGTGGATGTTAGAGACCTTGCGCCCCTCCACCTTCCGTTTGAGGATGCCCCACAGATGCTCAATAGGGTTTAGGTCTGGAGACATGCTTAGCCAGTCCATCATCTTTACCCTCAGCTTCATTAGCAAGGCAGTGGTCGTCTTGGGGTCGTTATCATGTTAGAATACTGCCCTGCGGACCAGTCTCTGAAGGGAGGGGATTATGCTTTGCTTCAGTATGTCACAGTACATGTTGGCATGCATGGTTCCCTCAATGAACTGTAGCTCCCCAGTGTCAGCAGCACTCATGCAGCCCCAGACCATGACACTCCCACCACCATGTTTGACTGTAGGCAAGACACACTTGTCTTTGTACTCCTCACCTGGTTGCCGCAACACACGCTTGACACCATCTGAACCAAATAAGTTTATGTTGGTCTCATCAGACCACAGGACATGGTTCCAGTAATCCATGGTTCCAGTCTGCTTGTCTTCAGCAAACTGTTTGCGGCCTTTCTTGTGCGTCATCTTTGGAAGTGGCTTCTTTCTGGGACGACAGCCATGCAGACCAAATTGATGCAGTGTGCGGCATACGGCACTGACAGACTGACTCCCCTTCCCTTCAACCTCGGCAACAAAGCTGATAGCACTCATTCGTCTATTTCCCAAAGACAACCTCTGGATAGGACTCTTGAGCATGTGCACTCAACTTCTTTGGTCGACCATGGCGCGCCCTGTTCTGAGTGGGACCTGTCCTGTTAAACCGTTGTAGGGTCTTGGCCACAGTGCTGCAGCTCAGTTTCAGGGTCTTGGCAATCTTCATATAGCCTAGGCCATCTTTATGTAGAGCAACAATTCTTTTTTTCAGATCCTTAGAGAGTTCTTTGCCATGAGGTGCCATGTTGAACTTCCAGTGACCAGTATGAGAGAGTGAAAGCGATAACACCAAATTGAACACACCTGCTCCCCATTCACACCTGAGACCTTGTAACATTAATGAGTCACATGACACCGGGGAGGGAAAATGGCTAATTGGGCCCAATTTGGACATTTTTACTTAGGGGTGTACTCACTTTTGTTGCCAGCGGTTTAGACATTAATGGCTGTGTTTTGAGTTATTTTGAGGGGATAGCAAATTTACACTGTTATACAAGCTGTCCCATGAGGCATAGCAAAACTTTGACAGCCACAAGCATGACACCCAGAGGCAGAGGCGTGATGGGACTTGTAGTTTTGCAACAGCTGAAGGTCCGCTAATTGCATATCTCTGCTGTATATCCACTGCAGTTATGGTGTATTACAACAATCTCAATGATGTGATTAGGATCATTTTGGCTAGGAGACTGGAACCCCATTTTATAAAGACCACAGCTGAGTAGTCCTAAGTTAAGAGAGTTTTCTGATTTTAGTAAAAGTGGATTTTTTCCTGGATAGCCACATCCATATAAAAACAGCCTTCACTAACTGCCTAGAGTTGCGTAAAAAAAAAGTAATCCTCAATTTAGCGTTAAACTGGCCAGCTAAGGTTGTGGGCAGCATAGTGGCTAAGTGATTAGAACTACCGCCTGGAAGCACTAGGGTCATTGTTTTGAATCCCAAACTCATGGTACTCCCTGCCTAAAGGTTGCATGTACTCCCTGTGCCTGCAAGGGTTTCCTCGCACATTCCAAAGACATGCTGGTAGGGTATTTGGCTCCTGCCTAAATCACTCAGTGAATGAGAGTTAGGGACTTTAGATTGTATGCTCCTTGTCAGGATCTGTTTTATAAACTGGACTTCTCTCTATGGATCAATACTGGAAAAGCAACAGCTGCTATGTTTATGACCAAATACCTAACTGGCCACACCCATATTTAAAGCCTTATGCCTTAGATTGTACGTACCTAGAGAGCAGGGACTGGTGTGAATGTACAATATATACATAAAGCACTGTGTAAATTGGCAGCACTATAGAAGTACCTGTAATAATAAATAAATCAGCTGGGAAGGTGACTTAGAGAGGGCATGCTGAACTGCTGCAGAGAAACCACTATTCTCACAAAGAGTGGTCCTTCTCTGCCACATGCAAAGCACAGGATAATTCACTCAGGCCGTAGCTGCTTTGTTAGGAAAACTAGCTGTAAGACTTTGAACAGCTTCAGTTTTGATGCATAATCTGTTTATTTAGCTAAACTAAATTACAAGTTTAATTAACGAATAAGAAAATCAGCAGAATTATTGTTTATAAGTGCCAGCAAAGATCTATACTGTTCATTGAATTTTTTTTATCTAGGTACATAAAGTATTAAAGGGGGCTGTCAGACCCACCTAGAGATCTATTTATCAATGTTTTCCCACAAAATTCCCACACCTTTCATCAAAGATGAACACAATTCTCCAAATGAAAGTTGTGGGAATCTTCTGGGAAAGTTGTATGACCTGTGGGTGAAAACATTGGTAAGTTGGCCCCTTGGTGATGGTCAAAAGTTGGGATACATACAGTGACCCTGGGGGCATTTTCCCCTTTGAACAGCCTGCTAAAACTTGTGACGATGAAACATGGTGAATCTGAGCTGACATTAGGCACTTTCAACTTGTTTTGGGTTTCTGTACTATTTATTAAATTATGATATTTGTGAATTTCTATAAGATCACTTGCACACTGTGATAGTCATAACCCTTGAATGAGAGAGAACTACATGAAGGTGCTGGTCATCTCCATATGGATGTATGACCAACTCTTAAGAACTGGACTTATCTCCATGAATCGATACTGGAAAAGTAACAACTGCTATGTTTATGACCATCGACCAGAGTAGATTATACCAAATACTTAACTGCCCACACCCATATTTAAAGCAAACCTTTATTAAACTTCAAATACACCTGACATCATCAATGTAAGTCCAAAATGATGAAGGCCAAGCTCAAATTTACAAATTAAAGTGGAACTATACCCATTAATATAACGATTTTAAAAAAGTTTGTTCAAGGCATGCCAAGAATCTTACACATTTGCTTGTGCCCTCAATCATCTTTGCCTCTGTTTGATCTGCAGATGCCATGGTGCTGCACATGTGATCAGTTATGACACCAGCCTTGACAGTTCAATTGCCTTGAATTTAAATATTTTGGGAAACCGTTAAAGCAGAACTAAACCTGTTCGATTTAACGGTTTCCCAAAACTTCCAAGGCATGCCGTGTCACAGTTGTATGCACTCTCAACCAAACTGTCATGCCATCAAATGACTGGTGTCATCACGAGTCATGTGTGAAGCACCATGGTAATTGCAGAGCCCTAATGAAAGTTACGTGGGCACTTATATATATATATATATATATATAATATATATCCAGTTAATATCAGTTGGTACACCTAGATGCCTTTTATCAGTTGACTAGATGGAACTTTAGTACAAGAACATTTTAAGCAAAGCAAAAACCATTCACAGCAATCATGTGTCTTTGGGGAGAAGTTCCACGTGTCTCTGAGCTGCATGTGTTTCTAGGTAGACTTGGCATGTGCCGCAGGTCCGCATTGTGTTTCTGGGCAGATGATGTCTGATCATGTGTCTCTCTATAGATATCTTTCTGATGCATTTACATCCCTCGTCCTCCTCCTCCTCCTGGCTGTAGATCAACAAACATGCTTTACAACACTAGATTCAAGGCCATTTCTTTGGCAACTTTTGTTTCGCAGCTGCTTGTCGCTCACTTCACATAGAGACTGAGCACAATTCATCACCCATTATATATCTTCACCTTCTGCTCCCCGAGAATTCCCAGTTGTATGAATGGCTATGTTTACTAAACAGTGTTATTTGTTTGCCATTTCACGTGTCTGCTCCTCATAATTAATGAAATGAACCAATTCTTTATGGCTTTTACTGACAGCCAAAATCAAGCTACCTTTCCATTCATCCATGAGAGGAATAATATGGGTCATTTGAGCTTGCTACAATACAAAAGGGTTTTGGATCATTAATTTCCAAACTATCCAGCAGTTGGAAGACAGGGTGTAACTACAACTGGTGCAGAAAGTGTAACTGACAGTATGGGTTTACTCCTTCCCATTATTTACCAGCAGTGCCCTGACATTACATTCTGTACAGAGTAAGACCTAGGGGTCTACTGATAAAACAGTAAATGTGACATTCACCAAACATTCACTGCAGGTGTATCTTTCTGTTGCATACAGCTTGAATTACAGTGACGGATTTGCCTGCAATGAATGGTTGGCGAATGTCACATTCACTGCTTTGTAAATTTGCCCCTTAGTGTATATAGGTTGAAGCATGTCAAAGGCTTTGTGTTTTCAGGAAGATTGTCTAGCACTCGAGTTGCTTTTGCCAGGTTCACATTCATTTGTATAGGGCAGTGATCTCCAAACTGCGGCCCTTTGCTTGCTTTTATCTGGCCCTTGAGGCATAATTCCTGCCATTGACACCAACAACGGGGCAGTATTAATTCCGCTGACACCAACAATGGGGCATAATTCCTTCTACTAAAAACAAAAATGGGGCACTATTCCTCCCAACGACACCAACTGTTTATCCACCTAATACCAAAGATTGGGCATTGTTTACTCCCACTGGGCCCCCCTAAAGTCTGAAGGACAGTAAGCTGGCCGTTTCTTTAGAAAGTTTGGAGACCCCTGGTATAGGGGAATAAAAGCAACATATGGGAAAGCAACAACAAAAGCAAGCGAACATTGCGATCCCATTCAATCACTGCATTCCAGATCCTTTATAGTGTTACTTAACCCAACACAGCAAAATTAGTCTGTTTTTATTTGCAGTAAAGCATGCTTGTTATACTCACTGTGAACTTAAGGGGTTAATCCTGTGCCCTGTTCACACCTGAATGCAACCTTCGAGTGAGCTGCGGTGTGGAAATCTGCAAAATGTCTCGCTTACCTGCAGCTCCATTTCTAACCTGTGTTTCAGCAAACTGCGACTGAGAGGTGATGCATAGAAATTAATGAAATATCTCACTGTGACATTTCAATGGTGTTTTAAAAAATGCAGTGCTCCTCCGGCCAGAACAGACATTTCCCGCATAGTAAAACGCAAACCAGTCTAAGGACTTATTCACACGAGCCTTGAAGAGGGTCGAAGTGCGTTATGTAAAAATGCAGATATGCTACGTTTTTCCACATTGCAACAAAGCGTGGTCACTGGAAAAATAAATTAATTAAAGGAGAAGTACAGCTAAGGCTCATTTGGTTGTACTTCTCCTGTGGATCACAGGAGTGCAGCTCGTTCTGCATTCCTGTGACCCGTTTTCAGCAGACAGCAGGCTGAAGCCTGCTGTTGGTTGATGTCACAGAACCTGTCCAGGCTTGGGCAAGATTGCGTCAATAAAGTTGGGATCTACCCACAACCCTGGACTGACACCTGGCTCAGCCTCTCAGCGAGCTGCTGGGAGCCTAAGCCAGCCGCTCCCGTCTGATCTGCAGCCCAAAGCTCCAGTGAATGCAAGGGGGGGCGCAGAGCAGTGAGCCGTTGACTGACTGAGCGATCAGCTTAAAGCCAGTGGGGGACAGATGCAACTTTGGACTGATGCTGCATCCACCTAGGTAAGTATGATTTTTTGAAAAAGAAAATAAAATTAACGTCTCTTTTAAATATCATTCTGTGACATTTCAGTAAAAAAAAAAAAAAGTGGGCCCTGTGTTGTACCCAAACAAGGCACTACCTCCACTTCCTGAACCCAACGGAAACCGGTCTCCATGCTAAAACAGTTCATTTTAGCACGTGGGCTGGTGTGAATGAGCCTTAAACGGGCTCGGAGAGCAGATTTCACTATCTGCTTTCTGCATCCATGTGTACACTCACCAGTGTTTCTAAACCTTTTTTCAATCAAGGCAAGTCAAGGTGCTGCATTCTGGTTCTAATATTCTAACTAATTATCACATATGGCAACCAAATGGGCAACCAAATGGGCGCAATGTGTATGAAAGGGCATCACCATCCACTTGCGACAAGGGCAGGATGATATCTAAATACAATCTTGTGCCTACTTATTTTTCATTAGATATGACCTCCTCATGCTCTCAAAGGAAATCATTTAAAAATACCTCCAGGGATATGCCTTGATGTCAAGGGTCATTCATTAACATTTACGAGTCAGGTAATGATTCTCAAATTCACCTCAAGTCATGTTCTGATTATGCAGACACATTTTTCCTCCAAGGACAGGAAACCAATCTTTAGGGAACAGGGAATCAGTTGTACAAGAGTCAAACTGTATTTAATGCCAAACCAATCAGAGCAGGAAGCCGGGAGGAGATCTCTCTAAAGTGAGGAGATATCCACTCTCAAGCAGGCTTTAATCAGTTAGTTAGTAACAGATTCTGCTATTCAGGCAAACAAGCCACCAGGGCATTGTATTCTGAAAGCACCCAATGCTGTCACAATATACTGATTAGTGATAAACAAACAACTACTGTCAAAGTGGAGGAGCCCACACAGTGATCAAAATCCGACGGATCCTTGCTGGGTGAGCCACATATTGATAAATGTATGGTCAGCTTTAGACAGCTGTCATCAGAACAGTTTTTTCTATTGACTGATTCCTCACCCCCTGTTCCTCTGACAATTTAAAAATATTGGATTTCCCATTACTTTCTGTACTGAAGACAATGGTCACCTGGACAAGTAGAGAGGGGCCTGCCCATTCTATCCAAAACAAAAAGAAAAAGCTGGCTTTACATATAATCATGCAATAACCTAGATTAGAAAATAAGGATATGGTTGGACTTTACTGGTACAAAAGAGGGCAAACACATAAATGTATGAAAAAAGTTAACACAAAGTTTATTATGCCGCGTACACACGAGCGGAATGTCCAACAGAAAAAGTCTGACGGAAGCTTTTCATCGTATATGCCGATCATGTGTGTGCCTCATCGTAATTTTTTTTTTTTTCAAAAATTCAGACGGACCTAAAAATAGAACATGTTGTAAATATTTCCGACGGAACCAATTCCTATCGGAAAAACCGTTCGTCTGTATGCTGTTCCGACGGACCAAAAACGACGCATGCTCTGAAGCAAGTATGAGACGGAAGCTATTGGCTACTGCACTTCCTTTTTCTAGTCCCGTCATACATCACCGCGTTCTGGACACTCGGACTTTGGTTTGACCATGTGTAGGCAAGACTGCTTGAATGGAATTCCGTCGGAGTTCCATCGGAGAAACCTTCGGAGTTTATTCCGACGGCAAAACAGGTCGTGTGTACAGGGCATTACAGGTTTAAAATCACATTAATGCCAGCCATACACGGTTCGAATTTCGAAAGAATTTTCTTGCGAAAATTGTATCTAAGAATTTTCGTACAACTTTCGCACCATTAGTGGGCTGCAGCAACGGACGATTTTCAAATTTGAGGAATCGGACATGTTGGAAATTTTTAGAAAAACGAATGATTTTCTAATCAATGATGGGAGAATCGTGCGAGAAATGTAATAAAAAAAGAAAATTTACAGAGAGAAAAAAAGATTCCCGGCCACGAAAATTATTTTCTGTAGCAACATGAGGTGAAATTGAAGGCTGGGTCGGCCGAATTTCGAAAATCAATGGTGGCATCATCAGATCACAAAAAAAGAGAACTTTCTGATTTTGAAAAGAAAATTTGTTTGAAATTCGACCATGTATGGCCTACTTAACATTCCATATCCAAGCTAGAGAGCCAGGAAGAACTTTTTTATGTGATTTTAAGGCCTCATGCACACAGGGCTTTTTTACTGCTGTCAGACTTTTTTTTTTTTTACAGCCTCAAAACACCTCTCCACATTATTCTATGTGTCCATGCACTCATGGGATTTTTAGGAGCTGTAGGTGGCATAGGCATTTCCAAGCTGTAAAAAAAACCCAGGACTAGGGCACTCTGGAGCAGCAGCATTAAGGCGGTTAAATACATGTTAACGCTGTATACAGCGTCAAGCGTTTTTAAGCTGTAATAATTGTATTTGGGAGCGGAAAATAGAAGAGGGCAAAGAAACGCTGTTAAATGGTAATGCTGCTAAACATGCATTAACGCCAATGCAAAACGCTTCTAAAACGCTTCTAAAAGTGAGGCCTTAACCTGTAATAAACTTTGTGCCACCTTTTTTTTTTTTTTTTTTATACGTTTATGTGTTGGCCCTCTTTTGTACCAGTAAAGTCCAACTATATCCTCTTTTCAAATCTTGACATAACCTATGGATGTGGTCCACAATTAGCAGCCTTATTTTGTAGCGCTACATGCAAAAATCAAACTTTGTGTATGCAACAGAACAAGTCCACATGGCTAGCATAACACGATAAGGATCCTTATTTTTAAAAAGCAAGGTATTTATAGATGAGTCCCTTTGAGAATTGCGGAACTGGTGGAAAATGCAGCTCCCGCTCCTTGTGTTAAAGCTTTGTGATTGAAACCTAATGTGAGGATAAGTAGTCCATCTGGCCAAATGTGATTGGACAAGGCAACCAAATTATGTTTATGGCCATCTGATTTGCAGCCAATTGCATGTTTTTTTTTTTCCAGGGAACATTTCCTCCATAAAAGGGAGGGATTCTTTATGTTTAATCCAAAAATATTGATCACAGAATAAAAAAAAAAAGCTTGTCCAACAAGCATTTGAAGGGTAGCATCACGCCTGTCAGTGCAGATAGAATTTTTCTACAGACTAGCAGCAGGCAGGGTGTCTGCTGAGTGTATAAACATGCATGCGCAGCTTACATGAATGTATATATTTATGTAGCAATTGTTGAAAAGAACTATTGTTTGCATGTCAGAGCTTCCAAGCTCCATCTCATGGGGTACCTGTACTACATTCAGCGGGGGTCTACATTATCTCTAATTTGTTTATGTTGCCTGGGTTTGATTTGCCTGTATTCAGAAATGACAGTAAGACAATCTTCTGTCCACAGCAGGGATGCAGGAGAGAAAGCTTTTTAATGTGCACTTGTAACATACAGGAGATCACGGCTACTCTATTAGAAAACACAAAATCCAGCGTATTCCATTAAGGAGGATTAATTCATCTATTAAATGGACATCCCAGACACATTTTTTATTTTAATTTTGAATAAAGTGGGAAAGAGAGTCAGAACATCATTGAGGTTTTATTCTTTGCATGCACAGCAATAAAAACCAGACAGGGGTTTTAACCCTTCTGTACTCTACTCAAGACATTGGAGGGTGTTATTGGTTGGCAAAGGGCTGGGAGGAGTTATAGACTACTAAGGGAGTTATTTACTAAAACTGGAGAGTGCTAAATCTGGTGCAGCTCTGCATAGAAACCAATCAGCTTCCGGGTTTTATTGTCAAAGCTTAATTGAACGAGCTGAAGTTAGATGTTGATTGGCTACCATGCCTAGCTGCACCAGATTCTGTGAGCACCAGTTTTAGTAAATCTCCCTCCCCCCCCCACACACAGCCTCCTCGCAAAACTTTAATAGAGTAATGGAGGGTTATGACTCCTGTCAGTTTTTTGCCATCTCATTGGGGAGATTTTGCTTCACTTCCTGTCTTATAGCCAAAACAGGAAGTTAAAGTTTTGTAAAATTAAGGGAATCTCTTGGGGACCCCCTGTGTCCCCACTGAAAGATTTCCCCTCTATTACTGTTCTGATGTCAACACAAATTCGGGATTATCTTTTATTTTCACTTTCAATGATAATGGTAAGCAGGACGAGGGGTGAATCTCCCTAACAGGGGCACAGACAGCAATAAAAACTGTCAGGTGTTCTAATCCCTCTGCACGCTATACAAAACAAAACAAAAAAAAGTTTGCTTTTTTTTTTTTTTCCATAGAATTTTCCCACAAAAAATGTACAGACTAGGTCTAGTCTTACATGTGAATGAGCTCTATGACGCAGTTCACATAGGTGGCTGCAGGATGGTAAAAACAGGTGGTTAATCTGCATTTTTACCACCCTACGATCACCCATCTGCTGCTTGGTCTGTTTACATTACCATGGCTGTGATGTAGCAATTTTAACTCGGCTTGTTGAGTTTGGCAGACGGTGCCGCTTGCTAAACTCATCCAATTGGGACCATGCTGCAACCATGTGCCCAGCGCACAGTATTTCAATGTACAATACGCCTTGAGATGAAAAAAAAAAAGGTATTCATGTGAGGCTGATGACGCACGGGTGATTTTTCACAGTGATTAATCGCTGCCACAAATCGCTAATGCCAGCGATTTACAGCGATCCATAGCAAAGATTTAATCTTTAGAATTGCTGCCCATTTGCTATGGCATGTGTTCTGCTCCCCTTCAGTGATTTGTAGCTATGCACAGCAATTGTACTACAGAGCCAAAACGCTGAGGAATCTCAATTCACAAATCGCTGTAAAAATTTTACTGTTAGCAATTCTAGAAGATCGTTATAATAAGAGAATAGATAATGTAACAAAACTGGATGTGGGTGGGGTAATCCTTGCAAAAAAAAAAAAAACACCCATATGTCATCAGTACCATCTAGCCACTTGCCTACTGGGCACTTTTACCCCCTTCCTGTCCAGGCCAATTTTTAGCTTTCAGCGCTGTTGCACTTTGAATGACAATTCAAACACACTGTAACACTGCAACACTGTACCCGAACAAAATTTGTATCATTTTTTCACACAAATAGAGCTTTCTTTTAGTGGTATTTAATCACCACTGTTTTTTTTTTTGCTAAGTAAATAAAGACCAAAAATTTTGAAGGAAAAAAAGCTTTCGTAATTTGTAAAAAAAAAATAGCAAAAATAAGTAATTTTTCTCCTTCACTGCTGTGCCCTGATGAGATGGCACTGATGGGCTGCACTGATGAGGCGGCACTGATGGGCACTGATGAGGCGGCACTGGTGGGCACTGATGAGGCGGTACTGATAGGCTGCACTGATGAGGCGGAACTGATGAGACGGCACTGGTGGGCACTGATGAGGAGGCACTAGTGGGCGCTGATGAGGAGGCACTGATAGGCACTGATGGGTGGCACTGATAGGCGGCAGTGATGGGCACTGATAGGTAACATTGATGAGGAGGCACTGATGGGCACTGATTGGCAGCACTGGTGAGTACTGTTTGGTAGCACTGGTGGACACAGATTGGCAGCACTGGTGGGCACTGTAGGAACTGCACTGATTTTACTGATTTTAGAACTGATTTCACTGATATTAGAAAAGCCAGTTATCTGCTCTCTTCTCCTCTCCTCATGCTGTCAGCATTGAGGAAAGGAGTGCCAATAACAGCTTCTATTTACATCCGTGATCAGTTGTGATTGGACACAGCTGATCACGTGGTAAAGAGCCGCTGATTGGCTCCTTACCTCAACCTGTGATCAGCAGTGTCCTGCAGACACTGTGATGACAGAGCACGCCGCCCGCACCCTGCAGCCGGCCTGCCCGATTAAGGGAGGCTGTCACATGACAGCCTCCCAAAAATAGCCATCTGCACTGTAGCCATCATTTGGCTATAGCACGGTCGGCAAGTGGGTAATTCGTTTTTATTTTGGAGTTTAAAAACACTTTAGGCCTCCTGCACACTGGGCGTTTTTACAGCTGCTGTTTTGAGCGTCAGGCGTTTTTTTTTTCATACAGCCATTAAACTCCCCAGCATGTTATCCTATGTGTCCATGCACACATAGTCTTTTATCAGTCTTTTTAGGCAGGGGTATTTTTCAGGCTGGAAAAAAAACCCAAAACTGCTGTGTTTGAAGAGCTGTAAAAATACTGTAACGCTAAAAAACGTGGCAAAACGCCGTTATCTGACGTTTATGAGTGTTCAAACTTTTGTGGGAGTATAGTTTTGCTAAAAAACGCAAACACTTCAAAAGTTGTATTTTTAACACAGCATTCTACAGCTAATGCTACTGGCGTTTTTATAAGGGCCAGTGTGCATGAGGCCTTAAATGAATTCTAATGGCAACAGTTTTCATTAAAATAAGGCTCCCGCTGCTCTCAGTGTTTCCTGTCAGACCAGGAAGTGAAGGAGCGATGCTGCAAATGGGATAGTGCTGGTTTGTAAAAAGAGGCAGGTATATATCTTTTTTTTTTCTTTTAGCCTGAATTAAAAAAAAAAAAAAGTTATAAAATAAAGAAATAAATCAACAACAATTAATCATCAACAACTAACATGATAAATGGTAAAGTTGTTATTTTTTTTAAGTGATATTAAATGCTACAAAACAAAGTCCATTATGTTTTATGAATTGCCTTTCTGAAACTCCTTCCTGTATACAGCTCCCATTACTTACTCCTACACTTTAATTACAACCAGCAGTGAGCTGTCTCTCTACATGTATTTATTCAATGTGATGTAAATTTCTATACATTACAAAAGTAACTAAGATCCAAAACGGGAGTACAAAAGAAAAAAAAAAATCTCACTGCTATCATTATCTTTGTTTATATAAAACACAAAACAGACACAGGATTTTAGGCAGATTGCCACATGGCTTTCAACACAAACAGTTGTCATTATGAACAGAAAAATTGCTATCATGGTAAAAAAAAAAAAAATCAATATAATATGATAACATAACAAAACAATAATATTTATGCAGTACTTTCTTTTTTCTAAAACTCTCAAATTGATGTTTTTTGAGGGGGGGTCTATTTTTTGGTAAAATGAGTTTAAATATTTAATTTGTTGTTCTTTGTATTTGTGTTTTTTTTTTTCCTTTGTGCAGTTAATTGTTATTATGTATTGTAGCTTTCATTTTTTTTACTCCTTTTTTTAATCACTGCCTCCAAAAATGCAAAAAAATAATGTTCTGGCTCAAATATGGGTTCAGGATAGCTAAAAGGAGCTTTTGTGTTTCACAAAAGTTTGATTAAGCTTTCAGATAGTATACAGCGAACATCTGCATAAGACATGAGTATAAAAATATATCAAACAAAAAGATGGCGTGAGGAGTACCCAACACCATTACTATTCAAATACAAAAACAAATGAATAAAAGGAGTTTTTGAAGTCTGTTGCACTGTTAAATATCACAAATAAATCGTGTTCCCAATAGCAAAACATATAAATTCATCAAAAAGCAGTGCTAAATCTTAAAAAAAACAATATATGTGAGTAATCCACTAATAAATGTAAAGACAATATATAAATATACAAAAGAACATTTTTCAATGCCTGCATAAATAAAAGAAGTGAGCAATTGCGAAAAAAAAAAAATTGTTAAAAAGTCCAAAAGGATGTGAAAAAAACATATACAAATGGTCAAATACACTTATTAATAGCCTTTGATCACAAGCCTACAAATGTATACCACGTTCCCAGTGGGATTTCTCCAGCGATATTATAGATATGGCAAGAAATAAGAAAAATGCATGCCCATTGTGTAATATGTAAATGCAAAGTTTATTCAAAAGTCACTAAAAAGAACCTTGACAAGATGACCAATGGTACTAAATATTACACTTATAATGTGGGCAGCAACAGTAAAAACTGCAAATGGCGAGTGTAAAAGACTAGTTTCCAAAGCAGGTTAGATTTACTGTACCGAGCTCCAGACTCCAGTTGGTGGGCATGCATGGGTGATGACATAACTTCATAGCCACACCCAACACGTTTCGTCAAAGAGCTGACGTCGTAGGAAGATCGGCCACTCTTAAATACCACCATTCCAAGTGACTCAAATTCATTTAGCCAAAATAGTGAAATGTTATTAAAATCTCCCAACTTTTACTGCTATTTAGAAACATAGGACTGGCTGCAAACATTTTACAAACAGGCAGCAGACTTTTCCTTTATTTTGATCAATGTATCCCCTTAACCTCTTTGATATTTTGCATCAAAATTTCTCAGCTTAACTGGAATTTTCACAAGCGATTGAACTGATTATTGCTTGAGATCATTAGGAAGCACATAAGCAAATTCAGAGGGAAATGTTGAGGCAGCAGCTGCCAAACAGGTCCAGCATGCTGAGTCATATCCACAAGGTCCAATCGGAAAATAAAATTTAGAAGGAACATTACTCTTGCATTTTTTGCAATCATTAACAAAAGACCTCTTATTTTCTCTGATTTTGTCTGTGAAACATACCATTGAAAGTGGTTATCTGTTTGATCAGAGCAAAAAAATTCCTGTTAATGTCAGAAATTCTGAACTGTCCTGTGCACATTTCTGGGCTAATGTAATAAAGGAGTTGAGAATCTTCATTCAATACATTGAAAAAATGAATTATTCAATCATACAAAAAGCAAAGATTTGTTTGCTTCTTTTATCTGCACATGATTGTATATCCAAAGTAAACAGGAATTTGCTTTTCACATGACTGGATAACTGTTTAGTGAAGTCACTCAACTCCTTAGTAAACCAACCTCTTCCTATGGTATTTCATAAATCGGGGGTCTCCAAACCTTCTAAAGAAAGAGCCAGTTTGCTGTCCTTCAGGCTTTGGGGGGCCGGAGTGTGCCCAATCCCAATACCCAATCTTTGGTATTAGGGGGAGAAATTGTCGGTGTCAGTTGGAGAAATAGTGCCCAATTTTTGTTGTCAGTGGCAGGAATTATGCCCCATTTTTGGTGTCAGTGGCAGGAATAATGCCTTAAAGTCTGGACAAAGGCAAGCAAATCATCACATCCAGCCCCAGGGCCACAGTTTGGAGACCATTGTCATAGAGTTTATTTAGCCATCCCAGTTTTTAGCTTGGGTTGCAGAACAATTAGTCCACAAAATGTTGTGTGTTAGGCCTCATGCGCACTTCAGCTTTGAAAAGCCTATTTTACAGGCGTTTGATGTTTTTTGGGTGGTTTCTTGCCTCTAATCTTCTAATGTTAGCCTATGTGCCTATGCACACATGGTCGTTTACTAGAGTTTAGAGGCAGAAAATAAACATCAGTTGTGCATTCAAGAGCGGATCGTTTTGGCTAAAAAAAACCCACCAAAACGCACCTAAACAAGTGTAAATGCGTGTAAACATGCCTAAGCACTAGGCGCATCTAGGCACATTTTTTAAGCCATTTTTCTCGCACCGGAAAAAAACGTTTAGATGGGCCCCAGTGTGTATGTACCCTTAAGTCATCAAAACAATAAGTGGGACTTGTATGTTCAGTGGAAATATGAGCTATATGCAAAGGCTACTGTTCTATCCATTTACACAATAAATAGCAATATTTTTAAGACTTGACGAGACTTGTGCTGGCAACCCTCCACCTGCAAAGCCATTTATTGAGAAGATTAGTGTACTACTGTTTCTCCTCCCCCAGCTCTCCAAGCCCCTTATGCAGCTAAGAACAGAGATTATGTGTGTAAAACAAGGACCAAAAAAAGTTAAAAAAAGTATTCATACCGCCTTGAAATCTTCCACATTTTGTCATGTTACAACCAATAACGCTAATGGAATTTAATTGGCATTTTATGTGATAGACCAACACAAAGTGGCACATAATTTTGAAGTGGAAAATGATCAATGGTTTTGAAATTTTTTTAGATAAATATCTGAAAAGTGTGGCGTGCATTTGTATTCAGCACCTTTCGCTGCAATTACAGCTTCAAGTCTTTTTGGGTATGTTTCTACCAGCTTTGCACATCTAGAGAGGGACTTTTTTTGCCCATTCTTCTTTGCAAAATAGCTCAAGCTCTGTCAGATTGGATAGAGAGCGTCTGAACAGCAATTTTCAAGTCTTACCACAGATTCTAAATTTAATTTAGGTCTGGACTTTGACTGCACATGAATATGCTTTGATCTAAACCATTTCATTGCAGCTCTGGCTGTATGTTTAGGGTTGTTGTCTTGCTGGAAGGTGAACATCCACCCCAGTCTCAAGTCTTTTGCAGACTCTAACAGTTTTTCTTCAAAGATTGCCCTGTATTTGGCTCCATCCATCTTCCCATCAACTCTGACCAGCTTCCCTATCCCTGCTTAAGAAAAGCATCCCCACAACATGATGCTGCCACCACTATGTTTCACGGTGGGGATGGTGTGTTCAGGGTGATGTGCAGTGTTAGTTTTCCGCCACACATAGCGTTTTGCTTTAATGCCAAGATGCTCAAAGTTGGTCTCATCTGACCAGAGCACCTTCTTCCACATGTTTGCTTTGTCCCTCACATGGCATCTCGCAAACTGCATCAGGACTTCTTATGCCTTTTTTTCAACAATGGCTTTCTTCTTGCCACTCTTCCATAAAGGTCAGATTTGTGGAGTGCACAACTAATAGTTGTCCTGTAGACAGATTCTCCCACCTGAGCTGTGGCTCTCTGCAGTTCCTCCAGAGGTACCATGGGCCTCTTGGCTGCTTCTCTGATTAATGCTCTCCTTGCCTGGCCTGCCAGTTTAGGTGGATGGCAAAGTCTTGGTAGGTGTGCCATACACTTTCCTTTTTTTAGATGATGGATTGAACAATGCTCCGTGAGATGCTCAAAGCTTGGGATATTTTTTTATAACCTAACCCTGCTATAAACTTCTCCACAACTTTATCTCTGACCTGTCTGGTAGGTTCCTTGGCCTTCATGATGCTGTTTGTTCACTAAGGCTGTCTTAGAAACCTCTGAGGGCTTCACAGAACAGTTGTATTTATACTGAGATTAAATTACATACAGCTGGTCTCTATTTACTAATTAGGTGACTTCTGAAGGCAATTGGTTCCACTAGATTTTAGTTAGGGGTATCAGAGTAAAGGGGGCTGAATACAAATGCACGCCACACTTTTCACATATTTATTTGTAAAAAAAATTGAAAACCATTGATTATTTTTCTTCCACTTCACAATTATGTGCCACTTTGTGTTGGTCTATCACATAAAATCCCAATAAAATACATTTATGTTTTTGGTTGTAACGTGACAAAATGTGGAAAATTTCAAGGGGTATGAATATTTCAAGGCATTTCAAGGCACTGTAAATACACACAGACACACACACTTTTTTAGCCTTTCATTTGTGTTTTAAACTGAATGGGTTATTTAACAAGGTAAGGGTTCACTTTAGGTACTGCAGCACATATATTTTTTAAAGGAAAGCCATATTCTACTTAAAATCTATTTTTATGCTAAGAAAAGCAAGCAATTATTCACAATGGCAAGCAAATTGGCATAAACAAGGACGATCTACATAGCAAAGGGAATATTTTTCCAGCAGATTATGGTCATTATAGAAGCCTAAAAGATGTTGGTCATTGTTCTAACGTTCACCTAGATTTTCTACATCACTACACCCTGTAAACTTTCTGCTCCATGAAATTTGTCTAAAATAACCTAGACTGTCACAGAATAGTGAAATTAAGAAGATCCGACTTAAAAGGCATAGACTAAGTGTGGTGTGTCGTCTTCCTGGCATACTATGTCTATTTTTAATTTCCCTTCTGTCTTCCATACCTAATCCCCAAGTCTCATCCAGCTTTCCCTTTTTCACACCACTACGGCATGACCCAACGTGAGCAAGCAGTGTTAGGGCCAGCTCATGCGAAGAAAACCAATCCATTTATCATAATCCCATCAGAAAGGACACTGAATATAAGGCAGACACATGGCAGGGGAAAGATTAGCAGAGGGCTGGGCTGGAGGTACACATAGAAAGAGGAGTCACATACCAAAACTGCTACTTACTATACAAAGGAAGAATTAAAAGAAGAAAAGAAAGGGCTGAAAGGGATCTGATACAAAAGGGAAGCAAGGGAGGAAAACAGATGTGGGAAGGGGACACTAACCTACGTATTAGCAGAATTGTCACACGGAAAGACAGAGGACCGCAATCAAAAGAGCCCCCTGAAATACTAAATCCCCTCCACTCTATTCAGGCCAGGGAGTGGTTGCTTGGGAAAAGTCTTTGGTTTGGTATGAAGGGTATTGTACTTGGTTGGTATTCATGACCCTGGATTAAGGATTAAGGCTAAATAGGTGGAAAAATGTTTCTTCAGCATTGGCATGAGTGTTTCCTCTGCAGCCACATATGTCTTATTATTTCTGAACCTCATAAAAATACAATATTCTATTGGAAATGAAATTATTATTTGCAAAAGCAAAGCTTAAAGATAAATAGATCACGTTCAGATCTATCCATGTTTGCTTTTGTTCGTTTTTTTTTAACATATTGTAGCACGTTTTCATTATTCTATGTAGTAATGTAATATTTTATTGCGCTATTGAGAAATTGCATAAATATGCCTAATTTTTCAAACCGCAGAGAAACGCAAGACAGAGATCTGAACAGCCTCATTGAATAGCATTGCTTCTTGTGACAAATGCGTTGTTTTGATTTATAATGCACGTGTTAAAATTTGTAAAAAGGTGTGAGCTGGGCCCTAATGTGAGCTAAAATAAATGATATTACAATAAAGCCCATCTCCAACAAAAAGTTTTTACCAAAATATTGGTGGTGTGGATGACTTTTGTCAGGTATTTATTGCTATATTTGAACCCATTAGGAGGATTTCCCTGTGACAGCACAATGAGAAATAAGGGAAGAAAGACTCCAGCAGTATTGTAGATATTTGAGGAATATTCTAAAAACTTTACCCATATGCCACATGTGTCAACACATAGCAACGTACCTCTTTGGAAATCAGCGTAGTGATTTAATTTGGCCAAGAGTTCTGATGGAAGTGAATACTTAAATGTATGAAAAGCACCCTACTGCATTTAAAATACAACAGCACTCATATACTAGCTCTTCCTACTCCTATAATGTTTACTAGAGATGCACTAAAGCAGGTCTCAAATGGAAATGATGATAAAAGCTCAATGGCTGAGAGGGCTCTCTGCTGCAGCATCAGCAGCATAGCTGTGCCATCTATGAGGCCAATTAGGCTATCCTTATGTATAGACGCAGTCACTCATCCTAATGTGATAGGCATGCAGGTGTGGGTAAGCGGCTTACCTGCACCCACATGCCTGTCACAAATGGAAGAGCGGCTGTGTCCATGCAGCCACTGACCCGCATAGACTTAAAAGAGAAGTATGGGTTTTCGTTTTTTTCTGAATCATACTTACCTCGGTGGATGGAGCATCAGACCGATGCTGCATCTGTCCCCTGGCGTCTCTACACTGAGAACCGAGCCACCGAACATCGTCGATGGCTCGGTTCTCACAGATCCCCGAGTGGAGAGATGCTGCCTGTCAGACAGCATCTCTCCTGCTCTCATCCTCCATGCTCATTTGATCTGATCTGTGGAGGGGCAGAGGGGCGGCCATCTCATCGTCTCGCTGAGCCGCTGAGACTGCCATTAACCAAAGCAGCTGGCGGATCCAGACTTGGGAAGTTGGGATGACGCGGTGCCTCAATGGATGGCAGTGATGTCAGCGGAGAGCGGACTGCAGACCGGTCTCCGCTGAAAATGGCTCACAGTGGTGCAAAATGAATTGCACTCTTGTGACCCAGAGGAGAAGCCCAGCTTAAAAGCTCAGGCTGGACTTCTCCTTTAAATTAAAAACCCGGCAATTCAAGCCACATAAACAAATGTGTACAGTGCTGTGTGAATGAGGTCTTACAATTGCAGAGATGGGGGTACCACTGAGCAGGTGATCTTTTGAACGAGGGGACTAATAAGCTGGGGAACAGTTGAACGAGGAGACTAATAAGCTAGGGATCTGCTGAATAACGCTACAGATGACCTGTGAATCTGATGAACAGGGGTATTAGTGAGCTGGGGACTTGCTGAGTGATGGTACTACACAAAATGACCATGCGAACCGGTTGCAGTGCAGTTCCTAAATTGGTGTATGCATGACTTTGGTGCGATTTGAGCCTATTCAAAACGAATGGTCCTTGATTGCACTGCAATCTACACAGTAAGCCTGGTTTAACACTATAGTTTGCATGTGAATCGCACAGGAACTGCACCGCATTCACATACGATTCTGTGTGGTGTGATTTGAGCCCATTCATTTTGATTGGGCTGAATCGCACCAAAGAAGTGCAGGCACCTTTTTTTGACCAACTATGCGATCTGGTTCAGACAAACACTGTGCTTGCGACCTTCTTTTGGGGAGTTGTTAACTTTGAATTGACACCTGCAACAGATCAAAAAAACAGTGTGAATGCAATGCATTTCCTGTACCACATATGTATGAACCAGGGGTAAAACAGGGCCAAGGTATGCCACTGAGGGCAGCAGAAAGTCCAGCCTGGCTCTGGCATTGGCAGACATGTTGTGGTGCCAACTGCTGAATCAGTAAGCCGGTGAGCACCGCAATAAGCTTGTCAGTGCCAGGCTGGACTGTCAGTAAAACAAGCAATAGAAAACTCAGCTTAGCCTCAGTCATCTGTCAGTAATATAAGGAAAGCAAAATTTAGCCCAGCAGCTTCAATCACTTACTTTGCCAGTTGCCGCACAGAATAACAGACAGTCTCTCACTGACTCACAATTACCTAGTATGAACAGCAGAATGCCAGCAGCAGCACAGCAGTCTGAGCAGTGGTAAGTCTGAGGACACTCTCTGAGACTCTCTGATACTAGGCCAGAAGAGAAAGAGGGACATACCTGGACAGGAGAGCAGCAGTCCATGTGGGGGGCCGGCGGTTACACAGCACTGTACAAGCACTCTGTGCTCCAGGGCCCAGACAAAGCTCCTCTCCCAAGCCTAAGGTGGGAGTGGCACTGCAAGCCATCGGGAATACAGGGTGCAGAGAGCAATGAGCAGGACTACACGCACCGCCGGCTCCCACTGTGCTCAGAGTGCTGCCTGGTGATAGATCTGTCAGCCTTCAGCCTGAGCCCAATAGACTGGCCTGGTGGTGTACCACAACATGCATGCGGGTATGCCTAATGATCTATTACACTTGCTGCAGCGGCATTATTACACTCTGTTTGCCACTGACTGCAGTGCTGCCTGTCGCTGGTGCCATGTGCGGCTGCAGAACAGGGACACCATGCATTTCATTTTGGCCCTGGGGGGGTTTGAACACCCCCTCCCCCCCCTCCCCCCCTTATCTACGCCCTGCGAAAGCACATCAAAAAAGCATGTTGAAGCAGTAGGAGCTTTAATGTGTGTTAAAGTTGAAAAATGAGCCCTAATAATCCTGCTTCAGAATATAGGACCTTTCATGGTTCATATGTCTGAACAATGTATACATCTAGATTGGTGTCCTTTTTACTACAGAATGATTCAGCAACAGGCATGCAGCTAGTGAAGTCAGGACTTAACCTGAAAACATGTTCCAGGGTGGTGTCTCACAAGCCAGTGAATCAAGGATGAGGATGACAACCCCTGAGCTTGCACCTCAGTAGATTCCACCTTTGTGCCGCGACAGCTTCCTTATAACTGTTTGATTTGTCGGCCTCTGAAGGTTCTTCTGCCATGTGAATGTGGCGATTCTCTGATCAGCATGTATGATAGAACCAAAGAAGAAAGATAAATCATCAGATGGGTAAAAGGAGCTGACATACCAGAAGATGAATGAGGAAGGTGAAGAGGCGGAACGAGTGGGAGAATGAACACAGCGGCAGATAGAAAATGGAATAAGAAGAAATGAGGGCAATATGGGATAAATAACTATGACAAGTCTGCTTCCTTTTAAACACATGAATTAAAACCTGGCTGCAAACACAGGAAAGGATACGACTGTAATCTATTCCACAGTCATCTGAATGGCGAGAACATACTCCTGTAACATCCGGGAGCCCACTGCTGTGTTCACATGTGCAAACTGTGCGCAAACCCAAACACGTCATCTCTGCCTATCACTTCTCACTTCTCTAAACCGTTCAGAACAAATATCATTTTGGACATTTACATGAAGAAAAACGTTGAGTGCAAATTTTTTTAGCAATATTTTCCTGAAAGATTTTTAAAAAAGATTTTTCCATAAATTGATTAGTGTATTCCATAAACAGATCTGCAAATGCTCCCTCTAGTGGTCATCTGTATATCAGGCATTGGGATAAGCATCCTCACTTAGGCTGCATTCACACCTGAGCGTATCGTTTTCAGATTTTGCACAGCTCAAAAGGTCACCGATGTAAAAATCAGTAAAACACCTGTAATCTGCCTAAAAAAAGAGCTCCTGTACTCTTTTGAGCTTCAGGCGTGTTTTGCTTCAGACAACAGAATGCTCAGATGTGAACAAGCGCCATTGAAATAAATGGGATTTTGCGTGTTGGGCGTTTTGGAACTTTTGAGATGAGCGTTTTTTAAAAAAGTATACACAAGTGTGCATTGTGTAGGAGTAGCCAAGGGTGGTGCGATGTGTTGTTACAAGGCATGACACTGTTTACTTTCCTTAACTTTACTGAAGTGTCACAAGCCCATACAACAAGTCTATAAATGATTTATTTGATATTTATTTTAATTGATTTATAAAATGCACTTGTTATCTATCAAAAAGTGTTTTTCAGTGCCAAACCTTTCATCTGATTTCTAAATTGCTGCATTTGTAATTTCCAGAAGCCAATATAAAGGAATATCAGTGGTAAAAAAAGCACTTGTGGGTTTAACGAATCTTGTATTCTGACAGCAACACCCGAAGCTGTCAGAATACACTGATCAGCACCTGCAGGAATGGCCACACACTGATCAAAATTCAGCCAGATCCTACAGAACCAGACAAATTTTGATTAGTGTATGGTCAGCTTTACGGTGCTTTGTAGCTGTGTGTGGAAGAACATGCATTTTACCCACAACAATGCAGCACAGATGTTTTAATTATAAGCTTTTGCTGGGCATGTTGAGGCCTGCACTTGAGGCCACCTATATCACTAAGGCCTCATGCACACGAGACGCCGGTGCAAACTCTGCTAAACACATGTTTTTAAAAGCTGAAACCGGCGTTTAGAAACGCCCGTTTTGCTGCGTTTGCATGCCGCGTTTAGCCGCGGTTTACCGCATTTGCGTCTAGAAACGTCTGCAGAGCAGAGAAGGGACATTTTGCGACCCAAATTTGTGGCCCCGTATCTCGGGGCCACTTGGAGCTAGGAACCCTAAATTTGGTGTGCTAACACAGTGGAACCAAATTTAGGGTTCCTAGCACCAAGTGGCTCCGAGATACGGGGCCCCAAATTTGGGTCGCAAAATGTCAAGCACTTCTGCAGCAGAGAATGACATTTTCCGACTTGACTTTGGGGCCCCATATCTCGGAGCCACTTGGTGTTAGGAACCCCAAAATTGTATATGTTATAGTGTTGGTCCAACTGTTCACATCTGAGCACTCTGTTGTCTGAAGCAAAACACGCCTGAAGCTCAAAAAAGTACAGGAGCTCTTTTTTAGGCAGATTACAGGCGTTTTACTGATTTGGGATGAGTGGCAGTGCTGGTGGGGAGTTGGGATGACTGAGTGGCAGTGCTGGTGGGGAGTTGGGATGAGTGGCAGTGCTGGTGGGGGGTGGGATCTATGGCAGTGCTGGGGGGAGTTCTGATCAGCCAACTTAGGTGCTCTTGATCAAGGTCATCTGCTGATCTGAGAACTGTAGTGGGGACTTTTAATGGCAACTATAATCACAGACAGTGTTACTCATTGTGTCTCCAGCTCTGTGGTGTCTCATAGCAGTGACACCGAAGCCAAAATCAGGAGATAGGGTCTCCTCCAGCCCCTCCCACTTCACATTCCTCACCAGTCATCTGACCTCTAGTCTCTGTCCCCCAGCCATGCTTTGAACTGAATGGGCGGCTGTGAAGAGGCTGAGTGGTCGGCCGCAGGCTCCAGGAACAGCCCAGCTTGGCGGCAACAGGCCCCAGGGAAAAACCCTGCTGGGCAGCTGAGAAAAGGCTGGGAGTACAGTGCAGGCTTTAGGAACAGTCCAGGATTCGGTGACCCCTGGCAAATCGTCATTCGACCCCCAAGTTGAGAACCACTGCTCTAGAGCTTAGTAAACAAGGGGAAGCTCTGCCGACCATGTTTTTTAATTTTTCTTGCATGTGTTTGGATATCCTTTGCAAAGTAAAGCTTCAACTCATTTTATAAGCTCTGGAGCAACTGCATTTGCAGAGAGCAACTGCACTTCCAAAGTGCACAGCCTATTTGCCTTTAGTAAATCAACTCAACCAGCTATCCACCAAAAGATGCAATAGGGTTGATGCCTTTTCTCCAAGTACGATCTGCCGAATTCAAAATTATCTTGCCTAGAGATGACCATGTAATAGAGGAAGCAGCTGTGTATAAGCAGTTCAGTAGATGGCAGTGCCTCACAGAGTGCTGGTGAGTCTAACAATGCAGAATGTGTTTTTTTTCCATTGAAATTCAGGTAATTATCCTATTTAGCCTATAATAAATACGTCACTACAACTAAAATAATAGTGAGCCTAAAGCAAAAAGAAGCGAAACAAATAAAAGAATTTGCTTTAAGCTATTAAAAGCGCTAAAAAGGCTGGGTTTTTAATGACTTCATTCATAATACCTACTATTAAAACACCATCCCCAGCTAGCACAGTGGGTGGCCTTCCGATGCACTGTATGGAATGGAATCGCTTGTTTAATCACTGATAACAAGTAAGTCTAATTCCATCTTAGGATCCAACACCCCAAAAAATGAAATGAGCCAAAGTTTTCAGTGGAATCTGAGCCTGTAACGTTCTATTCCGGGAAGCAAGCAAGAAATGTACTTTTTTTGCAGCAGTTGTTTGAAATATTAGGTATTCTGCTCTAATAGCTGTCTTATAATGACAAAAATTATTCGGCAAGGATGTCACAAATGCTTTTTTGTTCGTCTCGACAAGTTATAGGTCAAACCATTAAAACTTTTTGGGCTGTAAACAGCTGCCGCCATGCTGTTTATGTCAGTCATTAGCAGTGACACTTGGCAGCTGGGTCCTCATTAGCAAACTGTGAGATGAGGACGGCTATGGACAGCAAAGGAAATTCTAGAGCCGCTTCCATCCCTATCCATTAACCTTTCTTAGGGTGACTGGAAGAAAAGGTAAACGTTGCAACAGATACACACCTTTCCTCTCAAGTGCAGCGCAGAGGTCTCGAGTTGGGATTGCTGCTGGAATGTACTAAGGGGGGGACTAGATTACCGCAGTGGGAATAGCAATCAAGTGGGCAGAGCAGTGGTGTAGTGGTTAGCTCTTTCACCTAACAGCAAAAAGGGTCTCTGCTTCGAATCCTGACCACGACACCATCTGCCTGGAGTTTGCATGTTCTCCCTGTGTCTGCATGGGTTTCCTCCAGGTTCTCCAGTTTCCTCCAACACTCTAAAGACATGCTGGTAAGGTTAATCAGATTCTGTCTAAATTGGCCCTAATATGTATGGATGTGTATTAGGGAGCTTAGGTTGTAAGCTCCTTGAGTGCATGGATTGATGTGAATGTACAATATATATGTAAAGTGCTGCGTAAATTGACGGTGCTTTATAAGTACCTGAAAAAAAAAAGTGTGTATATGCAAATACTGGAGTGCCAAAGCCAGAGTCAATATCCTGCTTGTTAAAATAATGCTTGCAAGACAATCCACACATTCTGTAATTATGGGATCTGCACTGATAATGAATAGGAAGAAGATTCAGCCGGTAAGTTGGTGTAGAATTTATTGTTTTCTTTCCCAAGCATAATGGATTTTGACATACATTACTCCTTTGCATGTCTACCTTAGCAGAGTTTATTGGAATATAACCTTTAGGCCTTCTGCACGCGGGCTTCTGTAAATTAATTTCGGCACACTGCCCTCACCCCCCCAAAACCATGTGTTGCGTACAGCTGCCCATAGACATAAACAGCTGTGTTTTTTTCTTTGCCCCCCCCCATGGGTTGCTCCCCTCTCTGGATTATCATTTTCTCCAAGCACACCTTCATTCCCACCCCTTCCCTTTTCTTTTCCCCTCCCTTTTCTTTCCCCTTCTCCCCTCTCACTACCTTTTCCCCTTTCTTCCCTCTCTTTTTTTTTTTCTTTATTGTCCCTTCGTATTTAATGGCACATAATTATTGATAGCTGCATTTGTCATTTATAATGTACTGTTTATATATTTATTATTATTATTATTATACAGGATTTACATCGGCAACAGTTTGCGTAGCGCTTTACAATATGAGATATATATATATATATATATATATATATATATATATATATATATATTGTTTCAAAGTCAGTGCTGAGTGTCTTCAATTCATTCCTCTAGCCATGCTCAAGCGTGAATTCTGAAGAAGCAGCTTCTTGCGAAACGTGTAAATAAGTAGTGCAGCGCTAAAAATATACTTGCAATATATAACACAATGCATGTAACAGGTGCAAAGATTAATAAAGTGCATTCAGTGCAATCAATAGTGTATGAACAATATAGGTAATCAATAGCAAAATATTGCATAAAAAAGAAATATGCGAAAATTTTTATAAAAACGTACTAATTAAAGTGCCATCAATTGTGCAAAACCTAAAATTTAGCTAGAGATGAATTTCAAGCATAAATATCAGTACAATATATAAAAAGAGTGCAGATCTCCACAAAAGAAATCATATGGGACTAAAGTCCATCGCAAAACTTTGTTGAAATGATGATCAAACACCCAGCTGTGTGACACCCAGGGCTTTTTTTTCAGCGGGAACGTGGGGGAACGCAGTTCTGGCACCTCCAGCACTGAATGTATGTAATAGCATGGGGTGTGGGGTGTGCTGGAGGGTCTATTGACGTTGGCTGCTGCGGGATCTATTGTCACTGGTGGGGGATATGATTTTGTGTGGGGGTCTATTGTTGCTGATGGGGAATCTATTGTTGCTGGGGGGGTCTTATGTTGCTGGAAGGGATCTACTGTTGAGGGAGAGGTCTATTTTTACTGGCTGCTGGAGGATCTATTGATGCTGGCTGCTGGGAGATCTGTTGCTGCTGGGGGGGGGTCTAATGTTGCTTTGGTGGATATTTTGTTACTGGGTTTGATATTTTGTTGTGGGTAGTTCACTGTTGCTGCAGGGAATCTATTGTTGTTGGGATGGAGTCCATTTTTGCTGGGGGAGTCTATTGTTGTGTGGGGATCTATTGCTGGGATTCTATTCCTGGCTGCAGGTGATCTATTTTACTGCTTTCCTTTTTATCATTAACATGTTCCATACAAATGATTTAGCACCATAAAATGATACTTGGTTCTGTATTCTCTAAAAGGGGCAGTACTGGTAGGTGGGTAGTGGGAGGAATCAAGGGTCGGTGGTCACAGGTGGGTAGGGGGCAGAGACAAGGGGTGACTCAGACGGGGGGAGTTCCTGCACCTATTCTCCGAGAAAAAAAGCCCTGGTGACACCCATCACCAAAGTAAAAAATAGAGGCTTACCAGAAAGCCTGCGACCTCCCTTACTCAGGGAGATCATACAGCACTTGACTGGATCTCTGATCTTGCGAAACGTGTCAATTTGAAATGCTTGTAGAGTGCTATAACGTTATGTCACTAGTCTGATTCCATGTATTTGTTTTGTTTAAACTGTTTTTTAATGAGATGGCGCTACCTTTTAATAAGAATTTAATAAATATCCCGTTTTATGGCATTTAAGCTTTTGTCTTTTTTCAATTTTTTTTTACATTTAATGCATAACTTTACTTTTGTTGAGAAAAAAACATTCCCCTTTGGGTGATCTATGTACATTGCAAGGAGTATAACAACCTTTGTTGCAGATTCCTACCTTTTTTTATTCTGAAGAAATCCCTGTTTGTTCCTCTGTGACCCAGTGCTAAGTGAGTCTACTGGGAGTGATTTCATAATTATCAGTCAGCTGTTCACCGCAGAGCACTAATGAGGAAAGCTGCTGGGTCTGCATCCCTTTAGACATGTTCCTACTGGGAGTATATCACCAAAAATGACATTTTGTTTTGCAGGGGATGCCTGAAATCTGACTTGTATCTTCTGGGAAACTTGGTGAGCCAATCACACAAGCAGGAAATTATGCTTCTGGGGGGGTGGTCAGTACACATTCTGTTACACCCCACCTTATATTGCCGCACAGGAAATAGACTTAAACACAACAGTCTCCATTGAACAGAGAGATTTTATGCTCTATTTTGTACATAAATCATCCATATCCTCTAGAATACAAGAATCAGGATATAAGTTGATGACTAGGTGGTATAGATCACCAGAGAAACTGCATTGTATGTTTCCAAATGCAGACCCTACCTGCTGGCGTTGTGGAAAAGATAAGGGAACACTCTTACATATTGTCTGGACATGCCATGAAATACGCCCCTACTGGCAAAATATATGTATTATAATTAAGGATCTTACTGGCCTAACACTTAACCAGAATCCAGCAGCTTGTTGGCTACATCTTAGTTCTCTCTCAAAAAGTAGAGATCAACAATCAGTGGCGAGGCATCCTTCGAATGCAGCTAGGGCTTGTGTGCCAACACATTGGAAATCCCCAACCCCCCCTACTATAGGTCAATGGATCAGAGCAGTTAATTAAATCATGAGAATGCAGGAACTTAAAGCATTTTTAAATAAGCAAGAAGCCTGCTTCCATAAAACATGGTCGCAATGGACCAACTTTACTTTGTCTACAAAATATCAGGTGCTGGTTGACCATTGATCTGTTTGGGTACAGCAGCTTTGGAAAGTATGGCTATTTAGTAGATGCGATATGAGAGAGGAGACTGAAAAAGGGAGGGTGAGGGAGAGAGAAGGGGGGGGATGTTTTTTTTCCCCTCTATCCCTCTCTTGAAGGGGCGAGGGGGGTGGTCGAAGGGTGTAGGGAGGTAGAGGAGGGGGAAGAGAGATGGCAGACCAATGGAATTCTGCTGCATATCACCACAAGCGATACAAACCTTTGGTTGACTAGGTAAAGAAGAAAGTTATTTAATTGTTACTTAGGATATATAGTCTGTTTTTTGATTCTATGTATTATATCGAGCCTATGAATGCTCAATAGGCGCTGTTTTGTATTTCAAGCCTTTGAAATTGAATAAAGATAAAAGTTGAAAAAAAGAAATCCCTGTTTATTCCTCTGTGACCCTGTGCTAAGTGAGTCTACTGGGAGTGATTTCTTAATTATCAGTCAGCTGTGCACCTGCAGAGCACTAATAAGGAAAGCTGCTGGGCCTGCATCCCTTTAGACGTGTTCCTACTGGGAGTGTCTCACCAAAAATTACATTTGACTTGTATCTGAAATCTGACTTGTATCTTAGGCAGTCTTCTGGGAAAATTGGTGAGCCAATCACACAAGCAGGAAATGATGTTTCTGGGGGGGTGGTCAGTACACATTCTGTGTACAGAACAACTCCAGGTAGCCATATTGCATTTTGAGAAAATACAGCGGCTGCAGATTGAAAAGGAAAGGTCATTTTTATTAGCATTCAAATACAAGATGACTTGTGTCACAATTGTATACACTATATTATTTTTTCTTTATTTGCTATTTTTTTTCCCCAACGAAAGTGGAGTTACCCTTTAAAGTCCCTATTTTCCTTGGGAGGTGAAGGGTTGTGTTGTTCCTCATTGGTTTTTTTTGCCCCCTTTTCTCTTTTTTTTGTAAACATATGCCCATTTGGGATAGTGCCATTGAGTGGATATGTATATAGCTTGGATTCCTGGTCACACACTAAATTTGAATAAATAGCTGTGCATGGCTGTATATGCTGGTGCTCATGTAATCATTAATATAGTGCATAAGCCTGTATGCTATACTTTTTTTTATGGGCGTATACTCCAATACAGCCCATACAGCCATTCATGTCTATGGGCAGCTATAGGCAGCACCTGGGCTTTCCGGTTAGGGAAAATACACCTGAATTTACATTGCACAAGCCCAGACATCCTTGTGCAAGAAGCCTTGTTATTATTGTTCATATAGAACCTGATATAGAGATGTGCAAGCCCAATGCTAGCATGACTCTTCTGAACTTAAATCATGGAGCAGATGCTGCTCCTAATTAACAAAAGGAATGCATCGCCTTTGTTAATTAGGAGCAATGGGTTCTCTGTTCTTTGGCTGTCACAAGTACAGCACACAGTTCAGAGAATAGAGAGCTGGAGCTGAATGCTTCGATCTCTCTACCCATCCCTGCCCTTTGTTCAGCTGAGAGCAGGAGTTAGGAGGGAGATTGTTTACCCTGTAGGCTCTGCTCGTGTAGTGTAAATACAGCATCAGTAAAGTGAGGGATGACAGCTGATGACAACTCACATCCCAAATGACAAGGTTGCACCTGGGGGGAATCTGCAGCAGTTTTCTATACTGAAAACTGTTCCTTCTGCTAATCAGGTGCTGACCTACCCTAGTTTCTATTTCACTCCAATAGAAACTGGCACAGGCGGTGCAAATAGAAGTGAAACAGGTCCCTCTGCACTAATAACCTGGTGCACGCCACTTCTGACAGTTTCCTATGCCATTAGAATGACACGGAAATTTTAGTTAATTCTCCTGAATGTGTTTTATCATGAATAAACAATTATTATTTAAAGCGGATGTAAACCCATAAATTTAACAGTTTCAAAAAACAGTTATATTCCTGGCATGCCGGGAAGGCTAACTGTCACATTTGCTTGTGCCCTCAACCAAGCTGTCAAACCATCCAATGGCTGAAGTCATAACTGATTATGTGTGCAGCATCATAGCAGTTGAAGATCACACAGAAGCCAAGATGGCAGCTTCCTTGGCTGTAAACGGTAGGAGGGTTTACTTCCACTTTAAAGAGCCTGCCTGCTCACAGTTATTTTAGGACTTTGGCTTCACTTTTATAAACAGTGTCATAGACACCCTATTGAATTCTGCTGGAACTCCGCACTGAAAGTGTCAGTATTGGAGCCAGATATATCAATGATGTCAGAGACCAGTATGTGGATCTGTCAGAGCCAGCCACTGTGCCAATCACACTGGCAGGCGACCAAGGAGTTTTGTACTACAGGTGGGCGGTGCCTGTTGGAGAACTGAGAGACTAATTTCTCATCAGGTCCACTTTGCTTTTTATTGACAGTGATCGGTACTAAGCAAATTTCATAGCTGCTGTGGCTGAGGAGACTTGTGCCCTATCAGGTCCGCCTCCCCTGTGACACATCATTTCCCAAGTATGGGCATTACCAAATTTGGGTAATGACATCACCAGTATGCCCAGCCTCTTTGATTATGGTTAGCTTTTTTTTCTGGGGAATTTCCTTGCACAGACATGTCCCACTCTGTGCCCCAGCACACCTCTGTACGCCAGATCAGAGCTGGTCTTAAAGTAGAACTATAGGCAAAAGTTTTTTTTTTCATTTTGGTTGTAGCAATGGACGGTTATAACCCCTATCAGATTTCTTTTCATCATCTATGTCCCGTTGTGGAGATTTCCCTTCACTTTCTGTCCCATAGCCGAACAGGAAGTGAGAGAAAATCTCTGCAAATTAGGTGAATTCTTTGAGGACCCCCAGGTCCAGAACTTGTGTCCCTAGCAGAAGATTTCCCCTCTATTACTGTTCTGGCGACAGCCCGAAATTTGGGATTTTCTTTTACTTTCACTGATAATGGTAAACATGACAAATAGAGAGGGTGAATCTCCTTAACAAGGGCACAGACAGCAATTAAAAACTGACAGGGGTTCTAATCCCTCTCCACTCTATCCAAAACTGAAAAAAAAGTTTTGCCTTTATTTATGCTTTAATTACCACCAGTTTCCTAATTCTTTAAAGTATAAGTTCACCTTTTTTGGAAAAAAATGAAAAGGTGAACAAACACTGTACACCCTCCCAAACCCCTGGTCCCCGTTGTACTTACCTCTGTGGGTGGTGAGCTGTCAGTGCCCATGCAGCTGATGCAGTGGCCCAGGGATCTAAAATTCCTGTTCTTATCCCTCTTATTTCTGTAGCCCTTCTGGGAAGGATCAGAGACAGTGCTGACCAAGCAGAATTACTCTAATCCATCCCACTACAGAAAGAAGAGTGAGACGAGTGGGGATTGCAAATTGCCGGACCGCTACACCAGCTCCATAGGCACTGACAGCTCACCCTCCATGGAGGTAAGTACAGAGGAGACCTGGGGTGGGGAGGGTGTACAGTGCTAGTTTTAACAGAAAAAAAAACACCTTTTCATTTATTTAGTTTCTTTAGCAGTAAAAAATCACATTTTTTCTGAAAAGGTGAACTTACACTGGGTGTCACTGCCATAACGAGGTTCTGAAAGAGGATCTGCAGTCTTAACAGAAAAATGTTCCGCTTTAATGTTGCTAGAACTACATGAATTTTTAATACATATCGGTAATGTTACCAAAACTGGACCAAGTGCCTGCACGAATTAGCCGCAGATAGTTTTAAGACGAACTACCACCAGAAAATAGTCACAAGGCCTGGTGCACACTGTTGCGGTTGGCTGCGGGTGTGGCAATCGCACCTGTTCCAGCACGCGCAACCACCTGCAGCCAAAAACACGCTGCTCTTTAAAAACGCGTGGGGCTGCCATTCGTTCTTAATGGCAACCCCACGCATTTAAAAACGCAGTGTGTTTGCAGGTGTGGAATCCGCTGGGAAATCGCATGCTGCAAAAGCACTATGAAATTTCCCTGCCGCTGTGTTTAAAAATGGTGCAATAACCTTTTTTCTGCATGAGACGCAGGCATAGCAGCCCATTCCAATGAATGGGCTGCTATGCCCACGCAAATGCGGCTCGCAGAGCCACAATAGTGTCAACTAGGTCTAAATGTGTTACTGAATCCCCAAGAATATCTCTCTTCTGCTTTTAAAATCCTTCCTGCTTACATGTTTTTACATTCAGGGCTGAAGTCAGCTTTAAATACCAGTAAGTGTTATTCTTACCTATTGCTAAGCAGGCATGCACTTAAAATATACCAGACGCTCGGTCCACTTTGTGCCGTATGTGTTTTTTTTTACAGAAAAGATTGCTGGTTTCCAGAAGCCGCGTTGGAATTCTGTTCTATGCTCGATTTACATGTAATTATTGTTTGGCGGAGTGTACAAGGTGCCATTTCTCTATAACAGGGCTTACTTCTACATCTCTGAACATGCCGAATAAGATGAGGAGCAGGAACCAATAAATATAATCCAAGGAGCAAGCGGGTGCTGCTGACCCAGCAGGCTAACATATTATGAGTTATCTGCAATAAAGAACGCTAGGATGAGATGAATATAATGAAGGGGGGGAAAAAATGAACATTCAAAGCCAACCTGAAATTATTTTCTTGTTAATGTTGTTGGTCAGGTTGTATATTACTCTGAGGGGAAATGTAATCAGCTCTCAGGTAACCCGAGTCTGATACATTCATTTCCTGCTCCGCATGCTAAGTGATTGCGAATCTCCCACTTCACCATCTTGTTTTGTAATAGCTCTCATTTTCACATTTCCCTCCATTTATCTCCATTCTGCTCTTTCGGCAAGTTCTGTCAGTATGCAAAGAAAGTTTGTCACAGCCAGAGATTATGAAGTGGCAGGAGCAATGATTGTCCTATTAGTTTGTGAGGAATGTGGCCATCGCTCATTTCTTGGTTTCTCATTTCTCAGATTCTCGTCCTTATTTATAATGTACCTTGTTCACTTAGGGGTAGGAGCCGTATTGTGGACTGGGCCCGTATTCATGAGAGAGCAGCGTCGGTTTATTAGAAATGCGGAATAATGCTAGAATTTATCGTTGGCATTACATTGGCCTAATGACTAAAATGGTAGATTTGTTGCTGAGCATATCAATTTAGATCATATGTGTGTGTAGATTCTGTAAATCACCATATTTATAACATTGTATTTCTGAGCGCACATTCCCTTCCCTCACAGGAACAGGTAGGTAAGCCATTTGTTTTCATCCCATGCAAGACATTTCCCTTCACTTTCAGACCTGTGGACACAACAGTAATCTCTTTTCTCTTATGTGTCACGTTTTGTGGGTTTATGTTTGTGTAAGGTTTAGGTAAAAGATGTATAATCTCCTTTTTTCGTAATGTACATAACATTTTATAAAATATTAAAATACTAAAAAAAAAAAAAAGGAAGAGGAAAGCTCTCCATAGTGAGGTAAACACCCTGTCAGGGCTCATGTACACAGCCGCATAGAGCAGTGTTCCTCAAACTATGGCTCGGAGGCCTAGTATGGCCCTTTGCTTGCCTTTATCAGGCCCTTGAGACACTATTCCTCCCACTGACACCAACAATGGGGCATAATTCCTACGACTGACACCAAAAATGGGGTACTATTCCTCCCCCTAATATAAAGATGGGGCACTGTGTACTCCCACTGACACCAGAACAATTTCTCAATGGCCACAGTCCGGCCCCCCTAAAGTCTGAAGGACAGTAAACTGGCTCTTTCTTTAGAAAGTATGGAGACCCCTGCCATAGAGCATGCAAGAGCATACAGAACCTGTGAAAAATCTTCCTCAGGAGCTCCTGCACTCAGCTGCCTATAGAAAGCAATGACAGGATGCGGCTGTACACAGGGTTACACCAGTACTTGTGCAAGCACTCGTGGACATCAAACTCTGGACAAAGACGTTCTGCATCCTGGGTTGTATATCTGTCACATATTTAAGTACTAATGTATACTCATGTACAGCCACATTGTATCATTGCTTTCAATGGGCAGTTGTGTGCAGCAGCTGTGGGTCACAGGGAAGACTTTTTGTAGCTTCTACGGTATATTCTGTTGCATGCTGTACAGCCCCCTTTTCACCTCACTCCCACTCTGTGGCTACATAGGAAATGAGAGGTAATCTTCACAAAGGGGTAGAGATAATACAAATGTACAGTTGATATGAACTCAAAATGTGAAGTTTGCTGTAATATGAGAAACTTTTAGAATGGTAAAGCTAAAAATGATTTTAAAGTCTTTTTTTTGTTAAAAATAACAAATATGTTATGCTTACCTGCTCTGTACATTAGTTTTGCCCAGAGCAGCCCTGATCGTCCGCTTCTCGGGTCCCTCTTCTGCGCTCCTGGCCCCTTCTTCCTGCCGAGTGCCCCCGCAGCAAGCAGCTTCCTATAAGGGGGGGGGGCACACCCCCATCCTCATTGGCTCACTGACAATCAGGAGAGAGAGACCCTGGCAGCCGAGTCTCTTGAGCAACATCGCTGGATGGAGATGGGCTCCGGTAAGTATTAGGGGGGCTGCTGCACACAGAAGGCTTTTTTTCTTAATGCATAGAATGCATTAAGATAAAAAACCTTTACAACCATTTCAAGTCTAGCTAATAAAAAAATTCTGTAGCTTTAGTGACCTAACTTACCAGTAATTAAATATTTCCTATGATGTGCAGGCAGCTGGATCTTCTGTGCAAGGTGCCCGGTTCTCTTCCTGCTGCCAAATATATGGTGCTGCAGGAATTATTAGCTTGGAGTCTTCTGTGAAGCTGCAGTGAATAAGCTCCCGATAGCGAACTGTCCTGTCCCTTCCTCCAATAAGAAATGCCCTTTTATAGTATACTATGCATGTAACATGATCTGTGAATGTGGAAGAGTCTGATGAATCACAGGATTCTCTTCCACATTCACAGTTTGTGTGATATGCAATGTACACCATGAAACATTGTTTGTCAATGGAGGAGAAGGGGGTGGATCTCCGTCAGGAGCTTGTTTACTGCAGCTTTACAGAAGACTTTATGCCATTACCTCCTGCAGCACCAGATGTTCAGCAACAGGAAGAGGACTGGGCACCCAGGACAGAGGATTTCTATAGGGTCCACATCATGGGACATGCTTCATTACAGGTAAGTTAGGTCACTAAAGCTATAGAGAATTTTTTTCCTTTTTTTTGGCTAAACATCAGCTTTAATTGTGGCCAAGCAGTAGTCTAAAAAAACTTTGTTTTGTGTTTTAGGTTTACCTAGGCACTCCTTTAGCTACAGACCCATAGCTGTAGTTCTGCAGTGTGAGATCTAAGGCACTGCTGTTCCTAACTGCTAGTCTCAGGAGATTTGAAGTGAGATTTAGTGATGTCACTACTGTTTTTGGTGGAGGCCTCCAAAACCCGGCCTCTACCAAGCTGAGCAAGTCATGGTGTAACAAATAATTCTGCGCTGCCTAAAGAAGAAGCAGCTAACACAGCAAATTGGATAAATGCACTAAGAATGGAAGCAAAAAGTGTAGCGCTAATATATGAAAAGTAAAACCATAACAAATATCTGAAAAAAGGGGGATGAAACCCAATGATCGATAATGAAAAAAATGTATAATTGGAAATATGTAAAAATAAAAATAATAATAATAAACATGTGTAAATGTCTATAAATTCCAAATGCAATAAACCCAGTGACTGGTGATAGGCATCCAAACAAAATCCATGTAAATGCAAGTGAAAAATGAATATGAAATCCAAGTGAAAAATAAATATGAATATGAAAATCAAGATGTGCTAATGAGTCCCATCATTATCACATCTCGATATTCATATTTATTTTTCACTTGAATTTCATATTCATTTTTCACTTGCATTCACTTGCATTTTGTTTGGATGCCTATCACCAGTCACTGGGTTTATTGCATTTGAGCAAGTCATGGTAAATGAGTCCTGGGGAAAGATCAGCTGCAGGGAGACCACAGGCAATACTGTCTGTCTTTTTGGACACAGCTGCAGTGTTCAGTTTCTCTATAAATTTGTCTATTTTAACAATAACTTTGCAATTTTAAGGTTACATCATTTTTCACAGTTAAAATTTTTCGGACTAACAAACACGTCATTTGAATGAATTAACAAGGTATAAATTTGTTGTCTCACATTCCTTTTTTAATTAACTTGTGTTATACTCCACTTATAAATTAAGAAGATATTTATATTGACTTTGCAGTACTTGCTGATATTCCAAATCTACAGAATACCTCAGAACCTTCTGAGATGGGAAAGAGGAATGTATTTAGGGCCTGAATGTACACACCTCTTCCACACCCCTGATCATCATAATGGGATGAGCACTGACAGTTAAAGTGTTACAGTAATATGAAAATAGTTCATCCACCCCCACAGTGCCCACAGCTTTATAAATCTTCTTTTTACATTAAAATACTGCCACTATATACCTTTTTGGATGATCTGTATACCACGGTTACATGATACACTGCACAGTTTTCCAGTGCTGAGAGTTCAGGAAGGAGGAGATTTTCACTGCAGCCTGTATACAAGCCCACATGTGTGATGTCAATATCATGTGACCTGGCTAGCTCTGAGAACAAATGTTCTCTCCAGCATAAAAGACACAACTGAGCATGTGCAGGTCGGCTACTTTGCCTGTTAGCTGGCCTTCCCCAGATAGACAGTGCAGGAGGGGGAGGATCTGTGCATATAGGATAAAACAGCCTTTTTACACAATGCAGAGAATAAACCCCTTAGAATCCACACTGAGTATAACAAGCATGCACAGACTGCATATACAGACTGATTTTACTGTTGTGGGTTTAGTAACACTTTAAAGTTAAACTCTAGACAGATATAAATGACATACATGAATGCAGCTCTGTAATCATCAATATTTTGGTAAAGCGGAGTTCCACCCATTTCTCTGTTTATTAAAAGTCAGCAGCTACAAAAAGTGCAGCCGCTGACTTTAAAGCGGGGGTCCACCAATCTATCGTTTTTTTTTTTTTTTGAGTTCATTCACAAACTTTTCTTCTCAGCATTACATACTCACATATTGTGTGTAATATGTCCGCCTGTGTCAGATTTTGTCGGAAAGAATAACTTATATTATTCACTGCGGGCGGTTTCCATCTTCATTGTGGGCATTTGAAGCCCACAAGCATTTATTTCCTGGATGTGGTGAATGCTGTGCTCCCAGCATTCACTGCTCGTTCCCGCACATGCTCAGTGGCATCCTGGGAAGCCTGAGACTAGCTCCCAGGAGTCTGGGAGAGGCTAGAAACACGCCTACTCCCACGGGAGGAGAACCAGGAAGTGCAAAGAAGAATAGAAAAATAAAAGGTAATTACGGCGATTTAATTTTTTTTAAATGGCATGTCAGCATCTAGGCAAGGAAGAGAATACATACAGATATTGTTCAAAATTTGGGTGGAACCCCGCTTTAAAAAAACAAACACGCACCTGTCCCACGTTCCAGCGATGTGGCCGTCCAAAGCCTCGCTTCTCTCCTTCTCCTCTCCACAGCGCCGGCATTGCAAGTGTGGGCACCCGCTGCACATTCTTAATAGCCGGGCAATCTTCTAGGACCTGTGACGTGTCCCAGAAGATTGCAGGGAGGGAGGGGGGAGAGGAGAACTTCCACACTGTGCCGCGGCGCCATGAGCAGAAGTAGGAGCTGGATACCTTTTGGGTGGAACTCCGCTTTAAATACCGTATATATTTTTAATGCATCAGTCTAAGTATCTAAATCTGGTATCAGCCTCTGGTAGTCCCTGTACAGCAGGGCTGGAGTGTGAGAGGAAGATGCTGCACAAGCAGACAATCAGTTCATGCTGACAAGAAGCATGCTAACAGGAAAAGAAAGCAGACTGACAGAGGGATGGGCTCATCGCTGTGCTGCTTCTCCTTTAACTATCCAGTTACAGGCAGGGATGGGTCCCGGACCACCTGGGCCCAGAGGAAGTGAGTTGGCAGCACGCCGCTGGAGGGCTTAGTTTTAAGGTAAGTATATCATATTCACATTATGCTATTATTTTGCAGGGGAAAGTTTTATTTTTTTTTATTGCAGCGGTTTACTACCATTTTCAGTGGATTCCCCCCAAGAAGAGACATTTAACAGGAAATATAGTTACAATATACAAATCTTTAAATGAGAATTGCATCATTGGGAGGAAGCTATTTAATCTTAGATCTCTAAAGATAACAAGTGACCACATAATAAAGCTGGAAGAGAAGCAGTTCAGTCTTAAACTGTTTAGGGGGTTCTTCACTGTTAAGGCCTCATGTACACTGCTGCTGGTAAACAGACATTTAGGAGCAGTTGGGCGTTTTTTTTCAGTTGCTCCTGAACTCTCCTCTGTTATCTCATCATCAGTACATGTACACAGGGTCCTTTATAGTCGTTTCTAGGCAGTTGAGTTTAGAAGCATTTTTTGGAACGCAAAAAAATAGGTTCAGATGGATGTTCAGAGGCATTTGAAGCGCCAAATGCCTGTAACAGCTTCTAAACACTGCTAAACCGGTAACTCGTGTTTAGCAGCGTTTTGTGTACAGACTTTTTTTTTTTTGTTAAAATGAAAAACAAAATTTTTTTTTTACAAATGCTTCTAGATGCAAACGCGGCTAAAACACACCATGTAAACGCGGCTAAACGGACATTTTTAGACGCCGGTTTCTAGCTGTCAAGTCGTTCAGGAGAGGTGTACATGAAGCCTTATGCTGCATACACACGGTCAGAATTTCTGACAACAAATGTTCGATGTGAGCTTGTTGTCGGAAATTCCGACCGCGTGTAGGCTCCATCGGACAAAAATTTGAGAGCTGGATCTCAAATTTTCCGACAACAAAATCCGTTGTCGTAAATTCCGAGCGTGTGTAGACAATTCCGACGCGCAAAATTCCACCCATGCTTGGAATCAAGCAGAAGAGCCGCACTGGCTATTGAACTTCATTTTTCTCGGCTCGTCGTACGTCTTGTATGTCACCGCGTTCTTGACGTTCGGAATTTCCGACAACATTGGTGTGACCGTGTGTATGCAAGACAAGGTTCAGCCAACATCCGTTGGAAATAAATCCACGGTTTTGTTGTCGGAATGTCCTATCGTGTGTACGCGGCATTAGAGTGGAAGGGATGGGGAAAACTCCCTTCTACAGTTGATGGTGTCAGCGGGAAGTTTAGATAAGTGCAAAAAACTTTTAGATGCGTTCTTAGTGAAGACAATGTAGAGGAATAATGGAAATGGCAGTGACATAAACACACACACTCTCCGGTTGATCTGGATGGACCGCTGTTTTTATTCAACCTTACCAACTATGTAACTATGAATGTGGTTTTCATTCAGGAAAGTCTACTCCAAAATTGAAAGTTAAAAGCATGGTTTTTGGAAGCACTGTCGAACAACATTTGTCAATTCCTTGTGCTGATAAGATTATTTTTACGAATGTTCATTCAAAAATCTGCTAGTGTATGTCCAGCTTTGGATAAGATCATATCACACTCAGATATACAGGCTGCTGTACTTTCATGTCAGTGCTGCTTCATTCTTCTTAGCCCTACAAAGAATATCCATCACATCTTTACCCAGCTGATGGATGGATCTGTGCTAGTGATGAGAGATGATGAACCGCTGACCTGCATCCATCTTCCGCACTTCCCTCTTCTACAAACAGCACAAACATCCGCTTTCCTGTTTATTGTTACATGCAGCAGAGCAAGGAACGTCTATAAAAACCTACACCCAACCTCCGCTTCCACCTTCACAAAGACAGAGCAGAGAAGTTTGCATTTATTTGTGAAAGTCACTCTGGCAGCAACAGTGAGCCGTTGGCAATAAATATATTGTTTATATAATCAGATGCAGTAATACTAAAAACTGGCGACATTGCAAACAATGAAACAATGCAATAATAAAGAACAATTTTGATTTTGTTTTAAAATTGGACCAAGCTAGATAACATTTATTTTGATAAATCCCTGGGCATCATATAGAACTGCTGTTTTCTGAAATATCATTATCGTCTTTTTGTTCTCATTCTTTTTTTTTTTTTTTTTTTGCATCTCAGTGCTGTTGATCATTGAATCATTGAAATATCATTATCGTCTTTTTGTTCTCATTCTTTTTTTTTTTTTTTGCATCTCAGTGCTGTTGATCTTCCCCGGCCACTTCCTGTCTACATGCGCTCACTCCAGCATCAGCTGCACATCTGGAGTGTCTTCCTGACAACTGGAACCCAAAATTGTGTAATGTAGGTTAGCACATCCACCTATGGTCCCATCTAGGGGCACATGTGAATTGGTGACAACGCAGGATCACAGATCGGATTCACCTTGTAACAGGAAGTGCCTAAACAAGGACTTCCTGGCAGGATCACCAGGAGTTATTTTTAAGAAAACTGTAGATAATAAAGGATTGAAAACAACTATTGAAATTACATTAACATGTTACAGCTTATATGAGATTTTAGAACCCAATAACACTATGTGCAGTGACGGGCACCTGATCAATGCATGTCACTGCAAGGGCCACAAAGTTGGTGGGATGTGCGTTGTGGTGCAAAAAAATGCTACACTTTGCTGGAGCACATTGGCTGGCACCACACAGAAACCTGAATTGAGTGTAAGCCAAATATACACTGATCTAATCAGCCAGTTCAGCAGGGACCAGATGAATGTCGATCAGTGTGTGGTCTTTACCTCTAAACAGAAGTTGATAAAATTATTCGACTTTTGTCGAAGGACATGTTACAAATTTTTTCTCGATCAGCATTTGCAGTCAGTCAGCTGCAGCAACTGATCGGTGTATTCTGACAACGGCACCCATCACTGTCAGAATTCACTGACCTGGTGGGATAGATTCACACAAACGAGATGGATGCGACTACCTGTTTAAAAAAAAAAGGAACCAAGTACATCCTCATTTTTTACACTCTCAATAAAGTTTAAAAAAAATGTAAACATTCCTGAAACAGCCAATCACATCACCCCCTCAACCCCCCCCCCCCCCCCCCAGCAAAACGGCCACAAGCCCTCTTGTATACTTTATGGATCCTAATAGAAGATAATTGGGCATTTAAAACTTCACTTGAAGCACATATGCATATTTTATGTGGCAGAGATTGATGACTATAAATATTACAGTTTTTGAGCATGATAAAGTTAACTGTAAAACTATTAATGCAAACATAGTTGCCCATTTTAAATGATAGCACAGGTAAATAAAATGATGTATAGGACCAGGGGCGTAACTATAAATAGCAGGGCCCCATAGCAAAATGTTGTATGGGGCCTCCCTGCAAACAGCCCCCCCCCACAGCTGCCCTAGTGTCAATGCAGCGTGACCTGTGCCCAATGCAGCGTGACCTGGGCCCAATACAGCGTGACCTGTGCCCAATACAGCGTAACCTGTGCCCCATACAGCGTGACCTGTGCCCAATACAGCCTGGTCTGCCTGTGCCCCATACAGCCCCACCTATGCAGAGGAAGAGGCAAGCCACCCGGATCAGCAGAGAGCGGGATTGCCCGCTGTAATAGCTTTCATTTGAATTTCCCGTCTTCCCGGGGCTCATTGTCACATAGCCCCACCTCATGGCCCAACGCCTTTGATGACGTCACATGTCCCGCATTGGATTGGCGTTCTGTCTATCAAAGGCACCGGGCCAAAAGGTGGAGCTATGTGACGTGAGCCCCGGGAACACTGGAAGTTCTAATGAAAGCTCTTACATCGGGCAATTCAGCTCTCTGCTGATGCGGACAGCTCGCCTCTTCCTTTCCTCTCTCTTCCCCTGGCTGGGAGACTGTGCCGGCGGTGCTCTTATCCTCACTGGGCCCCACTCGGCTGTGGGCCCCATAGCGCCCGCATGGGTCGCTATGGTGGTAGTTACGCCCCTGTATAGGACGCTGCAATTACTAAGTGGCTGCTGATGTACAAGTATGTTTGACCATGCCCCTCCAAGAGCCTGGTATGTTTGAGGGCATAAAGGTGCATGGGGATTCAGGGGTGGAAACTTGCGTGTGAAAGCCAGCAAAGGGGCAAGAAAGAGCAAAGTCAGACAGCTGGAGGAGAGTAGAAGACAGTACTTGAAAGCACAGCACAGGAAGCAGGAGGTTAGTAAACAGAAGGAAGAACTAAACAGGACCTAGCTCAAGCTTAATGCAGCCCCCAAACACCAGAAAACACAGGTATGCCGGCCTGCATGATGAATTCAAAACACACTGCATTTTTTTGTTTATTGAACATTATTTTGTTAACAATAAACTTGCCTTTCTTCTTCTTCTTCCTGTTTCTCTGGGGCACTGGTGATGTAGCCAGTGCCTTCCAGCTGCCCCACTGGGAAGGTTACATCACCAACGCCTTCCAGAAAGTTCTTATGGTCAACCTGCAAAATCTTTCAAGATCTCACAGAAAATGCATTTTTTTTGTATATTCTAATTAAGTTTTAATTAATTAACAAAATCTCAAGAAAAGGGGCTTTATTTTTAATGCAACACTTATACGTTGCAGTGGCTTCAACAACTGGATACTGGCTGGCATAATGATGCTTATATGGCTAATACTATGTGGATGTATAAACAATAACAAACTGCATCAGATTTCATATAGGGCATGCACTGTGCAAGATCTGCCACAGATGTCATCAGTGGGCTGGCACAGATAACAAGGAAGAAGAAACTGGCCATTGATGATTGGATGTGGGATGAACAAGTGTGGAAAACAAATACAAAATTTGCATATACCTTAAGGGAAAGAAGCCTATAGATTATGTGATTGCTTGCTTCCACCATCAACACAATCAGGGTTGATCGTAGGAATCCCTCCCACAGTGCTATTGTGTTCTGCTGGTGGAGGGACGCGGGAGCCTTCCCGCAGGCAGAACACGATAATTACTGCTAGCGGCAATAGCCGCCGGCAGTAATCACATGTAACCAATCCAACAGGCTGGTTGTACCCAAGTCGATAGATGAATCAACCAGCCTGTCCATAGATGGATCAAATCAGGTTTGAGTTATCTATGGTCGGCTTAGGTCTATTCGATTCCCTAAAGACATTTTTTTAGTGTAAGCGGTTTATTACGGAAGAGGCGACAGTCAGCTTTAAAAGCTTCATGAGATGAAAATGTTGAGTGATAAGTAAATGTGATCAACACAGTTGACATTCTGTCCTATTAAGCTATACCAGAAGGATAGGTGTGCAGCCTATTATTCTCTATAGCAGGTGTGGGCACTTACGTGGGACAGCGGGATGTAAATAATGACACTGTTCTTGGCAGGTCATGGTGGTCAGCTTGCCACAATACTGCACCTGCCGTCTTTAGTGTCCTTGAAATTTTTGCTGCAGAAGCTCAGGAACAGAGGTGGCTTAGCACCTTAAAGTACAACTTTCCTGTATTACTTCTTTCTGCTAACACAGACAAAATTATTTGTGGCAAAATAACAAATAATAGCATGTGACTTCATTTCTGGCTAAGTTATTACTTATATTTAAGAATGAATTGGTTTACTGGTAACAGAGAAAAAAAACAAAAAGATAATGACTTGTCAAACTTTGTGACAGTAAAAGATTGCCTTTATTTAGATGAAATTAATCTTCGGCTGGTTCTGTTTCTTCATTCATCAATCTATAACACGAAAAAAAGGAAAAAAAAACACAAATTCATCCAATATTTTTTCCCTAAAACATGCAGTGATTTATCAAGGCTAGGCTCGATTTATCAAACAGTACAATGGTTTACAAAATGTGAGGTAAAAAGGAGTGCTGACGACCCTCCGCACACTGGCCGCCAAGAGATTCATGATGAATACTCGATTCTGAATCCTCAGAAACATCTGTCAAAAAGTCTGCAATATATTTTGTGACAGTAAGGCAAAAAAAAAAAAAAAAATGGTGTTACAGCTCGGATTAATCATGAACATATTGCTGACAAATCCCACAGCTCTTTACAGAGTTCATGGACAATTTAGGTTTCATGTTTGATGTGATTGTAGCCCTATTTTTCATGTTTAAAAAGTAGGTAGGCTGATACACCCATTGGTTTCTTATGTTTCCCACGGTCACTGCTGTGTGGTGTCCCCCCCAAAAAATATTGAGCACCAGCCGCCGCAGGTCACAATATAGGCCTAATGCACACTAGGCGCCAAATACACCACTTTTAAGGGTGTTTGACCCCTTTTCTTTCTGCCTCTATATGCCTTAGCCTATGTGTCCATGCACACATGCAGGCATTTATAGGCAGAAAAAAAAACCCAGGGCCAGCACGTTCAACAGGAGTGTATTGCTGCAAAAAAAAAGTCTGATGCGCTTAAACGCGTCTAAATGCGCTTAAGAGGTAGGTGTGTTTAATGATTAACCATTCATTCATTTCAATAGACAGAATAAATTATTATTCTGGCCAATGAAATGAATGAACGCCAAAATTCTTGACGTGCCTGAGTCCAACTAAACGTGCCTAAATGCGCTTGAAAAAATGCAGCTTTAGGCACGTTTTTGATGCTGCTTTCTGCTGCCAGGAGAAATGTGTTTAACCGCTTCCCGACCAACCGCCACAGTTATACTGCGGCAGGTTGGCTCCCCTGCGCGAGCCGTCGTAGCCATACGTCGGCTCGCAGGGTCAGGATAGCAGGCGCGCGCACACCGGCTGCACAGCGGGGGTGCCGGTGCTCGTGGCCGACGGTCACGATGACCGCCGGCCACTCAGCGATCGTGAGCAGGAGAGACATAATAGGGACTTCCCTGTTCTGTTCTGACAGGAGTGACAGATTGTGTGTCCCTATTAGCTAGGAACCACGATCTGTCACTTCCTCCAGTCAGTCCCCTCCCCCTTCAGTTAGAAACACCTCCCAGGGAACACAGTTAACCCCTCGTTCGCCCCTAGTGTTAACCCCTTCACTGCCAGTGACATCTTTACAGTAATCAATGAAAATTTTATAGCATTGATCGCTGTAATAATGCCAATGGTCCCAAAAATGTGTCAAAATTGTCCGATCTGTCAGCCATAATGTCGCAGTCAAGATAAAAATCGCAGATCACCGCCATTACTAGTAAAAAAAAAATAATAAAAATGCTAGAATTCTATCCCCTATTTTGTAGACACTATAACTTTTGCGCAAACCAATCAATATAAGCTTATTGCGATTTTTTTTACCAAAAATATGTAGAAGAATACATATCAGCCTAAACTGAAGAAAAAAATAGTTTTTTTATATATTTTTGGGATATATTTATTATAGCAAAAAGTAAAAAATAATGCGTTTTTTTCAAAATTGTCGCTCTTTTTTGTTTATAGCGCAAAAAATAAAAACCGCAGAGGCGATCAAATACCACCAAAAGAAAGCTCTATTTGTGGGAAAAAAGGTCTACAATTTTGTTTGGGTACAACGTCGCATGACCGCGCAATTGTCAGTTAAAGCGACACAGTGCCGAATCGCAAAAAGTGCCCTGGGGGTAAATTCTTCCGGGGCTGAAGTGTTTAAAAGAGTTGCAATATACACAAGGCCTTATAAATTCAAAATGGAGTGGGACAGACATCATAATATTATCTATGGCAGGTGTATACAACTGATTTATAAGAAGTGGAGGATTTAAAGTCCAGTCTAAAACTAAAATCTCTAAATCTATTTGCAGGCACAATCTAAAACGAACCTATCTAGCCCTGTAAAGCAAAACTATGCTATACATACACTTTCTTTCCGATCCCACGCTGAGCTGTCAGCGGCGGCTTCTCTGTGTAGGCGGGTGCAGAAGAGGCAGCGACAACTATGGAAGCTCCATAGTAACTCTATGGGTGACGTCACTTCCCAGGCATTTCACAGCCGTTGTCAGCTGTGTACTGCACAGAGCTTCTGCTGCTGGAGACCGGACTGGATCGGCTTCAGAAAAGGTATGTATAGCGAGTTTTGCTTAACAGGGTTAGAAAAGTTATGCCCTGTACACACGGTGGGATTTTCCGACAGAAAATGTGTGATAGGACCTTGTTGTCGGAAATTCCGACCGTGTGTAGGCTCCATCACACATTTTCCACCGGGATTTCCGACACACAAAGTTTGAGAGCAGGCTATAAAATTTTCCGACAACAAAATCCGTTGTCGGAAATTCCGGTCATGTGTACACAAATCCGACGCACAAAGTGCCAGGCATGCTCAGAATAAATTAAGAGATGAAAGCTATTGGCTACTGCCCCGTTTATAGTCTCAACGTATGTGTTTTACGTCACCGCATTTAGAACGATTGGATTTTCCGACAACTTTGTGTGACTGTGTGTATGCAAGACAAGTTTGAGCCAACATCCGTCGGAAAAAATCCATGGATTTTGTTGTCAGAATGTCCGATCAATGTCCGTGTGTACAGGACATTAGTCTTAAATTGTGCCTGCAAGTAGATTTTGAGATTTTATTTTTAGGTTGGACTTCCAAAATTCAGTATTGACGGATTGGCCCTTTCAAAGAAAATTCCAGGCTTTTATAGGGAGACACTGCCTGGATACATGCATGTTTAGGTCCTACACATGCATATGTTAGCAGCTCAGAAATACAGAGTATTTACTTAACCTCTTAATGCCGGCGCCTCCCGGGCTTTTAAGAGGTTTATGACACTGGGAGGAGGGGTAGGGCTTAAGAGCACATGACCAGCGGGATTGGCTGTCACGGCGATCATGTGATCCACAAACTTTACGAGCTTTCACTTAGGCGCCAGTAACTGCGTCGGGAGCGCGCAACAGAAATTGCAAACAGCATTTCATGCAAATATGCCCCCCCCTGACACCAAGGGTTTAAAGTGTCACTAAACTCACATCATAAAAAAAAACTATCAATAAATGCTGTATTACATGCTATTCATACTTGCTCAGTCACTATGAGACTGCAAAAAACCTGGTTGAGCCTGTTTCTCTCTAGTTCCCCCTTCTGTTCATGTCCCCAATTCAGCTAGGGATTTTGTAGCTGTGGTGGCAACTCTGCACATGCTCAGTTTTCAGTGAGTTTGTATGCTGAGCATTTCCTCCCTACCAACTCTGAGCAGCCCATCTGACTATAGGGTCACACATGTGGGCGTATACACAATGGTAAATGACCACTTCCTTCCTCCTCCACTAAGCCCACTAACTAGCTAAACACAATGGGGGTGGGATATTACATGTAGATTGATAGAAGCTTCACCTCCCTCTTATTCTAAGACACAGGCTGGAGGGGTGTGACACAGCCTGTGAATGGCAGAAATCTACCTACACCATGTTATTGCCAAAAAATAATAAAGATTTAAATTCAAATATATATTTGTATGACAATTTAAAACAGTTTATGGATATTAATTATTTTTACTCTGTATTCCAAAGGCTATTTTTTTATTTTATTTTGAACACGTGAATAGCAGCAAAGGACTAGGAGTCCCTCCTGCTTATGTTTTCCTGCAGAAAATAATTACAGCGCCATCACCCACATGCACAAATAGAAGGGACAATGTAAATGAAACCATGTGTGTTTAATATCACTGTAAAGTAAACCACTCAGGAGAGAAATGTGGGGGTGCAATTGCTGACCCCCTGCTAAACAAGCTGGTTGTCTGGCTACCATATTGATCCACTGGCTCCAATATTCTCTTCATCACTGACCTGGACAAGCCTCTTGTAGTGATGCAAATTAGACAACAAGCATTTTCAAAAGGGCAGTTCAACAATTGCAGCCGCCACATTTCTCTTATGACTTTTTTTAAGTGGAGATCTATTTTAAAAAAACACATCCTGACCACCCCTAAGTCCAGTCCACCTCCCACCAAATAAAAAAAGGAGGCAGGTCCATGAAAGCCTGGGTTCCGAAGAGGTGGGTTGAAAGCTGTTGGCCGTCATTCAAACCAGAAGAATGAGAACAGCTCCAGATAAAACGTGAGATATTTATTTCATTAAAATATGAAGTATGGTGAAACTTGGCCTAAAATGTAAAGGACATTTCTGGAAAAGGAATGTAAAGGACATTACAGGAACCCATGTTCACTTCACACATCTAAGTATGGAGATATGTGAAAAAATATAGAGGTATAGAAAGAACATAAATAAACAAAGGTACACTTTATTACACTTTAAAGCGGGACTTAATCCAAAAGGGGAAGTTCCGCCTCTGTGCCTCCTCCCCCTCCCTCTTTAGATTTTGTCACTTTCTTTTTTGGGGAGTGGAGCGGGTACCTGGTTTTTACAGGTACCCACTCTCACTTCCAGGTGGATTGCCGCAGCGTTCTGAGCAGAAATTCACCCCTCCCTTCCCCTGCAGCCTTTTAGAACATGTCACAGGTCCCGAAAAGCTGTGGGACCATTCACAAAGCGCAGCCCGGTTCGAGAATGCACAGGGGAAGCCAGCCCACAAACAGCCATAGCCGGCTTCCCAAAGTAAACATGCCGGTGCCTAGACCCAAGTAAGTGTCCCATTACAGTATTTGTAGCTGCTTTTAATTTTTGGTTTCTAGGATGAAGAACCGCTTGAGTAAACCAGGCACGTGAGGATGTGAGCTACCGGGCCACATGTTAGCTGTTCTTTTATTGGCAAGGAGGTAAATGTTTACTGGTTGTATTTAGCAATTTCATTCACTCCTAGTTCATCCACTTTTTCTTTTAAAAGTATTTTTATTGTACATTAGATCTGCACTTTTCTTTAATAAACCCTAAATATAACCATTAGCATTTAACCGACCTACTAGTCCAATAATGCTTCAAATTCCGCTACAGAGTAGAGAAACTTTTGTTTTCTAATATCCCGTCTTCCAGGATCCCCACCGATGAAAGCCTTTCTATGAATTCTCCTTCAGGCTGTCTTCAAAGTAAAGGATGCAAATTCCACCCAATTCTGAAAGGCTGTTAAATAAACAGAAGCCATTAGCTGACCTCACCTCTGTCATCACCTGTGCATCACACAATGTCAAGCTCTGAGGAACTGATCAGCCTATGACAGCTCAGACAAAGCCATCCAACACACAGGAAGCCCCAGAGGTGGACACGAGTTCAAACTTTTCAAGAATGTTCTCATGAACTTTAACTTTTTTCTATGTGGTACCCAATTTGATGGAATGAAAGAGGGATTTAGCTTATTAGAAAGAAAACTAGATTGCTAATCTACTATCTGCAAAGGTCATGGGATTTTTTTTTCTCACACATAACTATAATAAATATGGTGAAACTACAAAAGGTATCTTTAAATTAGGTAATCAAATACTCCTATCCATAATGCTTAATAATGTGAAGCAAGAATTGAACTCATGCTGTTTGAAAAGACTGTTCACGTTCTGTGAGCTCTTGAAAAGGCTATGTGAAAAGAATGTACAAAAATGTGATTAAGCCATCACAATGAAACATCTGCTGGTATGTGCTATTTTTGTAACAATAACTATTTTATTGCAACCTACAACACAAAGAATGAAACTGTTAACATTTTTTTTCTGAGTTTCAAACAATTATTATTTAAAACTGAGAAACACCACCCTCCCTTCCTAATTATAGTATAGTGTTGGGAGTCCCTCCCCTGAGACCCCCCAAGCCTCGGTCTACGCGCTTTCTCATAGTGTCACTTTCTTCTACTACTACTACTGTGCAACCAAGAGTCTCTGAAACTCTCCACCACCAGTCAGAGGTTGATAATTGAGTAAAGTTCTGACAGCTCTATAGGAAAAGAATCAACTGATCAGGAAAGCTGTTTTATTTGTGCTGTATACCCCCTAACCTGAGAAAAGTGTCACTTGGAGCATCTGGCTGAGACTTCAGGGTTGCTTTACTAAAGGCATGTAGACTGTGCACTTTGCAAAGAGCAGTTGCTCGACAGCTTAGTAAATTAGGTAAAGCTTCACTTTACAAAGAATACTCAATCACGTTCAAGGAAAAAAAAAAAAAAAAAAAACAGCATTTTTGCTTGCACATGATTGGATGATTGAAGTCATTTACTAAGCTCTGGAGCAATTGCACTTTGCAAAGTGCACAGTCTATTTGCCTTTAGTAAATCAACCCCTTCATGTCTAAGCTGGCCACAGACTGATTGGATTTCAGTGTGTGCCTGTCCCTGCTTGACAGAAGTCCCTTGTTTCAATGACTTTTGTCAAAGGGACATGCTGGAAAACATTTGTCGATCATCAACTACAGCTGCCAATCAGTGTATTCTGCCAGCAGTGAGTACTGCTGTCAAAACACAATATCCCCTCAGTGGAATTTATCTATCCACCTCGTTTGTGTGGACGGAGGAATCTGTTAGTTTTTTTTTTCCAGCCTAGCGGCTAAATAAAACAAATAAAGAAATAAAAGCTAGCTGCCTATGGCCAGTATTACAGAAAAGCACATTTCATTAAGTAGTCTAAATATTGTCTGAACCTACTTCCCGATAAAATTTACAGAAAACTCTACTTGCACATGGCCTTCAGAAACACACAGCAATAAAAAAAATCAAGAGTTTTGCATGTATATCTATCTAGTCCCTGTAGTTAATATAGCAAGTAACATGCTGCAATCAGGAATACCCTGTGTATTCTTCAGGAATATACACAGAAATCCTAGTAATCTTAACCCCCCTAGCGGTAACCCCGAGCCAGACTCGGGATCGCATTGCAGGATCCTTGTAGAGTTTACTTACCTTGTCCCCTGGATCCTGCAATGTTTCCCCGCTGTGATCTGCGAGCCGCCGTGTCTCGCTCGATTCACAGTGCCAAGCTCCGTTCACTGCGAGCGTTGCGACGCACGGGGACGGGGACGGAGTTCGGCGCCAAATTCAAAAAGTAAAACACACAATATAGATACAGTATACTGTAATCTTACAGATTACAGTACTGTATCAAATAATTACACCTCCCTTTTGTCCCTAGTGGTTTGTCCAGTGTCCTGCATGCAGTTTTATATTACAAAAACTGTTCTTTCTGCCTGGAAACTTGAGATTGTCCATAGCAACCAAAACTGTCCCTTTACATCAAAATTGGTTTTAGACCAGATAGAAAACAGCGATAATAAATTAGAATCACTCGCAGAATTGAGCGATAGTGACTTGTGGGGAGAGCCGTCATCAAACACTGAAAAGTAATGACAGTGACAATTCTGCAACTGAGCAAATTTCAGTGTTTTTGATTTGATTACATTATTGAATTATTGAATAATTTTTATTATTATTATATTATTATTTGGTATAATTATTTATAGTTATTATATTATAATTTATGATTTTGTTTTTCAAGCTTTATCATACCCGGGATATCTACTAGACTCTTGTTTGGACAGATTTAAGTGAATTATTCCTAAGAATTACAGGCCTACAATATAAAACGCCAAATTTCCATGCAAAATAATTGTACCGCTTTCAGCATCAAAAATCTGAAATAATCATACCGCCAGGGAGGTTAATAGGGTTAATGAATAGGTATAAAAGGTGAAAGGTTTATTAGTAGTACTAATGCCTAGTGTAAAACGGTCAAAATGATAGTACTTGGGTTTACACTATAGAGTGCCACCATATTTACCCAACACATATTCAGAGAGGTGAGAGGAATTATTTTATGCAGGTCATGTTGTGTTGCAGACCAGGACAGGGCAGCAGGAAACCCTCCATCACAGGTGACGAGTTGGCCATCACGGCTCTAATACATTGTTCTGTTGTCTTCACAACATAAAATAGCTGATGCTGTGTCCCTACCGTTGGTCATACACTATACAAGCTTTGGATATCTTGATAAGACTGTTTTTTTCCTAAACAGACAGGCACTAACACATTTTTATCTGTGATGAAAGTCTGTGGAATTGCAGATATTTTATGCAAATCAGATTTTAGGAAGTAAGCATCATTCCTCTAGTACAATGGTTTCCTCCCGAAGCTTCTCACAGAACTGACAGCACCATTCTACAGTACCTAAACTTAGAACTTTAGAATGTTAATTTAGACAGAAGACTCTTTGGGCTTCGGAACACAAGCTACTTAGCTATTATCCGTCTGATACAGTGCAGTTACAATTGCCCTCATTTGCCAAGGGTCTAAATAGGAACTATTTGTGTTGATCACAGTAACCAATCAAGATTTGACATTTCATTACCCAAAATGTGAATTAGAGAAAAATGTGAATGGTTTTTCTGATAACTTAATTCAGATGTAATTTTTTTGTATCCTTACACCATCAATTCTGTCCACGAAACTGTGCATCACTCAGCAAGCTGATGTAAGCTTAAGGCATTAAACTATTCTGATTTTCATTTATCCATCTCAACAACACAGCACCGAGTACAATTAACATTAATTAATAATATAATATTAAGTAAAAGCTCATTTGAAACTGTTTATTATTCAGTCAAAATTAGAATATGGGTGGTTGGAGTTGCTTAAATATTTAAAAGCTAGTTAGGTAAGCAAGAAGCCTTGTGGGCCCAGAGGACTTCAATTACCAAATTAAGAAAGGTGCAATGTAGACAAATGTTTTTTTGGCATTGGTGCTCAATACGACTGTCAATTAGACTTAATGTTAAATCATTCCTATAATTTGTCATGTAGCCAGTGTAAAGCCCCGAGCAGAGGAAGCTGCAAACTCCATCCTTGACCTCCCTCCCCTATCTTTCTGCTGGTGTCGCAAAAGTTAAAGATAAATTCCTGCTTCACTTCTCAAACAACCCCAGGCGGACTGAAACACAAGTCAACCAGGGACACGTGAACTATATTTTTTTTATACAAATTTGTTTTCAAGTCATCTGTAAATAACGTATTGCAAACATTTATGATGTAATACCTTAAAGAGAACTCAATCTTTTACCTGATTTTCACAATTCCCCTCCAACATTTTGCAAAACCATTTTAGTATAGGATTTCAATTATTTGCTAATGCACTCTGTACATCTTTCTTATATGACAAATCACAGGTCATGTTGTCTCTGCTTTGCTGGCTGCAAATATCATAGCTGATAGCAAGCTATATCTGACAAAAACTTGGGCAATTCAAACTAAGTAGTCTAAATATTGTGGCTGGTTAATATGGTCCTCCCTCTATAAAGAATATCATATGAATCCAGAGGTTGAACTGATAAATGTAAGATATGGGGGAGGAAGGCTAGGTATCTTGAGGGGGGGGCTAGGTTTCGTGTTTACTCTTGTGAGCAACCTTCCATGCACTCTACAACCTAACTGCATTGGCTACACCATTCTTTCCACTGATTCCTATGTCATATTGGTTATGTTAGACCAGAAATGCATTCATATAGAAGGTGGTTTCTCCCTTTGTCAATGTTTATGGTGCACTAAGAAAACCTCTACCACTCTTCTTGTAAGGTTCTTTTTGGAGTTTTTTTTATGCCTACAGGTCTTAAGCTCATTACCTAAATTTATGAATCCTGCCCTCATATAATGCTTTTACAAATTTGTTTTTGTTGTACTACTGTTCTGTATGATGTGGATAACTGTACCATGTAACAGTGAACTTTGATTTATTAACAAAACTGATTTATATAAAAAAAGGAAGTACTGCCCACAACTGAACAACAGCTGTTAAGCCTTTAGCCCCCACTCACACTGAATGTGGCTTTGAAATTATGTTACTTCAGAGCAATTTCAAAGCCGCTGGTCAGTGCGATTTCATGTGAAAATGCCGTCATCTGTGCAACTTCATGCACAGATGTCAATGAAAGTCTCACATGAAATTATAGTGCAGGAACCTTTTTCATAATCACGGCAATATAAGCGGTTCCATGCCCGGCAATGGGGTGCAACTTTTCATGAGATTTGGAACTGTCAAATCACATGACAAATTGCACCGGTGTAAATGGGGGCGTAACGGAAAATTTAACTGAATGGCAAAGACATCATTTAGAAAATTGTAAAACCAAAATGTATTCTTCATGTGATCCAGAGGTTTGTTTTAGGCGTTGAATATTTGGATTGTTTATACTCAGCACAGCCACTTGGGTCGATAACCTTGATTACCTATGTGGCTAGCTGTAATTTGCAGGAACAATAGGAGTTTTGTTAGTTAATAACATACTAGGCAATGCACCTTACCAACGGTTCCTTCTCTGCTGTTATATAGTAGAATAACAGAGAACCGGTTGAATGTTTCTATCTCTGTCACCCCATTTTCAGGCACCTTCCCTGCTATTTGACTGCTTTATACAGAGTCTGTAATGAGTCTACGGGCATAGAAAAAGGCTAAAGATTATTATTGATTTGTCTAGAAAGGTTGCCTCTTTTAAAATAAATAACTGTACTTCTATGTTACTGTTCCTATAATTTGGCTTCATGTTTTAGGTAGTTCCATTCTGCAAAGTTCTTACAAACAACTACGCTGCAATCCATTAAACAGGCCAGGGCAAGTCTGAATTAATACCACACAGAGCCATTTCTAAAAGGTCTTGGTGGCTGCAAATGAGGGATAAACATTCCGGAATCTTGGGAATGTCCCTCCACCACAAATAAAAGAAAGGATTAAGAGATGGGAGGAATGTTCTGAGTGACTGGCATCTCTGTTTGAGTTAAGAAGGCCACCTGTTGCAGATTAGCATGGTGGAGCTTAACTGATTTGATATTATCATAGCATCTCAAATTGGCCAAAGAAGGGTTAAAGAAATCAAAACGGATAAAACGTAAAATCACTGGGGGTCTTTCGTTCCAGATTAACAGGATCATGCACAACCCAACAATTATTTCAGAAAGTGAGAGCCCTTTGACAGATGGAAGAACACTTCTTCCCATCATAAAGACACTTGACATTGGGATGGGAGCTTACACATCTTGACCAAAACACTGTCTAATAGGTCATGCATTTATTGTGCAAGGTTTTCAGAGAAATTCACAAGTTTACACTAGTTGTTCTTTTTGTTTCAAAAAATAAAAGACTGCAAGGTTGATTTACTAAAACTGGAGAGTGCAAAATCAGGAGCAGCTGTGCATGGTGGCCAATCAGTTTCTAACTTCAGCCTGTTCAATTAAGCTTTGACAATAAAAACCTGAAAGCTGATTGGTTTCTATGCAGAGCTAAACCTGATTTTGCACTCTTCAGTTTTAGTAAATCAAACCTTTTGTTTGCTACCTTAATGCTCAGTATATAATTTATTGTCTAACTTGCATTTCCAGTTTTACTGGAACACCCCTCAATGCTTTATTGTCATTTTGCTAGAAGCTGCTTCCAGGGGCAGTTGGCCTTCTCAAGGACCTATAAAAGAAGGAAATCACTATGTTTTAAAGAAGATAGGCAACATGGCCTCATGATAGAACTGAATCAATCGGTTTGAAACAGTAGAGGAAGGTGAGGCAGGCTGCCTTCAACATCCCCAGGCAGGGGAGATTCCTTCATCCATACTGTTTAGCGTGGATTAGGGAACCAAACCTGAAGAAGAGAAACCTAAATTGCGTAAGGCTAGATTAAAGTTATACAAGTCACACAGAGTATAAATACTAATTTAATGCTTGTGTGTCAGATATAACAGCATAGTCAGTAAGACCTTTCTACTTTTTAACTTTACCAAATGGAGGATGCCAATGAGTCAGTTACGGGAAATGAAAAGCATGATAAGAAGTCATGGAATATTTCACTTGTAATTATCAAGTGATTACAAAAAGGATTACATATGTCTTTAGGTAAAAACCCCCCTTAAAACTGGTTGGTAAGGAACACCCATCAACATATTCCACAGTATGCTGGGTAAATTCCTTTCTACATTTCATAGTATCTCTCAAGTATACACTTATGCATCTCTGTGTACTTTAGTACATGTACAGTAAAAAATATGCAGAAAGCATATGACACGCAAAGACACAATTATTTAAGTCCTCTTCACTCATGTACACTGGGAAGCTGAGTACTTAAAATGTATTTTATATGCCTTTTGCAGTGAACCTAAATAGCAACCAATGACCATCTGTAATAATCTGAACATATAATCTTGAGTTATTATAATAGCAGTAGTAATGTCAGGCTGTAACTCCCTCCAGTCTCCTGTCTCACTTCCGTGTTAATAACAGACACTTGGTGACGCTGCCATATAACAAAATGCTGTAAAAAAATATATTTTAAAACTAAAGGCTTTGTTAATTGACAGTTCCACCCTCCTTTAGCACATCAGTGTCATTTAACATATCAATGTCTATCAGCCCTGGGTTCAGGCAGAAGACAAGTCAGCCTAAAAGGGTGCCTTACAGCCTTATGCAGAACTCACATTTCTCCCAGGGAGAGAATACAAGCAAGTGACAGTACACATGCTTATTACAGAGATATAAGACTGCATTATTACTCCAATATAGGTGAACTATCAGGTTCTTACAAATACCCCTCCCTGATCGATCCGCTTTAAGAACACAAGTAGGGCCCGTTAAAATTAATCTAAATGCAAGATATATGCATATTTAATGAATGTGCTTAGTTGCATGAGAACACTTCTGAAATGTAAACCATATGACAAAAGTACAAATAAAACATTTGTATTGCTATATTTTTTTGTGATCTTGGTACTGGAAATGCAGTCATATTATCTCTTATATACATATGGGTGGCTTACATGTTCTCCCTGTGCCCGTGTGAATTTCCTCCAGGTGCTCCAGTTTCTTCCCAAACTCCAAAGACATGCTGGCAGGTTAATTGGCTCTTGTCTAAATTGGCCCTAGTATGTGTATGTATGAATTAAAGTTAGGGACCTTACATTGTAAGCACCTTGAGGGCAAAATATATATTCCTATATATATATATATATATATATATATATATATATATATATATATATATATTTATATAATATATATACACACACATATACACACACACGGTATATCTATATAAAAATCTGCGTAAATTGATAGTGCTACATGAGGACCTGCAATAAATAAACAAGACATATTTGTAATGGGAATTACATCTTTATCATTAAAGTGTAAGTTCACAGAAAGTTTACAGAAAATCTGTAAGGTGACCTTAAACTGGACCCCCTGCCAATTGCCCCCTGTCCCGCTGTACCAGAGACCCGCGATCCCCTGCTGTCAGACACCGGGATGCCGCCTCACCGGTCTGGGGTATTGAAATCCCTGTGGCTTAAAGCTTCATCTATACCTCTCAGCGTGTACAGAAAGGAGACATTCTAATTGGTCAGCACTATCACATGGACAGCGCTGACCAATCAGAATTTGTCTAGCTTGTCTTGTCAGTGCTGCGAGGAGAGTAGAGCAAGCTGCGGATTTCAAATCCTCAGACCAGTGAAGCAGCTTGCCCGTGTCTGACAGTGGGGGATTTGGGGACTCTGGTACAGTAGGACCAGGGGGGATGGGGTCCAGTGTAAGGTCACCTTACAGATTTTCTGTAAAGGTGAACTTACACTTTAAAGTCTTTAATCACTGCTACTCTGCCTAAAGATACTCTTTAAAGTGGATGTAAACCCACTCTCATCATTTCTAAATTACTTCCATAGTGCTGATCTATAACGATATGCATGCCTCCTGCATGTATCCCTACCTGTCAAATATCTCCTCTTTAGCTGTTTGGAGCCCTGTAATACTTGGGATTCTGTGTGCAGGTCTGTTGTCCAGGGTTCGGTGGGCGGAGTCATGATGTCAGTAGACTCCCCGCCCACCCCTACACTTCCCTTGGCCAGGCATCAATATTTCTTACACTGAACTTCTGATGATCTCGTGGATTATGCCCCATGATCATCTAAACATCCAGTTAAAACCCAGGAAAGTCACCACATGACTTCAGCATGCCCAATCATGCTGAGGTGTGGAGCAGCCAATCCTGTGAGAGCTGGAGAAGAAAGGAGGAGAAAATGTGAAGTACACAGAATGCCTCTCACACACTCATGCATGAGATAAGAAAATGACCTGTCACTCACAGCAAGGGGGAAGAAACAGACACCTATTTCTCTGTGTCCATTTTTATCTCACTGAAGAAAGATAAGAGGATTGCTTAGAGTTGGATTAACTCTTCATGGCAAGATTGGGCACAGATGAAATGACATCATCTGCTATAACAGATATGAGTCTTAGTTAAAAACTTTTTTTGGAGGTTTACATCCACTTTAAGCAAATGGACACTTCTCTAACAATAGTCATTTCTAAGGTGGTTCAGTGTCAGCAATTTTGTATATAGTATTTATTACTTTTGCCTTGTTCCTGCATGCATAGACTTTTGAAGTATCCATTAGCATGCTGTCATTAGGGAAACTAAGTTGCATCTTTGAAATGTTCTCTTCATGGGTATCGTTATGCATCTTCTCATTGGTGCAGGTGTCCCAAAAGACTATTACATATTAGATCCGGAAAAACATGCACCCAGCGCTCCCCCCATGGGCTTCGGTTGCCCCTCCCTGCTTGAAGCATAGTTTTTTTTTGTTAATTTGCTATGCTTGTTTAAAGCATCCTCATAAAGATAATTAATGTATGACTTTGTTATGTTAACTGCTATATTAATTGCACAGACTGAAAACATGTATTCCATAAAGGCTATACTATATGACATGTTGGCAAGTCGGAGAGATTGAGTGCTGAAATATTATTACTTGGTAAGGATCCAAGCAATTATTTTATCATTTTCCAGGAAAATGTGGCTACTGGGACTAGGTATGATATGTTTTGTCTGATATTTTTCTTAAGCCAAGCAATATGTCATCTTCCCTTCATGTTAATGAATGTAAAATAGGTCGTTCTACGAACAATGAATTATACTAGCATGTTTTACTGAATGTTTATGAGCAAAATTGAGTTTGTGTGATTTCTTTAAAGTGTATATAAACCTAAAAACAAAAATGTAATGTATTAAAGCTTATCAGTCCCTAGATGTATAGGCTAAATTTGTATTCTTTTTAGGGCTGTTGTCCTTATTTTTTGTTGATCTGACCAGTAACACACTTCATGTCCTAAGGTGACAATGCTCACTCACCTTACTATATCTGTAGAGAAGCAGCGTTGGCACTTTAGGACTAGACTACAGAACACTCCTCTCCATAACATAGTATAGGGTTGTTCCATAGTCCTTAGGAATTGCTGGGAATGATTTCACTGAAAACATCCAGGCAGAAAAGGGTGCCTTAGAACAGTACCTCAATTGTTCTCAGGTAGAATTGATTCATAAGAGGACCCAAAGGGGGCGGGGAAGGGTGTGTGTACAGACCGGGAAAGGACTATCTTTCCCAGAGGGAGAGCCAGAACAACAAGCTAAAGGCCAAAGCAACAGTGCTGCAACAAAAAGTCAGGAGGTGGAATGTGTACTTTTGGAGATATTCTGACTAACCCCTGTGAGGGTACCACCCTTTGGGGGGGAAGTTGACAAAAGGAAATACATCATTTTTTTAATGTAAATATTGGCGCATTTTCTTTGTGCTAAATCAACAATGACATTACAAGTTCTATACATTGTTGCATCAGCCACGTCAAATCCCTTAAAAAAAGAAACAAGACAGTTTATATTATTGTCTGATAGCATGTGTCAAAATAATCAAGCACTTGTGTCAATGTTTCATATTAAAAAATGTTCTAAAAAATACATTATTACTCCAGTGGTGTTAATACTGTAGTGAGGGGGCAGCAGCATTACAAGAGAGGTGGATGTTGTAGTGGGATTTTTTTTTAACTCAGGTACAGATACTTGTCCTCTGTTAGTCATTGATAGCCAGTTCAAGAGATAATATGTAGCTACATAAACACTAGACAGACTCAAGTATCTTGATTCAGTTGATCTGGTTTATTTTTTGGTGCTTCAGTTTAAAGCGGAGTTCCACCCACATTCTTCACTCCTCACCATGCAGCACTAATGTGCATCCTTAAAATGAATTGGCAATGTATTATTTTATTTTATATCCACTTACCTGATTTATGCCTATATCTAATTTTACTTCCTCCTCTAGGGGGCCGTGGCCGCAGATGTAATTTTCGGTTTTGCATTGGCTCCTGGGAGATCTTGGTCAGCTTGGCATGGCGGCTATGGAAATTCTTGGCCAGCTTGGCATGGAACGGCTCCAGTAACATTTAACATTGGCGTCTATGGAAAATCTTGGTTAGCTTGGTATGGCTGTGCCAAGCCAAGCTGACCAAAATTGCACCACACTGCACATGCGCGAGATCAGCAGGTGCACCCTGGGTAGCCATCATGCACAGAATTCAGGAAGGAGGACACTGTGGCTTCAGGTGCCCACACTGGAGATGGCTGCGCTGTGCAGAAACATCTTAAAGTAAGAAAACAATGCTGCACAGATAGAAAACTGGGCAAAGTTTACAGCATACCTTTGTTACATTGCACGAGGAATGAGTATTCTAGGGGTATTTTTATCTTAAGAGTCATATTTCGGATAGAACTCTGCTTTAAATACACAGATTGACGTATTTAATGTAGGTTTTATCAAGATAGGAAATTGACCAATCAAAGAAATATATGACTACAGCAAGCATTGAGTGAATTGTCATGTGATTACGGTTCATCAGAAAGCTATCATGAAAGGATGTTTATTTCTAGTGACTTGATGTGCCATTCAAAACTAGTGTCCAGATGCCAATTTCCAGGAACTGTTCTGCCACAGGTTCTCCAAACATAAATTATACGTTTTGGTAAGTCAACAGAATTATTTGCAATATGCCAAGTGTGCATGTAAAGGATTAGAATTCTTATAATGAGGCCATTTTGTCCCTAAACAGCCATCTTGATTTTGCCACCTCAATGTGTATGGATGGACAGCACACTGCTATCATGCAACAAAGTAAATTTTGTTTGATTTGTTGTGTCATGCACTTTTTTAATCAATTTGACACATAAAATAAGTGTGCTATAAAAAATGGAGCATCTTTCTCTGTTTGTCAGTCTTTGTTCATTCCTTTTTGTTTTGTACATTTATGTTTGAAAAAGTGGGCATGGTGGAACCCTTAAATAGGCTGGATTTGACTTTGGGAAAAGCTTTCCATTTGGAGTGACTCCTCATAGTTAATATATCCGTGGGATGTCTCTATGCATTTATGTGTATTAAACACCTATGATACTATTAGTAATTAACCAATGCAATTATTATGATCCTGGTTATTTTATTTTCCTTTTGAACTAATGACATACAAAGTTTATTCACACAGTGAGAAAAGAGACGCGGTGAATTGACGGCTTTGTGAAAGAACTTGAAAAATGAATTATGATTCTAAACACCAAAGTCAATCAACCTATTACAACTTTTATCCCATCAAATCCCTTTTTTGTACTTTGTGGCTCGGAGCTGTTTGTTTTATATTGGTACTGTCCTCTGTCTCTGTTGTGTGAGGATGTGTGGGTGGCAGTGTGATGTTTTCCTTGTTTTGACTGCTCTCAGAGGAATTTTCAGAATTCAAGGGGTAAAATAACTGATGAGCCTCTGCTATGTCTTGGATTGTTATTGTCTAAATCTTCAATGTAATCCTTTCGAAGAATGATGTGGCATTAGACGTTCTACAAATCAGTATCACTTTTCCAAAGTAAAGCTAAGTCTTTGCAGATGTTTTTTTTTGTTTTTTGTTTTTAATTGCAATTAATTCTTTAGATCTGGCTTTTTTTTTTTGTGACTAAGATCAGTTCACCAAACCTCAAGAATCAAACCTCAGATATTTGATTAATTTCACAATACATTGAATACAGTTTTAAGACTGAGAAGTGAAGAATGGTCAACATAATTATTATCTCACAAGGAAATCTTTCACCTCGATTTTGTACATTTTAAGATGCCAAAGAAAAAATAAAAAAAAATAAGCCAATTCCACTTCTAGATTCAATATATAGCTAACTGACCCTTTAAATTAAAACTCTATGCCTTGCTGGTTCAGTTAGTATATTGGAGGAAGCCAACCCATGTGCATTACCCAGAAATAATTAGGAGTGTAGATAACTGGCAAACCTCCAAATGGGGCCTCGGAGGTAGGTAGAACCCTACATACAAGGTTCTGTAATTACCTTCCATCACAAAGCAAATGATTACTTTTCATAAATATATTTAAAATATAATATATTTAATTATTTAAGCCTGTTTGGTTATATGAATAAACTCGGAAATGTGTACGATTAAAGAACAAATTTAGCCCAAACTTTTGTTTTTACAAAAACATAACCTCTATTAACCACTTCAGCCCTGGAAGGATTTACCCACTTCCTGACCAGACCATTTTTTTGCGAAACAGCACTGCGTCGCTTTAACTGACAATTGAGCAGTCGTGCGACGTTGTACCCAAATGAAATTGAGGCCCTTCCCACAAATAGAGCTTTCTTTTGGTGGTATTTGATCACCTCTGTGGTTTTTATTTTGTGCGCTATAAACAAAAGAAGACTGACAATTTTGAAAAAAAAACAATATTTTTTATTTTTTGCAATAATATCCAAAAAAAAAAAAAAAAATTAAAAACATCTTTATCAGTTTAGGCCAATATGTATTCTACATATTTTTGGTAAAAAAAAAAATTAATAAATCGCAATAAACGTATATTGATTGGTTTGCGTAAAAGTTATAGCATCTACAAAATAGGGGATATATTTATGCCATTTTTATTATTATTTTTTTTACTAGTAATAGCGGTGATCAGCGTATTTTAGCAGGACTTCAACATTACGGTGGACAGATCGGACACTTTTGACAGTTTTTTGGGACCACTGACATTTATACAACGATTAGAGCTAAAAATAACCACTGATTACTGTATAAATGCCACTGGCAGGGAAGGGGTTAACACTAGGGGGAGATCAAGGGGTTAAATGTGTTCCCTAGGGAGATGTTTCTAACTGTGGGGGGAGTGGAGTGACTGGGAGTAGAGAGAGATCGCTGTTTCTGATTACTAGGAACAGCAGATCTCTCTGTACTTTCTGATAGAACGGGGATCTGTCTGTTTACATTGACAGATCCCCGTTTTGGCTCTCTGAGGAATGATCGCTGGTCGCTGGCAGACATTGCAGCCGCTGGCCACGCACATCGGTTCCGGCGTCACACACTCCCTATAGCTCTTAAAGCGGCCAACATACACCTATGGGGGTTTGCGCAGCTGTGCCAACCTGCCCCAGGATAATGACGGCAGCTGTTCAGCAAGCAGTTAAAGGGTAACTCCGCTTTTGTGGGGAAAAAAAATTGCAAATAAAGAAAAAATAATATAGTGTGTACAATTGCAACACAAGTCATATTATAATTGAATGTTATTAAAAATTATCTTTCCTTATCAATCTGCAGCAGCTGTAATTTTCTGTGGATGCAATATGGCTACCTGGAGTTGTTCTGTATTGACCACTCACCAGAAACATCATTTCCTACTTGTGTGATTGGCTCACCAATTTTTCCCAGAACTCTGTCTAAGTCAGATTTCAGGCATCCCCTGCAACAAAAATGTCATTTTTGGTGAGATATTTCCAAAAGGGTCATGTCTAAAGGGATGCAGACCCATCAGCTTTCCTTATTAGTGCTCTGCAGGTGCCAATCTGACTGATAATTATGAAACCACTTCCATTAGACCCACTCAGAACAGAGGCACAGACAAATGCACATGGATTTCTTTAGAATAACAAAAGGTAGGAATTTGCAACGAAAGTTGTCCTTTGCAATTCCTTGCAAAGTACATAGATCACCCGGGGGGGGGGGGGATGTTTTTTTCTCAACAAAAGTGGTGTTACGCTTTATCATAAGGAGATAACACAGAACAGCCAATGCATTTTAGGAGGCTCAAAGATCTCCCCCTTCTTCAGGGCTCGGGCTTGATGGAGAGATTGGAAACCTCTAAAGTGGCACAATCAGCAGGGTTTTTTGTTTGTTTTATAAAAAAAAAAAATCTGAAAATCTGATGTAACAAAGATCAGTGGATCAATTGATCAGCATGTATTTATTGCTGTCTGTTTCTCCATCTTGTCACATAGACACAACAGGAAGTGAGAGAAGCATTTACGCCTTTGACCTTTAATCCTGGAACAGGTGTCCTCACTGTTTTTTTTTCACATTTTTTTTTCTTTGGAAAACTCACTTTCTGTTCAGTGAGTTTACCTAAAAGAGGACACAGATATTATATTAAACCCCAACAGTGGATCTAGTCCTACTCCACCCCCCCAACAACAAAAAAAAGTCTTGGCTGGAGTTTCCTTTTAAATAAATCATATATATAACCTAGCTCTGGAGTGTGAGTTCTTTGTTCACTCATGGAAAACAAACTTCTAAGTGCCTATCCCATTGTAGCTCAACATAGAGCACTTGCCAGCAAAGTACTCCAGAAAACTTTCAGCAGCATCACTTATTTTCAGGAGCGTCACACAAGCGCCTTGTCTGAAATCAGCCATGAATTGTAGCCAATCGTTGAGTAATACACAGAGATTTGTATGTACCCAACAGAACCCTTTAAAAACAACATAACAAGCCGTTTAGGGCTCATTTTAAGACAGGGGAATTGTGTGCTTCATAAAATTTTACTGGTGTCATGGTCTGCAAAAGCTCAGCTTGTAACTTTTGACGTATAAACTCTAGGCCAGACCCTCATATAATAGCAAGTTATAGCTGTGTTGTGTGTGTATGTGTAGATGGCAAGTGCAAGGCGTGCTGACAGACACTCCGCAGGCTCACAGCGGTCTACCTCTGGGAATAGCAAGGTCTGAGCACATGGCTCACATCTCAGGAAGTTCTGCACTAAACGTAGTGTTAAAAGGGAGTTTCCGAGTATATTGAGTTATTGTATAGCTCTAGGTCATACACAAGCAAATTCTGTACTGCTTATGTCAATTAAATCCCTTTGATGTCCCACACAGTGTGCAGCCAGGGTCAGCCTGTGTTATTCAATTATTGTATCCAATGTAAAAGGTATCTAGTACTTGTTGAACATACTAAAACCAGAGCCCCAGCCTCAGGGGAGAAAAGAAGTGAGACATCCTGAGCCTGACTTTCCACCACAAACAGCACAAGGCTGATTTATAGAGAAAAGTACATCCAGCTCTCTGCATCAGTTTGGCCATATAGCTTTCTTACCGCAGCTCTGTACTCATAACACAATAGGGGCTTTCTATAAAAAATAGAGCAAAGGAAGCATAAACGCTGGCATACCCAACAGAAACCAATTTGTTTGCATGTTCATGCCTAGAAAAAGAGAGCTAGAATCTGAATGTTTACTATACTATAGGTGCCACCATTACTCACAAAAATAAGATAAAGCAATGGTTGCCACCAGCTTCCAGTAAGCATATAGGAACCCTGTTCCTATGTATAGCATTGCAAATGAAGATACACCAGTAAAAGAGGAGAGTACATACTCATCTCTTCTCAATGAGCACTGCTTTGATCCTGAATATATGGTCTCCTGTAGTCCAATGAAAAATCAACACTTTGAATAATGTTGATCTTCTGCCCCTGACCCCGTTCTCATTGCTGGTACTCATGATATAGAGGTCAGCAGGAAGAATCAGAGTGAGCTGCAGGAGGACCCATGTGATTGTCACTACTGAAAATGTCCTTTTCTCTGTGGACTCGAGGGGACTATTTCTTCACCATCACCCTCACTAGTTCTCATTGCTGGTACTCATGATATAGAGGTCAGCAGGAAGAATCAGAGTGAGCTGCAGTAGGACCCATGTGATTGTCACTACTGAAAATGTCCGTATCTCTGGGGACTCCATCAGAGAAGTGATCAGAGAGGCAGGAAGCAGGTGTATCTTAATTTGCAATGTTTAATACAGTAACAGTACCATGTTACAGCTGAATTACAGGCAGATTTACTATCTTATTGGAAATAATCAATGGTCACTTCCAGGGGCGTTGCTAGGTAGCAAAAAGACCAGGGGCTTCAGCCCGAAGTCAGAGCCCAGCACCGGGGGGGGGGGTGATGGTGCGGCAGACGGTGGGGTTGTATGGAGGGGGGTGTTACCTACCTGACATACACTGACCTACCTGACACACACTGACCTACCTGGCTGACATACACTGACCTACATGACATACCTGAAACGTACTAATCTACCTGACATACACTGACCTACCTATCTGACATACACTGACCTACATGACATACACTAACCTACATGGCTGACATACACTGACCGTGCTGACCTACCTGACATGCACTGACCTACCTGACATGCACTGACCTACCTGACATGCACTGACCTACCTGGCTGACACACAATGACCTACATGACATACACTGACCTACCTGACCCACACTGACCCACACTGACCTACCTGACCCACACTGACCTACCTGACCCACACTGACCTACCTGACCCACACTGACCTACATGACATACACTGACCTACCTGAGACACACTTACCTACCTGAGACACACTGACCTACCTGGCTGACATACACTGACCTACATGACATACCTGACACGCACTGACCTACCTGACACACACTGACCTATCTGACACACACTGACCTACCTATCTGACACACACTGACCTAATTGATACACTGACCTACTTACCTGACACACACTGACCTACCTATCTCACCTACCTGACACACACTGACCTACCTATGTGACCTACCTGACACACACTGGCCTACCTATCTGACCTACCTGACACACACTGACCTACCTATCTGACACACACTGACCTAATTGATACACTGACCTACCTACCTGACACACACTGACCTACCTATCTGACCTACCTGACACACAGTGACCTACCTATCTGACCTACCTAACACACAGTGACCTACCTATCTGACATACACTGACCTACCTGACATGCACTGACCTACCTGACATGCACTGACCTACCTGACATGCACTGACCTACCTGCCCTTGCCCCCTTAAAGCCTAAGTTTATTTATTTAAAATTAGCCAAGGGGCAGTCAAATCATCAATTGCAGCCACTGTGCCCCGTCAAATGCAGCCACTGTGCCCCGTCAAATGCAACCACTGTACCCCATCAATCGCAACCACTGTGCCCCGTGAAATGAAGCCACTGTGCCCGTCAAAAGAGAGAAGAGAGAGAATAGAGACAGAGAAGAAGAGAGAGAGAAGGAGAGAAGGGGAGAAAGAGAGAAAGCGAGAGAGAGAAGGAGAGCGAGAAACACAGAGAGAGAGTGACACCTTTTTTTTTTTATCTTCGTTCTGTCCCACTGCCAGTCACAGCCACCATGGCTGTTATTCAGCGTGACTCTGGAGGTTGAGGTAGAAGGAGGCGTCGCCGTGCCGGTGTTCTCTTGAGAGAGGGGGTGCTGACACAGAGGGGGGTGGTGCTGACAGAGAGGGGGAGTGCTGACGGGGGGGTTCTAAAAGAGGGGGGTGCTGCTGACAGAGAGGGGGGTGCTAAAAGAGGGTGTGGGCTGACAGAGAGGGGGGCGCGCTGACAGAGAGGGGGGCGCTGACAGAGAGGGTATGGACTGACAGAGAGGAGGGTGCTGACAGAGAGGGTATGGACTGACAGAGAGGGGGGTGCTGACAGAGAGGGTATGGACTGACACAGAGGAGGGTGCTGACAGAGAGGGTATGGACTGAGAGGGGGGTGCTGACAGAGAGGGGGGTGCTGACAGAGGGGGGTGCTGACAGAGAGGGGGGTGCTGACAGAGAGGGGGGTGCTGACAGAGAGGGGGGTGCTGACAGGGGGGTGGGCTGACAGAGAGGGGGTGCTGACAGAGAGGGGGTGCTGACAGAGAGGGGGTGCTGACAGAGAGGGGGGCGCTGACAGAGAGGGTATGGACTGACAGAGAGGGGGGTGCTGACAGAGAGGGTATGGACTGAGAGGGGGGTGCTGACAGAGAGGGTATGGACTGAGAGGGGGGTGCTGACAGGGGGGTGGGCTGACAGGGAGGGGGGTACTGACAGAGAGGGGGGTGCTGACAGGGGGGTGGGCTGACAGAGAGGGGGGTGCTGACTGGGGGGGTGGGCTGACAGAGAGGGGGTGCTGACAGAGAGGGGGTGCTGACTGGGGAGGTGGGCTGACAGAGAGGGGGGTGGGCTGACAGAGAGGGGGGTGCTGACAGAGAGGGGGTGCTGTCATGGGGGTGGGCTGACAGAGAGGGGGGTGCTGACTGGGGGGTGGGCTGACAGAGAGGGGGTGCTGACTGGGGGAGTGGGCTGACAGAGAGGGGGGTGCTGACAGAGAGGGGGTGCTGACAGAGGGGGTGCTGACAGAGGGGGGTGGGCTGACAGACAGGGGGTGCTGACAGGGGGGTGGGCTGACAGAGGGGGGTGCTGACAGGGGGGTGCTGACACAGAGGGGGGTGGTGCTGACAGAGAGGGGGAGGGCTGACGGGGGGGGTGCTAAAAGAGGGTGTGGGCTGACAGAGAGGGGGGCGCTGACAGAGGGGGGGTGGGCTGACAGAGAGGGGGGCGCTAACAGAGAGGGTATGGACTGACAGAGAGGGGGGTCTTGACAGAGAGGGTATGGACTGACAGAGAGGGGGGTGCTGACAGAGAGGGTATGGACTGAGAGGGGGGTGCTGACTGGGGGGGTGGGCTGACAGAGAGAGGGGGTGCTGACACAGAGGGGGTGGGCTGACAGAGAAGGGGGTGGGCTGACAGAGAGGGGGGTGCTGACTGGGGAGGTGGGCTGACAGAGAGGGGGGTGCTGACTGGGGGAGTGGGCTGACAGAGAGGGGGGTGCTGACTGGGGGAGTGGGCTGACAGAGAGGGGGGTGCTGTCATGGGGGTGGGCTGACAGAGAGGGGGGTGCTGACAGGGGGGGTGGGCTGACAGAGAGGAGAGTGGGCTGACAGAGAGGGGGGGGTGCTGACATAGGGGGGTGCTGACAGAGGGGGTGCTGACAGAGGGGGTGCTGACAGAGGGGGTGGGCTGGCACAGAGGAGTGGGCTAACAGAGAGGGGGGTGCTGACAGAGAGGGGCAGGATGACAGAGAGGGGCGGGATGACAGAGAGGGGCGGGATGACAGAGAGGGGCGGGATGACAGAGAGGAGCACTCTGACAGGCTGGAGGAAGAGCAGATGACAGACCTCAGTAAAGAGGAGACACATCGCGCGCCAGGCAGGGAGGCGGGACTCCGGGCGGCCGAGATCATCCACAGTCCAGCCCAGCCCCGCCTCCACATGTGACCAGTCACCACCTCCACTGGGCCAATCAGACATGTCCGCCGCCTGCACAGCAAATCACAGAGCGCCCGCTGCCCAGCCCTCGACAGTGAGTGTAACAGATGTCAGTGGGCACGGGAATCGGGATGCGCCGCTCTCGATCTCGCGGCCGGGGCCACTAGTCACAGGACAGCTGAGCATCATGTCTGTATGCAGCCCCGCTGCATAACTAAGCAGGGAGAAGGGATGAGCGCTGCGGGGGGGGGGGGGAGGTGGCGGTCCGATGGCTCAGTGCTTGTACATGCCTGCTCTTCTCTCCTCTACCTCCAATGCCGCCCGCCGCAGCCGCGACCCGCCCGCTAGTTTCTCCTGCACACCCGCTGAGACTCGGGGCTATGGGCTCCACATTCGGGGCTCCAGCCTCGATAGCCACCCCCTGGCGACGCCTCTGGTCACTTCTATACCCCTTGAAAGGGGTATATTACCAGTTGCATATATAAATCTGATGCTCACCAGGTTTCAATAGTTTTATAGCAGTATAGTCAGTGTTTATCTGGCGCTCCAGATGGAGTAATCCTTAGGGGTATAGTCTGTGGCTGTAATAGCTGGATGGTAATGTATCCATAGAAAGGGGTATTAAGGGTAAAAAAGGAAGGCAGCCATCCTTCAGAGTGTGCCCAGAACTCTGCAAGACATGCAAGGAAAAAACAGGGAGGGGGAGGCGCCGACCTGAGTGTAGTATTAATATGATGACTTTAATAGGATAAGATTAAAACACTTACAAGATGATAGAAGATGCATGCTCGTCAAAGTGCAGTACCTTACTTTGACAAGCATGCATCTTCTATCATCTTGTAAGTGTTTTTAATCTTATCCTATTAAAGTCATCATTTTAATACTACTTTTCCTCAATAGTTTTATAGGTATGGATGGAGGGGAGAAAAAAGGTGGAGATAGGGGTTTTGGGGGAAATAAAGAAAAAAGGGTAAAGGGGAGGGGGGAGGGTTCAGGAAAGCATCCAAGGAGGCATTTCAATATTTATTAAAGCAGTAATAAACCGCATAAAAAAGCAAACTAGGCACTGTTCAGTTTAAATCATAATGTGCTAGTATGCATCACATACTAGCGCATTATGGTAGACTTACCTCAAATGAAGCTCTCCAGCAGGATGTTGTTATCGCTGAAGGCACTTCCATCTTCACCCAGTCTTCCTTCCGGGTTTGAGGGCTTCAGCGATATAAATGAATGGCGGAGCCAGCGATGATGTCACTCCCACGCATATGCGCGGGAGTCACTGTTTACGGCAGAGCTCTGAAGGAACGGCACGGGTATGCGCCGGTGATGTCACCGGCTGCATCTAAGGTAAATATCTCCTAAACTGTCTTATGTTTAGGAGATATTTACTGTACCTGTATGTAAACCTTATTATAGGCTAACCTATAGGTAAACATTATACAAGGGAGTTTACGCCCACTGTTCTGTACCAAATCTTCCTTCAGTCATTGGTCGTTTACTTCATTTATATGCACTTCCTATCCCAGTGATTACTGACCAGATTAGGAAAGTTTAGGGCAGGCATAAAATGAAAAGATCCTATGTCTATTGTGGATAAACACACGTTTGCAAACACCAAACATCTGTGTTTACACCTGTGCAGACAACCTCTGCTTTAGCTTTATCTGAAAATACATTCTGTCTTTATGGTTAGACTACATGTGATCAATTTCCAAAATGGTTATCTCAAGATCACGCAATGATTTTCTCAACTCTATGGATACCTTAAAACTATTTCAGATAATCAAACTGTTAGGAAGGCTTGGGCACATAACGTTCCACCCAAAGCCCAGTGGGATTGATGGCCACCAATGAACTTTGTACGTGGTCACAGTGGGGTTGATCTACTAAAACTTCAGAGTGCAAAGTCTGGTGCAACCGTGCATGGCAGCCAATTAGCTTCTAATTTCAGTTTGTTTAATTAAGCTTTGACAGAAAAACATGGAAGCCGATTGGTTTCTATGCAGAGCTGTACCAGATTTTGCACTCTCCAGTTTTACTAAATCAACCCCCTATGTCTGCGACCATTTGTCCACAGAGTAAAAAACAAATAAAAAAAACCCCCCAAAAAAACAAAAACAAATTCTAAATATTTCAGTGCCACGCAGACACAAATGGTCAAATCTATGATCGTTTGCACTACCAGTATGGCTGAGTGCATGTGTATTTCAATTTCTAAAGAGTTTGTAATAAGATGACCACCACATGTTTAGTTGGACAAGGAGGCTGAGCGTTACTTTCTGAAATGCAAAGTGTTAAGTGCTTAAGTAGAATCAGCCTTTTCTCCCACTTACATGCTGCCTATCAGTCAATTACAGCCTGAAAGGGTATAATTGAATTTCTCTTCGGCAGAAGAGAGGCAAAGGAAGAATGAAATTCACAACAGTTTCTAGCTTTCTGCCGTGCTTTTTCATGTTGTACTGAGCAAAGGCAATTATCTTTGTATCAACAGGACACAACTGGGTACGATAATGAACCAGCTCAAGCCTCGGGGCTAAAAAGTTTGAGAATAATTCAACTGAGTGGAAACCTGCGGTAAGCAAAAGACATTGTAGTGACCTGCCTAAAACTTCGATAGTCCATTACAGAAGGAAACAAACTCTTCATTGTACTTTCCAAGTACTATGCAAAGCGTAAAAAGAAAGGTTCATATATACATGTATATATGTATATAGTTTATATTTATATCACTACTTCCTGAGTTATCGCTAACATTCACAATATATCAGACCTTTACTGCCACTATTTACATAGGAATACTTTCTAGATTTCTATTTAATAGCTCTAAAGTACAGAAAAATAGTGCATTAAAAAGAAAAATGAAAGGTAAGAACGTGGAAGAATGTACTTATAAGTATTTGTATCCTACCAGTGCTGTATAATAGTACTTTTAACACGAGCAATTAAATTAAGTTCTAAATAATTGGATAAGTAGAACCAAGAACAATAGCAAGCAACGCTATAACTATTCGCTAGGACAACATCAAGGTGTCCAGTCATCTACTAGTTCCAAACATATTTTTATTTATTTATGTGCATTTCTGAAAAATATTTCTTGCACATGGGCACCAAAAACAGATTTTACTGATCTGACTACAGCCGATTGCTTTCAGGCATAAGTATCAGTAAAACAGCACCGCATTTACATCTATCTACATAACTGGCCAGCATTTTACAAGCCTATACATGTAAATCAGACCTTCCACCAGAATAGTAAATTATAGTATAGTTAGAAGACTTTCTGCGCATGTAATTGTGTATATACATGTAAACATGCATATCATATCGACCATAGGTGCCGGTTCACACCAGCACGATGTCAGACAACGCATGTGATTCGCACCACACTGCTGTGCAGATCACGTGCGATGCAAATTCAGCCATACAGATTGTATGGCTGAATTTGCATCGCATTCAGATCAAAATAGCGCAGGACCCTTTTTTTTTGTCGGCGCCAGAATCGGATCGCATGGGTGTTCACACCTATGTGATCTGATTCCTGTCCAAATCCACAGTTCGTACTGCGATATGCGAGCCGATCTGGGGGTGTCATTAACTTTCTATTGACACCCGCAGCGGTTCGCATAGGGCAGTGTGAACTGCCAGGAGTTCTATTCGATGCGGGAACCGGCACTAGAATTTTTTTTTTTGTCAAAGTTTAAAGGGGAGCATTACCCAAAATGGGAAGCATGCGCAGGTAAGTGTCCTAATATTAAAAGTCAGCAGCTACAGTATTTGTAGCTGCTGATTTTAATTTTTTTCTGAAGGACCCTGGAGCTCCTCTTTAACTAAACAAGCTGAAGTTAGAAGCTGATTGGCTACCATGCACAGCTGCACCAGATTTTGCACTCTCCAGTTTTAGTAAATCAACCCCATAGGCTTTTAGAGGAGTTAAGGAGCAGCAGAGTTTAGAGGCAGTCGAAGCAGAAGTACCACCTTTAGGAGAGGGCATAAAAATGCCAAACATGGCTAAACGCGCCTAATCGCTTGGCACGTTTAGTACTTGAGTGTTTATTCATTTCAATGACCATAATATATTAAAATTTCACGCATCACATAGATTTTGCAGGCAGTTCACGCTGCCCTATGCGAACCACTGCGGGTGTCAATAGAAAGTTAATGACACAACCCCAGATTGGTTCGCATATCGCAGTGCAAACTGTGAATTCGGACAGGAATCGGATTGCATGGGTGTGAACACCCATGCAATCCAATTCTGGTGGGGACCAAAAAAAAGGGTCCTGCATAATTTTGGTCCGAATGCGATGCAAATTCAGCCATGCAATCTGTAGGGCTGAATTTGCAACGCACAGACATCGCAGCAGCAGTGCGAATCACATGTGATGTCCGACATTGCGCTGGTGTGAACCGGCACTTAAAGTAAAAATTTACTGGCCCCTTTGAGCAGGCACACTTTTTTTGAAGAAAAGACATGCTATAGCTAACTGTAGAAAGTACAGACCAGCAACGCGACAGCTTCTCCATAGAAAATATTTATTTAAGCATTACAGCAGTAACATCATCCAAAAACCTGATGCGTTTCGGCCTTAGGCCTTCATCAAAAGCATAAAAATATGACATTAAAAACAGGTATTTATAAGGGAAGCAGTCCCTGTGAGGTATGAAGGGCAAAATTCACTTAATTAAAAATTCAACCCATTAATTGGTTACAAACAGGGGGTTTCAACAAGGAACACAAAATGTTAACCATTACAGTCCTTCTGATACAACAGTGGAAGAGTTACAATAAAAAAAATCATGAATTGCTATACTTCAGCTCATTATTTCAAAAACAGGCTAACATCCATCCTAATGTTCATACCCAATGGCATCCTGGTATTTAACGTGCGTATCCACCACACCTCCCTTTTGGAGCAGGGTGCGATGGGTATCCCCCACCTCTTGTAGACCATTTGACATGTTCTAAACCAAGGGTCTTCAAACTACAGTCCTCCAATTGTTCAAGAACTACAATTCCCATCATGCCTAGCCATGTCTTGTTTTACAATGCCTCATGGGATGTGTAGTTCCGCAACAGCTGGAGGGCCGTAGTTTTGAGGATCCCTGTTCTAAACCAAAGAAAGAAAAAGTATCAAGGTTACCTCCATGCACTGTCTTGAAATGTTTAGATACATTAGAAATATTTTTGGCATTTGGATTGACAGTGTCATTATAGTGTTCAGAGACCCTGATTCGTAAGTGGTGAATGGTGCAACCCATGTACTGTATCTGACAAGCACTACATTCCACTACATAAACCACTGACTTAGAGCTGCAATTAATAAAATGTTTAAGAGTGTAGGTTTTGCCTGTGGAAAAGAGGCGACAGTTTTGTTTTTTCTGTGTCTTCTGCATTGTCTACATGTGTTGGTGCCACAAGGAAAAGATCCAGTGGTACTTAGCCATGTCCGTGGGGGCTGATGAGGATGAAAAAGGCTAGGAGATAGGATAGATCCCAGTGTGGGAGCCCTTCTACTGGAAAAACTATAATCCTGTTGTAAAATGTCATACAATGTCTTATCCGCATATAGAATGGGAAGGCACTTTTTGATAATTGCTACAATTTGATTATATTGTTAAGAGTAATTAGTAACAAAATGTATTTTATCTCTATTATCATGGGACTGTCTTTTCTTACTAGGGCTCTCTGCATTTTTTAGCATGTTACCTCTATCCTTTTTCTCCGCCTTGATCCTGCCATTATCAATCAAGTGTTTTTTGTATCCTCGCCTCATTAGTCTTTCTGAGAATACAGTACATTCTTTCTCATATTCTTCATGATCAGAGCAGTTCCTTTTTGCTCACACGAACTCCCCTACTGGTAATGCATGTATGGTATGAAAGAGGTGACAACTCTTAGCAAGCAGAAGTGAATGGCCAGTACATTGCTTTCTGAAGGGTTTTGTAGTTACCCTGCCACTGTCGATGTGTCCTGTAAGTGTTATATCCAAATAATCCATACTGACAGAGTGAAAGTGATGACTGAACTCCAAATTCAAATGGTTGGTTATTAAGATACTGAATAAAAGAATCTATCATAGAGACCGGGCCAATCCACACCAAGGCCAGGTCATCTACGTAGTGACAGTATACCAGTCAATATACACTCTGAAAGGATTATTATGTGTGAACAGAAAGCTATAGCTAACAAACCAGAATAAGCATCCTTATTTTCAAATAGTGAATTATTTTTAGTTGAGTCCAATGAAAACTGAAAAATACAGTCACATGGTTGAAAACAAAGTGCCTTAGAATAAATCAATCATCATACATCCAATTTTCTAGGTATCCACATAAAGCACTCATTAAAGATCTACACTTCAGACTGCTAAAAGCAGAAATATGCTTTTTTTTGTAAGCTAGTAGGAATCGGCGTTGTGCTTTCTTTGTACAGAATGCCACAAACATCAGGGAAGGAAATTTCTTTTATGCACTTGATCAACAGCAAATAACAGACATTTTTAGGTAGAAAATTATCCAAGGATAAATCTTTTTAAAAATCAAAATCACAACCTGCTGGACTCCAAGGAATAACCAGACTGCAAAAGTGAAAGGTCCAGCCGATCAATGTGTGCCGTGTACAATAGACTTTCTCTATTTACCATGAATTAATTCACCTTCATCCATTTTACCGTAGTGTGAATGCCGCAACATGTTAGAAAGCGTGACCCAGGTTTATGGCAGGCCTTGGGACACATAAGGCATCCATTGTGTTTATCATTGTTTGCCAAGCCTGTTATCTGACTAGCGGTGTCCACCTCACTACATTTATTATAGTCACATCTTAATTAAACCCCATCAGTTATTTGACTTAAGGTTGTAAAACACTTTGTAACAGCTCTGAAGATAAACAGCAGTGGATGCAGCTGAGGTTTATTTATTGACTTGCTGGTTTCATATAAATATCGTTAACAATGTTTTACAGGGCCTGTTTATTATATAATGTGTCTTTATTTTTACATTGGTTTTAAGGCCTCATGCACACGGCTGCTCCTAAACTGTCCTTTTTGGGGCTTTTGATGTTTCTTGCCTAAACCCCTGAACTAGGGTTGCCACCTTTTCTTCCAGCAAACCCGAACACTTTAGCGGCCTGGCACACCCTTGGGTGCCCCAAGGAGAGTGGTAACGCAGTGCGCATAGTGTGCCGCAGCAAACGTTGGGTGCGGCTAAATTGCTCTTGCTGACATCATCTGCCCCCTAGTGATGCTAAACCTGCCCCCAGAAAGCCATCCAAAGCTCCTGGATGGCAAAAAATTTGTGTGTCCGGGTTTCAGCCTGAAACACATTACACATTATTCAGACCATGCTGTGGCTCCCCAAATAACCAAGATAGTCACACACAAATTTGTTGCCATCCGGGAGCTTCGGATGGCTTTCTGGGGGCAGGTTTAGCATCACTGGGGGGCAGATGATAATTCAAAACCCGGACTGTCTGGGTTAATCTCAGACAGGTGGCAACCCTACCCTGAACGCACCTCAGTAAAAGCCTATGGGGTTGATTTACTAAAGGCAATAAGACAGTGCACTTGTTGCACTCTGCAAGTGCAGTTGCTCCAGGGCTTACTAAATGAGGTAAAGCTTCACTTTGCAAAGAATACCCAATCATGTGTAAGAAAAATTTTAAAAAACAGCATTTCTGCTTGCACATGACTGGATGATGGCAGTTAGAAGAGCTTATGTTCATTTACTAAGCTCTGGAGCAACTGCACTTTGCAACATGCACAGCCTATTTGCCTTTAGTAAATCAACCCCTATGTGTCCATGCACACAGTAGGGTTGATTTACTAAAACTGGAGAGTGCAAAATCTGGTGCAGCTCTGCACAGAAACCAATCAGATTCATTTTTTTTGTCAAAGCTTAAAGCGAAGCTTTACCCAAAATGGGAGACATGCGCAGTAGGTATCCAGCTGTGAAGCCTCAAGGCTTCACTGCCGCTTTCCCTTAGTTAAGATGGCGGCACGAGCACCCGATAGCCAATTGAAAAATGGTCTTGGTTGAGGACACCACTTGTTTCCTGAACAGGTAAGTGTCCTAATATTACAATTCAGCAGCTACAGTATTTGTAGCTGCTGAATTTAATATTTTTCTGAAGGACCCTGGAGCTCCTCTTTAACTAAACAAGCTGAAGTTGGAAGCTGATTGGCTACCATGCACAGCTGCACCAGATTTTGCACTCTCCAGTTTTAGTAAATCAACCCCATAGACTTTTAGAGGAGTTCAGGAGCAGCAGAGTTTAGAGGTAGTCAAAGGAGAAGTACCACCTTTAGGAGAGGGCATAAAAACGCCAAACGTGGCTAAACGCGCAAGCACGTTTAGTACTTGAGTGTTTATTCATTTCAGTGACCAGAATAAATTTAAATTTAAATTATTTTGGCCATTGAAATAAACACCCAAACACCAAATGCTAAACTGGTTTGAAAAACACAGCTTAGGTGAGTTTTTAAGGGTCATTTTCTCCTGTCAGTTGAAATAGCGTTTACAATAAACCAATGTACATGAGGCCTAAAGAAGGTAAATTGGAGTTTTTCACAAGTGTACCGTTAAAGCATTACCATTGCCAACGGTCCCTGATTTCTGGGGACGGACCCAGTTTTTCATCATACATTGCTGCAAATGTCCCTTTCTGACCACCTTAAAGCTGGACCACTAGGACCACGTTAAAGCTGGACTCCAGGCAGATATAAAATAATGTAGATTTTTAAATATTTACATGTATTTTATTAAATGCAAGTAAGGTACGCGCATTTATCAACAACATTGCTCAGGCTCTGAGAAAGATAAAAAGAAACATTGTTTATTTTTTAATCTTTCTGTTTATTCATCTACAGATCAAACAGATCAAAGTAATTAACTTCAATCTGCAGATGACGTCAGTTTAAAGCAACCTGTCAAACAAGAAAAAGTGTAATTATTATTTTTTTACAAATGGTCCTCTATTTAACCCTTAATTTACTCTAATCAGCCTTAATTAACTCCTTATTCTCCTTCTCCATTTAATTATTATTTTCCTGCTGATTTTTTTTTCACTTCTATTTTATAAACTATTAATAATTAAAACTTGTTTGCTTTGTTGGTTAATATTTTTACACCTTTAACATATATTTACACGTTTCACATTGAAAAAAGTGCAAAATTTAAAAAAAAATGTATTTCATTTGCAAATTACTTTCTAAATGCTTTGTACCATTGCTGATATCTGAAGTGTAAACGAAACAGTTGCGGTAGGTATAGGTAATTGGTAACGGCGAGTACTAAAAAAAAAAAGCATTGGAACTCACAAAAAAAATGGTTACGGTGCATCCCTATTTACTTTGAATAGGTGCCAAAAACATGATGGTAGTTTATTAGCTTTGGGCTAAAATTATGTTAGTAAGTGTATGTTTTGGACTCAATTTCACTGTTTTTATTTGTGAATAGCAATTGTTGCTTTTTGGATACATTGTTATAACTGTTATCTACACACATTCACTCATGATTTTGTTATTTTGTTGCACGTTGCGCTGCACTATATATATGTTTTATTTGAGATTAATAAGTGAGTGAGAACACTTTTCAGTGAAAAGCAGCAACTAAATTTATATATTCACTTGGGTATATTTTTAGAGATCTATCATTTATTTGTTTGCGCTGATTGAGTTTTTAAGTTTGTGTGTGATAGTTGTAGGGACATTAGATTGTTAGCACTTTGGGTCGGAACGTGTGTGAATTTCCTGTGCGCGCTGTAACAACGCAGGATGAAATGTAAGCATATTTGCTCACTATTTCACAACAATATAAAACCTACCAAGAATTGAGTAGATTTGATTTATTATTACATCCAAACATGTGGCGTCCAGAACGTCTATAATAAAATAACATAAGCGTTTAGGATCCACATCTGCCTACATGTCCGGTGTGCCACTAGCTCCAAATTGTATTAACCGTTCTATACCAAAATAAACACTATAAATTCCCTATTTCCTTTAGCTGCTCTATTTTTTGCTGGACCGGGTCTGCTTGCACATTATAAAAGATATCACTAACTGCTAGTAAAATATACACATGCCATGGTGATAATGCATGGTGCTAATATTCCATGTGTTACTCAGTGATGTAGTGGGTTTCCCCATGACCCAATAGTGTCTGGTAGAGCTACACTGCAATAAAAGCCACCTGTTTGTTAACAAGGGAAAGTAAACAAGGATTAGGCAGGCAGTGAAAAAAACACAAGACAACATTAGCTCTACATAATCCATCCAAATGCAACTTAATCTTCTTCTGATATTTTGTACCTGTCTTCAGAGGGAATACGTGTTCATTAAGAGGGATTATAGTCTTCTTCTCGTTATGACTGATGCAAGACTGAAATGAGCTTCTTGGTCATCATCTTGCCAATGGAAAAAGTGGCAAATAATGCGGTCCTCCCTGCAGCCAATTTTTACAATGCATGATGAAATATAAACTTAAATCAATACCCCTTATTCTTAAAGGCATTGATGTAAATGGTATAAGGCATTTATATAGGTATGAGGCAGTTCGGAGTAGGTAAAATAAGTTCTTATTCCTTTTAAAAATATACACCTTTTTTGAAGAGTAACATTGAAGGGTACAGTAAAAATAAAAAAAATGATGAACCAAAACCATGGTAGCCATCCAATTATCTTCACAATGGCACTAGCACGTAGAGAAAAAGTCGAATTCTGTAGAAGAGCAATTTATTTTTAACAAAGCCTCACAGATGACACCCCTGTCAGACCAAGTTATACAGAACCGGAGAAGATAACATTTAACTTATAACTGTTACACAAGTTATACATTGCTTTCTTTAGTAAGCGTAACAAAATCATTAAAATAAGATGTCTGTGAAGGTTCTCATTTACCCAGGTCATGGTACAGCTAGTAGTAGTTAGTCACATTCGACTGGACTTGTTCTGCAATGTTGAGCGTGTTTCGTAGCTTCTCCAAGCCACTTCTACAGTTCTAAGTGGGAATTTAAATAACAGAAAACTGTAGTATGCCTTATCAGATCATCATCAAAGAGAAGAAAAGGCGCCGCTCACCAACCCAGTGCATTAGTATGTAGATGAATGTGGGAGGGCCCCTCCCCTGACATGTTTCGCCTCACTCACCGGGGGTTGGTCACATAGGTCAGCATTGCAAGTTTCATTTGGATGCCTTATCAGATCTTAAAGGTGAGAACAGGCTATGGACTACTAGGAGCGATAACCTGATCTTATGTCTTCCAATGGGAACTTTACAAAAGAGACAAAAAAAGGGAACAAAACAGAGTTATTGCTCTTAGTTAATCAGATTCCTTGTTAAATTTTCTAATAAAAGGAAACCTGTATTCCCATATGTTAAAAAAAAAAACACCCAGATACCATAAGAGATACAAAGGCAGGCTGCAGATCCTTAAGACTGCATTCACACCTGAGTGTTTTCAGCTCATAAAAAAAGTTCCAAAACGCCCAACAAGCAAAATCCCATTCATTTAAATGGCCTTGTTCACATCTGAACGTTCTATCGCTTGAAGCAAAATGCCTGAAGCTCAAAAATTTCATAAGCTTCTTTTTGGGCAGATTACAGGTGTTTTTCTGCTTTTTACATTGGTGACCTTTTGACCTGTGCAAAATCACAGCAAAAATCACGCAACTTTCTGCCTGAAAAGATACGCTCAGGTGTGAATGCAGCCTAAGACTGATCACTTTGGATCTTTGGGTTCAGTGACCTCTTTCTTGAGAACCACCGGAGCCACTCTTATTTCCAATAAATATAAATAGAGCACAATGTAGCTGAACCAGCAGGAGATCAATATACAACTTTCATGATCAAAAAATGGCCTTTCCACTTCTGTGACCCTGGTATTATTATTGAGTAAGACTCCCCATCACACTTAAATTCATTGTAAACAATCACCTTGTAAAACAATGGAAATGAAAGGCAAAACATGTTTGTATGTGATCCCTAAGAGCTGAGGGGAGGAGAAGCAGCAGCACACTGAGCGTACCAGTGAATGGCTGTGCAGCGGGGGGCGTATCAGGACAAGTCTGATCATTGGAGGAAAGCACACTGAGTTCCCAGCATAGCTAGAGAACTGACCACAGTGTGCTCTGCTGCTTATTGTGGTCAGTTTTTGAAAGGACAGCAGAGGGACTGGCAGGAACACCAGTGATTTCACATAAAGGAAGCAATACAAAGAGAACAGAATAATTTCTCATACAAGGACAAGGTACAGCAGGTACATATCAGGAATATGAAGTTTTGGGGTAACAAACGCTTTAAAAGTCAACAGGAAAAAACAAGAGGTAGCGAGCTTATTAATAATAAGAAAGCTGTGTTGTCGACAATCAAGGTTTTGGGGCTCACAGGGAACTCTTTAAATCAACCAAAAACAGGTAAGCAGACACCTGGCAGTGCTTCTTTATGGTCCTGGGGCACTTAACAAGGTTAGACATATCCCCAGGTTCCCTTTAAGCCTGTAAACCATGATGGAAAATGTTGTGTTGTATGATGGATATGTTTGCTACAAACCTGATTGTGGGGTGAATTAGGCAAATCTTCATAAGAGCCTATTTTTTTTTACACATTTAGGGATAGATTTACTAAAACTGGAGAGTGCAAAATCTGGTGTAGCTGTACACGGTATCCAATCAGCTTCTAACTTCAGCTTAATCAATTAAGCTTTGACAAAAAAAATAAAAAAATAAAGCTGATTGGTTTCTATACAGAGCTGCACCAGATTTTGCACTCTCCGGTTTTATTAAATCCACCCCTTAGCAACTCCAGTTATGCAGTTTTTGGGATGGTATTGGTTTTGGATGTTTATCTGTTCATAGTTGAGGGATGATGCAGTTTTGTTCACATGCAAATGGGTGTTCTAGAAAAGAAGGACAAGTGAAATCGCGAAGGTGTGGATGAGAGGTGGTGACCAGAGAGAAAGAAATTTGTTAAAAGAGTAAAGGTGCCGCACAGGTATACTCATATTATATCTAGAGACTAAGCTGGAGGTACAAGGAGATGCCAGTGTTGTTAAATTGATTTGACTTATACCAGATGCCATCTCCATATAAATCAAACTGCCTAAAAAATTGGGTCCTGTCATAACTTAGGATTCGGCACAGTTCTAAACTTTGTGTCGAGAGACCAGAATCTTAGTTAAACTTGTGACAATAACAGTCACCATGTCGCCATTCTTCCTAATGCAGCAGAAAAGAAAAGGTTTGTCATTACAACTGCCACCTCAAGGATCATTAGAATCTATTGATTGCCACTTAACAGTTAGCAGACTTGATTGCAGTGGAACTAATAAAACTTTTATAGCTAAACAAAACATTTGAATACATGAATGGAAAATGATGCTTAGCTGTCCCACAGCACAAGGAATCACATCTGTAGATAGGCAGTTGTTCTGTAGGACAGGCCCTTCAGGGAGAATGGGCTTTTTTGTTGTCTCACTTCCAGTTGGTTTCCCCTCTTGTTTCCCAGCTTCTGTGTTACAAAGAGGCACTGCTGTTGTAGCTGAGATGATCGTATCCCAACGGACCATAGCCTCATCTTCCTGTTCCGACACTGGCTAAGAGCTTAGACAGATGTCCCCTAGTCCAGGGACATAGGTCATTTTTTTATTGCTGGGAACTTTTTAAAAGTTCAGATTGCCTACATGCACATTTTCCCAATAGATCGAACACTAATATTTGTTTAGAATGCTGCAATTACAGGTAGGTATTACTTATACTGTGATGAAGTCCTGATGTAAATTGTACGATCACCTATAGCAACATTTTCCTAAAAATTCAAAATCTTCTGAACAGTACATCTCTTGTATAAGTTGCTGCACCTTCTCCCATTACGCGTTTAGCTGTGGGGTGGGGGCTCCCCACAAAAAACGCTGGCCCCTCGATCCCCCTTGCTGTTTCCAAGACTGCTGGACACGACAATTGTGCACTCCCTAGTGGCTGCTCTGGGCCATTCAAACTGCGCACATGTGCAGTTTGCTCTCTCCTCTAGCTAAGCTCAGTTGCTGCAGCTGGAGAAGGAGAGAGCAAACTGAACATGTGCAATTTGAACAGCCCAGAGCAGCCACTAAGGGTCGTACATTTGTGGTGCTCAGGCTGTCCCGGAAACTGCAGGGTAGAGGAGGATTGAAGGGCTAGTGGTTTATGTAAAGAGAAGGTGGTGCAGCAAGCTTCCTCTCAACTAAACAATGTTTCCTGAAGCCATTTCTCTTTGCAGCTCAATTGGTTTCAGGCACTCTGACATCATCATGTGCAATGCAAAGTATTTTGTCTTTTTCTTTTCCCCCATGACAAGGGCAAACGGAACCCTTTTTAGGGGTAGGGTGGGTGGGTAGGATGGCAAGAGCCTTTTAACCATTGCAGTGCTGGGAAAGCCCCAGAATTTAGCTTTAAAGAAAAAGTATGGCCAAAAGCAGTTTGCCCTACTCCTCCTATGGATCACAGGAGTGCAGTTTGTTCTAAATAAGACCTAAATGATCATTTTCAAGTTCATTCTGCACTCCTGTGATTTATTTTCAGCTGACAGCGGGACGTCACTCAGGTGGTCCAGAATGGGGAAAGATCCTGACTTTATTGTAGAGATCCACCCAGATGCCTGGACTGGCAGCTGGCTCAGCCTCTCAGCTGCACTGCTGGGAGACTTAGCCAGCTACTCCCTTCCCTCCCCAGCCCAGCGCTCAAGTGAGCACTCGCGGGGCAGAGAGCTGGTGATTGCTCAGAGCAGAGGTGAGAACTGAGCAATCAGCGGTTTTTGATCTCTCAGTTCTCACTGCTAAGGCAGCGGGGGGCAGATGCAGCATCGGATCAATGTTGTATCCACCTAGGTGAGTATAATGCCCCGTACACACGGTCGAAATTTGTTCGGACATTCCGACAACAAAGTCCTAGGATTTTTTCCGACGGATGTTGGCTCAAACTTGTCTTGCATACACACGGTCACACAAAGTTGTCAGAAAATCCGATCGTTCTGAACGTGGTGACGTAAAACACGTACGTTGGGACTATAAACGGGGCAGTGGCCAATAGCTTTCATCTCTTTATTTATTCTGAGCATGCGTGGCACTTTGTCCGTCGGATTTGTGTACACACGATCGGAATTTCCGACAACGGATTTTGTTGCCGGAAAATTTTATATCCTGCTCTCAAACTTTGTGTGTCGGAAAATCCGATGGAAAATGTGTGATGGAGCCTACACACGGTCGGAATTTCCGACAACAAGGTCCTATCACACATTTTCCGTCGGAATATCCGACCGTGTGTACGGGGCATAGGTTTTATATATATATATATATATATATACACCCATACTTCTCTATCACTGGCAATAATCAGTGTACAACCGCTGGGGGGAATCACAGTTGTTTGCGGTTAGCTTTGTCCAGAAAGCATGTACAAATCTGCAACAGGCACCTGTAAATAGACATCCAAGGTGTTACACGCAATTAGCAGCAGACAGTTTACGCCCAGGGCTCCTCATCTGTGATCTCCGCAGTGACTGTACACTAATTTGTGGCGATATATAGCCTTGTGAATAAGACCTAAATAATCGTTTTCAAGCCGACATGATATTGTAAAGCACATTAGATTCCAATTAGCTACATAACACAACACAATGAACAGAAAGCACCTGAATACATATTCTTTTGTCGTATACATAGTAATAGAAGCTGCCCATTGTTCTATAGAAAGTACAGACAATCTCTGTCTAGGAACAGATATAAATTATCTTGTTCTTCTTGAAAGTTTAATGAGAAAACTTGCAAAAAGGCTTTGCTTGTAACGCCAACTGTCAGCTTGTTTTATAAACGACGTGAGTTAGTAAATTTCCTCGGCAATCGTACAGTAGATCTCTTTCTCTTTTAAAACTGCTTTACAACATGTCCTACATGTCAAAATGCATCTCCTTTATCTAAGGAAATGACTTGCCTCTGGTCTAATGGATGGGAAACAGTCACTGACTCACCCACTGGGTGTTCACGTGCAGTTTTCTTATCGACTGATTCCTCTAAAGGACAGGTGCTGAGGGTAAGTGTACCCACAGACAGACAGATGTTTCACCGAAAAGGATGAGCATTATAACATGTGACATCCATAAACCCATGGGATTTGCTTTGACATGCCCTGGATTCTGCCAACAGGTACATTTGCCACATCTACTTGTTAACATTTGCAAAAAAGGAAGGCTAAGCTTTTGTTACACAGAGATGATCTAATAATTCAAAGATGGAAGCATTAATATCACCTTCTAAGGAAGATTTACATGGCCGAATCCTCTATCTAGTGCTATCCAAGCTTGGACAGGACTGGGGGTGAGAATGTGTATGGGTTGAGAGAATTCTTTAAAACCAACAGGTACCATAAAACATTTATATTTTGAAAATATTGATGTTTAAATTGGCATTAGACTATGGGGGTTATTTACGAAAGGCAAATCCACTTTGCACTACAAGTGCAAACTACAAGTGCAAAGTACACTTAGGAAATTGCACTGAAAGTGCACTTGGAAGTGCAGTCGCTGTAAATATGAGGGGTAGATCTGAAATGAGGGGAAGCTCTGCTGATTTTATCATCCAATCATGTGCAAGCTAAAATGCTGTTTTTTATTTTCCTTGCATGTCCCCCTCAAATCTACAGCGACTGCACTTCCAAGTGCACTTTCAGTGCAATTTCAAGTGAACTTTGCACTTGTAGTTTGCACTTGTAGAGCAAAGTGGATTTGCCTTTCGTAAATAACCTATATCCTTATTCTTAAAAAAAAAAACATCCATACACATTCACTATATAATGGCCTTATAATATATTTTTTTATGAAATGTTTTCTTACTTTTCTTTTTCCCCTCAAAACTTGTTTGTTTGTTTGTAAGGAGCAGTGCACATTAGTTGTGTTTATGTGCACTGTTCTATGCATCCCATAGGCCATAGTCCCTAGCCCATTTTAGGAGCGAGCAAGAGAGAGTGGCTATGTTCCTACATACAATGAGACCATGAAGAATGAATGTAGCCACCCTCTAACAGGAAGTCAGATCACAAGAGCAAAAATAACAAAAAAATAATTTGGAGATTTGGAGGAAGTTGAGAGCAACATAAGGGACTTTTTAGAGTTAAAACACATGTTTACACACATGAAGAAAAAAATAACTGGGGAATAATTAAATATATTTGGAAATCACAGGTGACATTTTGACACTTTGCATTATTTTGAAACATAATAGTAAGTTTCAAACTGCTGGCGCTATATAAATCCTTTATAATGATAAAAATAATAATAATAAGTATAAGTGCTACTTAGAACCACACGGGACCCATTTATCATAGGGACATTTTGTGTTTTCCAGTTGTTGTGCTGCATGTACAGGTTTGATCTATGGCTTAACTGCTCCCTCAGAAAGTACAAGGCATCTGATGTTAATAAATGTTCATCTTGCTTTCATTCCCTTTTTTTTAAACCTGATAATCCTGAAAAAAAACTACAATTCCTGTCCTTGGGTGGCCATGCCCAATGTATCTGGGGAGGGAGCCCATTCATACCAGCTGTAGTGGGACTGAGTTGGGAGGCTATTCCAGTGCAGTCCCACCGCAAGACAAGGCAAAATGCCTTGTCTCCTGTATGCCCTGTCCACACCACTGCAAGGCACTGGTGTGCAGGTACAATGCACTAAAAAAGTACTGCATGCAGGGTTTTTTTCAGCGCAGCGCGAGGCACCACCTTGCACGATGCATTTCATATGAAAAAAAAATGGGAACAGTGCGGTGATCCCGCCAGACTGCAGTGCACACCAGACTCTGTGTTACAACACAGCGGCTGGTGTGAATGGACCCTAAAGGTTTTTTACCTTAATGCAGTCTATGCATTAAGGTAAAAAGAAAACTTCTAATGCCTGTTCCCCCACCCCTAAACACTTTCCTGAGTCCTACTTCAACCCAGTGCTGTGTCCGGCTGCATTTCTTCTCTTCCCTTTCCCTACTCTCACAGGCTGCACTCATAGCAGAAGGAGCCATTGGCAAATAGAATGTTCACTTTGCAAGGAGACATTCATATTGGAAAGAATACCAAATCACGTGGAAAGAAAAATAAACAGAATTTTCTTGCACATGATTGGATGATAGAAGTCCGTAGACCTTCTATTATCTCATTCAGTAAGCTAAAAGAAAATTCCCTTGCAAAGTGAACAGCCTATTTGTCTTTAGTAAATCAACCCTATTGTGTCATCAGACCAACTACTGAAGCCTAGGGCCAACTGAAAGGTGCCTTGGGTGTGATTTATGCTTATTTAACAAGATAAGGAATATGTGCAGACTCCTGAATTCAGCCACAAGTGTTTGGCCTCTCTCCCTGACCAGCTCAGAAGACTGATGTGACAGCATCAGGGGGTGAAAATGAAAAGGCTTCAATGAATGGAAGAACTTCAAGGCATGTGACATTGCTAATTAGTATACTATCCCCAGGGCCCACAGGGGGCCTTCTATTACTCCAGCTCAAATACAGTTCTTCTCTCAGGAAGCCGGCTACATATTGCTCTGCCTGCCAAGAGGTCAATAGTGCCACTTTCCTCCTCTCAGGATGAGGGTCTCTCTTGTTGGCTGTGTCATGTTATTGGAAAGTGAGGGATGTTAGCGAAACAAAAAGCAACATGTCAACACACCCAAGTCTGAGGACATTTTACTGGCACGCTCCGGAGGTCGAAAATTAGCAGAGTTCAAAGGGCTCTAGTCTGTTAGATAATTCTGGACCCCAGGTGCATCCAGATAACATCAGGAAGGATTGGAGGAAAAGAAAAACAAGCAGGCTTTCCTGTGCTAGAGAACAGAACAAATCCTGGCCTTCCCTTGGATTCATCATCTATTATAACTTGGGGCTGAGACGGGATACATCTGAGACAGACTCCAGCTGGCCCTGTTTGTGACTGAAAGACGAGAGGAGTAAATTATTGCATTACCATAGCAATTGCAGGCACATGCCAGCACAGAAACTCAACATAACTGCAGTGGAACAGCACAGGGGTTGATGGGGAATCATAAGCATATCACTAGAGTGCTTTAGGATTATTTACTGCCTTTTATTTACAGATACAATACAACCACATCTCAGAGCATGGTGCCAAACCCACAAGAATACCGCAACGTCATACAACTCGGCGTCAAATATCTCTTTCTTTTCCAAGCCTCCCAGGTTCTGTACACCACAATTATACCTCACCATAATTACATAAATTGAGAGAAATGCAATATTCATACCTTCAAATAATATAGAACACAATGAGGAACACCACAAAAACCCAGGCAAGGGTTCACTCCAAATCAAATGTTACTACAAATATACTTTATTAGAGCAAGTTGACTGCTATGTTCTTTAAAAACATTGCAAAATTGCAAACCTGGCATATTTCTAAAAGGAATGCAGTAATCTGAGGTACACCACAAATATACCACAGATTAGAATTGATATTAAAATACGACTGGGCCTACAGCTGACCGCAGATATTGGTGGTTGGACATTAGGTAAAAATCAGACTGTTAAAAGATGGATTTACGCCCCAATGTCAAATACACAAGCACCTTCATATTTTACCCAATGGAAAGAATCAACTGACTGACTATTTCCAAGCTTATTGAAAGATTAAGGTCATATGATATCTGTAGATACCTTTATTCATGGTTATAAACGTGAACAAAAATTATGTAAATATCTTCTGTGTGATGGACAAACCTGCCACATTTTTTCTCCTTGATTTAACAAGTACCATATGTTTAAAACTTGTTCTCTTTCCCACAGAGAAAAATAATCAGCAATCTTTCAAAGATATTTTCCGACATGTGATACGGACCAACACAGAAATGACTGTTGTTGTTCCCCCCTTCCCCTTTCCAATTCTACTCTAAGCCCCTAAAAACTGATTTTCTCAAGTTATTCTGGAATATGTTTAATCACTTGTATTTCTTTGCAGTTTTGTTCAACAATTTCCCCGTGACAATAAATTTTACCCTTATTAAAACAAAAATTGCAGATTACTGTTTTTGAGGAACATATTTGAATCATAAGGAAGGGTTTTTACAAAATTGGTTATGACTTTGCATAATATGTATAAAGGAAGAGTTTTGCAGTGGTACCTTATAATGTCCCAAATTTTTCGATTCTAAGTACACTCAGAGATTTCTTCATAAAAAAGGTACATATTCTCTTTGGCACAGATAACCAAACAATAAATAATGTTGTTGCAGCTCAATGAACAAATGCATACCAAAGGCCATAGGGTTGATTTACTAAAGTTTGGTTCACACTACTGTGATGCATGTTTTTATTCAATTTGCAGGGCAATTATGTAGTGCGACTTTGGTTTCATTTTGGATGTGGTTTGCTTATTCTATGTAGCCAAATTGCACTGTAAATCACACTAAGGTAGCACAGGAACCTTTTCCAAAGTATATAATATATAAAGTATGTGTTAAAGTGCCCGGACAAAACAGGTTTCCAAGAGATACTTATGGAATTCTTCTAGATAAAATGAGTGAGAAACAAAAAGCACTTCTAGCATATGCTTCCACAATGACAGAATAAACGCATTACAGCAATATACGCCAATGAGCCTTAACATTATGACCACTGACAGGTAAAGTGGATAACTTTGATTATCTCCTTGCCATGGCATCAGAAAGTGAGTGGGATATAATAGAAAACAAGTGAAAATATTGTCCCTGAAGTTGATGTCCTTTGGCAGGCATAAGGACTTTGATAAGGGCCAAAACATAATGGCTAAATGATTGGGTCAGGGCATCGGCAATGCTGTAGCTCTTGTGGAATGTTCTCAATCTGCAGGGGTCAGGACCTACCAAAAGTCGTCAAAGGAAGGAAGACTGGCAAACCGGCGACAGTATCATGGGTGGCCAAGGCTCATTGATGCACATGGGGAGCCAAGGCTGGCCTGTGTAGGCCGATCCAATAGATCCAAAATTGCTGAAAAATTTAGCTCAAGAGTAGCTCAAATTGCTGAAAAAGTTAATGCTGGTTCTGAGAAAAAGGTATCAGAACACACAATGCATTGCAGTATGTTTTGTATGGAGCTGCATAAACGCAGATCGGTCAGGCTATCCATGCTGACCCGTGTCCACAGCCAAAAGCACCTACAATGGGCAAGTGAGTATCAGAACTGGACCACAAATGTAAGAATGTGGTATGGTCTGAAGAATTCAAGAATGGATTGAGAAACACAACAAGAAGTTCTCTAGTTCTCAATACAAATGAGTATCTGGAAAAACAAGTCCGATTCATGGAGGCCCCACCTCACAACTTACAGGACTTAAAGGATCCACTACTGATGGCTTGGTGCCAGTAACCACGGCATACCTTAAGAGGTCTAGTGGAGTCCATATCTTGACAGGTCATGATGAGTTACATAGTTGGTAAGGTTTAATAAGACACCAGTTCAACCTGTGTGGGTGTGAGTGTGTATGTATTTATGTCTCTACAATTTCCCATATCCCTGTATATTGTCTTTGCTAAGATGCCCATCTAAAAGTTTTTTTTTTTAAATTATCAAGGTAGGTGGTAATAATGTTATGGCTGATCGGTGTAAAGCTATTAACAGAAGTCATCCATGTGTCCCTTTCCAGAATGGAGCAGGGTGGAAAAACATACAACACAACATCAGAACATCATGTTTATCTCAGAGTAAGACAGACATATATTTGAATATCATGCAAGAGTGCCATGATATCAGCTCAATTATAAACCAGAATATTTTGCTAAACTGACAATATTAAACCCACATCACTACATGCTAGAACGGCACAGCCATACACATCATTTTCCGCAAGGTTGAGAAGGATACAACACATTTCACTCTGTCAGAATGACAGGGACACAGCCACATGTCACTATACCAGGATAGAATGACAGGACTGGAACTAGATATAAGAGGAATAGAAAACAGTATATATCAGAACAGCATATACAAATCAATATCTTTACACACAATTTGTATCACAGTAAACTAGCAACATTCTGCCAAAAGGGGCCATACATGTAAAATAAGGAACAGCCGAGGAGGACTGTACCTTACTTAAAGAATATGTAAATGCAACACTTCATATTCCTGATATGTGTCTGTTGTACCATGTACTTGTATGAAAAATTATTCATTAAAATCTGTTTTCTTTGTATTGCTTCCTTTGCGTGAAATCCCTGGTGTTCCTGCAAGTCCCTCTGCTTTCCTATTAAAACTGACCACACTATACATGAGAGCACAGAGTGGTCAGTTCTCTAGCTATGCCTGCTCTCTTCCAATGATCAGATTTGTCCTGAAACGCTCCCCTGCACAGCCCTTTACTGGGAAGATCGATGTGCTGTTGTTTCTCCTCCCACAGCTCTTATGCAGCTGAGGACAGAGGAAATGTGATCACTTATTAAAAAAGGGAAAAAGGGTATTTATATTTTTTATATCTATACACAAATGTTTTGCCTTTCATTTCTTTTTTTTAAAAGTGAATAGTTTGTTTTACAAGGTGATACACACCCTCAGCAAAGATACAATGTACTGTGGGGACAGAAAGTATTCAGACCCCCTTAAATTTTTCACTCTTTGTTATATTGCAGGTGTTTGCTAAAATCATTTAAGTTCACTTTTTTTCCTCATTAATGTACACACAGCACCCCATGTTGACAGAAAAATACAAAATTGTTGACATTTTTGCAGATTTATTAAAAAAGAAAAACTGAAATATCACATGGTCCTAAGTATTCAGACCCTTTGCTCAGTATTTAGTAGAAGCACCCTTTTGATCTAATACAGGCATGAGTCTTTTTGGGAAAGATGCAACAAGTTTTTCACACCTGGATTTGGGGATCCTCTGCCATTCCTCCTTGCAGATCCTCTCCAGTTCTGTCAGGTTGGAAGGTAAACGTTGGTGGACAGCCATTTTTAGGTCTCTCCAGAGATGCTCAATTGGGCCATTCAAGAACAGTCACAGAGTTGTTGTGAAGCCACTCCTTCACTATTTTAGCTGTGTGCTTAGGGTCATTGTCTTATTGGAAGGTAAACCTTCGGCCCAGTCTGAGGTCTTAAGCACTCTGGAGAAGGTTTTCGTCCAGGATATCCCTGCACTTGGCCTCTTTCTTCTTTCCCTCGATTGCAACCAGTCGTCCTGTCCCTGCAGCTTTCATGTGTCTTGCACTAAGGAGAGGCTTCCGTAGGGTCACTCTGCCATAAAGCCCCGACTGGTGGAGGGCTGCAGAGATGGTTGACTTTCTACAACTTTCTCCCATCTCCCAACTGCATCTCTGGAGCTCAGCCACAGTGATCTTTGGGTTCTTCTTTACTTCTCTCACCAAGGCTCTTCTCCCCCCGATAGCTCAGTTTGGCTGGACGGCCAGCTCTAGGAAGGGTTCTGGTCGTCCCAAACGTCTTCCATTTAAGGATTATGGAGGCCACTGTGCTCTAAGGAACCTTAAGTGCAGCAGAAATTTTTTTGTAACCTTGGCCAGATCTGTGCCTTGCCACAATTCTGTCTCTAAGCTCTTCAGGCAGTTCCTTTGACCTCATGATTCTCATTTGCTCTGATATGCACTGTGAGCTGTAAGGTCTTATATAGACAGGTGTGTGGCTTTCCTAATCAAGTCCAATCAGTATAATCAAACACAGCTGGACTCAAATGAAGGTGTAGAACTATCTCAAGGATGATCAGAAGAAATGGACAGTACCTGAGTTAAATATATGAGTGTCACAGCTAAATCTGCAAAAATGTCAACAATTCTGTTTTTCTGTCAATATGGGGTGCTGTGTGTACATTAATGAGGAAAAAATGAACTTACCGTATATACTCGAGTATAAGTCGATCCAAATATAAGTCGAGGCCCCTAATTTACCACAAAAAACTGGGAAAAACGTATTGACCCGAGTATAAGACGAGGGTGAGAAATGCAGAGGGTCAACAATGCCCATCTGCAGCTGCATGCCTCCCTGTGTCCTGTGCAGCCTACCTGTATCATGTGCATGTGTCCTGTTTTCTGTACATGTGCATGTGTCCTGTACTTGTGTATGTGTCCTGTGCATGTGTCCTGTACATGTGTCCTGTAAATGTGTATGTGTCCCTGTGTCCTGTACATGTGTCCTGTACATGTGTATGTGTCCCTGTGTCCTGTACATGTGTCCTGTACATGTGTATGTGTCCCTGTGTCCTGTTCATGTGTCCTGTACATGTGTATGTGTCCCTGTGTCCTGTGTCCCTGTGTCCTGTGCATGTGTCCTGTACATGTGTATGTGTCATGTGTGCATGTGTCCTGTGTGCATGTGTCCTGTGTGCATGTGTCCTGTGTGCATGTGCAGCCTACCTGTGTCCTGTGCAGCCTCCCTGTGGCGATCTCCGATCAGCGGGTGATAATACACTTCAGCGGCCATTCCACTGTTTAAAAGCCGCGCCTCCTCCTTGTCTGTGATAGGCTGACCGCTGACTGGATAGGCTGACCGCTGACTGCTGAGTGTTCTGTCTATCACGGACATTCTCTCATTCTCATACCACGGATGAGGATGAGAGAATGTCCGTGATAGGCTGTACACTGACAGTTGTTCAGCCTATCACAGACGAGCAGGAGGCGCAGCTTTTGAAAGCTGGAATAGCCTCCGAACGAATTATCACACGCCGGCCGCCGTCTGCCTGCATGATACGCTGATCATGCAGACAGACGGCGGTGACTCGAGTATAAGTCGAGGGGGGCACTTTCAGCCAAAAAAAAAGGGCTGAAAAATTCGACTTATACTCGAGTGTATACGGTAAATGATTTTAGCAAACGGCTGCAATATAACAAAGAGTGAAAAATTTAAGGGGGTTTGAATACTTTCCATCCCCACTGTATGTTTTTAACTTTGTTTAGGGAAAAAGAAGAGAAAAAAAGTTAAAAGTAGCATTTAAACTTACCAGATGTGACGCTAGCCTATATCTGCAAAAAGCAATGTGGTCTTGCAGTGCTTATGTTCAGCATGCATTAGTATCTACAGCCAAACTCTGCATGACATTTGTAGGCTTTCCATGTGTTTATGTAGGTTCGACGTGTGTTGTTGTGTATTAGACTCATTATAGTACAAGCTATTTTACATCTGATCCACGGACTGATCATAATGAGTCTTAATATTCCAAGAGCTTCAAATAACTCCGCACTATAGAAATACGTTGAATGCATAACCTTTTCTCAGAACCTGTAATTTGTGTAGGAGTAACACACAGCTCCACATATTAAGAAAGGATATAAAGCCTTCAAGTCTTGTCTTATTCTCTTACTACACTATCTTATTGCTAAAGACCACAAGTATAAGGTTATAAAGAAATAAAGACCTTTTTCCACCTTGGGTGGGCCTTGGAAGAGCTTGACCACCAACAGAATTATTACAGGTCTCCAGGTATGGATAGGCTTTCCTCAACTCTATCTTGAATGGCTAGGTCACTCAGCCTAGTACACACGATGAGAAAAGCAGACAAAGCAATATCGCTTTTTTGGAGCGATCGCAACAGTTCATGCAAAAATATCTGAAGAGACAAGCACTGACATTTTTCTCATACAATAACAGGACAAACGGTTTTCGTGTAAAAAAAAAGTTGTGTGACCAAAACCACGCATGCCCAGAAACTAAAAAATACATTACAATACAATACATTCGTTGTGAAGTTGTATTCTGTCTTACAAGAATTTTTGTAACTTTAGAAACCTATTAATTTTTGATATGAGACAAGCATGCAAAAAAAAAAAAAAGTATTATTCTGTCGATATTCTTATTGTGTGTACTAGGCATACCAGAGTCCTATTGAGGTCTATCTCTGAATTACAGCCCTGGCAAGGAATGGATCCAACTTTCTGAATGCAGGCTGAACAACGATTACCTAAACTATCAGAAGAATGGTAAACATTTAAAATACCAGGCTAGTGATTAACTAGGTGCTGTATACCAGGCTCCTACCCATGACTTTGTTTATCTTCCTAAGCACTCTAGGAGCCCCCTAAACTGGGGGCATCAATCTGAAATGATGGACTTCAATGACAAAATGAAGGCACCTCTTGGGTCTGCTTACATATTTGTTTCCTACACTGGTTCACTTTAATCCTGTTATGATTTTCACATAAAAATCCATATTATTATATTCTTCCTTTTTCATGTATAAGGCTCGGTTAACACTACTGCGACCAGAGAGTAGCGCAACTTACAATGCGACTTTGCCAGGGGTCTTTCTGGTGATCTGCTGGTAACCTGACTACTACTTTGATGTGACTTTTTATCGAGGGAAGAGCTACAAGGCAGAGAATTTCTGTGTAATCTTCCTGTAAAGTTGGATCTAAATCACATCAAAATAGATGAGGATTCCAACTTGGAGGCAACTTCCATTAAGCACCTAACCCCCTGGAAGATTGGACTGCGGAATGCCCGGGCCATTTTTTGTGATTCGGCACTGTGTCGCTTTAACTGACAATTGCGCGGTCGTGCAACGCTGCGCCCACACAAAATTGATGTCCTTTTTCCCCACAAATAGAGCTTTCTTTTGGTGGTATTTGATTGCCTCTGTGGTTTTTATTTTTTGCGATATAAACAAAAAAAAGAGAAAATTGTGGAAAAAAAAAACAACAATATTTTGTACTTTTTGCGACGCTGCGCCCACACAAAATTGATGTCCTTTTTTCCCACAAATAGAGCTTTCTTTTGGTGGTATTTGATTGCCTCTGTGGTTTTTATTTTTTGCGATATAAACAAAAAAAAGAGAACATTTTGAAAAAAAAATCAACAACATTTTGTACTTTTTGCTATAATAAATATCCCCATTTTTTTTATTTAAAAAAAAGCAAATTTTTTCTCAGTTTAGGCCGATATGTATTCTTCTACATATTTTTGGTTAAAAAAATCTCAATAAGCGTATATTGATTGGTTTGCGCAAAAGTTTTAGCGTCTACAAAATAGGGGATAGACTTAAGCATTTTTATTATTTTTTTTTACTAGTAATGGCGGCGATCTGTGATTTTTATCAGGACTGCGACATTATGGCAGGCACATCGGACACTTTTGACACATTTTTGGGACCGTCAACATTTATACAGCGATCAGTGCTACAAAAATGCACTGATTACTGTAAAAATGTCACTGGCAGGGAAGGGGTTAACACCAGGGGCGATCAAGGGGTCAACTGTGTTCCCTAGTACGTGTTTCTAATTGAAGGGGGAGGGGACTGACTAGAGGAAGTGATGGATCGTGGTTCCTAGCTAACAAGAACACACGATCTGATAAAACTTAAAATACAATAGGGATCACATAAAAAATATTTTTTTATGTGGGATATACACTATTGTATTTTAAGTTTTATCATTTAGTGCCATTCCTATAGAATATCACATAGACACACCTATCACTTAATTATTATATGAACATAAAAAAAAAATTTTTATGCACAGCGCCACTCCCTACTTTTTATAGTTATCCTTTTGGGGGTACACGTTAGTGTCCCCTGCTACATAGGGGGGCAGCAGTTGCAAATATATCCTGAAGCGCAGATCCATTGATAAACAAGAACACACGATCTGTCACTCCTCTCAGAACAGAGAAGTGTGTGTTTACACACACTCTTCCCTGTTCTGTCTCTCGTGATCGCGATCGGTCATGGCCAGCGGTCATCGCGACCGTCGACCACGAGCATCGGCACCCCCGCTGTGCAGCAGGCGTGCCTGCTATCCCGATCCCGCGAGCCGACGTATAGCTATGACAGCTCGCGGGATGGTGCCGACCTGCCACAGTAAAATGACGGCAGCTGGTCGGCAAGCGGTTAAAGTCTATGGGCACATGTACGGATAGAAGTCGCCTTGAAGTAGTGCAGGAACCTTTTCTAAAGTTGGAGCGATTTCAGTATTGCTAATTAAGACAGCCCTCATTGACTAACATGAGATTTCACGTCATGCGGATCCCAAGTTGCGGCAGTGTGAACTGGGCCTGAAACATCCCTTGTCGGAGCCAGGGCACCACCAATGCCGCACAAACCCCTTAGCCACTGCATTGCTGATAATAAATGTAACAGGAGCAATGCCTTATCAGCTGAAACGGTTTACCCACACTCAGCATTACCCTACATCACCTCGCTATGCTGGGTATTCCAACACTTTCTGTTTTCATAAATCTTTTTCATATTTCCTGAGCAGTAGAGGCCCATGGGACCGCCAGACACCTAGTAATTGTTATATGGACCTCAAGATAAACATGCTTTGTTTGAACAGTTCACAGGAAATCTTTAAAACTATCTGACCTGGATGTCTGCAATGTGCAGGGCTGAAATGCTTACTTGACATTTCTGCTTTCTACTTAGCACAACCGCTCAGAAATCCTAGCCAAATAATTCTTAAACCTGTGGAGGCATTGCGCTATTTAAACATAACCTGTCACCAATCCTTTCCTCTGATTTGAGAGCTCTTTGACGTCCCCAGTCTGAAAATCTAACCAGTAAAAAAAAAAAAAAAACAGTAATTTTAAAGATTGATGCTGTTTCAGCGAAAAACTGGCTGCTGCTGGTAGCATTCCCTCGAACGCTGTTTCCCAGACCTGCGCAGGTATAATTATTGCTTCTCACAAAAGGCAGTGACATCACCAGAGAGCGAGAATGAAAGTTTTGTTTATCTGCCATATCGCCTCCCCAACAGCCAGGATTGTTTCCAGAAGGCCTGGACAACGAATGGGTCTGCAGTTGTTAAAGTGGAAGTCAAGGCAAAATGATTTTGTCATTAGTAGCAGTCCTTACCCTAAGTGCTCATTCACACCAGCCATGTTGGCTGCCCAGCGCAGTCCCCGCACATAGATAAGACAGTATGAAAAAAGTGGGACAGTTTGCTTTTTTATGCAGAGCAGAGTGTTGTGATACACTACGCTGCACTGTGCTGCAGTGCATAAAACAATGTTATTGTATTAATGTTATTTTATGATATTGTTATGAAGTTAAAAAAAAAAAAATAGTACAATGTACACAATAGACACCAGCAGGTGTGCATTATGCAGAACATAAGATGCACCTGCTGGTGTGAATGAGCCCTTAATCAGCATGCCAGTTTACATTATTGCTTTGCAACAAGACTGTACCACCTCCCCATCCCTTTAGATTGTAAGCTCCATGAGCTCCTATTCCTTCTGTGTTGAACTCTATTGTAATTGTACTGTTCCCCTTCATATTGTAAAGTGCAGTGTAAACTGTTGGCAGTACATAAATCCTGTATTATAATAATAATCAGGCACTATGGGGTTCAGTTACCCAAGAACTAGACTTTGCCCTTTTGCAAGTGCAATTGCACTCTGCAAGTGCAGTTCCTCCGGAAGTTAGTAAATGAGGAAAAGCTTTACTTTATAAAAGCATACCCAATCACATGAAAGGAAGATTTTAAAAAACAGCATTTTTGCTTCCACATGATTGGATGATGGAAGTAAGCAGAGCTCTCCTTCATTTACTAAGCTGTGGGGTAACTTTAGTAAATCAACCCCTAAATCCCAGTTCTGTTCGGTTCACATGTGCAGTACTCCCCACTGCCCCTCTGAAAAGAGATCTGCAAGTGTTTAGAAGGCAATACTACCACCCTGTGAATGCCTTTTATTTTCCAGCTGAAGGGGAATTTTTACTGAAATCCTGTGCTACAACTGTGACAGGTTTGACAGGTTACATAGTTACATAGTAAATAAGGTTGAATAAAGACAACAGTCCATTCAGTTCAACCTATAAACCAGTGGCAGCCCCCATCCCTTAGGGGCGCATGGGCACTGCCCCCCCCCCCCCCATCCATGCGTCCAGCACCCTAATCCACATGCAGGGCGCCGGACACATAGATTCCAAAGGTTTTTTTTTTTTTGAAGCACGTGATTAGAACCAGAGGCTCTAATAGGCTTCAAAAAGGGTGGGCTCTGGGCGCAGGGCACTAGCTAGCAGTTGTCCTGTGTTATCCACTTTTAATGTGACCTATTTTTTGTTACAATAAAGGTGCTTTTTTCACGGAAGTGCGGCCATCCAGGCTTTTCTATTTGTTTTTGCTCAGGGCACTGTGCCCCGAGCTCACCCAGTTGTGTGACAATAGTGAAAGAATATTCGCTATTGTCACACTGATTTTCCTCCCATTAGGAAGCGGGTCCCGTTTCCCAATTGGCCGAAAGGAGAAGCGATTCTATTGGCCTAGGAGGAGGGAGGAGACGCATGGCCAGAGGAGATGCAGGGGAAGCCTGACCGACTAACACACCAGCCGCCACTGTGACCCCAGGGATGGTTTACCTGCAGCGGCTCAGCCACAACCAGCACTCCCCAGCAGTGGCGTAGCGTGGGGGGTGCAGGGGGTGCCGTGGCCCCGGGCGCAAAATTTAGGGGGGCGCCAGTATGTGTCACTGGCTGCCTCCTCCTAATTTCTCGATCCGGTGTCCCCGGCCCGGCCGCCATGTTAAGTGTCCGGCGCCCTGTGATTGGGCATATGGGGGTCATGTGAGGCGTTGGGCTGGCCTGTCCTAGATCGCTCCTGAAGTCCCGCCTCCGCACATGACCCCCCATATGCCCAATCACAGGGCGCCGGACACTGAACATGGCTGCAGCCAGAGCGCAGGGGAGAGAGGAATGTGAGCCACCGCTGTCCTCTCCTCCTCCTCCTCCTCCGGATCGATGCAGCCAGGATAAGAAGGTGAGTGAGAGTCTTGTTACTGGCGGGGGGGGGGGGGGGCGAGAGAGAGAGAGACTGTAGGCAGGATAGTGTAGTTTAGTATGGAGGTCAGTGTAGTGTAGTGGTCAGTATGGGGGGCAGTGTAGTGTAGTATAGTGGTCTGGTCAGTGTAGTATGGTGGTCAGTGTAGTGTAGTATGGTATTCAGTGTAGTGTAGTATGGTGGTCAGTATAGTGGACAGTGTAGTATGGTGGTCAGTATAGTATAGTGTAGTTTAGTATGGAGGTCAGTGTATTGTAGTGGACAGTATAGTATAGTGGACAGTGTAGTATAGTGGACAGTATAGTGGTTAGTGTAGTATAGTGGTTAGCATAGTGGTCAGTATAGTGTAGTTGAGTATGGAGGTCAGTGTAGTATAGTGGTTAGTATGGTGTTTAGTGTAGTGGACAGTATAGTGGTCAGTATAGTGTAGTGGACAGTGTAGTGTAGTATGGTGGTCAGTATAGTGGACAGTGTAGTATAGTGGACAGTGTAGTGTAGTATGGTGGTCAGTATAGTGGACAGTGTAGTATGGTGTTCAGTGTAGTGTAGTATAGTGGTCAGTATAGTATAGTGGTCAGTGAAGTGTAGTATGGTGGTCAGTATAGTGGACAGTGTAGTATAGTGGACAGTGTAGTATAGTATGGTGGTCAGTATAGTGGTTAGTATAGTATAGTGGTCAGTATAGTGTAGTTTATTATGGAGGTCAGTGTAGTGTAATGGACAGTATAGTATGGTGGTCAGTATAGTGTAGTATGGTGGTCAGTATAGTGTAGTATGGTGGTCAGTGTAATGTAGTATAGTGGACAGTGTAGTATAGTGGTCAGTATAATGTAGTATGGTGGACAGTGTAGTATGGTGGACAGTGTAGTAAAACAGACAGTGTAGTATAGTGGTCAGTATAGTGGTTAGTATAGTGTAGTTTAGTATGGAGGTCAGTGTAGTGTAGTGGACAGTGTAGTATAGTGGTCAGTGTAGTGTAGTATGGTGGTCAGTGTAGTATAGTGGTCAGTATAGTATAGTGGTCAGTGTAGTGTAGTATAGTGGTCAGTATAGTATAGTGGTCAGTATAGTGTAGTATGGTGGTCAGTATAGTGGACAGTGTAGTGTAGTATGGTGGTCAGTGTAGTGTAGTACTTTAAGATGGCAACATCATCTAGGTAGGGTCTTACGCTACTTAGCTGTTGATAGATCTAAGAAACTGTACAATCAGAATGTAATGTGTGTGGCTAGCTTTAAAGATAACTGCATTTATAAAAGTAAGCCCATGATCTAATATTCAAATGAGCAAAACTGGCCAAAGTGAGCTCCTAAAAAAAATATCACCTTGTCCCAATTCCATATACCCATATTTATACCTATAGATAACTTCAATTCGTTTTTCTACTATACCTTTGATTCTGGCTAGATTACAAAACTACTAAGCTTTTTGGGATACTTTATGATGTTCCCAAATTCCTTGGACTAAATACAAAAGTTAAAAAAGGCTTTTTACTATTTTTTTTTCAACTGGTAGATATTATATCTTTTGATCAGAGTGGCACATTGCACTTTTACATGGTCCTAGCAATCATGGTTCTGTGCCTAAAGAGAAGTCAAAGAATCTTTGGTGAGAGAAATTGCTCACTAATGTCTAATTGCCATCCAAAGTCAGCCTTAGCTATGGCTATGTTATTAGCTAACCAGCTACACAAAATTCATGAATGCACGGCAATTATGTTGTGTACAAAAAAATCTGAGATCTGTATGTGGCCCTTGGGCTAATAGTTGTGAAGAACCGAAAGATGTTAAATGTCAGAGCTGTTTGCATTTTTTTTTTGTTCTTTGGGCACCATTCATCTTTATTTTGTGGTAATCCTCAATTGCGATCCTAGCCACAGGAGCCCATAAAACAAGCATGACATCTCTGACAGCACAATGTTTAATGAGCATCAGCTTGATTCTGGTCCAAATGTACTATGAAAGGCTTCACATGACTTCCTCTCTGCTCTTCCTCCCCCCGTTCATTATTAAGTATATCAATTTCCTCCCACCTGATATTAACCCATGTAATGCTATCCCACGTCCTCCTGATTGTCTCTGTAGATCCCTGTACAGCAATTAGCACTCTTAAAATCACGATTGGCGATGAGGCAGGAGCCTCGCGGGAAAGACGAGGAGATTTCAGGTACATTTGTCTTGTATTAATGGTACGTAGACTCACTGAGAAAACCATTACCAGTGATCTGAATCCAGGCCAACACATCTGTATATGTACTAGGAACACACTGTATACCCCATTTAGAAGGAGGATTAATGTGCCTAAATGTTCAATAAAACATATGGGAGTAAGTCCTGCTGCAGAGAAAATATCATTTCTCTCTATATTTGAATCCATTACCATCTATGGGATCATACATAGCGCTCTCTAGTAAAAATGACATCTAAACAATAAATTCCAAAGAAAAAGCACCTCTAGAGATGGAATGGATAAGCTGAATAGCAAACTATTAAACATGACTTTAAAGAGCCATTAAAGCTAAAATTCAAAGTGAATTACGGATACATTTGATAAGGGTGCCAAAATGCTGGACATTCACTTCTGGCTTTGTGACCTTTATTCCCGCAGACAGATAGTGTCGGCAACCTCCCCTGAGCCAAAAATGTCTAATAATTTGAGACACTGAATTGCTACATAGCAAATTTTAAATTGCAAGTCAGGGCAAAATAAATTGCATGTTCTTGCAATATACAGTATACCCAAGATTTATTTCATTATAGACCCTGCACAGAAAAATACCCATACAGCTGCCAGAAATGCAGCTCCCAATTTCCTGTTGTAGACTAATACCACAAGGGATATTATAAAACTGAATTTTTTATAACTGGCACTGGGCTTGCCCAGTTTGCTAAACGACTGAATCCTTCCCCCTTCTCATCTCCACAGCATAGAGAATAAGGGTTTGTTCACACCAGCAGCCGCAAGGTCTTTCTTTAACCCTCCCCACTTGTATGGGCTTGGGACCAGCATGCAGAATGTGATAGCCAGTTTGTAAACACATACTGGAGTCAGTTTAGACAGGAGCCAGAAAACCTACCAGCATGCCTTTGGAGTGCGGGAGGAAACCAGAGCATCTGCAGGAAAACCAAACATGGAGAACATGCAAACTCCGTGCTGATCGTTTCCTGACCAAGATGCGAACCAAGGACCTCAGTGCTGCAAGGCACAGGTTCTAACTATAAAAGCCACTGTGCTGCCCCAGCAGCCTAGGGTCCACACGTCATAAGACCACGGAAGGGTCCACAGCCCTGCATGAGACGTGATGACACCGGGGGACAGTCATCCGCCGCTGCATAGAGGAGCACTGTATGCTGAGGGGCTGTGGATCAGGTAATTAAAACTGCTTCTCATCTCCCTTAAAGTTTTAATAAACCCATGACCCTGCATGCACTATATCTGATCTCCCACAGTACACAGAGCATGGAAATGCAATTATTTTAGTAAATATAAACTGCTAATACCTTTTCTCATCAGCAGTATATAGCTTGTCTTTTGACTTCTATCAGTGTCTGGGTTAGGGTTGCCACCTGTCCAGGATTCACCCGGACAGTTCGGGTTTTGAATTATGTGTCAGGGTTTTAATCCACCTGAAACCCGGACACATTATTCAGACCAGGCTGTGACTCCCCAAGTGACCGAGATAGTCATACACAAATCTGTTGCCGCTGTGGGTGGCTGTTTGGGGGCAGGTTTGGCATCACTGAAGGGTGGGGTGATGATATCAGAAGGGGCAGTTTGGCCACACCCACTGGCACGATTACTACTCTCCTTGGGACACCCAAATGTGTCCCATGTCTTTTATAATCCTATAGTCTTTACTGCAAAAAAAAATAAAAAATTGCCCTGTGTTCGGGTTTGGCTTGAAGAAAAGGTGGCAACCCTAGTCTGGTTAAAGCTTGTAGGAGGGGTTTTCATTTTACTCTGACTGTCCTATAGGGATGCAGGACCCCTGATCCTCTATCTGGACAGTGCCGATTGGCCCTGTGCTGATCACATGCACCCTCCTAAGGAAAAAAAAATAACTCTCTAGCAATACACATAAAACTATGTGCAGAGTGACTCCAAAGGCTTTGTCTTATCAGGAGATGGATTGGGGACTGTGGAAGAAGGGGAGGATCATAGAAGACAGGATCAAAACAGCCTTTTTACACAATGTAGAGGATTAACTAACCCCTTAGGTTCCACAGTGAGTATAACTAGCATGTTTTACTGCATATACAGACTGATTTTACTGTTGTTGGTTTAGTAACACTTTAAGCCTAGTGCACACTACTGTTTTTTTTTTATCGTTCAACTCAGCAGGGCTGAACGAAACAAAAATTGACAGCTCAGGAGGAGCCGCTGTACTAACTATCTGATGCTAGTACATCAATCTCCCCTGCTGTTCTATTGTGTTCTGACAGGGGGACAGGGGACAGCCATTGGTTGAGAGCACTGATCGGGAGCCAATCGGCAGATCTTTTTTGGTCATGCCCCTTCGACACAAGCCAGCCGAACGGCTGGCTTCTGTCCGGCTGACTCCAGTACACCTAGACAGAATGTTGGCTGGTTTCCATTAAACCGGCCAATGCTGCCTGGTATCCAGCCCGTGTGTACTAGGCTTTAGACAAGGGATTGTTTTTTTAGTTGTTTGGAATTGGGCTTTAACATACAGTACAAGAGGAGTCATTGTTAGGTTGACATACACTTTAAAGAGATTCTAAACATCTTAAGTTTCTGTTGTTCCTCTGTAGCCAGATGCAGCAAGATAACAGAATGAATGGATACAATACAAGTTGGTGCCCCCCAATGGATGTGGTGTCCTGTGTGTAATTCAACTCATGACTTTTTACAGCTCATGCTTTTTCATAACATATATATTACAAACATAATGTTTGCATTGGTTGATAATATGCTAGAATATACAAAAATTAGTGTAGCGCTAAATAATGCGACCAAATCAATGGAAACATCTGTGCATGTGACTAAAAGAAAATTAAACACACAATGAAGGGACTAGTGACACTGAAGCACTAGTTCTCAGTGACAATAATATTGTGAGTATAAACCACTCAAACACAAACATTCATACATGTAATGCAAAAAATAGAGAAGTGAAACACAGTGTGAGTTCACAAATAATGAACACCAAGGTCCAAACAAGCGCATGAAAAAAGAGGAATCAGCTTCCAGACAGGGTGTTGACATGTAATCCAGGTGAACCGATTAAATGCCTGTATACACTTCAAGGAATTCTCAGATAAGAAGTTGGGTACTCTTACCGGATACTGTGGACACACATGCCGTACGGCAGTGGGTCAAGCAAGATCTGAATCCTTGGTTCCTGGTGGTTCAACGCTGCAAGGATGCCACGCTGGATGGGACGATTGATCTTGCGACTTCACACCATAGGAAGAGACAGCAATGAAAAAACCGACAGCCAGGTTGATCCAAGGAACGATAGTAGGGGAAAAATGGTCACCTGATTTGTAGCTCAGCTGAGCGATCCTCACAGGTGATGTTGGGCTTGGACTGCAGCTTCTGGTCACAGGACCTTTTGCTCTGTTCTGCTTTTCTTTACTCCTGTGTGCAGAGGGTCCAATACAAGTTGAGAATCCTGTCCAGGTAAAACTGGAGCACCACTGGGTGTGCTGGGGGACCTGCCCTGTGTCAACACCCTATCTGGAAGCTGATTCCTTTTTTTTCATGCACTTGTTTGGACTTTGGTGTTCATTATTTGTGAACTCACACTGCGTTTCACTTCTCTATTTTTTGCTTTACATGTATCAATGTTTGTGTTTGAGTGGTTTATACTCACAATATTATTGTCACTGAGAACTAGTGATTCATTGTCACTAGACCCTTCATTGTGTGTTCAATTTTCTTTTAGTCACATGCTCTGATGTTTCCAATGATTTGGTCGCATTATTTAGCGCTACACTAATTTTTGTATATTGTTTTTGACTTTGTTTGTTTGAGTGTAAGCAGCTATTGTGGTTTTTCTTGTTGATTTTGGTTAAGCACAGTATTTTCTCCCCCCTTTTTTAAATATGCTAGAATAAGCTCAAATTATTTTCATGGTATATATATTTTGCAATTCCGTGTAAGGTACCCTTTAATTATAACCGCCCGCAAAAAAAAAAAAAGTTTAGCAATGCCACGTGAAAATGTACCCTGAATGATCAACACACCAGAAAGACACCTCTGTGCATCCATTTTACGCTTGACTCTTCTAAGCACAATGGGAATAATGATAAGTCACAGAAAATTACAAAGAAAAAAAGGCAAGCAAAAAGATTATTTTTTGACCTAGTACATAGTCCTGCCGTGTAAAGGGTTGTTCCGTGCCAAAGAATGTTTCTTTTTATAAATAGGCATCTTTATCTCAACCTTAAAAGGTGTATGCCTCTCAGATCCCCACTGCTTTACGCAAGGTTGCTGTCGGAGTCTTAACAAACGCAACATATGTTTCAAGAGCAGCTAGTGCATTTAATGAAAGAAAGCCTGAGGAGCAAGAGAAAGGAGGAAGGCGGAGGAAGAAGGAGAGAAATGGGGGGGGTGGAGGAGAAAGAGAAAACGTTATGGGGTAAGAACAGAGGAGAGGAAAAAGGAAAGATGGGGGGGATGTAAGGGAGAGTGAGAAAGAGAAAGAGAGACACAAAGAGAGAGAGAGAGAGAGAGAGAGAGAGAGAGAGAGAGAGAGAGAGAGAGATAGAGAGAGAGAGAATGATGGGGTTAGAAGAGGATGAGAAGAGGGCTGGAGGAGAGAAAGAGAACATTTTAAAAGGACAGAGGAGAACAGGAATGGAATTGGGGTGAGGGGGGAGAGAAAAGGAGCGAGAGAGGGAAGGACAGAGGAGAAGAAAATGGAGATCAGGGTGGTGAGAAAACATTATGGGGTATGGACAGAAGGGAGGAAGAAGGAAATACGGGGGCTGGAGGATAAAGAGAATGTTTAGAGGTAAGGGCAGAGGAGAAGAAGAAGGAAAAAGGAGGGGTGGAGAAGAGAGAGGGAACATTATGGGATAAGAACAGAGGGGGGAAGAAGAAAAGAAGAGGGCGGAGGAAAAAGAGCATGTAAGGACAAAGCAGAGGAAGAAGAAGAGAAAGGGGGGTGGAGGGGATAGACAGCATTATTATGTTAAGACAGAGTGGAGGAAAGGGAAGAGTAGAATGGGGGATAGAGGGAATGTTATGGGGTCAGGACAGAGGAGAGGGAGAAAGAGAGAAGGAGGTGGAGAAGAGAGAAAGAATGTCATGGTGTTAGGACAGAGGGGAGGAAGAAGTCTAAAAGGGGAGAAGGGGGGAAAGAGAATGCTATGGGGTAGAGACACAGATGTGCAACCCAAGAGGCAACAAAAGAGAACAGGAGAATGGTAAAAATGCAAAAGGCCAAAACAAAATACATACAAAAAAAAATACAACTTGTGGAATTTTAGATTCAACAAACTTACTTGGAAGCTAACTTATGAAAACTGGAGCAAATAAAAGTGAAGTTGCTGCCAAGAACACCCAATCAAAGTCCAAATTTTATTTTCTATCGCACCTTAAACAATGGCAGCTAAAATCGGTTTTTGCTGTTTTGATCTGCTTCATATTTTAAAATCAGGTCTTAAAAATTAATTTACCAGATATTTATTCTAGCATCTAGTTATCAGCCAAAATTTTCATACACGTCCCTCCATTCCCACCTGTCATTAGGAGGGTAGTGCACTTTTGTAAACAGGTTCTCCTGTTTTTATATTTTACATTACACAGAATCCAGCAGGGGGTTTGTGAAACTCATGAGTACTTTACATTGTGGTCACGGGAGGTAGGTCTGGGGAGTGGGCAAGATCTTAATACCTGTGTCCAAAAGTGTTACAAGGGGCAACTGAATGATTCAAGCTGCCAACTTCCACCCAAATCCAATATTCTGTAATTACACTTGCGTCACCCATTGGATGAACAACACCTAATGTGGCAATTACAGCCATCACAGGAAACAAATGTTCTCTAGCTGATCAATCTCAGGGGAAAAATTCAAAATGGATTTTCTTAGAAAATTGCTACTGTTCCTTTAAGAAGATGCCAGCATCAAGGATGTCTGCTCAAGGTTTCAATATGCATGCCTGGCCAAAACATGCATATATATTTATGTCTTGCATTATTCAGAAAGTTTCACCATCATATAATATCTGTGGGAAACTTCAGAACTTTAACTGCTGGGGTCCAAGAAAAAGAATACACTGTATACACTGACCTATGGGGTTGATTTATTAAAACTGGAGAGGGCAAAATCTGGTGCAGCTGTGTATGGTAGCCAATCAGCTTCTAACTTCAGCTTGTTCAATTAAGCTTTGACAAACCTGGAAGCTGATTGGTTTCTATGCAGAGCTGCACCAGTTTTTGCACTTTCCAGTTTTAGTAAATCAACCCCATTGTGTAGGTATAGAGATGATTGGAAACACTGACCTTCTGTAACAAATGGCTTATAAACTCCAGGATTATAATAAACACTTAAAGTGTTACTAAACCCACACCAGTAAAATCAGTCAGTATATGTAGTAAAGCATGCTTGTTATACTCACTGTGGAACCTATGGGGTTAATACTCTGCATTGTGTAAAAAGGCTGTTTCATCCTGTATGCACAGATCCCCCCTTCTTGCATTGTCTCCAAAACCTGTCTGGATAAGACAGAGTTACTGGAGTCAGGCTGCACATGCTCAGTTTGGTGTGCATTGCTTGAGAGTTTTCTTTTCTTGGGAGAGTGCATGTGATCAGCACAGGGCCAATAAGCACTGTCCAGACAGAGTGTCAGGGGTCCTGCATCCTAATAGGTCAGCCAGTGAAGTATGAAAACTCCCCCTACAAGCTTTAACCAGGCACTGATATAAGTCACAAGACTGCTATATACTGCTAATAGTTTGGTGTGTATTGCTAGAGAGTTTTTTTTTTCCTTGAGAGGGTGCATGTGATCAACACAGGGCCAATCGGCACTGTCCAGAGAGAGGGTCATGGGTCCTGCAGCCCCATAGGACAGTCAGAGTAAAATGAAAACTCCTCCTACAAGCTTTAACCAGACACTGATAGAAGTCACAAGACTGCTATATACTGCTGATGAGAAAAGGTATTTAGCAGTTTATATTTACTAAAATGATTGCAGCTCCATGTTCTGTGTACTGTGGGAGACCAGATATAGTGAATGCAGGGTCCTTAACTTAGTAACACTTTAAGGTAGTTATTTATACACAAAAATAAATTAAAATGTATCCCCTGCACAGCAAGATTAAGAAGGCTAACATTAGGAACCAATCAGTCTTTACTCTAGTGCACAACGCAGGGAAATATGCATGTATTGCAAAGATATACTGTGTTTTTTTTTTTGCCCCACTTGGCTCCGCATTCAACCTATGAATCTCATTAAACGTAAATTAAGGAACGAGAACATTTCCTATTTCTCTATAGAGTAATGCTGAACCCAGTCATCAGAGAATTGATTTTAGATGTTGGAAGAGACTACAACATTTCAAATAATGTTAATGGCAGGATGTGCTATTTCATCTGTGACCACAAGTTAACATTTTATGTCTCATTACATGTTAAGTATTTATAAATCACACTGTGTATTGGGTGAATTATGCCTGAGTTACATCCTTGTATTTAACTAACAGCATTATCTGGAGCTTTCCTGTTTTGTGGGATTTGGCAACTCAGCTACAGATACCTGACCTCTGTTAGTCAGTGATACCCAATTCAAAAGATAGTATGTAGCTACATAGAGATCAGACAGACTCAAGCATGATACGGAAGCTCTTCTCATTTTAATTTGGCACAATCACAGAATAAGTATACAGGTATGTAGGTTGTGTCAAGATATAAAATTGACCAATCAAAGCATAATATGACTACAGCAAGCACTGAGTTCATTGTCTTGTGATCATGGTTCATCATAAGAGGATTTTTATTTCTTGTTACTTGATTGCCATTCAAAAATAGCGTCCAGATGCTGATTTCCAGGAACTTATTTGCCGCAGGTTCTCCACACATAAATTATCCTTTTTTGTAAGTCATCAAAACTATTTTTGCCATATGCCAAGTGTACATGTAGAGGAAAACACAAGCACAGAATACAATTCTTATACTAAAGCTATTTTTTCTCTATCGGCCATCTTGTTTTGCCAACTCATCTGAATGGCTGAATGTGATTCAAATTGTGCCACCATTGTTGGGCTCAGCAGCAATTTTAGCAAAACTAAATGGCATCCTCAATAAAAAAAAATTGTAAAAAGTGTACAAATATCAATATCCTTCTTTACACAAATTAGATTTTATTGATTGAACAAACTTAAAAAAAAAGAGAAATTCAAATTTATATATTCAATTTCTTAAAGATAAGAAGAGAAAATGGAACATAGGAAATGTTGATTGCGTTTACTTAGAAACAATAGCTGTGTACCATGGACATGCCTGGTGAATATTATTAATGTGTTGTTATTACAGGACAAAATTTCACTGCTAAACTGTGTAGGTGTACATACATAGACATCTAATCTACTGAACTCCAGGAGGATGTGAAGAGTCAGGAGCATGTCTAAAGGCAATGTCACATTAAAGGAGAAGTATAGCCAAAGCTAAAGCCCGCTGTCAGGTGACATCACAGACCCCATCCAGGCTCTGAAATCATTCAGACCATATGGCTCAGAGAGAGCTGTTGAGAGCCTGAGCCAGCATTCTAGTGAGTGCTGGAAGGGCAGAGCAGAGAGACCGATGACTGATAGTCGCCAGCTCTCTGCATGCTGAGGACCTAGAGCTGAGCGATCAGAGGTGTCTGATCGCTCAGTTCTCAGTCTTAAAGATGGCGGGAGACAGCTGAAGCTGGGATCAGTGCTGCAGCCGTCTAGGTGAGTATGATTTTTTATTTTTTTCAAAAAGCTTTACTCCTCTTCTGGGGCGGACTGATAACCCAATGGGCCCTCGGGCAATAGGAGGTTATGGGGCCCCCAGGCAATCAGAGATTATGGGGCCACACAGTATACACACACACAGTATACACATACATGTACACACAGTATACACAGACAGATGTAAAAAAAACACAGATTTATACATACTGTCCCTGGTTTTACTGATGCTGGCAACCCTGATGGGGCCCCCTAGTGGCCCAGGGCCCTCGGGCAGTGCCCGAGTGGCTCAATGGTCAGTCCGCCCCTGCTCCTCTTTTAAAATCAGAAACCTCTGTATCCTGATAGATATGGATTCCCAGCAATTACATTGATGCCTGCCAGATGCTTTCTAACCCCTAATAACAGATTAGAAATGTATACACAGAGGCCCTGATTGCAGTTTTCCATGCATATATCTATACTGCTTCTGCTACTACAACTTAAATTGCTTATGACTTGGTAACTATAGCATAAGGGATGTGAGGAATGCAAATTTTACTACCACAGGGGAGAACACTGCGTCCCTAGGTAACATGCCACTATGGTCACCAGTCCTGCAAACAGGAAGACTGCAGCACATGGTAACTATATGGTCTCATGCACACTGGGCATTTACCAAACTCCTCTTAACGCCTTTACTGCTGCCTATAGCCACTTGGGTGTTCATTGATTCCATTGGCCAGAATATTCATTTATTTTGGCCATTGGAATGAATGAACACTCAAGCGCTAAACCCGTCTAGTGTTTAGGCATGTAAAGATGCATTTACATGCTTTTTTGGTGGGGTGGGTGTGTGTAATTTTTAAATAGGATTGATGCATTTTGAGCATGCCTTTTCTAGCCTGTGCATTTAGTTTTCTGATTGTTTCTTCATATGCAAACCAAACTTTACTGAAAACTCACACCTTCTGCACAGGCTGAACCCAAGGCTTCATGTACACTGCTGCTGGTAAACGGACGTTTAGGAGCAGTTGGGCGTTTTTTTCAGCTATATAAATATAGCGCTCACAAACACAAAAACGCCGTTCCTGGCGTGCGTTCCACGGAACTGGAAGTGACATCAGTGATACCGGAAATAGCGTCTGGCGTCTGGCTATTGACGCTATTTCCGGTATCACTGACGTCACTTCCGGTTCCGTGGAACGCACGCCAGGAACGGCGTTTTTATACCCACAGCTCCATGTTTGAGGCTTGTTTTATCTTACTTTTTGTAAGTACCCACTCCCTTTTTACAATAAAACCTTTTTAATGGTACTTCACTATCAGTTCCCTTCTGTTTTTTCTTCTGGGTACCTGTTTTTTCTGGCTGAGAAACTTCATAAAGGAATTCTGGACCTGATGACCTATCACCATACCCACCATCCCAGGATATCTTTACCAAGCTTTAAATGACCCACCAGACTGAAAAGCTGGGGGTCATTCTGATCTGGTGAGTGGGGATACATAAGGGGGTGTTGCACACCTGAATTTTTCTGAAGCACCTTACATTTCCTTCATATTGGATTGGAGCACCTTTAGTCACTTTATTTGGACTTTGTTTCTTTTTTAGTCAACATATTTTCACTCGTGTTTGTGAGCGCTATATTTATATTTATGTTTTTCAAGTGATTAGCACTTTGTGTGTAGCAGCTGCATTTTGTGTTTTTTATTTTATTTTCATATACTTGTTTTATACACCATTAGCGCGAGCGTATATATTTAGTATATATTTTCATGTTTTTTTTCAGCTGCCCCTGAACTCTCCTCTATGTTATCTTATCAGTACATGTACACAGGGTCATTTATAGTCCTTTCTAGGCAGTTGAGTTTAGAAGCATTTTTTGGAAAGCAAAAAAATGTGTTCAGGACGGTTGTTCAGAGGCATTTGAAACGCCTGTAACAGCTTTAAATGCGTGTAAATGCGTTAACTCACGTTAAGTTTACAGGCGTTTTTAATGGAGGTTCATTTTTAACTATTTGAAAAAAATAGCATGTAAACGTGGCAAAACTGACATTTTAAACGTTGTTTACTATCTGTCATGTTAAATCATTCAGGGGAGGTTTTAAAACGTCCCGTGTACATTAAGCCTTAACTGATCTCTGCTTCAGAAATGGTGAGAACACAATTCTGCCTAATCAAGGCTATGATGGTTGGAGGTCATCTGTTGACCCAACTATGGTGTGCGTGAGACATCTATCCAGCTGTATCTGACTCACAGCAGTTCTATGGGCCAGCTGTTTGGGCACCAGGTCTGATTCACTGGGGATGCCTTTTCAGTGGATTTCTCTTGGCTATTTTTTTTACAATGTAGGTTGTCGGGTCTTTTCTCAATCCTCCATTTGCACAGCCTTGGAACCAGCTGCCAGAATGCCATAACAAGTGCATAGCCAATTTGTACATACATACCAGGGACAATAATCTGCCAACATGTCTTTTGAGTTTGGGAGGAAAGCGAAGTGCCCGGGGAAAACCTGCTAAGCCCCGGCAAGCTTAAGGAAAACATGCAAACTCAATGCAGATAGTGTCCTGGCCAAGATTCTTTCTAGAAAATGTTGTCATCTTTATTAAATCAATGAATCATGTTCTTCCCATTTATATTCTTTCCTTCACGTTGTACATCTTTCCTACAAGCTGTACTCTGCACTTATGGCGCAATAATGGAAAGAGAAAGAAGCTAATGGAAGTGCGGTCTCATTTAACACGCAGATTGCTACTTGTGCCTCTTTTGAAATGAAACCATGCAGAATAAGTGACAGGTGCAAAAAGACTACTTCTACTCAATGAGGCATAAGATGGCTCTGACACAGCATAAACACCATCACACCCCCTCACATGTCAACCAAGGGAACTCTTTTATACCTTAAAAAATGCACAGCCACTATCTATTGGGGGATGGAGAGAGGGCATTGAACTGGCTGTATATTGCCAAGGGAAGGAATGCATTGTGATTGATAAATGCTGCCGTGGAAAGAGAAAAGACCCTACATTTACTAACTAAGGCCATGCAAGGTCATTCTCTTCTATTACCTCTACTCCGTTTCTTTTAATGGGAAAATACGGGGCTGGTGAAGACTGCATAATGTGAAATATTTTAGGCTGTGAAGTACAGCAATGCCTTATTAAAACAGAAGGTATTTAAATGCAATCACTTCCATCACAAATCCATAAAACAAAGGGTTTTATCCACAGTTAAAAATAGTGGGTAGAGACATACACATTTTTCCTTTTTGTTCCATTGTTCAGATGTGAATTGAGCCATGTATCCAGCTTGCATGCAGCTGTATTTGTTAGCTCTGATATAAGCCATAGAAACTACCATTTCTATCTCTATGGCTGAGTTTGCATGGGGCGGCAAATAGGTGATAATAACTGGGAATTGATCCACATTTTTACCTACAAAGCAACATGGCAGTCACTAAGGTTCATTCACATTTGGGGTGTGGCAAATTTTACTTGGCATGTCATATTTTGGTGCCCCTTAAAGTGATGTTAAAGGTGGAATAAAAAAAAAGAAATAACAAACATGTTACACTTACCTGCTTTGTGTAGTGGTTTTGCACAAAGCAGCCACGATCCTCCTTTTTCCGGGCCCCCCACTGCCGCTCCTGGCTCTTCCTCATCTCCGACTACCCCATAGCAAGCTGTTTGCTATGGGGGCACTTGTGTGTGCTTGCTCTCGAGCCCCACTCTGTGTGTCCATAAGACACACAGAACGGGACTCAGCCTGCTCCCTCCTCACTGGCTGTGATTGAAAGCCACAGCAGCCAATGGCCCCCACAGCTGTCTCTCAGCCAATGAGGAGGCAGAGACCTGGGAGAGCAGCCGCTCTCATGCACATCTGGCTTTGGTAAGTATTGGGGGGGGGGGCTGCGGGGGAAGCTGCATACTATTTTTTTTTTTTTTTTTTTATCTACAGGCAAAGAAGTATGTAAAAAACCTTCAGTCTTTAAAACCACTTTAAACCTAATGGAATTGCAGTGTAATCAGGGGGTAACCAATCGGCATGTTGTTGCAGCATGTTACTGCAATGCAATATACCCCTTGGCATTAGAAAAAAACAGAGATTTACAGCATTGCCTCCTGAATGCCTGCAAACTGTCGCTCAACTTCCTCTGAGTAATACCACCACCGATTCAGAGGGGCGGTAAACTCCAATGCCAGTGTGAACTAAGCCCAAGAGCTATGGGGATCAAACAGTAAATCTCTAAGGAGACATAAAGAAACAAAGGCGAAGAGCCTCTTCTAGAATATGGTGAAACAAAGCAATGGATGATTTATTTTGCATGCACAGTGAGTGGAGCCATGAAAATCATTTCGTTATGTCCCTATGACCAACTGTGCTTTCATAACTGCTGATGGAGTACTTTTTGGTTTCTTTTCAACTACCTACCAAAACACTATTATTTTGTATCATATTTTTGAGCCAGAATTGTGTTTTCATGCCTGAATAAATCCCCCTATCCGCAACTGATTATATGGGGACGTTATGCAATGACATTGCAATAATATTTTACATCTAACATCCCAGCAGTTCCACATTCGAATGTATAATTACTGAATGTGTGACATCATTGTGAACCCATAAGGAAGCCTTTATCAACATTGTATAACCCAGAGGAACTCTTTAAATTATTTTTAGTCCTCAGGGAACCTCTGCTAAAATGAATCCTTCAGGGGTCAGTGGAAAGAATGTTCCTTACAATGTTAGTGAGTGGAAATAATGCACCCTTTAAAGTGGTGGACAATAAAAAGAATGCAAATCTTACATTTGTGGTGCAGAATGTCACCCTTACAAACAGCTAAAAAGATCATTGGTGTCATGTCTATGGCTGTGCCGTGTGGCCTAGGAACTTTGCAGGCACCAACAGATGTGAGGTCAAAGTGAGGCCACATCTCAAGGAACCCCTAGCAACCTCTGAAAGAACCATAGGGCTCCACAGAACCCTGCTTGAGAATGGTTGATATAAGGGTTGTTTCTCATTAGGAATCTTTATAGAATGTCACTTGAGGACTGTAACGTTTCACTTAAAGTATCACTAAACCCACATCATTGAAAACTATCAATTAATGCTGTATTACACGCTGTTCATGCTTAATCAGTAGGAGATCCTGCTGTTCTCTATCTCCCTTCTGTCCATGTTCCCAATGCAGCTAGGAACTTTGCAGAGCAGTGTTGGCAGCTCCTGCACATGCTCAGTTCGTAGCGATTTTCTTTGCTGAACATTTCCTATCTATCACATCTGAGCAGCCCATGTGACTATAGAGCCACACATGTGGATGTATACACAGTGCTAAATGACAGCCCACTCCCTCCCTCCTCCTCCATGCCCACTAACCAGCTAAACACTTTGGAGGCGGGTTATTACATCTTGATTGATGGAGGCTTCACCTCCCTCTCATTCCAAGACACAGGTTGTTGGACAGCTCAATCCTCGAAAAAGGAGCAACAGACACCTTTCGATAGCAGCACTATCAATCTGGTAAACGCGTACAGCTAGATGTACTAGCAAATTTAGATGAACTTGACTAGCAAGTTAAAGTCGAACTCTTGCTAACACTTTTTGAGCAGTTAACCTTTTTAGATAAATATTGATCAGTATAAATACCCCCATCAGTGTTAAATTATTTGTTTTGACCCTCTAACTGCCACATTTCCTGGACAGCTTGGCCTGTTCAAAGGGAGTTGAAAAATACCAGACCCACTGGCTGCATCACCAAATGAAAATAAAGGAAGAAAAAGACTAAAAGAAAAAACAAATGCAGCTACATCTACCGCTTTAACAATCCCCTAATTGTTTTTGCGGATGTACTTTAGCTTTCAAGTACTTTAACTTTCAAGTTAAAGTACAAAGTTAAAGTTTAATTTCAAAATTATCCAGAAGAATGGGATTCTGTCCACATTTTAATCAAAAGCTAAAGGGCTGTACCAGAATACCTAATACTCCCTGACTTAATCACGCCTTGGACCTTAATGCAAAACACTTTAATCCTGCAGAGTGATGAAATATAGAGTAAAAGAGCCCGCAGTGTATTGGGGAATTCCATAGCACTCAGACACAGATTTCTCTCATTTATCAGAAACACCGTGTTCCCCCCTCTGTCTCTCTAAGCCTCCCCATTCGGTGCAATCTGTGTGTGCATTCTGCTGGGAGATACAGCTCTTCCTATGAGCCGCTCTTCTGTATTTCGAGACAGTTCCATGATTGTGCAGCTGTCCTGACTTAGAGGAGGCAGAACACAAAGAACATACAATTAGTGACACTGACCCAGCTTGTACCAATGTACTTTTGGCTAAAATGTGAGTGCTGTCCGCTCTCCAACACACTGAGTCTCTATGGCCATTTTCAGGCATTCCTATTACTATTATTTTGAATACAGATCAGAACTGGCCAAGTTGTGAAAATGAAAAGCATACATTTCTGGTATAATAATATTCTCTGGTGCCAAATCTAGTCTATCATGTCTACCGAGATGTTACTGTTCTAAACCATGCTCCATCCTTCAACCCAACAAGCTTGAGGCCAAACCAAATACATGAAAGCAATGTAATCTTATCATCACTAGCCCTTTGTGCGGCGTGAAATAACTCATTTGGTTCCAAAATCATTAATGTAAACAATTTAACTAAGCAAAAGCTCACTTGGTTGTTTTGGGAAAATTACACATTCTTGAATAACAACTATGGCTTTTTGTTGTTTGTTTTGGATGGAGTGGAGATGACTTAGAACTCTTGTCAGGCTTTACTGAAGTTTTTATTCCATCAAGACATTAAGTGGAAAATCAGGATGAAACAAGCCACATTTTCAGTAAAATTATTGAGGGTTAGAACCTCTGTCAGGATATTATAATTGCCTCAGGTTCAGTTCAGGTGAAAGCTGCTCCTGGGCTGTCAAAGGGTCTAAGATGTGAGGTGGCATCCCCATAATGGAAGCATGGACAGCAACACAAATTTGACCGTGGTATTTACTTTATCCAAGTCTATTCTAAACTAAAAAAAAAAAATTGGTTTAAGTAGGGGATTTATTACATAAAGTGCAATGTTATAAAGTGCATTCAAAGCAGACCTTTACCTGAAAATTACACTCATCACTAGAGCTGCACAATTAATCATCAAGAATCGTTATCGCGATCTTGACTAAAGTGTTTCACAATTCTTTCTATGCAAATAATTCTCTGCTCTTCTGAAGCCACAGCCTTCAAAAGAAAGGAAGAAAAAACTGGGCAGTCTGCCACAAATCAAAACATTCTTTATCAGTTGAACTTAAGTATAAACATTGTATCAATTTGTCAGTGAAATAGACTTTGGGGTTTATTTACTAAAGGCAAATCCACTTTGCACTACAAGTGCACTGCAAGTGCATTTGGAAGTGCACTTGGATTAGCATTCGCTGTAGATCTGAGGGGGGCATGCAAGGCAAATAAAAAAACTGAATTTTTGCTTGTACATGATTGGATGATAAAATCAGCAGAGCTTCCCCTCATTTCAGAGCTTTCCCCCAGATCTACAGCAACTGCACTTCCAAGTGCACTTGTAGTGCAAAGTGGATTTGCCTTTGGTAAATCAGCCCCTTTGTGTGTAAGCGAAAAAAGTTTAACCACTTAAACACAACCTTTTTCTGACATTTGTTGGTTTCAAGTTAAAATAATTTTTATTTTGCTAGAAATATACTTAGAACCCCCAAACATTATATATATTTTTTTAGTAGACATTCTAGAGAATAAAATGGTGGTTGTTGCAATATTTTATGTCACACTGTATTTGCGCAGCGGTCTTTCAAATGCAATTTTTTTTTTTTTAAATTACTTTAATGAATTAAAAAAAAAAAAAACTAACCAGTAAAGTTATCCCATTTTTTTTTGTGTGTGTATAATGTGAAAGATTTTACGTTGCGAGAATCATGAGAGAATTGTGATCTTTTTATTCCAAGCAAAAAAATTGTGGTTCTCATTTTGGCCAGAATCGTGCAGCTCTACTCGTCGCTATTTTCTTCTTCCTATAGCTTGTAGCTGCGGAATTAATTATCGCATAGTCGAGTAAAGTTCCTCTTTAATAAGGCCCTGCAAAGTGCACTAATTCACAGTAACCAAACAGAAATGATATTTTATCAAATTAAATATCAATTCAAGAATTTGCTTTTAGAAGGTCAGTGTTGCTACCTATTAATAATTAATATCATACAAGTCATTGAAATGTAAGTTCACTTTTAATAATGAACCTTTACCCTCCCACTAAAGCCTCCCTCGTCACTTGTAGATATACATTTCCTACAACACACAGCCTTGCTTGTCCAGGTTCAGACAATGCTCATAGCCCATGGCTACATCACACCGTCCTGTTGCCCAGGTCCAGACAGTGATCAAAGGTCATTCCTCATAGGCATAGAAAGTGCTCATAGGCCATGGCTACATCACACAGCCTAGCTTGCCCAGGTCCAGACGGTGCTCCTAGGCTAATGTTCAGAGTTCCATACAGTGCCCATAGGGCATAAATACACCACACAGCCTGCCTTACCCAGGTCCAGACAGTCCTCATGGTCCAATGATCCTAGGTACAGGCACTGTTTATAGGCCATGGCTACATCACTCTGTCTGGCTTTCCCAGGTCCAGATAATGCTCAAAGGCCATGGCTACATCACGCAGCCCTCCTTGCTCAGGTCCAAACAGTCCTCATAGTCCAATGCACCTACGTACAGACACTGTTCTTGTGCCATAGCTACATTACACAGCGTGGCTTGCCTGGGTCCAGATAATGCTCAAAGGCCATGGCTACATCATTCTGTCTGGTTTTCCTGGGTCTAGACAATGCTCAAAGGCCATGGCTACATCACACAGCATGGCCTGCCCAGGTCCAGACAGTGATCAAAGGCCATGGCCATATCACACAGCCTAGTTTGCCCTGGCCCAAACAATACTCTTTGGCCAATACTCAAAGATCAATACAGTGCTCATAGGCCATGGCTACATCATACAGCCTGGCTTGCTGAGGTTCCAGACAATGCTCATGGGTCAGTGCTCAAAGATCCATACAGTTCTCACAGGCCTTGGCTACACCACACAGCCTGACCTGCCTTTTTTTTTTCACTCAGTGCTTACAGGTCCAGACAATGCTCATGGGCCAAGACTACATAACACAGCCTGGCTTGCCCAGTTCCAGACAGTACTCATAGGCCATGGCTTCATAACACAGCCTGGCTTAAACAGTTCCAGGCAGTGCTCGTAAGCCATGACTTCATAACACAGCCTGGCCTGCCCTTGTTCACACAGTGTACTAGTCCATGGCTACATCACACAGCCTGGCTTTCCCATGTCCAGACAATGCTTATAGGTCCAGATATTGCTCATAGGCCAATGCTTATAGGCCACGGCCACCAATACTTTCTATAGAATACCACGCAATGCATACAAATAAGAGCATGAAAAGCAGCGCAGGCCCAGAAGAAACCTCCCTTGGCGAGCCAACAGTGTGAATTAGTAGTGTTAGAGCCAGTGCTGACTGACATCAGTCTGAGACACTTCTGAGATCATTGAGAATTCACTGCAGGTGCAGTTGACATGCTTCAGCTGCTTTTGCATTCCTATAGACTTGTATGGGAAGAAGCAGTTCTGAAGTGAACAAAAGCCTGTCTATACATGCCCTTATATTTACAAATGATGAAGAGGGCCTTGTGGAATGGAGAAAGACTTCACTGAAAAAAAAATGATCTTGCTCTATTAAAAAAAAGTACACTTTTAAAACAACCTTTGACCCTTAATATGCCAACACAAACCAAGTTGGTTGGCTAATGTAAGTTTTCACCTTCTTGTCTTCTGCTGTCTTTAAGGATCTCAACTTGGATTCCAATTCCACCAGTTCTCATATCTGTCTACTGCCTGGTAAAGCATTTTGCAGAGTCTCAACAAATATTATAGAAAGCTTCCATTGGATATACATAACCTCTAGACTAGTTTATCACAGCAAGCAGAGATAAGCTAGGAAAAAGCACATATAAAAAGGTACACCAGCCTCTTTCATTTTGTACTTGCTCATAGATGCATCAAGAAGGCTTATTCTGTATAGAAATGATGATTATAGGAATTCTGGCATTGGAACAACCAGGTTTGACCAACAACCTGGTAATAATGTTAATTATTATTTACATCTCAAAGGTGCCTACTAGTGTACAAATAAAGCTAGCTGATCATTATCCTCAGATTTGGACAACAAACTTTTGAAACCTTTCTCAGATTCTTTACTCTTACTCCTATTTGTTGATAGTTCTGTGTTTTTATTATTCTTATTTTTTGTTTTTCCTTTTTCCAGAAATGTTTTTTCCCTGCAGACTTTAGCCTGTAAATGTTTATGGGTCAGATATAATTAATAACCTGCCAACATGTTCCAGCTGTTAAGAAAAGCACAGCTCAGTGTTGTATTACCCCAAGGCATTTGTGAAACGGGCTCCTACTTTTCATAATCACAATATAAATAAAATCCCCTGAAGGCATGTGATATAATAAAACCAGAATTGAAAACAAATATCCCTTAATCTGGTCAAAAAAAAAACACACCAAAAGAAAAATAAAAGATTTGGATTGAAATCTCAGCTACATAGGAGTCTGCTTCGGTTTCATTACTGCTGCACATTTACTGCGTCTGAGAAAATCCAATGCATGGCCCCAGGCAATGCTAATGGTAATGTGGACCATGTAACACCCTGTACTGCTAAACCCCATTTCTAACACCAGATACACAAATCCAGGCTTCAGCTGTGAACACTGGAGCTGGGGAAGTGTAAAAAAATAGGGGATTGCCTATAGGAACCAGATTTTCGCCCCCATTTTTTGACCTGCATAGAACATGGATTCTCACTGGCAGCTCTAGGCAATGACTTTACTTTTGCTCACTCTTATTTTCAGGGATCTGTCCAGGTCACAACCCTTTTCAATAAGATAGCGTAGAGCACAATCACAATGGACAAAAAAAAAAAAAAACATTAACCCACCGCAACCAGATTTCAGATTCCTCTGGCTGATCAGGGAATGATGAGTGACGATTGGCTTGTTGAATAAGCCCCAGCGCATTGTATATGTTCTCTACAACCAAAGACCTATAGAAAACCTATAGAAGACCCATATGTTCCATCACCATACCCACGCTACTAGCAGACACAGACGCAGAAACGTATTTATCAAATAGACTGGTAGAGTAGGAAGTGCTGGGAATACTGTAGGTCCTATAAGGTGAAATAACTACAGTGGGGAAACCATTAAAAAATTAGTGTAAATGCATTAAAAGGGGAGTGTTTATCACATACGAGAAGTGCGAGGGACTCACACAACATAGGAGAAGTGACAGACTGCTAAATGATGGGAGAGAAAGAACAGGGTTTTTTCAGGGAAATAATGGGAAGAAAGATACAAATGAGACATAAAAGACAGATTAAAAATAACAAATTATATATATATATATATATATATATATATATATATATATATATATATATATATATATATATATATATATATATATATATATATATATATATATATATATATATGTATATATATTTTATAAATGTACATATTTCATAGTTGCCTAAATAGAATGATCTAATTTATTTATTATATATATATATATATATATATATATATATATATATATATACCTTTAGATTGTAAGCTCTCATGAGCAGGGCCCTACTAACCCTCCTGTATTGAATTGTATTATAACTGTAATCTTGTTTATTTTAAAAAGCTGCGCAAACTGTTGGCATTATATAAATCCTATATAATCATAATTAATCAATTAAATATATATATATATATATATATATATATATATATATATATATATATATATATATATATTTATATATATATATATATATATATATATATATATATATACACACACACACACACAATCATAAATATATATACTGTGACGCAAACTACTGGCACTCACTATATAAACCCCATATGATAAATTATGTATAGTGTGCTGAATGTACCTACAAGTCTTATTGGTTATACATTCCAAATCTATGATATATTTGTGAATACAATGTATATTCTGTGGAAGGAACCCTAGCTGATTAGACATCCAGAAAAGGGGGCAGCTTGGCACAGCTGCAATGAGTGACAGCACAAAGTCCCGTGACAGCGGAGCGGGTACATGGTGGTGTCTGTGGTCACGCTCAGCAGCCTAGACACCCAGACTCCCAGCAAGTATCTATCACCCCCATCCTCCACCTCCCAGCCATGCCCTGCTATCCCCACCATCACCCTAGGCTGCTTTTAAAGAAATTCAGCACTGCAATGCAGCTCCATCCTTTTGGCAGAGGAAAGTGGATAGGAAAACAGAGGACATGTAAGCTAAGGGAATGGATATGGGAATAGGGGGGGGGGGGGGGGCACCACCAGCTTGGTACCAAGACAGGTGCCTCCGACGCCAAGTGAGAATCTATAACCATCTGTAGGACAGAACGAAATCTATCAGCCAAGACATTTTGCACAGGCTAGAAAGCACACATTGATTTAACACTAACAGAAGGGGCCATTTATCTTTCCCCACTGAGACACAAGCGACACGTTTGCACCTCATTTTCGTAATATATCTATTTAATTAGTTCTCTTGCCATGGAAAGGCAATCTCACCAACCTGACGATATGGGAATCACAAAGCTCCCTATCTACAGCGATATGGTAAAGAGTCAGCTGGTGAAAAGGACATTTATTTTTGTTTGGGAAAGCAGAGGGTCTCCATGTAGCCTCTCCATCTGTCACCAGAAAACTCATACAAATGCTGTCCTTGTCATGTACAGTCTATATAAATGTGGATGTCTGTCTGATCCACAACCAACCTCTTGAACTTGAGTACCTTGTTGCTTCAATATAACAGGTGCTTGCCTACCAGAACACATCCTATTGAGAGGAGAGCTTAACTTTTATAGCGGTGTACAGCGTTTTGCTATCAATCTCTATACAAGGCATTGCTGAACCCAAGAGCTCACAATTTAACCAATATAAGAGTTATTTAAAGACTGCAATCCGTTCCCCAGCCTGTCCACCTCCATCAGAAGCACAAGGTATACCAGTTATGGGTTATCAAAATCAGCATACAACCCTAGATATATAGTAGGGCTCAGATCAATTTAACCCTTACAGCACCAGAACAGCAGGCTTACCTTCTACTGCTTGAACTTGCCAAATCAGAGACAGGAGCAGCATCCAATTTAGTTCCATTGTGGGATGCAGAGGTTACTTTAACCACCCAGCAAAATGATGAGAAGAGCTATATAAAAAAAATTCTAGCAATAATAAAACTGAAGCCCAGAATCTTCAAGATGCTCCTTTGGAAAGAACAAGCTTAAATCCTTATTAGGTGGCATAGGATTGTCCAGTCTTGCTGCAGCAGAGCATCGCTCAGGTCCCAGGATGGAGATGCATATTCCGGCACTGCATGCATGGATGTGATTGCAGCATGCATGACAGCGAAGGGTTGGATGTGTGCACAGGGTAGCGGAGGATGAAGGCTGAGTGTCAGTGTGCACAGGATAGTAGTAGATGCTCCCAGGCTATGTGTGCATGGTGTGTCTGGATGTGTGTGTGCATGGTGCTGTGGGGTGTGCTGGGGGGGGAGGGGGGAATCTCTTACAAGGATATCCCAGGTTCACATTGCAAGCAGTAGTAAAGTGTTGAGCACTGAGTCTGGGGAAGGGGGGTGAATGATCACCCCCCACTCTACACAACTCCCCTCTTCCAAATCCACCCGTGTGCCCCCCCTCCTCTCCCATCCTGTCTGAAATCTACACACCCCTCACACCTCCCAGCCAATCAAAGAGCACAAGAAACACTCACCCCCCCTTCCCCAATCAATAGGAGCCCCTCCTTCCCCCTGCTATTGTTGAAAGAAAATTACTTACATTGACCTGTAGAAAGAAAGAAGCACTGCTGGCCTGGTCTGTGCGGCACTGCCATCTTGTGGCCGATATTCATAATTGCAGCCATAGTTTCGCTGCCGTAGCAGACTATGTAGCAGGTGGGGGAGAAGGTAACGTAATGTTCTTCTATAAATCCTCGTATAGAATACTGGGCGAATGATCGTCCGTTTTTGTGTTTTGCATGCTAGTCTCATATCTAAAACCAATAGGTTACTAAAGTTTTGAAAATTCTTGTACGACAGAATACAACTTTGGAAGTGATGTAATGTATTGTATTGTAATGTATTCTTTCATTTCTGAGCATGCGTCGTCTTGGTCTTACGATTTTTTCAGACAAATACTGTGCTGATTAAACGAAAATCGTTCATTCTGGTATCATACAAGAGAAGTGTTTAAGTTTTTCCCTTCAGATAATTTCTCATGAACTGTCAAAATCTGTGTACTAACAATCAGACTATTGTACGATCAATTCGAAAGCGGTATTTTTCCTCTTATTTTCTCATCATCCTAGGCCAGCCTTTTTTAACCAGTGTGCCCAGGCACCAGTGGCGGCTGGTGCTCATTTTTTTTGGGGGGGGGGCAAACAAACCTCCCAGTCGAACCCCCCCCCGATCAGCCAATTAGTCGATCGTCCCACACCACTTCAAGGTCGTGGGTGGCTTCCCCACTGCTTCTCCTCCTCGTCGGCTTCCCAGGGGGTTTTGGCGGCTTTCCAGCTGCTTCTCCTCCTCTGCGGCTTCCCAAACGGCTTCTCCTACTGGCCAACCAGTCACTTCTCCTCCCGACCAATCAAGCCTTAGGACCTGATTTCTGACTGGTCAGGAGAAGAAGTAGGAAGACATTAGCAAATATTGATTCACTAACGTCACAGAAGTGAGTGGGCTTGGGGCTCAGTGCTCTGCGCCCTGAGCCCACCCATTTTGAAGCCAATTAGTGCCTCTGGCTCTGATCATGTGCCTCTAAAAAAAAATAAAAACAAAAAAAACCCATCAAAATTCTTCATGAGCTACTTTGCCATGTTTGTCACACGTATGGCAAACCATTCAAGCTAATGTGCGGCGCCCTACACTGTTGCATGAAGAATGCACTGAGAAAACGCATGCTAGTGCGATGTGCTGGAGTGAATGGGGCCTAAAGGAGATTTACGATCAAATTGTGTAATGTATGGTCAGTCCTAGGCTAACCATACACAATCTGATTGTACAATCTCCTTCAGATTTACCATCGGCATCAACTACAGTGAGGGAAAAAATTATTTGATCCCCTGCTTATTGACAGAATAACAACAAAAATATCCAGGAAAAACACATTTTTAAAAAGTCATAAATTGATTTGCATTTTAATGAGTGAAATAAGTATTTGATCCCCTATCAATCAGCAAGATTTCTGGCTCCCAGGTGTCTTCTATACAGGTAACGAGCTGGGATCCCCAGGGCTTGGAATACACTGTGCAGCATGCAGTGCATTGTGGGGCACTTGGCGTGCGAACATCCCGCCGAGTGCCCCGCAAATTGCAGAGCCTCACTGAGCATGCTCTGGTGATGTCTATTGTAAATGTGAATCTCTCCTAAACACTGCATGTTTAAGAGATAATCATTGTACCTACAGTTAAGCCTTGTTATAAGTTTACCTGTAGGTACAAGTTTAAAGTGATAGTTTACTACAGCTTTAAGTCAAAAGAAAAAAAAAAACACATCAGCACAAGAGGGCGGCACAGTGGTGAAGTGGGTAGCACTCTTTCCTAGCAGTAAAAAGGGTTTGAATCCCAACCACGACACTACCTGCCTGGAGTTTGCATGTTCTCCCTGTGCCTTTGTGGGTTTCCTCCGGGTACTCCGGTTTCCTCCCACACTCCAAAGCCATGCTGGTAGCCTAATTGGCTTCTGTCCAAAAATTGGCCCTAGTATACACTATATTAATGTGAATTGGGGACCTTGGAGTGTAGGCTCCTTGAGGGTAGGGACTGATGTGAGTGTGTGTGGAGCGCTGCGTAAATTCACAGCTCTATATGGGTAGCTTAAATAATAATATAATAGATGAGCATCTTAATGAGACACAATGTACAGGGATAGGGACAATTGTAGAGACACACCCACACTCACTCAGGATGGACTGGTGTCTTTATTAAGCCTTACTAACTATGTAACAAGAGAACTTACTTACAGTCAATGATGCTGCTTGCTGGAGCTTTAGTTGAACTCTTCTGTCCTTCAATGGCCCCCTACTCCCACCGCAGTAATCTTCCGGTGCAGTGGGGTTAAAAGAGACAAGGGATCTGCCATATGCACTCATCAGGAGTGTCAACTATGCCAGCTCTTTCCGCCCACCTCCTCCATTCATAGAAGCTGTACTATAGCTTCCATGAATGAAGAGCAATCCATATATTGGAAAATGTGTGGATGACTGAAAGGTCCATCTCCTCCATTCATAGATCATGTTTCATTCATGGAATTTATAGTGTAGTGCTACCAACAAAACAGGCACTGAATGGTTTGGTCCCCTGGCTTCCAGTGATAAAGACCCTTTAGGCAAGTGATGGCGAACCTTGGCACCCCAGATGTTTTGGAACTACATTTCCCATGATGCTCATGCACTCTGCAGTGTAGTTGAGCATCATGGGAAATGTAGTTCCAAAACATCTGGGGTGCCAAGGTTTACCATCACTGCTTTAGGCAATACCATACCCTCTGAAACACCAAGCCTGGAGCAAAGGATGTCTATTTGGGCAGCATGCCCAGCAGAGGAAATATCAGTGAAAATAAACATAAATAATAGCAATTAACAGTTGCAGTAATAATTCACAAGCAAGATATTATCAAACCTGATTTCACAGGGTACATGAAACCTGGCTCAGAGGATCAAAAACCACACCCCGTAGGCCCTGACTTATAGGGGAACCCTAATGAACAGTGCTAAGCAATGCGATCAGTGCATCTCAACTGCAGTCATGCCACTGCTTCATACTGCATACAAGCTGCTGTATGGTAACGCAGCTGCTGGTGTGAAAAGACCCCTAAGGGCTAAAAGTCACAATCCCTCCTCATTCTCTCCCACTGGCAAAATGTATACCTTCTAAAGCTCCAAAATGTATTGGAGCACTGGTGGACAAAGTTTTTGTAATTCCAATCGGAAGGGAAACAATCAAAAATCTTCAATCAAATCCCTAGGGGGCTCAAAAGGGGTAATACTTTGTCTTTAGATAGAAGAGCAGCAAAGATGGTGGACAGCAGCCTCTCACTACTCTTGTTGTGGAGTTTCTTCCTCTTGTGAGTGTCTGGAACACTAGACACTAGAGTGTCTGGAACACTACACAACCGCTTGTGAGTAATTGCTTTATCATTTTATTTAATAAATACGTTTACAAAAAGATAATGCACATGGCTGGTGCACCCCTTTTTTCTTTCTATCTTGTTGTCTATTAGGATTCCCCATCCTTGAGCGCAGCAAGGCCTGTTTCGCTGTATTACCTGTCTGGTCATCCACTTGTGCGCAGGAGTCATTTCTTTTTCAGAATTAGCACTTTACAGGCAGGGACCACGGGCTCCTTTGGTGTGTAGAAAAATTTGCAGTGTCCAGCTACATTTCTCTTGTGGCTACTGATCCCAACACCACCTCAGGCACTGACAGCCCACCTGACTGCAGCTGCCCCTTTCTACTAGCCCTCCTGGCTAATCTTCCCACAGTCCCCCCAGACTGTTTCACTCACCTGATGTCTTCTCCCTGAAGATCTCCCAGACGTACTCGCTGGCTCCTGCTGTCCTCACACCTGCTCCCATGCCACTGGACAGGACTCCTCTGTGTGTTGTGAGGGGATCCCTCCTGCACCCGAGCCTCAGGCCCGAGGCACCTCCCCAAGAGTAGGGGGCTAACCTCAAGGGCCATCGACAGCTTCTTCAACACTTCATCTCCAGCTTCCAACCAACACCACACTGCCCCTGCTGGGCTGACCCTGAGTATTTAAAGTTGCCTTCCCCCCTGCCAGACCATTTGGCCTGGGATTGGTTGGGGCCCTCATGAATACTCCAGGCAGCTCCTCCTAACCTCCCTCTCATTCTTCAGGAAGCTTCTCCAAGGTTCCAGCAAGTAGGGGGAGATGCCAGAGTTGCTGCCTGATGAGTCACCCAGCCTCCCTGAGTCACTCACCCTGACCCAGATTCAAAACACAGGCCTGGCTGCCAGCCAAGCCGAACAATTTACCTACACTACAGAAAAACGTATCATACTAGCACACTAAGCTAGAGGGTGCTACATTCCAAATGCAAAAGTTCTCTCTTGCAGCTCGCCGGGTCAATCCATTCCAAAACACAGCCCCTGCAAACACTCATGGATCACTCTGGCAACAGCAGTCTCTGGATAAGTGTAGTAGTGCTTATTAAATCAGCGCTCAGTAGAGTCAGCAACAGGCCTTACACAGCACCCTTCTTTTTGTAAACTGACCAGAGCCGGGCTTTCCAGTCCTTTTCGTCTTCTCTCTGGCACCATTCTCCTGGGATTTGTAGATCCACAAAGTTCTTCCTAAACAGGGGCTGCCTCCAAAGAAATACACTCCACACAGTTCCATGCAGGTCCCAGCTGCACACTGTTCTGATCACTGCAGGGGTGGGCTTTCCCCATGCTGCAGCTATAACCAATCACAGTCCCTTATCTTCTGGTGAGTTGGTGGATGGGGCTCTCAATAGAGGTGGTTGTAGGCATGCAACCTGTGACAATATCTGTGTCTCTCCCTCTCCTCTTTCCTTGCACAGCCAGATAAAAATAACACATAAACGTAAAAGAAACATGTATTAAAGTCTAGTGGACAGATAGTGAGCAAAAGTAGAGGTTACCTTCAGTAAAAATCAGTATTTCCAGAGGTATACCCAATCCATACTGCACTCTATATTGCACTTATTTCAAACCTAGACCGCACCTATACCAACCCTATACTGCGTTATACAGAATCTTTAATGCATCTAAACCCCATATACCTTGTACCTGTGCCAAGACTATACTGTATCTATCCCGCACGCAGGTTAACTAGGACTGCCATTAAGTGCCCCCATGTTCTTAAAGGACCCCAAAGATAGCCAGCAGAAGAACATCACAAAAGGACTTCCCCTTCCATAATAATTATTCAGCACCATTTGTTCGCCTGCCCCCTCCACAACCATTCTATTTTCTTTTGGAAAGTTCATACCCAGTTGGTCTAGGACCAAGCTGAGTTAATTGTTACTGCTGAATATAACTTGAGCTGCCTTTACCTCTGGAAATACTGATGATTTTTGACTAAAGGTAACCTCTACAGCGCTGGTTTCCTGGTGTGAGACAAAGACTACCCATCTCACACCTGGAACAATGCAGAGTTGTTCTAAGGGGCGCTCAGTCATTGATAGGCAGCTTTGTATTCTGTGAGTCGGAGAACATCATCAGCTCACCAATCCAACTCAGCCATTTAGAGGAAGCTGAGGGGGGTTATCAATGAAATCAAACCATTACACGCAATGCACTCACTGTCTGTGTGATGCACTTTCTTCCACCAATAGCAGCAGACTTGCACTTGGCATCAGTGGGTTTAAAAGGTTAAGCGCACTTTAACCACCTCCATGCCAGTATGTGCGCTCATGTGGCTAAACATTAGGTCACCTTGGAGTGTCCACTTTACAAGAAAGGGTAATTTTTGAGGTGTTCGTCCTGTCCAGGCATTTTATTTGATATATCTTACATTACAAGGTAAGGGGAATAGATTGTTTCCAAATTTTCCCATTTTTTTTTGTTTAGATCCTTTAGTAAAAACCCCAGTTTTTTTTACATACCATCAAAAGAAAGCACATATGGGCCTATTGTTATATGAATGAGTAATTGTCAGTCAAACTATCACAGCACTGGAAACTTAAAAATGTCCTGGTAATAAAGGGGTAATACAGGCTGGTACTAACGTGGTTAAGAAACTTTTCATCTCTGCATTTGCTAGTTACTGTACGCTTTGTTAATGAAAGCTTGTGTGTGATTGTTAAAAAGGCAATGCGACAATTATAGCCATAGTTTTCATCCATAACGAATAGAGAAGGTAAGGCCCAGGTGTCATCTGTGATGAAGCATGTGAGGCCTTGATAAAATAAAATGGGGAAGTGCTGATGGAGATACACAATTGGGTTACATGGTATTATTGTATTTGCAGCATTTCTCTGCCCTAAACTAACTGTAATGATCCACAGAAAATCTTTCCTAGATAGACATTCTTGCCGCTTAGCTCTGAACACATGATTAGACAATGTATGAACGTGTCTGAGCTAATGCAGTCAATGAGCTGTGAAAGTGAACATAAAAACACTTTGGATCATTTAGTATAACCATTTTTGACATTAAATAGGATTTTCGCTAAAAGAAAAGTGTGAATGGAAACTCAAGAACTTAACAAATTGACTCTGTGAAACTCATTCAGTACTGTAATACTCCATCCAAGTATTGCAGCTAATGTTACTAACATGGGCCTCTGGCCAATATCATTTCCTATACAAGCAGCAGGCTGGCTATTAATTTAAAGTGAAACTCCACCATTACAGCCCAGAAAATAAAAATCATACATGCTCCCTATGTACTCATGAATTTCATTTCAGTTTATTTTACAGTAGCCTTGGGCTTTTATCATCTTAATATCTTTCTATAGCACTAACTCTATGACATTTATGATTCTGGAGTTCTGTGACTGCTGCTGAAAATTCAAAATATTAGATTTCCCTGCATGCACGGCTTCTGTCTTAAAGGCTGATGTGATGTGCACTGTATATGACCAGTGGTACAGTCTGTGTATGCCCTAAAGCTGTCCATACACTATGCAATCTGATTGTACAATCTCCCTCAGAGTTATCAAAACAATTTAACATGAGGGCAAGCCTAAACGATTCATTAAATTTGTAACAATTTAGGCAGGTCTGTGGGAAATATAGTTGATTGTAAAACTAAAGGAGATTGTACAGTAATGCTGCGTACACACGAGCGGAATTTCCGTCAGAAAAAACTTGGATGGTTTTTCCGTCAGAATTCCGCTCAAGCTTGCCTTGCATACACATGGTCACACAAAAGTTCTCTGAATTTTTGACCATCAAGAACACGGTGACATACAACACTGCGACGAGCAGAGAAAATGAAGTTCAATGCTTCCGAGGCATGCGTCGAATTGTTTCCGAGCATGCATGATTTTTTGCGCGTCCGAATTGCATACAGACGAACGCATTTTCGGATAGGAACTTCTTCCGACTGAAATATAGAGAACCTGCTCTCAATCTTTTGCTGTCTGGAATTCTGCCAGCAAAAGTCCGATGGAGCATACACACAGTCGGAATTTCTGACCAAAAGCTCGTCTCCGACTTTTGCTGGCAGAATTTCTGATCGTGTGCACGCGGCATTAAAATGTATAGAGTATGGTCAGTTTAACTACTTCAATACTGGGCACTTTCACCCCCTTTCTACCCAGGCCAATTTTCAGCTTTCAGCGCTGTCGTTTTTTTGAATGACAATTACGCGGTCATGCAACTCTGTACCCAAACAAAATATTTATTATTTTTTAGACAGATAGAGCATTCTTTTGGTATTATCACAACCGTGTTTTTTTATTTTTTGCTAAATCAAGTAATATTTCTCCTTCACTGATGTGCGCTGACAAGGCTGCACTGATGGGCACTGATAGGCTCCACTGATGGGCACTGATGAGACAGTACTGAAGGGCACTGATGAGGTGGCACTGATGAGGAGGCACTAATATGCAGCACTGATGGGCACTGATATGCAGCACTGTCGAGCATTGGTAGGCAGCACTAATGGGCACTGATAGATGGCACTGATGGGCACTGATAGGCGGACTGATGGGCACTGACTGGCATCACTAATGGGCACTGATTGGCATCACTGATGGGCATGGACTGGCATCACTGTTGGGCACTGTTAATCAGGGCACTGATGATCAGTGCCCTGTTTAACTGTGCAGGTCTCCCCTGTGAGAAAATGCTGCTGATTGGCTCTCCTCTCTTCTCACGCTGTCAGTGTGAGGAGAGGAAAGCCGATAACCGTCATTTCCTTGTTTACATGTGATCAGCTGTGATTGGACACAGCTGATCACATGGGTAAAGAGCATCGTTATCGGCTCTTTACAGAGTTTGGGGATGCACTGTGTCCCAGGCACACAGCGCGCCACTGATCACCGTGCTTCACAACAGCACAAGCGCAGCGAGAGTGGGACAACATCATATGACATCATCCCAGAATGAGAGAGCCACCCTCCCACTGATAAGGGGTGTCTGTAGATAAAAACAAGTTGTGCATCTTTGACCAAGTTGAATAATGCCCTTGCTATGGGTGTAGGCCATTTATGTACCTCATGAAGCCTGACTAGAAATCCTCTAGGATGCTGCCAAGGAGGTTGTTAGGAGAAGCCTAGCTGTTACTGATTAAAAGCCTTTCACCTGCACTTTCTCTGCCCGGATGCAATAACCCTGAGCTCAGCATTTGAGAGCTCACTCCTGTGACAGGGAAGAACAGCAGTAACGCTGAGCTTCACTTAGGAAAATTCTAGAAGTTTTCCAGTCAGGCTTCAGGAGGTACGTAAATGACTTACATCTGTAGCAAGGTCATTTTTCAACTTAAGTCAAAGTTTTTTTTTTAATAACACTTTAAGCCTTAGGGTGTCCCCAGCAGTCATTTTTTCTGTGTATGTATCACTCATGATAAGCAGGACACTATGACAAGCAGGAAGGGGCAGAAGAATATAAGAAGAGTGAAAAATCCTTAAAATAGGAGCCTTAACGAATTCTGCATTCTTATTATTTGATTGAGCTCTTGGGACCATCGCCAGATCTTTCTTCTCATTAGTTCATATCATGTTCAGTTGAATATATGCATATGTTTATCCTAATCGTCCATTCTTATGTAGCACAACTGATGCAACACATATTGTATACTGTACAATGATAATGTGCATTATTTTGACTGTGTTAAAACCCTTGAAAAAGCAATAAAATATATGTGAAAGAAAAAAAAGGAAAGACAACATCAGGTGCACACTAGCGTAGTAATCAGGATCAAGTAAGCAAGAAAAATAATTGGTTAAATTGTATCTATCGTGATACAATATAGAGGCATTGAGTACTCTAGTTCCATCTAGTGGCCTAAGGTGCCAGCACCAGCGCTATAGATTTCTGTACAAAAAAGTTTTACTATCTCTTACTGATAATGAGTATATAGTGTGTACGATATACGATTACAATTTACTGTAGCAAGAATATTTTCATCCACCTATATATAAATTGGATCATAGAACATTTTCCTTACATTTCCTATACCACTTTATATGACTCCCTGTCAGTAGTCCCTTTAGTGCCTGATACCAACACAGTGTGCTAATTCAGCCATCTTTCCCTATATGGTAAAGTCTCTTACACAGGCGAACCTCAATTAGGCCACAGGACCTGCTAGATGAAGGTCAGGGATGGCAAGGCTTCTCTCACTCCCCGATGTGTTCCCCACTGACCACCCAGGCAGTTCAGAGCTGCAGAGGACTCTTTCTCCTCCTCCAGCACAGCAATACATCTTGCTGATCAGGGGTGTCCAGCTCTCATACCCCAAGAACCTTGGGCCCCACCCACAGCTGGCATATAAAGGGCACTGACTTCACCCTGTAGGCAGGTAGTGGTTAACGCTGCCCCAGCTGGGAAGGTTGAAGTTAATTGTGTTTCCATGGTTTTTTTTGGTGGGTTTTTTTTGGGTCCTGTGTGCTAAAAAAAGGATGGAGGCCCAGACCCTACGGTTCTCCTCGGCCGCGTTCTGTTTTGGTCTGTCCTTTATTACTAAGGGACCCTTACCGGTTGCCAAAGTCTGGATTTCCAGTGCCATGCCGAGGACGGAGGTCGATACCATCAATGGACTCAACCAGTAATGGACTTTTTCTTATCCAGTTCTGCTGGGACAGCCACAAGCCACTAGTGATGTTAGGAAAAAGACTGCTCTTTGTTTCAAACTGTTATCTGTATATGTCATCATGTTAATTTACTCAAGTAAAGCGTTTAACCTTTGCTTTTGCCTGGTCTGGAATTGCTGAAGAGGTGTAATGCAAGTAATCAGCACATGTAGTTACAGCTCGGGTCACTAAACAAACCGAGGCATGAAGTTAACATAGTGAAAAGTACAAGCAGATGGTTACCAAGGGTAATGAAGGTTTCTCTATCAGCCTGAAGTTAAGCGTGTACATGTAACAGGCAAGATAGCCTCTTGCAGAGAGGGAGATATTGTCCGCACTCCTTCAGCAGCGATCCATCTCCCATAGCAACAGGAGCAGATCTACACCGCCGGAGCCCTCATCCTGTACACAGGTATGGAAGAGAAAGAGTTAGGTGCATGGGGGGATCCTACACCATTGCTGGAAGTGGGGTAGCAGTGATATGGTGGACAGGTGGGGAGGGTAAGGGCTCTGCGTGCCCCTCCTAATTGCACAAGTGATTGTGGTGATGTACAGTAATATAAAAAATGTTTATTAGAGATCAGTCATCTGTTCAAGTAAAGGTACCTCATGTGTATGGCAGTGACCATGTACAAAGTGCCTAGCATAGCCCAGAAGAACCCACCCCAGGGTAGGCCCCTCATGTGACCCATGCTTGGTGCCCAAGGAGGAGGGAAACATGAAAACATGAAGGTGTGATGACCAATCAGACCGCTTTCCCTACAACCTACTGCATCACAAGGAGAGACAATAAATAAAGGGGCACTACACCTGCCAACAAGAGTGTATAGTAATGTGGTTAATTCTGAATTTGTTGTGTTAACATCTGATGTGGTGAGTTAAAACCCAGAGTTGAAAACAGGAGGTTATAACAGGGGTCATAGTACCTATGTAGTGTGAGTACCTGAGTGTTGTCTGAGTAGTGTGTGTGGATTGTTAGTACTTGTGTATTGTGTACTTTGTACTTGTGTATTGTGAGTGCACGAAGTTCTGCGAGTGCACATAGTTCTGCGAGTGCATGTAGTTCTGCGAGTGCACATAGGTCTGCAAATGCACATAGGTCTGCGAGTACCTGTGTATTGTCTGGAGCTGAGAGACTCTCCTAGCTGCCGGGGGAAGAACTCCAGTGAGAGTGGGGGGGAAGCGAAGGGAAAGGAAAGACAGATTCTGGTGGTAGGGAACTCAATTCCTAGAAGGACAGAGAGGCCAATCTGTAACAAATAAAAAAGTGAAAAATGCAGCTCTAAGAGAATATAACAACCCCGGAGATCCCTCAGGGGTAGATATTCAAAAGTGAAATAATGAATGATTAAATAAATACACATTCAAAAAAGTCAAACAAGTGCTCAGTGCATAAATGAGAACAATTAGATAAACTCATGTGGACTGTTATAGAGCAAAATACCATGAACAAAAGGAACATACAGTGGGGACGGAAAGTAATCAGACCCCCTTAATTTTTTCACTCTTTGTTATATTGCAACCATTTGCTAAACGTTCAATTTTTTTCCTCATTAATGTACACACAGACCCCATATTGATATAAAAATACAGAATTGTTGACATTTTTGCAGATTTATTAAAAAAGAAAAACTGAAAAATCACATGGTCCTAAGTATTCAGACCCTTTGCTCAGTATTTAGTAAAAGCACCCTTTTGATCTAAAGAGTGCGTCTGCAGTTTGGACAGCGCTAGAGCGGTGAGAGGAGCTAGGGAAGTGTTTAGGAATGGGGTGGGGGAGACTAATATATTTAACTCAGGTGCTGTCCATTTCTTCTGATCATCCTTGAGATGGTTCTACACCTTCATTTGAGTCCAGCTGTGTTTGATTATACTGATTGGACTTGATAAGGAAAGCCACACACCTGTCTATATAAGACCTTACAGCTCATGGTGCATGTCAGAGCAAATGAGAATCATGAGGTCAAAGGAACTGCCTGAAGAGCTCAGAGAAAGAATTGTGGCAAGGCACATATCTGGCCAAGGTTACAAAAAAATTTCTGCTGCACATAAGGTTCCTAAGAGCACAGTGGCCTCCATAATCCTTAAACGGAAGACGTTTGGGACGACCAGAACCCTTCCTAGAGCTGGCCCTCTGACCAAACTGAGCTATCGGAAGAGAAGAGCCTTGGTGAGAGAGGTAAAGAACAACCCAAAGATCACTGTGGCTTAGCTCCAGAGATGCAGTCGGGAGATGGGAGAAAGTTGCCGAAAGTCAACCATCACTGCAACCCTCCACCAGTCGGGGCTTTATGGCAGAGTGGCCAGACGGAAGCCTCTCCTCAGTGCAAGACATATGAAAGCCCGCATGGAGTTTGCTAAAAAACACCTGACGGACTCCAAGATGGTGAGAAATAAGATTCTTTGGTCTGATGATTTAATCATTCATCATTTCACTTTTGAATATCTACCCCTGACGGATCCCTGGGGTTGTTATATTCTCTTAGCGCTGCATTTTTCATTTTTTATTTTTATACACAATATGTCTTATTGTGGATGCTGGCTGCTGGTTTTTTTTATATTAGTAGTGCAACTTTTTTCTAACACACATTGTACAATCTGTAACAAAGACCTGAAGCGCCAAACTGTATGTTGTCTACCGGGTGCTCAGGTTTGGCACATCACGGATCTGGTGGACAGATTACTGGGAGGGGCTGGGGAAGACCCAACTGTCATGGTGCAAGTGGCACTAATGACAAAGTTAGAGGCAGATGGAGTGTCCTAAAGAACGATTTTAGGGACTTGGGAGCTAAATTGAGAAAAAGGAGCTCCGAGGTAGTATTCTCAGGAATACTACCGGTACATCGAGCCACACCAGAAAGGCATAGGAAGATTAGGGGAGTAAACAAGTGGCTGAAGAGCTGGTGTAGTAAGGAGGGGTTTGGGTTCCTAGAGGACTGAGCTGACTTCTCAGTCGATAACCAGTACTTTAGAAGGGATGGACTGCACCTAACTGAGGAGGGTGCAGATCAGCTGGGAATGAAGATGGCCAAAAAGTTAGAGGGGTTTTTAAACTAGGCGATGGCGGGGAGGGTCCAGAGGTAGAGATAGTCAGCTTGGAACATATTCCAGAGGGTAGTATTGGGGGCATTAGTGGTAGGTTGAGCAAAGCACATAAACCCAAGGTAAGTATAGTAGCAAGTCCTACTTGCAATCATGGAACACCCAATAAGAGGATAATATGCGACCGGTCTAAACTACGTGGCATGTTCACCAATGCCAGGAGCCTGGCGGACAAGATGGGTGAACTAGAGATACTGTTGTATGAGGAGGATTTGGATTTTGTGGGAATTCCAGAGACCTGGTTCAACAGCTCTCATGATTGGCTGGCAACCATTCAAGGGTATACCCTTTATCGCAAGGATAGAGAGGGTATAAAAGGGGGAGGGGTATGCCTATATATCAAGAATAATGTACAAGTGAATGTAAGAGATAACATCACTAAGGGAGCTAGGGAGGAGGTGGAATCCTTATGGGTAGAGCTCCAAAGGTATGAAGCTAAGGGGAAAATAATACTAACTTGAGGGAGGAAGAGGAGACAGATCTCCTATCACAATTTGGATTAGCAGCAAGGATGGGAAGTGTTATCATAATGGGGGATTTTAATTATCCAGACATAGACTGGGCGGATGGAACCACGCATTCATCTAAGGCTCGCCAGTTCCTAAATGTCTTGCAGGAAAATTTTATGGGTCAGACGGTAGACGCACCAACTAGCAATAAAGCGTTACTATATCTACTGATTACCAACAACACAGACCTGATCACGAATGTGGAAATACGGGGCAATTTAGGTAACACGATCACAGTTCAATTGGCTTCAGTATAAATCACACAAATAGGAAACATAAGGGGAATACAAAGACACTGAATTTCAAAAGAGCCAACTTCCCTAAACTACAAACCTTGCTAGGAGGCATAAATTGGGATAAAATCTTAGGAACAAAGAACATGGAGGAGAGATTGGTTTGCTTTAAGAGCATATTAAATGAGGGCATTAGCCAATGTATCACATTGGGTAATAAATTTAAAAGAGTGAACAAAAGTCCTGGATGGCCTAACTACAATGTAAAAATGCATATAAAAGCAAAGAAGGCCTTCAAAAATACAAAGTTGAGGGATCATCAATAGCACTCAGACTTTATAAAGAATGCAACAAGAAATGTAAGGGTGCAATAAGGGCGGCTAAGATAGAACATAAAAGACACATAGCAGAGGAGAGCAAAACAAATCCCAAGAAATTCTTTAAGTATGTAAACAGTAAAAAAGAGAGTACAGACCATATTGGCCCCATAAACAATGAGGAAGGACATCTGGTTACAAAGTTCTCCTCAGTCTTCACGAGGGAATCGAGGGGCTTCAGTAACCAAAACTGCAGTTTTTATCCCGATGACACATCACAGGAAGCACCTCCATGCTTAACAGAGGACAGAATTAGAATTAGACTTAACATTAATAAATCACCGGGACCAGATGGCTTGCACCTGAGAGTACTTAGGGAACTCAGTCAAGTAATTGCTAAACCATTGTTCCTATTTTTACTGACAGTCTACTGACTGGAATGGTACCAGCTGATTGGAGAAAAGCCAATGTAGCACCAATATTTAAAAAGGGCCCAAAATACATCCCTGGGAATTACAGACCAGTTAGCCTAACATCAATAGTATGTAAACTCTCGGAGGGGATGATAAGGGACTATATACAATATTTTAGTAATGAGAACGGTATCATTAGCAGTAATCAGCATGGATTCATGAAGAATCGTCCTTGCCAAACCAATCTATTAACCTTCTATGAGGAGGTGAGTTGCCATCTAGATAAAGGAAGGCCCGTAGACGTGGTGTATCTGGATTTTGCAAAAGCATTTGACACAGTTCCCCATAAATGTTTACTGTACAAAATAAGGTCCGTTGGCATGGACCATAGGGTGAGTACATGGATTGAAAACTGGCTACAAGGGCGAGTTCAGAGGGTGGTAAAAAATGGGGAGCACTCGGAACGGTCAGGGGTGGGTAGTGGGGTCCCCCAGGGTTCTGTGCTGGGACCAATCCTGTTTAATTTGCTCATAAACGACCTGGAGGATGGGGTAAACAGTTCAATCTCTGTATTTACGGATGATACTAAGCTAAGCAGGGAAATAACTTCTCCGCAGGATGTGTGAACCTTGCAAAAAGATCTGAACAAATTAATGGGGTGGGCAACTACATAGCAAATGAGGTTCAATGTAGAAACATGTAAAATAATGCATTTGGGTGGCAAAAATATGAATGCAATCTATACACTGGGGTGGAGAACCTCTGGGGGAATCTAGGATGGAAAAGGACCTGGGGGTCCTAGTAGATGATAGGCTCAGCAATGGCATGCAATGCCAAGCTGCTGCTAACAAAGCAAACAGAATATTGGCATGCATTAAAATGGGGATTAACTCCAGAGATAAAACGATATTTCCCCTGCTCTTCAAGACTCTGGTTCTGGTCGCACCTAGAGTATGCTGTCCAGTTCTGGGCACCAGTCCTCAGGAAGGATGTACTGGAAATAGAGCGAGTACAAAGAAGGGCAATTAAGCTAATAAAGGGTCTGGAGGATATTAGTTATGAGGAAAGGTTGCGAGCACTGAACTTATTCTCTCTGGAGAAGAGACGCCTGAGAGGGGATATGATTTCAATTTATAAATACCGTAATGGTGACCCCACAATAGGCATAAAACTTTTTCGCGGAAGGGAGATTAACAAGACACGTGGCCACTCATTAAAATTAGAAGAAAAGAGGTTTAACCTTAAATTACGTAGAGGGCTCTTTACTGTAAGAGCGGTCAGGATGTGGAATTCCCTTCCACAGGCGGTGGTCTCAGTGGGGAGCATCGATAGTTTCAAAAACTATTAGATAAGCACCTGAACAACCGCAACATACAGGGATATACAATGTAATACTGACATATAATCACACACATAGGTTGGACTTGATGGACTTGTGTCTTTTTTCAACCTCACCTACTATGTAACTATGTAAGGGTGCAACAGAAGGAAGTTCCCACCAGAAACATGTTACTGTATTTTCCTTCCCACCTGCTGTACAGGCAGTGTTCTAGGAAATGTGTCCCCTTTTCAGAGCAGGATTTTGGTTCCAGCCTGCTGCTGCAGCTGGACATATCATATAAACTATATAATAGATGGGCAAAGTGAGGCTGCGTAGATGAGCACAGTGAGACCGCTTAGATGGGCACAGTGAGGCTGCAAATGGGCACAGTGAGGCTGCAGATGGGCACAGTGAGGGTGCTTAGATGGGCACAGTGAGCTGCTTAGATGGGCACAGTGAGGCTGCAGATGGGCACAGTGAGGCTGCTTAGATGGGCACAGTGAGGCTTCTTAGATGGGCACAGTGAGGCTGCAGATGGGCACAGTGAGGTTGCTTAGATTGGCACAGTGAGGCTGCAAATGGGCACCCTTCCTTTATCTAGATGGCAACTCACCTCCTCATAGAAGGTTAACAGATTGGTTTGGCAAGAACGATTCTTCATGAATCCATGCTGATTACTGCTTAATGATACCGTTCTCGTTACCAAAATCTTGTATATACCCTGTTCCCCCAGAGTAATGTATGTCCCATGTGTCTTGCAGGTAAGAAATATCAAATCCAGGACCATAACTAGCACTAAAATCATTTAGTGAATGTTGCTGTGACAAGTAAATGCTGCCACAGTGTATTATGAGAACAAACTGTATGATTTTTATTGTACTTTTGCAGATATATATTCCTAGTGTGCAGGACATGTGATTTTTGCAATCCATTACTGAAATGTTATTCAGAAGCATTTGAGACTATATGTGCACAGTTTCATGTATGTTTGCTGTATTTTATGATTGTTTTGTTCAGTTGCACCCTGTTTCCCCAGAGTAATGTATCCCATGTGTCTTGCAGCTACCATCTATTAAACAACCCAATTTAACCCACCCCTATTGCACTGTGGAATGTATTTATTTATCATATGTGCAACAAAACTGGCGCCCAACATGGGGCGTGGGTGAATAGAACGCAGAAAAGTCGCAGAAGTGATCGCTGCATGTGAAAACAGTGAGTTAAAGAAAACTGCTGCAATTCCTGTAAAAGAAGCCCAGAGAGGAGACCACTTGTCTGCAAAGAGGAACAGAGACAAGGAATGAAGACAGCCTATGGTGCTGTGAAGGATATATGATAAATTAACCCTTGTGGTGCCAGAAATATCACATATACCAATGGAGATGGAGAGTGTACAAGATGAAATTAGCCGATCTCTAACTCAGATGACAGTCAGTGAGCTGATTGAAACCTGTCAGTTTATCAAAGAATCAGAAGAAAGTATGGCAAGAGGCAAAACCCATCGCCGTTACATGAGGATAGTTATTAAGGTGCTGGATGAACTGGTAGAGACTGAGAGTGCAGAGTCTGTCATGGAATTTCTACAGGCAACTAGAAAATTAATCTCTGAGTTACAGAAAAGAAATAATGCTGAAGAACCAAGTGATAGTGACAAAGATTCCCCAACTGAGCAACCACAATTAGAACATTTAAAGCGACAGTAGCACATTATGCAGGAAAAATTCCAAGAAACAGCTAAGATGATGAAGGAGCAGATTAAATAACTCAACATTACAAATCAAAAGTCAAGGGAAAGCCATTCAAGATAGGTGAAACGGGACAGAAGAGAAACTGTCTTATACTAACCTCATGCACCAGCTGATATGGGACTGCAGAAAGGATACTCAGAGTCTGAGCTCTCCAATGCTCTTCTATGACGCGGTATACTTCAGTTTCAATAGCTGGACGGTCTCTCCTTCTTTAATACAAGATATACACGGGCCCCTGTTTTAGATATATTTTGGAAGATGTAAAAGAGTAGGTATTTTAGCTATTTAATTGATTAATTATATATATATACTACTAGCTGCACCATACATTTTGTGCTAGAGCTTTTTGTATTCTCTCTACTTTTCCATCGTTAACAATAAATACCTTATATTTTCTACTACGGGGATTTTGTATATGAGGCCTACCAAATCAAAGGTATTTTTTCATTACCATTTTGCTGTTCTCTCAGTTTCTTCTTTGGATGGTTGAGCACATGCTTTTTAATATAACATGTTCTAATGCGTTCATGTAACATTTCTGTTTTTAATTAGAATATATCTCATTTCAGACAGTGAGACTTGCTCTCTGTTTCTCTTTTGTTACGCCTTTGAACCTTGATTGTGTCCTGAAGAAGCTTCACGGGGAAACGCGTAGACGCACAAGGGCTCACTGTACTGACTGTATCAGTTTTCCTCTTTTTTATCTTTTTTTGAACACTGTGTTTGTACAAAGTATTTTTTATAATAAATTATATATATATTTTTTCACCTCTCCATTGTTTCAATGCCTAAAAAGTCAGATTTCTGGCTACTCAGGTAGTATCCCCTTCTTTGTCTTATACTAACCTCATGCACCAGCTTGATATGGGACTACAGAAAGGATACTCAGAGTCTGAGATTGTGGAAGCTGTAGTCAAGGCCATAAGTCCTGATTAGAGTCTTAGCGGCATGTACCAACAGCTGATTAACATCTTACAAAACAGCAAAGAGACTCCTCAGAACATTCTGTTTAGAGCCATTGAATTAAAAGATCGCCTTTTGTTTGTTTCACAAGAAGAAGGTTCAGATGAACGCTTTGGGACTGTGCTAATAAAGAAAAAATTCCTAAGGTCAGTAGGTACTGGACTGAGAAGTGACCATATCAAGTTTCAACTAAAGCAATATTTAGATGACCTTTCTGTTTCAGTTGAGTTGCTCAAAGAAACAATAAATGAAGCGGCTAACATGAAGATTGAAAGGGAGCAGAAGCAAAAGAAATCGCTGGCCAGCAAATCGATGAATCTCAGCGAGTGCCAGTCCAATACTCTACATTGTACTCAAGAACCAGTTGCTATTACTAGCACAGCTTGCACAGTACCATTGCCTCAACCACACGTGAGTAGTCAAATAACTCAGCAAACCCTGAATACTAAACTTGATCTTGAGAAGATGATACTGCAGTTGTAAAAAGAAATGTTAGAAATGAAAAAGCTTCTTCAAAGTTTAGGGGATATACATGACCATGTATTTAAAGGGCCTGCAGCAATTCTGAGAACAAGAATAAGAGGTTGTGAGTATTGTGAAAAGACAGATCGGGGAACCACATGTGACCATTGTTTCAAATGTGGTCAATCTGGACATTTGGCAAAAGGATGCAGAGCAACAAAACAGAACCAGTTAAAGAGAAGAGGATTGCTGCTGAGGGACAGACAATAACCTACGCCGCACCTGCATCTCAAAGTCCCATACTTCCCTGTACCAAAGAAACTACTAAGGCAAAATCCCACAGCAATGAGTACCCTCAGTAAAATTTTAAACTCTGACCCATCGCAGAGAGCACAGGGCTGCAGTACCCAGCAACCATCCCAGACTGCTGATAGGCTGTCAGCAACAATGGATTGTAGAGAGCACAGTACAACAATGGATTGTATTACCTCAAAACATCATAGTAATTTGCTGAATATCATTGGGAAAATATGCTATGTGAACTGTAAGATAGACAACATTCCTATCTATGCTTTATGGGATACAGGCTCTCAGGTTAGTATAATCAATGAGGGCTGGAGGCAACAATTCTTGCCACATACAGTGCTTAGAACATTTGAAGAATTACTCGGACCAGGAATTTTACATGGAAGAGCAGCCAATGAGACTGAAATTCCCTTCTCTCGATGGGTTGAAGTAACTTTCCAGCTAACATCAAGTCATAATAACACAAAGCAGATATTAGTGCCACTTGTAGTATCAGAGGATGATAAAGTAGCAGAGAAGCCAATCATTGGTTATAATGTAATTGAAGAAATATTCAAAGAAACATCTGCTGAGGGAAAGAAATTCATTCCAGGTTTTGTGGACATACTAAGAACAGCTTTAGATTTGTCAAAAACTTAAACTTATTACAAGCTAATTGTAGTGAAAACCGCAATGCTCTACTAAAGACTGGTACCAAGAGCCAAAGAATTCCTGCAAATAGTGTAACCCGCGTAAGCTGTACTGCTCACACAGGACCCTCACTGCAAGCTCAGACTGTTCTGTTTACACCTGGTGTAGGGTGACCAGACATCCCCGGTTTCTGGGGACAGTCCCCGGATTGAGGACACTGTCCCCGGACCAAGTCTGTCCCCAGTTTTGTCCCCAGATTGGATTTAAACAGGGGCTGGGGCAATTTCAAAGACAGCTCGTGCAGAATAAAAAGAAAAAATCTGAATTGCACCCCCCCGCCCCTCCTCTGCCGCTCCTACTAGCTTATGGGGGTTTATTCTTTTCCCATTATCTGTGCCCCTTTCTGATGATCATGTGCTGGTCAGAGCGGAGGGACTATTTCTTCAGTTTCAGGTGCATGCCCCTTCAGCTCCACTTGCATGTTCTTCTGCCTTGGCTCAAGTCCCGACCAGCCGCCTGCCTGCTTATCTCCTTGCCTTCCCTGGTGGAGTGATCTTCCTCTGCTCCTCTGCTCCCCACCCAGTAGTAGCCGGGGCCCGAAGAGTAAAGCCCCATACATACTATCAGATTTTCTGCTGATTTTTGTCTTCAGATTTACCAAAACCATGTATTGCAAGGGCCTGCCTGATTGCATATAAATTGAAACTCCTAAGGTTTGACCTCGTATTATATGGTTTTGGTATATCTGAAGGAAAAAATCAGCAGAAAATCTGATGGTGTGTGTGGGGCTTTAGACTTGACAGGCTGTGAGGTGGGCGGCGGAGACGGGCAAAGAGTCGTCGATTGCTGCCATTACTAGTAAAAAAAAAAAAAAAAATATGTCCCCGGATTTCATTTTAAAAATCTGGTCACCTTAACCTGGTGCCATTCATCATTTGCCTGATGGGCTGTATATCAGTGAAACATTAGTGACAATTCAGAGAGGACAGTTCACCAAACTGACAATTCCAGTTTGGAATACAACCAAACAGAACATTGTTTTACCAGGCCGAACCAAGCTTGGATGCATTGAGCGTATAAAGACAGCATATCCAGCACAAGTGAAGCTGAAACAAGTGGTGGATGTATCTACGTACTTAGTAAGTCATGATCTACATGAATCTACAAAAAGAACAAAGGACCGGATGGACAATATTAACAAGGTTGATTCTCTTGAAAGCCATACTAATCAAGAGTTATGGGTTCCGTCAGTGCCTCTAGAACACCTCACTAATGAGGAACAACAAGTAGTCCAAAAGATGTTAAGGGAAGAATGCAATGCTTTTGCAAAAGATGACTCTGATGTTGGATGTATTCCTTCCTTACAGTTACAGATTCGCCTCAAAGACAACACACCTGTCAAGAGAACTTATATTTCTGTGCCAAAACCACTGCACCAAGAAGTAAACGAGTACCTGCAGGACTTGCTAAACCATGGATGGATCGCAGAATCAAAATCTTCATACTCCTCACCCATTGTATGCGTAAGAAAGAAAGATGGCAACTTAAAGCGGAGTTCCACCCAAAAGTGGAACTTCCGCTTTAAGCACTCCACAACCCCTGACATGCCACAATTGGCATGTCATTTTTTTGGGGGGGGGAGTGTGTACCTTATTTTTAGTGGAACTTCCTGTCCCACTTCCTCCTTCCTCTTTTTGGCCTCCTAGGCGACTCCTCCTCTCATCCTAGGTGGCCCCACCCTGCCAGCGATCTTCTGGGACACAACACAGGTCCCAGAATATTGGCTGGCCAATAGCAGAGTGCAGCTAGGGTTGCCACCTGTCCGGGATTCACCCGGACAGTTTGGGTTTGGAATCATGCGTTCGGGTTTCAGACCTCCTGAAACCCGGACACATTATTCAGGCCAGACTATGGGGTTGCAGTTGTGTAAGCCGAGAGCGTCTGTTACACTCTCTTTCACACTGCCCAAAGCCAGCACTAACAATTACCCCTCCCCCCACACAGATGGAAGAGGAGAAATGGCTTGATCTGCTCCTCTTCCTCCCGCCCCTACCGCTCTGTGTCTACCCACACTCCAGCAGCCTCAGCTACATCTGGATGAGAGGTGCAGACTGCCAAGGGGTGCGTGAGCTCACCATCCATCCCTGTCTGTTACTGAAGTCTACCCCCTTCTCTCTCCTGCCTCTGAGTGAGTACACTATGGTAAATCAGGGTTCTCAGAGTTCCCCCTTACATCAGAGTCCTCTTCGTACATCAGAGAACATTCCCCCTTAGATCAGGGTTCCTAGAACATCCCTTATGTTAGAGTCCCCAGAGTTCTCCCTTACATCAGAGTCTCCAGAGTCGCCCCCCCCCCCCCTTACAGTGTAAGGGAACTCTGCGAGTTCAAAAGTAAATGGGGAACTCTGTGGACTCTGATGTAAAGGGGGACTCTTGTGATTAACTTCATTTTATTAGAAATGTTATTTAATTGCAAAATATATGTATAGTTCATACTATAAAAAAAGATTGCTGTGCACCGCTAAAGTGTTCTGGTTTGACTTGAAGAAAAGGTGGCAACCCTAAGTGCAGTGCGACTCGCGCATGCGCAGTGCGCTCCCGGCCGCAAAGCCATAAGCTGTCACGGCCGAGTGCCCACAGTTGCTATGACGGTGCGGAGGAGAGGAGAGGGTGAGGAGCGAGGCTTCAGGCGGCTGCATCGCTGGACCGTACGACAGGTGAGTGTCCATTTATTAAAAGTCAGCAGCTATGCTTTTTGTAGCTGCTGACTTTTAATAAACTAAAAAACGGGTGGAACTCCACTTTAAGGTTATGCTGTGACTACAGAGAGTTAAACCAGAAGTCCATTCCTGACCATCATCCAATTTCAAGTATTCAAGACATGCTTGGCAGTTTAGGAGGGAGTTCATGATTCTCTGTGCTAGACCAGGGAAAAGCATATCATCAAGGATTTGTGGAAGAAGCCAGTCGGCCATTAACTGCCTTTATCACACCTTGGGGTTTGTATGAATGGACCCGAATACCCTTTGGTCTTAGCTCTGCACCTGCCGAATTCCAACGCAGTATGGAATTGTGTTTAACTGGCTTGAGGGATGACATATGCCTGCCTTATCTAGATGACAATCTGGTCCACAGCAAATTATTCCATGAGCACGTAGAACATGTACGGCTTAGTACTTCAACGTTATCAACAACATGGAGTCAAACTAACAGCCAGAAAATGTGAGCTTTTTAAAGTCAAATTCCTGGGCAAAGTTGTGTGAAAAGATGGCCATTCCATGGATCCAGCTGAGATTGCACCTGTACTTGCATTGTACTTGCACCTGTACTTGCATTGAGAGATAGGAGACCAGAGACTGTTGGAGAACTTGCATTGTACTTGCACCTGTACTTGCATTGAGAGATAGGAGACCAGAGACTGTTGGAGAACTCAGAAAATTATTGGGGTTCATCTCCTACTACCGCCCCTACATACAAAACTTCTCCAGAATTGCAAAGCCTCTCTACAACTTACTGTCAGTAGACTCAAAACCTACTCTGACTTTGGCACCTGCTAATCAGACCAGAAAGAAAAAGAAACCCATACCAAAATTGAAAGGTCAGCTTCCCTCCCATCATCTAATAGATTGGACTAACCACCATCAAGAAGTATTGAGCCAGCTTATTGAAGTACTAACTCATCCTCCAGTTATGTGTTATCCAGACTATTCTAATGCCGCGTACACACGGTCGGACTTTTTCGTCTACAAAAGTCCGACGGACCAAATACGGCGGACAATCCGATCGTGTGTGGGCTTCCCCGGACTTTCAGCGGACTTTTCCAGCCACAAATCTGACGGACTTGTCAGAGTCACGTACACGGCATAAGTCATTTGTACTTCACTGTGATGCTTCTCAAGATGGACTAGGTGCTGTATTTTACCAAGAAGAGGAGGGAAAATTAAAGTTAATTACTTATGGATCTAGAACTCTTACACCTGCTGAGAAGAATTACCACATGCACTCAGGAAAGCTAGAGTTTCTAGCAAAGAAATGGGCAATTTGTGACAGATTTAGAGATTACCTATATTACTGTCCATCATTTGTGATATACACTGACAATAACCCCGAATCTGAAAAAGATGTACATGCATCTGTGAAAACCCTGCTGAGGAACCTTATACCTGACATCACAGAACACCGCCTGGAGCTTGACAGAGCTCACAGAGACCTGCAATCCCTTCGATTGGATGGTCTCCCAAGAGACATAATTGTGAAACCCCATTTCTACTCCTTTGAGGAGGAGGTGATGAGGAGGTCCAGGGGATCAGATAACCTCAAATTGCTTGGACACAGGATCCAGATTTTTGCAGACCTATCATCATATACGGTTCAAAAAATACGCTCTCTCAAACCGTTACTCCAACTTCTGATTGAAAAAGAGATCACTTATCGGTGGTCATTTCCCCTGCGACTGAATTTCTCCTACAGAAATAAAAGTTACGGCTTCTCCTCATTCGCAGAGGGAGAACGACTGCTGCTTCAATTGGGCTTGATTACATAGGATCCACCCCCCCCAGACCGGCGGGAGCTCCACTTCATCTACAAAGAGGCCCTCGCCAGCGAGTCCGCTGCAACCTACCTGGCTGAAACAAAGCACCAAAAGCTCTAAAGAAAACCTCCCGTCATGATGTGATGGCCCTTCCAAGGTTCAAGGCCCTGATCCGGAACTCTACTTCTGCCAACTCCCGGTCCTCAGGGGCATTTTTGGGTCCCCCAATGGTCTCTCCTTCCATGATCTCCCCATAACGAAACTGACACCTTTACTACACGGACTCAACCGTAATCCAGCTCCCTGTTGTATCAAGACAGGCAGCAGCCATTCCTATGAGTGTTCAGGACTGGAACAGGGGCAGGGAGGTTCTTACTTCCTAATTAGTCCTGTATCACCATTCGAAGGTTGATAACTTTATTAGGCTACCATCAGTGGTCTGGTCTTACCCCCATAGATGGTCCTTTAGCATGTGTCCCTTGTGGACAACCTTTAGAGCACCAGAATGCTTAAAGTTTACTGTATAAGCTTGCCCTGTTCATACAGTCTTTACTACGCTGCTGATATGGCTTGCTGTCTTGACAGGGCAGTGGAATCTCTCATCGCACAATGGGAGAATATAGCCTATAATGTGTCTTAGTTCATGGATCTCTCACTGTATTGTGTCTGCCTGCCCCCCTGGGGCCCTAGGTGGGAGGTCGGGGACCCTGGGTGGGGGTAGAACATGGTGGGAGGCTCTTGGTTAGCTATTTGTTTCTAAGTTGATATTCTAGTTGGGATGTTCTGTTTTTGGGATTTATTAGACTGCTTTATTGTCTTCAGTTACCTTAACTTAAAGGTGGAGGGGCCGTGGTGGACCCAGTGCACCTCCAGTGGGAACCAGGAGCACCAATAGTACCTTTGGTTTCTTACCCAGCTGTCCTACTGTAAGAGCGCCGGTCCTCCCGGGTTTAGGGGTAAGGTATGGCTGGTCCATCCTGCCCCGAGGTTTGGGGGGGTCTGGGGACCCCCACGTTCTCATTTTTTGTTTGTGTTACATGCAGGATTGTATAATGAAACAGGTCTCTGTAACTTTCTTGTCTTCTCTCCTATTCTTTCTCACCACTCTCCTCTCTTTCTCTCCTACTACTCATCTGAGTGCCCCCAGGCTCTGCGTTCGCCTCTGGCCTCTCCTCAGAGGTCTCGTGTCTACGGCAAGCCCACCCCTCAGGACCCTCGGGGTTCTCCTCTTATATCGGCCAGGTAAGACTTGTGACATAAGCATAGCTTCACACCTCCTATATCATGTCTGACCCTCACAACGTCTCTCCCACCCTCAAAATTATTTCACATAACACCCAGGGACTTAACTCCCCTATCAAAAGGAGAAAGTTATTCCAACTTTATCAGTCCATGCACGCAGATATTCTCTTACTTCAAGAGACTCACTTCCCCATATCCTATCAAATCACGTTAGACACTTCCCCAATTTTTTTTATCCTCAGCGACCAAGAAAACAAAAGGTGTAGCCATTTGCTTTGCTAAACATATTAATCTCTCCCAACCAGAGACTGTGGTAGATCCTCTGGAACGTTACATTCTAGTCTAGTTCTAGTGAACTATACACCTTTGTTTCCTATTACTCCCCTAACAAGGGTCAGAAAGTTTTTTTTGACTCGTTGCTACATAAACTTCAACCACACCTTAAGGGTACAACCTTTTTTGGTGGGGATTCTAACACAGCTTTTGATTTTTCCCTGGATAAATCTGGAACCAGGATATCGAAACCCAAGCGCCCTTCCAGACAAAGCATTAAAATAGCGAAACTACTACATGATGCGGGATTGATTGATGTCTGGAGGGAAACTAACCCTCATTCTAAAGACTACACGCATTTCTCGGCGCCCCATAATTCCTATGCCAGGATAGACCACATCTTCACACGCACCACTACGATCCCTTTACTTGTGAAATCCAAGATTGTAGATACCCCCCTATTAGACCACTCAATGGTCATTCTGACCACCCGCAGACCCTCGGGTCATAGAGATCCCCCTCGCTGGTGCCTGCAGGAATCCATTCTTAGTGATCCAATACAGTGCATCATCATAAAAGAGTCCATTCAGAAGTACTTCAGTTTTAATACTACGACTGACGTATCCCCGGCTGGGCTGCACATAAACCGGTGATCAGGGAAAAACGAACTAAATTAACAGCCAAACTTAGAGCAGAACACAAAGCAGACACGATTAAACTTACTGCAGACTTTTGATCCCTTGCAAAAGCACACAAACTAAACCCCACCCCGGAATTCCTAGCTAAATTAGACAAGGCCGGGCCCTCCTCAACCTGACCTTAACGACAGCTGCCGAGAAGTACCTCAGATGGACGGCGACGAAATTCTATTCTCAGAAGGACAGGATCGGATCAAAACTAGCGGTCAAACTTAGTCCCAGGCCTCGCTCCCTGGCATTCCCGAAAATTAGGCTACACTCGGGAGACCTGACCCAGAATCCTTCCAAGATTATGGAAGCTTTCCGTCAGTTCTATTCTGATCTGTCAGAACAGGCTCTGCTGGGCGGCCCTATCTGTGATCCGGAGATGTAGGTGAGCTCAGATCACAAGTCTCACTCGCAGCCTGTATCTCTCACTGTAGCAGAGTGAGGAGACTCGGGACTGTGTGATGGCGGAGATCTCTGCTGCTGGAAGAGGCAGCTCTCTAATTAGGTAAACTAGCCAGCTGTGCGAGGCCCCTATGACCGCCTATTTCGCCTAATTAGAGAGCTGCCTCTGACCACAGCGAAATTACATTTTTAAAGGAAAAATTGCCATTTAAAACTGATCGCGGCTGTAATGAATTGTCAGGTCTCGGAAATATAGATAAAACTCATTGAAAAAAAGAGCATGGGATCCCCCCCAGTCCATTACCAGGCCCTTTGGGTCTGGTATAAATATTAAGGGGAACCCTTAAACCATAATTTAAAAAATAAAATTGCATGGGGGTCCCCCTAAAATCCATACCAGGCCCTTCAGGTCTGATATGGAAATTAAGGGGAACCCTGTGCCAATTTTTAAAAATAATGACGTAGGGGCCTCCCCCAAAATCCATACCAGACTCTTATCTGAGCACACAACATGGTAGGCCACAGCAAAAGAGGGTGGAGAGAGAGCACCCCCCCTCCTGAACCATACCAGGCCACATGCCCTCAACATGGGGAGGGTGCTTTGGGGTAGCCCGGGTGGACCCGCCCCCTCTCACGTTGGGCGGTGCGAACTTACATCGTGGACATTTTTATTTTTTTATTTTTTAATAAAGGACTTGTCCCAAGCTGTCTCTTTTACCATTTTTACTTTTTTTGTGAAATGGTAGGGGTACCCCATTACCAATACACACAGGGAGGGAGGCCGTGATCTGGGGGTCCCCTTGTTAAAGGGGGCTTCCAGATTCCGATAAGCCCCCCACCCGCAGACCCCCACAACCACCAGGCAAGGGTTGTGGGAATGCGGCCCTTTTCCCCAGCAACAAAATTTTGCATTGATACATGTCCCCTGGGGCAGGACCCAGGTCTCCAAACACTTTTTATGACAATAACTCGCATATAAGCCTTTAAAATTAGCACTTTTGATTTTTCATGTTAGTGTCCCATAGACTTTAACGGTGTTCCGGCGGATTCCGAATTTGCCGCGAACACCACATATTGTTCGCTGTTCGGCGAACATCTGGTTCATCTATAATTGAAAGATGAGGTCCTGGAAAATTAAGATCCTATTGAGAAATGTAGCACTAACTCTCGGTGGAGCTGCTGGTTTAAGCGGGCTTGTTACCTTCACTCTCCTTCCCTCTGTTTTACCGGCACCGGGTCTAGGGTTCCATTGAGTTTACCTCTGGACGATACACGCACCAACACTTGAATACGTTTTCAATGCTTTATTAAACAATTCACTAGGGAAGTAGCAGGAAAGAGACAGAAGGGAAACTGCAGAATAAACTCAAATATCTTCTTGTAAGGTTCTTGACAAATGTCCTGGTAGGATTTAGATATTACAATAGAATGCGCTCCCCTCGTAGGACACACTCTCTGCACGCCTGGATAGGCCTCTCTCACTTGCCTAGCAGCCAGTACGTAGCACGAACAAAAGTCTCTGCCACAGACTTGTTTGTGGCAAACCTGTACGATCCTCTGACACAGGATGTATCGGTTTTCTGTAATGAACGTCAGTCACAGTGCTTGAACCTTTAAGCCAAACCCGGCAACACCATGCTGTATAGTTACTTTTTAGGATACGTCCTCCAACTGAGTCACCAGGCCCCTCTCCAGACCAGCACGCTGTGTGATCCTTCCATGACGGGTCCTCCCCTGGGTTCTCCCCAGTTGTCCAGCTTCTTCACTTCTGGATAGACAGCTCAGGACCATTCCTCGGCTGCTGTGTTAGGCCCCAGACAATCTTCTGCAGCAGCGTGGGTCTCCGGAACAGAGGACCACGAGATTGCTCTCTAACGCATACCTGTCGGCCAGGAGGGCCAGCAGGTGGCTGTAAAATTGAACCCCTCAATATGGCGTCTGTTCCATAAATACCCTCGCCCAGAATGCAACTCGGAGGACCACCTCCACCGAGTTGTCTCCGGGACAGAAGAGCATCCATACGCTTCGACACGTTGCCCTTCCAACACTGACCAGTGATATCAGCGACACCCTCCGGTCAGTCTGGAAACACACACAACGTCAGCCAAGCTGGAACAGAGGCAAACTTAACCTATTTAACAAACAAGTTACTAAATTTACCTAACATATGGTAGATCGCAAATCTACCAGCGCTACAGAAGCTACCATATATGTTGTTCTTAAAAGGAAGTGTGAAGATAGTTCAGTGTATGAAGTCAAACCAGAGACTGGAAAAGGTAGAACAATAATCCTACACCGCAATTTGTTATTGCCATGTGACTATTTACCTGTAGACCAAGGTCAGAAAATGCCAGAAAGACCCGGTACAAGAAAACAAGAAAAATGTCAAAGTACCACAAGACAGCTCACATAGATCTCTGAAGATGACTCAGAAAATGAATCTGATAATGAACAAGAGCATTGGAAAGCTTTCATTACTGTAACTCAAACCAGGGGCGTAGATAACGGGGGGGGGGTCAGGGGTGTTCAAACCCCCCCCCAGGGCCAAAATAAAATGCATGGTGTCCCTGCTCTGCAGCTGCACATGGCACCAGCAACAGGCAGCACTGCAGTCAGTTGCACACAGAGTGTAATAATGCCACTGGAGCAAGTGTAATAGATCATTAGGCATACCCGCATGCATGTTGTGGTACACCACCAGGCGGTCTATCAGGCTGACAGAGCTATCACCAGACAGTTGACTGAGGCTAAGCTGAGTTTTCTATTGCTTGTGCTACTGACAGGCCAGCTTGGCACTGGCAAGCTTGTTGTGCTCACCGGCTTACTGATTCATCAGTTGGCACCACAACATGTCTGCCAATGCCAGAGCCAGGCTGGACTTTCTGCTTCCCTCAGTGGCATGCCTTGGCTCTGTTTTACCCCTCGTTCATACATATGTGGTACAGGAAACGCTGTGCTTCCTGTGCGTTTCTGCACTGCATTGCAATCACACTGTGTTTTTGATCTGCTGCAGGTGTCAATTCAAAGTTAACAACTCCATAAAAGAAGGTCACAAACGCAATGTTTGTCTGAACCAGATCGCATGGTTGGTTTTCAAAAAAAAGGTGCCTGCACTTCTTTGGTGCGATGTGGTGCGATTCAGCCCATTCCAAATGGGCTCAAATCACATCACACAGAAACGCATGTGAATTTCACAGGAATGCAGTGCAGTTCCTGTGCAATATACATGCAAACTATAGTGTGAAACCAGGCTTACTGTGTTGATTACGATGCAATCAAGGCCCATTCATTTTGAATGGGCTCAAATCGCATCATGCATGCACCAATTTTGGAACCGCACTGCAACCGGTTCGCATGGTCATTTTGTGAATGCGATCTGGTGCAGGCAAACACACTGCTTTGCAACCTTAGCTTGGGGTGTCGTTAAACCCTTTACAACCACTTTTTGCTACAGATAAGCCTATAATAAGGCTTACCTGTAGCTACCCAGGATATTTCTTAAACCTGCACGGTTTAGGAGATATCCTGGCAGTACATCCCCCCCCCCCTTTTTTTTTAATCTGTAAAAGTTAAAAAAATCAGAGAGTGCTCTGACACAACACGGTGCACTTTGCACCATAATAGCCAACCTTACTGAGGAGGTGCAAAGGGCACTATCTTCTTGTAGGTAGGCAGCACACTGACTTTGCACCTATTAAGTTGGGACACTAATACTGGACAATAGCCAACAGCGTTCATAAAAACTGGAAGAAGGAAAAAACTGAAATCAGGTTTGATTTTCTAAAGGACCTGATAAAATACAATTAGGATGTGATTGCTTACTAGGGGCAACACATATCGTTTTTCCTTTTTCCAGTCTTTATAATTTTGGCTCAATTTATTTTATGTAGCACTGACCCCCGAAGAAGCTGCTGGTTTAAAGAGGAAGTAAACCCTGATGGGTTTACTTCCTCTTTGTTTCCCTGCAAAGGTAAAGCATAATGGGCTACTATGCATCACATAGTAGTCCATTATGTGTCACTTACCTGAGACAGGAGCCTGCGATGTCACCGCTGTCCCCTTTGCTACGGAGCGCCCATCTTCTTTCCGGGTATTGTGGCTCCGGCGCTGTGATTGGCCGGAGCCGCGATGACGTCACTCCCACGCATGCGCACAGGAGCCGCCACTAATGGTATATCGCCAGTAGCAGTGGCATGCTCAGTGCGCCTGCCCGCCGCTGTCCATGCGCCGTAGACAGCGGTGCCTGTCTTTTTGCAAATATCTCCTAAACTGTGTAGGTTTAGGAGATATTTCTTGGACCTACAGGTAAGCCTTAAACTAGGCTTACCTGTAGGTCAAAGTGGTCTGTAAGGGTTTACAACCACTTTAAATTGGGCTTACCGTTACCTCACCGTTCCACCGTATCCGTCACAGGGGTCCCATTAGAAGAATGTTCAATGATGTCTACACCAAACACTCAGTTTCTTTTTCTCCAATTCTTTTATTTAACAAAGTCAGATAGAGGGATGGGGGGTTAAGGGAGATTCAGGTACCTGGTATCGCGGATCAGGGTATTTCTTCAATCCAGAGGACAAACGGTTTCCACAACTGGATATAGCAATCACCGGATAGCCCTCTCTCACTGACCTATCAGCCGATGCGATGCTCGGTCATAGTCTCTGCCACAGACTTGAAAAATCACATTACGGTCATTACACAATCCTCTGCCACAGGATGGTGTAAGCAAACTTTTGCAAGATTAAAGCATAACTGCGCAGTACTAGTTTCTTTCAGCCGATCCAGCGATACTGTGAGGTAGGTGACCCAGGTTGCATCCTTCAATTGAGTTTCCTGGTTTCCTTCAATCAATCGGCTTCTCCCCGCAGGCAAGACAGCACAGGACCACCCTCTGGATCAATAGGCCCCAGAACTCTGGGCATACTTCTTCAATAACAAAGCCTCGGGCCAGCCCTGAGACAGCAGAGCTGCCACGGCACACCTTGGGCCAGGAGGGCCTTCAGGTTGGGAACAACGAACCCCGACAAATTGACGCTTGTACGTTAAGTACCCTTACCCAGAATGCACAGCGAGTGAACTACTGCCACTGGGCTGTTTCTGAGTAAAAGGGGTACCCAATGCATCCAGCCTGTTGCATTTCCAACACTTACCCGTGGCTACAGCGACACCCATGGCCAAGTGGAAACTGACACAATCCATCTGAACTGGTACAGAAACCAGCGAATTTACCATAATTAGTCTGAGCTAAACTACAGCTTCAGACAAACTTAAATTTACATAGATAGCACCTGCCCATCAGGAGCAGGCGCTACATTTATTTAAAAAGTCTTTTACTTAGTACCTGCTGCTGAACCCCCCCCAGAACAAAAAAATATCTACGGCCCTGACTCAAAGTGACCACATAATGCAAAAACAACATATTTGAATCCAGAAGCAGAAGAGTTCTACCCCTGTCACTTAGAAACAAGTGAGGATGCTACAGAGACAGCTACAGAAGACAATCCTTCAGTTGAGCAAACTGAATGTTCATCAGGAAACATGGAAGATGACATTTCATCAGCAGAAAACTCAGTAGAGAGTGTTGAAAGTGTTGCAGATAAGCAAGAGGATGATTCAGATTCATTGCCTCCAAGAAGACTACAACCAAGCAGAGACAAAAGACAACCAAAGATTTTGACTTATGAAACTTTGGGTCAACCAAGTACTGTTACCAGAAATCTAATTGTATAGGTCATGGACTGTAGTCATGCATTACCTGTTTATCCTAACTGGTATTTAGGTCCAGAATGTTTTGCTGAAGAATCTATTTGGTAAAAATTGGTTATGTGCATTGTTCCAATGTTTATTCACTGTGACATTGTGCCATAGTTATTTAGCTACACCAAACATGTTATATGTTACTTTTGTTTTCATAAGGATGCATTTCCTATTACAGATGGTAAAGCAAAAACAGTTTAGGTACTGGAACTAGATTACAGAAAAAAAAGGTTGGCTGGAAATGAACATGGAAATGGAAATGGAAATGGAAAAGGAAAAAGAGTAAACAAATAATGATATTGGTGGAAACTATCAGCTGACATTGCCAATGTACATTTAGTCTTCTGCCATGCGCAAATAAGGAAAGGGACAAAAAGAAGAGTATGTCCCCTAGTTCCTCATCATCTTTAATTTACTTAACTTATACAAATATGTGTGGAATGGGTTTACTAAACATTTTGCTGCACTAGTGTAGCAATAACTCTTGGTGGAGCTGCTGATTTAAGCGGGCTTGTTACCTTCACTCTCCTTCCCTCTGTTTTACCGGCACCGGGTCTAGGGTTCCGTTGAGTTTACCTCTGGACGACACACGCACCAACACTTGAGTACGTTTTCAATGCTTTATTAAAGCATTGAAGGAAGTAGCAGGAAAGAGGTAGAAGGAAAACTGCAGAGGAAAACTCAAATACCTTTTTTAGTAAGATTCTTGACAAATGTCCTTCGGGGTTGGATATTTCAGTAGAATGCACTCCCTTGGTGGGACACACTCCTTGCATGCCTGGATAGGCCACTCTCACTTGCCTAGCAGCCAGTACCTAGAACGAACAAAAGTCTCTGCCACAGACTTGTTTGGGATGAACCCGTACGATCCTCTGCCACAGGATGTATTGTTTTTTTCTGCGATGAATGTCAGTCACAGTGCTTGAACCTTTAAGCCAAACCCGGCAACACTATGCTGTATAATTACTTTAGAATACGTCCTCCAACCGAGTCACCAGGCCCCTCTCTAGACCAGCATGTTGCATGATCCTTCCATGACGGGTCCTCCCCTGGGATCTCCTCGGTTGTCCAGCTTCTTCACTCTGGATAGACAGCTCAGGACCATTCCTCGGCCGCTGTGGTAGGCCCCAGACAATCTTCTGGGCCCACCCCTGCGTCGCAGCGACATGGGCCTCCTGAATGGAGGACCACGAGAAAGCTCTCTAATGCATACCTGTCGGCCAGGAAGGCCAGCAGGTGGCTGTAAAAACTAACCCCAAAATATGGCGTCTGTCCCATAAATACCCTCGCCCAGAATGCAACTCGGAGGACCACCTCCACTGAGTCGTCTCCGGGACAGAGGAGCATCCATACGCTTTGACACGTTGCCTTTCCAACACTGGCCAGTGGTAACAGCGACACCCCCGGCTCAGTATGGAAACACACGCAACGTCAGCCAAGCTGGAACAGAGGCAAATCTAACTTCCCTAACGAACAAGTTACTAAATTTACCTATCAGATGGTAGATCGCAAATCTACCAGCGCTACACTAGCAAAAAGACATCGCCGGGTACTATAGCGTGCAATGGGCCAAGTGAGAAGCTTTGACTTAACATCGGGAGAAGTTGTCACAGAGAGGATGTTTCCACAAGCAAGCCAGATTGCTACTTACCCATGACTCCTTAAAAATACTGTAACACCGCAAGAAAACTATGCTTTATCATAGCCCATTTGCTTATGTTGAGGACGACATAAAATTTTGTGGGGGAGAGTGTAAAAGATGTATAAAAAAAGGGCACCCCTCAGAAATAAAGCTTATATTATACAGTTTATATGATATATCCAGTTGCAGCAGCAGCCTGGAGCCAAAATCCTGCTCTGAAAAGGGGACACATTTCCTAGAACACTGCCTGTACAGCAGGTGGGAAGGAAAATACAGTAACTTGTTTCTGGTGGTAACTTTCTTCAGTTGCACCCTGTTTCCCCAGAGTAATGTATGTCCCATGTGTCTTGCAGGTAAGAAATATCAAATCCAGGACCATAACTAGCACTAAAATCATTTAGTGAATGTTCCTGTGACAAGTAAATGCTGCCACAGTGTACTATAATAACAAACTGTATGCTTTTTATTGTACTTTTGCAGATATATATTCCTAGTGTACAGGACATGTGCTTTTTGCAATCCATTACTGAAATGTTATTCAGAAGCATTTGAGACTATATGTGCACAGTTTTATGTATGTTTGCTGTACTTTATCATTGTTTTGTTCAGTTGCACCCTGTTCTCCCAGAGTAATGTATGTCCCATGTGTCTTGCAGCTACCATCTATTAAACAACCCAATTTCACCCGCCCCTATCGCACTGTGGAATTTATATATTCATCATATGTGCAACAGAGGCACTTGGATCGTCCCTGGGCGCTGCTGCAGCAGCAGCTCAAAGCGGCCCCAGGGCAGGCGGCCTACCGGGAAATTTCCCGGTATCCCGGCAGGCCAGTCTGGCCCTGGGTACAGTTTGCAATTCAAAAAATTGATGGTTGCTCCTACTAATATTTAACTCTGTAATGGTTTGATGTCATTTTCCTTCAGCTGTAATATGATAAGATGTGACATTAAGGGCCGATAACATTTGACATTTAATACATATAATATAAATGTTTTTCAGAAATGTACCATTATATATTGTATCTAAAAACATACTATATGATGTAATTCACATGGTCTTACCAATACGTTCCTTGTTGCATTGTATCATATCTGTTAATAAGAAATAAAAGTTTATTGTGAAAAAAAAAAGCCACTAACCGCTTGTGAACAACAAACCGAAACCAGAAGTGACATAATCCTTGACACTGGTTTCATACACCATAGAGATGATCAGGGAATGGGAGTTCCTCCTTCACCTCTATGGTGTGCCGACGGCGGGCAGTGGTGGGGGGAGTTGGGCCCTTACACTCCCTGTAAAAGTGATTGGATGTCTGTATACCTGCTGAATCCTTTTTTAATTAAAGTGCTTCGCTGTCGCCATAATAACTACTAAGTCCACTGAAACCCGGGGACACACAGGTATGTCCATTTGTGGGAAGCGGTCATGTCTTTTTTTATGATTTGGATAGAGTGGAGAATAGCTAGAACCTGTCAGGTTATGCCCCCCCCCATGTCACAATTAGAGAGATTCACTCCCTATAGTTGTCTTAATAACCATTGTCACTGGAACAGAAAGTGATATAGAATCCAAAATCTTAGAATTCTTATAGAACAGAAATAGAAGAAATCTTTCAAAGGGGATATTTGTTGAGGTGACAACTGTCCAAGAGCATTTCCCTTTACTTTGGAGAGATTTCCTCTCATTTCCTGTTGTGTCTATAAGACAGGAAGTAAGACCATCTTCCCTATGGGACACAGATGGCAAAGCAACTCATTTAACGGTTTCCTACTGTATTCAAAACAAAATGAAAAAGTGTTAGCTACATATATACTTTGATTAATGTAATAACAATTGGACAGACTCATTATAGGGTACACAGCTTCAGTTTCAGAGTCCCAGCAGATAAAGAGATCATTGCTTATGTGTCAAACACAAGCCTTCCAAGCCAAATCTGGCCCTCCAGACTATTTCATGTGGACCTTGCACCTCTCCTGACCCCCCTTGTCTCAGCTCCCTCCTTGTCTCAGCAGTCGCAGCAGAGAGGAGGACAGAACTCCTCTGCCAGGTCCTGTGCTTCTATGTTCAGCTGCAGAGAGGCTTGTCTCTATCCCCACCTCGTTTCAGCAGTTGGCCAGCAGAGAGGAGAACAGAACACCTTCTACAGATCCTGTGCCTGTGTGTGGAGCCGCAGCACCCCCTCGTCTGTCTCACGCGCTCTCTTTACAGACACTGCAGCTCACAGTGGGAGGGTTTCAGCAGCAGAGGCAGTGCTGTCAATCCAGAAAGCATGTGGGCAGAATTGGTTGTGCCAAGTTCTGATTGACAAGCTACAGGCTTGTGAATTAGCTGTGATAATGCTGATAGCCACATCCCCTGCATCATTTGTTTCATCCCACTGTAGTGAAAGCAGGCCCAGTCTAAAGGAGAATGGCAACTCTGCTCTCAATTCAGGATGAGTGCAGCATCATTGCCACCCCATCACAGGAAGCTGCATTGGATGAATTCACTGGTCAGATTAACATGTGTTTGTAAGTGAAGATGTGCTTAAAATATAGTACTGTAGCACATACAGTCAAGTCCATAAATATTGGGACATCAACACAATTCTAATATTTTTGGCTCTATACACCACCACAATGGATTTGAAATGAAATGAAAGATGTGCTTTAACTGCAGACTTTCAGCTTTAATTTGAGAGTATTTACATCCAAATCAGGTGAACGGTGTAGGAATTACAACAGTTTGTATATGTGCCTCCCACTTTTTAAGGGACCAAAAGTAATGGGACAGATTGACAATCATCCATCAAACTTTCACTTTTTAATACTTGGTTGCAAATCCTTTGCAGTCAATTACAGCCTGAAGTCTGGAACGCATAGACATCACCAGACGCTGGGTTTCATCCCTGGTGATGCTCTGCCAGGCCTCTACTGCAACTGTCTTCAGTTCCTGCTTGTTCTTGGGGCATTTTCCCTTCAGTTTTGTCTTCAGCAAGTGAAATGCAGCTGCTCAGCTGTTCCATGACCAGGTGTGTGTTATTCCCTCATTATCCCATTTACAAGGAGCTGATGAAAGGTCCAGAGTTCATTTCAAGTGTGCTATTTGCATTTGGATCTGTTGCTGTCAACTCTCAATATGAGATCCAAAGAGCTGTCACTATCAGTGAAGCAAGCCATCGTTAGGCTGAAAAAACAAAACAAACCCATCAGAGAGATAGCAAAAACATTAGGTGTGGCCAAATCAACTGTTTGTATACCAATAAGCCTCACTTGGGTAATGTGCAAGGTTGGTGAGCCCTCTTTTCTTGTCTTTTCTACAGTGTTCCATTGGGTGTCCACTGACCCTTGGAGGGCGGCAAGGTCTGTGCATTTACTGGAAGCCATAGAAATCCTAGGCGACATCTACTGCCTTCACATCACTTTCGAGTGCAGGAGATTTTTTTTGTTTGGTAGCACTACCCCCCGTAGGGGTTGCAGATGTCAGGGTTCCCCATTGCTACACAGCCAGTCACACAACAGCATCAGCTTTCATCTAAACAAAGTGAACAGCATTTGAACTTTGTTTTTGTGTTTTTATTAGGGGATAATAACTTGGAATATAGGAGTTATGGGATGCCCAACTTGATAGTGAGAAAACCAGGGACAACTTACTCCCTATATACAGCTTCAGTTGATCCAATGTACAACTCCAATTGATTCCTCTTTAGTAGCTAACAGTCTTTGTTAGATCAGCAACAGCCCCTTACAGGCTTGGAACTTTCAGTCCCTTTGAAAAGTAGGTCAATGTGTTGTGAACTGCATCCTAGAATACCTCCAACTCCCCTATAGACATTGGTCCCAGCTCTACCACTGTAGGAAATACTAGCCCACCTGGCTGCCTCTTCACCAGCCCATCTGGTTGCTTCCTCACCAGTCTACCCGACTGACCCTCTTCACCAGTCTACCTGACTGACTCTCTGGAAATCTCTCAGGGCAAGGAAGGGAAGAATTAAGCACACCTCTCTTCCATGGAGACCTGCTTCATGTGGCAGTCTCCCCCCTTGTAGCTTCCTGCACAGTGCTGTAGTACTCATACTGTCCTTCTTGCTCCCGCTGCTTCTCAGGGAAGACTCCTTTCAAACTTCTCCTGTTGTCACAATCCTCCCATGCCAGCACCTGAGCCCTGGTCCGAGGTAGAGCACCCCGCAAGACTAGTGGGTTCGCCTCAAGGGCCACTGACAGTCTCCTCAGCCCTGCATCTCCATCTTCCACCCGACTCCCCCGCCAGCATCACTCAATCATATTTAAAGGCTCACTTAGTCCACTGCCAGGCCCATCTCCTGGGGATTGGATAAGTGCCCTTGAAAATGCAGAACAACCCTTCTAGCCTCTGCCCTCCAGCTTCCAGAACGTTCTCCAACAACCCAGAACTAGGGGGAGGCACCAGAGAGCTGTCTGTATGAGTCTTGCAGCCCTGATCTAAAGTAAACCCATGACACAATTAAAGACTCGCAGGTTTAAGCATGAGTCAGAATATACATTTACCTGAGCTCACACTAGTAGCACACTAGAGGGTGCTATAATAGGATACATGCACACCACTGTATTTGGAATTTGACTATTCACCTGAGATCATTCTACTGAGTATGAAAAAAGTCAGTGGCAGGGGTTACGTCAAAGCACTTTTCCACCAAAAAGCAAAAGATTTGCAGCAGGAGATGCCCTGCAGCACTCAGACAGTTCTTGTTTCAGGCATTTCATTCACAACACAAATTTGTAGATACCTCATTCAGAGATAGCGAGTTATTTCATTTGGGTAATTTATTCATCTCACCCGGGCAGACCAAAGGCTGGCATTTAAAAGTATACTTGTCACAGACCTGGGCAATTCAAACTAAACAAATAGAGGAAAAATGCATAAGCAGTGGTTACCTTCAGTGCAAGCTTTATGTGAAAATGATCAGTAGTTTAGGCGTGGACTGTATGTGTCTGCAGTAAGTTGAAGTATGACCCAGTGTGTTCTGTGAAATAAAATCAGAATCATATTTCTCGTCTAAATAAACTAAGGAACAGAGAGTTGAGAGTAAGGCCTCTTTCACACAGGACGGATCCATGATGATCCGCCCCGTGAACATCCGCTTGCTCATCGGCGTAGCGATCCCCGCTAAGCAGTTGCAGGTCTGTCTCTGCACATTGTGCAGCGACGGACCTGTCAGAGCGCCACTCTCCTCTATGGAGGATCAGATGATGACGGACCGTAAAGTCCGTCGTCACCCGATCCGAAAACGGATGGAAAAGTAGGTTTTTTCTCCTTTACACTTTTTCGGATCGGAGCGGGTCGGATGTCAGCGGACATGTCACCGCTGACATCTGACGCTCTATAGAGGTCTATGGAGCGTCCGTTCAGGTCCGCCTAAAAAACTGACAGGCGGACCTGAACGAATCGTTCATGTGAAAGGGGCCTAATACTTTTAATGGCTAACTTCAGTTGACCTCACAGATAGTTTTAAAAGCAAAGGGCCCCTTTTAGTGGTTTTCCCAGCCAGAAGAAATGTCTCTGTGCCTGCAAAGTGTCTTCTAATTTCAATTGCAGTTATCCATTAATGATAGTTGTTAATATGCTTGATATTTTGACAAAAATTGTGATTCTGGATCTAGAAAGCAATGTGGCAACATTTTCTAGATAATTCTTTAAGGATATCACATTCCAAGAACAAAAATGTAACATATTGCAAATAATAATATAATGTAATATATTGCAGCCTACCAGTCCGTAGCCAGGTATGATTATGTCAGATTTTTGTGTACATTGTTTCGCATAGAAATTTGGCGTTTTATATTGTAGGCCTGTAATTCTTAGTAATAACACACTTAAATCTGTCCAAACAAGAGTCTAGTAGACATCACGGTTATGATAAAGTTTGAAATACGAAATTATAAATTATAATATAATATATAACTATAAAAAATATTAATATAATAATAATTAAATGAATTTCCTCACAATTCACTATCGCTCAATTCTGCAAGTGTTCTAATTTACTATTGCTGTTTCCTAGCTGGTCTAAAGCCACTTTTGACGTAAAGGGAAACTTTTTGGTTGCCATGAACAATCTCAAGTTTCCAGGCAGTAAGAACAGTATATATCATGTAAAAATGCAGGCAGGGCACTGGACAAAGCACTGGGGACAAAAGGGATGTGAAATGATTTGATACAGTAATGTAATTTGCAAGATTACAGTGTACTGTATGTGTTATGTATTGTGTACTTTTTAAATTTTGCAGCTGGGCTCCGCCCCCACGTGTCGTGACGGTCACAGTGAACGGAGCCTGGCACACAAGACATCGGGTGGAGGACACAGCAAGGGGACATCGCAGGATCCTGGGGACAAGGTAAGTATACTGGACCAGGATCCTGCAATGCAATCCCGAGTGTGGCTCGGGGTTACCACTAATGGTACTGAAATTTAACCCCGAGCCACACTCGGAAATACCGCCAGGAAGGTTAAATGACACCTTATAATTTCTTTTGTCAGCAGTAAATACCTATTTGATCTTGCCAGAAATGCAATGTTTTGTCACTTTCTGTTAATTAAACTAAAATCACAAACAATGTTATGTTTCTTACAAGCTACTACTACTTACAAGCTACAAATCCCCCCACCCACCCCTTCTCATATAATGGGGATAAGGAGGAAGATATTCAAAATCAGAACAGACTAGTTTGACAAGCATGACTCTTGCCACTTGATGGCAGCACAGTCCCATGCCAAGTAAGAATCAAACTACAATGATACGCAATCTCTGTTCTATCAAAAGCTTAATTGCTCTGTAAATGTTCCATTAGAAAAGTGATAAGCCTGAGGTAGAGGGGGATATACATAACAGGTACTATAGGATGAACACACACATCTCTGTATAGTGGTAATCTTAAGGCTGGGTTCACACTAGAGAACGCAGTGGCTCACAGCAGGAGTCCGGTGCGTCTCCATTCACCATTTCAGGTCTGATTTCAGCCCAAATATTTGGCTGAATTCAGACCTGAAACGTACCAAAAGACACACAGGACTTCTGTGCAATTCGCACCAGAGCCGCTGCGGAGATGTGTAAACCGGCTCCATAGAGAGCCAGTCACAATCTCCTGCTATGCGAATTGGATGCAGGGAAACACACATTCAATTCGCAATAAGTGTGAACCCAGCCTTAAAAATCATGATTTGTGTTCTCAAATATTGGCATATAATAATCCAATTTATGTTTTATGATGAACTGATTCTACACTGTTTCTGTTGAGTTTTAGCCATTTAGCTAACATGTGGTAATCTAGGAACCCCTTTGCTTTGTCTGTTTGTAATGCAGGAGAGGTATCTTTTTTTTTTTTTTTCGTTGCATGTGATTGGGTATTCTTTGCAAAGTAAAGCTTACTGATCTCTAAAGCAAATGCCCTTGCAGAGTGCGACTGCATTTGTAAAGTGCACAGTCTATTTGCCTTCAGTACATCAATCCTTATGTATCAAAGTGTCAATGTTAAAGCCTTAGACCCCATGCACACTATTAGATTTTCTGCAGATTTTTGTCTTCAGATTTACCAAAGCCATATAAGATGAGGTCAAACCTTAAGAGTTTCAATTTGTATGCAATCAGGCAGGCCCTTGTACTACATGGTTTTGTTAAATCTGAAGACAAAAATCTGCAGAAAATCTAATAGTGTGTATGGGGTCTTAGGCTGCATTCACACCTGAGCGTTTCATCGTCAGGCAGAAAGTCGCACGTTTTTACCACGATTTTGCACATTTCAAAAGGTCACCAATGTAAAAACAGAAAAATGCCTGTAATCTGCCCAAAAAGAAGCTCATGTACTTTTTTGAGCTTCAGGCGTTTTTCTTCAGGTGACAAAACGCCAGGCGTTTTTCTTCAGGTGGCAAAACGCTCAGATGTGAACAGGTGCCATTGAAATTAATGGGATTTTGCTTGTTGGGCATTTTTCAGGTGTTTTTTCAGGCGTTTTTTTGGGCGTTTTAAGCGCTGAAAACGCTCAGGTGTGAATGCAGCTTAAGTGCAGTTAAGGTCACAAACAGAAAAATCAGCACAAGGGGCATAACTTACAGCCAGTAGGATGTGTCCCTTATGATGATTCCTTGTCTGTTCCTGAAAATCTGTTCTGTATGTGATTTTGGCTGCACGTAGAACAATTACCAGTGAGATTTAAACCTGTCTTGGAAAGTTGTATTTCACTAATAATCATATCTGGGCACTTTCTGGAACTGACCAGGCAATTTCAGAATTTCAAACCAGTTGCCGGCCCCCTCTAGGCCACCATTCTGTAATGTTTTGTTAACATACAGGAAGCATGCATGATTTTATTCTTGTGAGTCATGCATGCAATATTCTGCAATGACTAGCTGGCTGCATAAGGAGGAGGACAGAGGGAAGGAGTGCTGTCTTGTGTAGGAGTCCGGTGGAGGATTCTGGGTCTCTGGAAGCATCCCTTTCCTGATCAGGATGAGCAGGGGCACTGATAGAAGTGTGGAGGGTCTGGGTTAGCCAGCTAGAGACATGGGAAATGGGTCAATTACCTGGTAGGGGATATGTAAGTGTCAGCCAGGTGCACTGTCTGTGTCACTCGAATGTTGTGTGCACATGGTTCCCACCTATCCACTATTGCAGTGACACTGTCAGTAGACTTGGTTGCCACCTACAGGTAACATTGTTAGTGTAACTGGAATGGCAGGTAAGTGGGAGCTAGGTGGACTGTCAATGTCACTAGAATGGTGTACACACAGTGTACTTGGCTTCCACCTATCTACCATTCTGTAGACTCGGGAACTATCATTTAAAGGATAAGTTCCCCTTTTAGAAGAAAATAATAAACGCACATTTTTTTGCAGGTAAAAAAATGTGCATTTATTATTTTTTCCTTTTGGAACCTTTAACCTCCCTGGCGGTATGATTCTTTCTGATTTTAGGTGCTGAAAGCGGTACAATTATTTTGCATGGAAATTTGGCGTTTTATATTATAGGTCTGTAATTATTAACAATAACACACTTAAATCTGTCCAAACAAGAGTCTAGTAGATATCCCGGATATGATAAAGTTTGAAACACAAAAACATAAATTTTAATATAATAAAAAAATAATAATAATTAAAAAAAATAAAAATAAATAGTAATAAAATAAATTTCCACACGATTCACTATCGCTCAATTCTGCAAGTGTTCTAATTTACTATCGCTGTTTTCTAGCTGGTCTAAAGCCATTTTTGACTTAAAGGGACACTTTTTGGTTGCTATGGACAATCTCCAGTTTCCAGGCAGAAAGAACAGTATATGCAATATAAAACTGCATGCAGGGCATGGGCCAGAGCACTGGGGACAAATGGGATGTGAAATGATTTCATACAGTACTGTAATCTGTAAGATTACAGTACTGTATGTGTTATGCTTTTTACATTTTTTTGAATTTGCCGCCAGGCTCCGCCCCCGTGCGTCGCGACGCTCGCAGGGAACGGAGCCTGGCACAGAGAGGCTTCGGGACAAGACACAGCCCGCGGACACTGCGGGGGACATCGCAGGATCCCGGGGACAAGGTAAGTAAGGAGGCACCAGGATCCTGCGATGCAATCCCGAGTGTGGCTCGGGGTTACCGCTAATGGTCCTGAATTTTAACCCCGAGCCACACTCGGGAATACCGCCAGGGAGGCTAAAGCATTGCACCAGCAATCAGCAGATTGCTGGTGCCATGCAGGTCACCTTCAGATCTGTCAGTATATCTGTTTGTTCATACATCCTGTACAGGCAAGCAGGTACACTGCTACTACACAGCACCGTGGTAGTTCATTGAGAACTACAAGCCAACCCCACACCTCACTATCTTGGAAACCAAAAATAGGGTTACCAGTGCCATGGTTCACCCCAAAACAGAAGCAGTTCTACTAGACAAGGTCGAAAATTTTGAACGCCTTTGGAGACCTTGGGTCGACCATTTCCTCCCTCTCAACTTCAATAACGCTTTACTGTTACCCTGAATAGCAATATGGATAACTCTGCCTACTCATAGGGTACCAGACCACTATCTTCCCCCCCCCCCCACGGTGAACTCCCTCCTTGCCCCCCCCCTTTCTCAGCTCCCCTCTTTCTTTCTGCTCCCTCCTCTCTTCTCTCTTCCTCTCCTTTCTCCTCAACTTTCAGCTATTCTCCTCCGCATGCAAATCTTTCAGCTCTGATCAATCTATTGGTCCATCTTACTGGGACTGGACTTTCCCCCTACTTACAATCGCTCTTAAATGCTTATACTACAACTTAATCTTTCTCAGTTCCAAGGACTCTTAGACATTAGTCTGTGAGATAACTATGAGACAACTCCGACTGGAGTCCCCGGTAATCAATCTTGGTTCATAGGAATCATATTGGTTCCTGGATTTCACCTACCAACATCCTACTAAGTGTCCAGGAAACTTCTTCCCGTACTGCTGCCACTTGGAGGGGGGGGGGGGGGGGCAGCAGCTGCAGCATTGGGAACATGTTACATATTAAAAATGGGTGGAATACAGTCAAGTCCGTAAATATTGGGACATCGACACAATTCTAATCTTTTTGGCTCTATAAACTACCACAATGGATTTGAAATGAAACTAACGAGATGTGCTTTAACTGCAGACTTTCAGCTTTAATTTGAGGGTATTTACATCCAAATCAGGTGAACGGTGTAGGAATTACAATAGTTTCTATATGTGCCTCCCACTTTTTAAGGGACCAAAAGTATTGGGACAGATTAACAATCATCCATCAAACTTTCACTTTTTAATACTTGGTTGCAAATCCTTTGCAGTCAATTACAGCCTGAAGTCTGGAATGCATAGACATCACCAGACCCTGGGTTTTATCCCTGGTGATGCTCTGCCAGGCCTCTACTGCAACTGTCTTCAGTTCCTGCTTGTTCTTGGGGCATTTTCCCTTCAGTTTTGTCTTCAGCAAGTGAAATGCATGCTCAAACAGATTCATGTCAGGTGATTGACTTGGCCATGGCATAACATTCCACTTCTTTCCCTTAAAAAACTCTTTGGTTGCTTTCGCAGTATGCTTCGGGTCATTGTCCATCTGCACTGTGAAGCGCCGTCCAATGAGTTCTGAAGCATTTTGCTGAATATGAGCAGATAATATTGCCCGAAACAATTCAGAATTCATCCTGCTGCTTTTGTCAGCAGTCACATCATCAGTAAATACAAGAGTTCCATTGGCAGCCACACATGCCCACACCATGACACTACCACCACCATGCTTCACTGATGAAGTGGTATGCTTTGGATCATGAGTAGTTCCTTTCCTTCTCCATACTTTTCTCTTCCCATCACTCTTGTACAAGTTGATCTTGGTCTCATCTGTCCATAGGATGTTGTTCCAGAACTGTGAAGGCTTTTTTAGATGTTGTTTGGCAAACTCTAATCTGGCCTTCCTGTTTGAGGCTCACCAATGGTTTACATCTTGTGGTGAACCCTCTGTATTCACTTTTGTGAAGTCTTCTCTTGATTTTTTGACTTTGACACACATACACCTACATCCTGGAGAGTGTTCTTGATCTGGCCAACTGTTGTGAAGGGTGTTTTCTTCACCAGGGAAAGAATTCTTCGGTCATCCACCACAGTTTTTTTCTGTGGTCTTCTGGGTCTTTTGGTGTTGCTGAGCTCACCAGTGTGTTCTTTCTTTTTAAGGATGTTCCAAACAGTTGATTTGGCCACACCTAATGTTTTTGCTATCTCTCTGATGGGTTTGTTTTGTTTTTTTCAGCCTAATGATGGCTTGCTTCACTGATAGTGACAGCTCTTTGGATCTCATATTGAGAGTTGACAGCAACAGATTCCAAATGCAAATAGCACACTTGAAATGAACTCTGGACCTTTTATCTGCTCTTTGTAAATGGGATAATGAGGGAATAACACACACCTGGCCATGGAACATCTGAGCAGCCAATTGTCCCATTACTTTTGGTCCCTTAAAAAGTGGGAGGCACATATACAAACTGTTGTAATTCCTACCCCGTTCACCTGATTTGGATGTAAATACCCTCAAATTAAAGCTGAAAGTCTGCAGTTAAAGCACATCTTGTTCGTTTCATTTCAAATCCATTGTGGTGCTGTATAGAGCCAAAAAGATTAGAATTGTGTCGATGTCCCAATATTTATGGACCTGACTGTATGTAACATGTTCCCAAAGGTGAACTTATCCTTTAAGCCTACCCCACTTCCAGGCCACACCCATTATTCAGCACGGCACAAATTGTCCAGCTAAACCCCTCCTGTCCACATTCTCAGGAGTTAAGAATTCCAAAAGTTCCCAGGTATGTTGAGGATAAGCAGAAAGTAAAATTTGGGAGGTTACAAAGCACAGACTTGAGTAAGCTGGATTCTGACAGCAGTGGTTTACATTTATCTGACTTTAACACAGCTGCAATGTTTACTAGTTGACAATTCAAGGTCACTAAAATACACTAAAGTGACTCTGTCGCTTCCAAACTAAAAAAAAAAACAAAGACTGTTCCCTACAAATAGTAAATACTTGGCAATTGTACCAAACCTTTGCAGTGCAAGGTGGTTCCCCATATCAAATCCTACATAACTGCAGGACATAGTAGTAATGTAGGGGTTGGGTAGAGGAATCATTGACCACAGCAAGAGACCAGGCATCTGACACACCAGAAACCTTTTTTTTTTTTTTTTTTAAGACTTTGCTGAAAGCCGTAAAGCTTGAGCACAGATGAGTTTGGTCTCACAACCAACTGCAAAGGTAGGTACTCATTGGGGTTGATTTACTAAAACTGACGAGTGCAAAATCTGGTGTAGCTGTACACGGTAGCTAATCAGCTTCTATCTTCAGCTTGTTCAATTAAGCTTTGACAAAAAATAAATAAAAAAATGGAAGCTGATTTTGCAGTTTTTGCACTCTCCAGTTTTAGTAAATCAGTCCCATAGTTTTCTATTTGTGGGCTCATTCTTTGGATTTATTTTTAATAAGCAGGACTACACATCAGTACATTTTTGGTTGTAATGCCACAAAAACACAAGATGAACACAAACTTAATGGAGAATGCCCATTGTAGGATTCAAATCCAGGACTCAATGCTACTGACTATGAGTCACCTGTTAAGCTAGTGCCTCTAACTGGTGCTGCAGAACGGAGCAAAGGGTGCATATAGGAGGAAATGTAAGCTTCTAGAAGGTGATATGAGTGTTATTTATGAAAGGCAAATCCACTTTGCACTGAAAATGCACTTGGAAGTGCAGTCGCTCTAAATCTAAGGGGAAGATCTGAAATGAGTGGAAGCTCTGCTTATTTTATCATCCAATCATGTGCAAGCTAAAATGCTGTTTTTTATTTTCCTTGCATGTCCCATTCAGATCTACAGAGACTGCACTTCCAAGTGCACTTGCAGTGCAAAGTGGATTTGCCTTTAGTAAATAACCCCCCATGCGTTATAAGGTATTTCAGCTTGCCTCAAGACAGGAAATGTGTGAAATATATTTCATTGGTAATATTGTAATCGCTGCTACTTAGAAAGAGCTCACAATGCTGTGAAATGATAATAGCCATTAACAAATGAGTAAAAAGAAAAAAATAGTCATAAAATAGATGAATTTATAAGTTGATATATTTGAAAACCATGGACATTTCTGAGGACAATTGTAAACAGAACACCTGCAAATAACAAACAATAAAAAGACTATAACTGTACTGTCATAAAAGCAATAAAGTACTATCAAAAAGCGAATGCAATTTGTAATCTTTTAGAACACCCCCCCAGATGTGGAAAATGTCAAACTAGGAAGATGATGCTGTGTTTTGCCCTGTCCCACTCCCCATTATTGGTCACTGAGATGTCCCATTAAATTACAAACCCAATAGAAAGACATGAAAGTTGGGGGGATAAAAGCGGAGCAAAGTGCCATCTTCTTAGTTCGTATAATAGACTGGCCTCAGTTTCAGCTTTTCTAAGTTACAAAGATTACAAAAAGCATGAACAAGACAATCTTGGACTTCTAACTTTGAGAGTACAGATTTGCTTAAAGTTCAGCCAAAACAAATCTTTTTTTTTTTTTTTTTTTTTTTAGTTTCAGATAGAGTAGGGAAGGATTAGGACCCATGTCATGTTTTTACTACTCTCTGGGGCTGCATTACAGAGATACACTCACTTGGTGTCATAATGACGACAATTTCACCAAATAGATAGTAAGTGAAAATTCCAACAACATCAAAAGCAGAAGTAAGCATGCTTTTCTGTAGGGTAAAAGCTGTCTAGAAACCTTGGCAACTTTTTAATGCTGTCTGTGTCCCTGCTATAGAATTTACCATACTTCCTGTTTGAGGAAATTGTTGCCACTGATATAATAAGGGCTTGTTCACACGGGTGGCCAGAGAGTGGTAAAAGCAGGCACAGTTTTACTATCCACCTGACCACCTACCTAAACAGGGGCATGCGGCTGTTGCATGCAGAATGTGAATGAGGCCACCCAGCAACCATGTGCAATGCTCTAATACTTCAAACCTAAAACCAAAACTAAGAAAAAGTTTTAATTGGACATATTTTAATGTGGAACTATGCTTTAAAGTGGTAGTAAACTCTCTTCTTTATATTGTACCAACAGGTAAGCTTACAATCAGGCCTACCTATAGGTACAGCAAATATCTCCTAAAAGTGCACGGTTTAGGAGATATTTACATTGGCAATAGCTGATGATGTCACCTGCGCATGCGTAATGACGCTTTACATTTAGGGCACACAGTATGCCGTGGAATGCAGAGCACTGTGCTACATCATTGTGGCCATTCAAACGGCTGGAGCCGAAGACTGGGTGAAGATAGAAGCGCTGGGGGAGCAATGCTGGAGGGCTCCCCTTGCAGGTAAGTCTGTCATAATGTGCTAGTATGCAGTACATACTAGCACATTATAGGACGACACTGCAGAGGACCCAGTTTTTTTTGTGTGGCATTTTGCTACTGCTTTAAAATTTTAAAAATTACGAACAGGCAGCTCTTTCATTACAGAAGAGACATACTATGGGGTCTATTTATAAAGCAGGGGTTGTGACTTTTAAAAAGATTCACTGGTGGAGAATCAATCAAGCAATCATATTTAAAACGCTTGGACATGCACCTTTGGTTTTTCCACTAGAGAATGTTGCCATTTTCTTCTTTGTAAATAAACCCCTATGCCTGTTCTGAAATAAAACCTTTTTACTTGACTGTCTGCCATCTTCTTTAGATTGTACACTAATTTGCACATGCGCAGCTCAGTTTACACTCTCAGCATTGTAAACAATTGTAAACATGATGAACAAACTACTGTATACATATGTTGGACTTAAGTCATCCAGGCCCAGCCAAATGAGATGGACAAAGGTTGTGAAAACATAAGGTAAAGATGCTGATGCAACTGCAAGGGGAAGTGAGAATAGTTTCAATAGTTTTATTGAATAAAAAGGGAAAATTCTCTGTTCCCCTATAAGCAACTAATCAGATTCCAGCTGACAATTTTCTTCTACTTCTTAGAAAATAATACTTCTGACTGCCAGATATGGGTGACATAAACATTTTGATCATAAGCTATTAAATAAATACACTCTTTCCTTTTTCATTTAATTACCATAAGCATCGGTAAAATTTTGTGTATCTTTTTGTCATGTTATATAATAATCCTTTCAAATAATTCTTAAATTGACTCCCATGTTGCAGGATGAGAAATATTGATATAATATGGCATGGAAAACTGTTAATTTTAATAAATAATATAAAAGAAAAATGTTGTATTGTTCATTTCACGCATTTTGTTGAGTCCAGTCTCCTATGTGATACTGAAGAATAAACGTCCAGGTCTCTGGATTTTCTTTAGAACTGACAGAGACATACATGTATTTACAATTGGCTGTACTGCATGTGCCTTCCCAGTAACCGCTTTCATTGAGGACCAGAGGGAAGGAATCTTTCCCCTTTACACACACTCCAACTACATCTGGAATCTGCAGCTTAAAGAAAACATCACTGTCCTTGGGTAGAACGCCCTCTAGGGGCTGCACCAGTTCATAGCTTTCAGACCAGTCTGTATACACCAATGGAAACACCGGCCATTTCACAGCCGTATTGGTACAAGTGATGAGATAGTTACACTGATGTTTGTACATGTTACTGTTCTTAGGTATAATGTTTACATGTAAAACATAAGTTCCAGGCTGTGGGAGGCGGACCTTTATTTGCACATTGCCTTGTGTCTTTGTTTGGAAGACATGTCTGTGCACCATTTCTGGCATAATTTTAACATCATCTGAATGTAAAGTGGGAAAAATGCTTAAATCTCGCAATAATGCAAAACTGATAACACAACAACCATCTTCAGTATGAATCTTTGGGCTTGGATGTGAGGACTGAATAAGCCCAGCCTTCTCTGTCTCTGGATTTGGGCCCACAGGATTATGAAGACTAGAAGGGAATGGAGGCCATTTGACCTTGGAGTTTGAACATGTGATCAAATAGTTGCAAATATAGCCAGCAATTTCATCATATATCTGAAAAACATATGAGCCTGCACGTGGAAGACGCACACTGAACTCCAGTTTCTGCTTCTGTATGGTCTGAAGAATATACATAACATTGGGTGCAATTTCTAGATCATCCGATTTTAACCTGGCCCTGAGGTTTAATGCCCGGTCTGTGGTGAAGGTAATGGTAAAGCATCCATCCTCAGTATTAATGACTGGCTCCAGATGTGAAGGCTGGTGCAGTCCAGCAGTTTCTATACCTGGGTGTGGACCTACTGGGTTGTTAAGCATGCTAGGAAATGGTGGCCATTTTACCTTTGGGTTAGAGCATCGTATTAGATAATTACAGATTAATCCCTTATTTTCACCAAATATCTGGAAAACATAGGAACCATATAGTGGAAGGCGGATGTTAAACTCAACTTTATCCTTCCCTGTTCTCTGTATAATTTGGTTAATTTTATCAGCCATTTTATCAAACTTCAAGCTGCTGCTAAGCTTTAGTTTGCCATTAGTTTGGAAACTAACAGTGCAAAGTCCATCTTCCTGGTGAATGATCGGGTCCGGATGTGAAGGGTGAAGAAGACCAGCTTTCTCTGTCTCTGGGTGGGGGCCAACAGGGTTGTGAAGTACTGCAGGATAAGGTGGCCATTTCACCTTGGTATTTTGACAAATTATTAGATAGTTACACAGGTACACTGTCATATCAGTGTTCTCAAATATTTTGAGAACATAAGTGCCAGCCTGTGGAAGATGGACACTAAACTCCACCTTCGTGTCCTGAACTCTTTGCATTATATGGTTCGGAATAGATTTTACTTCATCGGATCTGAGGTTGGCTGTGAGTCTCAGCTCCTTGCCTGTGGTAAAGCTTAAAGTGCAGCATCCATCTTCTGTGTAAATGATGGGATCTTTGTGTGATGAATGAAGAAGACCAGACAATTCTGACAGCCAGCTTGGACCAGCAGGGCTATGAAGACACTTGGGAATCTTCATCTTGTTGTCCACCATTTTACAGTCTATTCTGTAGTCCACCACCAACTGGTAAGCTTCTTCTAAATCTGGCCTTTTGGCATAAATTTGTATAATCTGTTGCCCAGTCTTTGAAGGATAAACATCAATTCTGGCTTCATGCTCCATTAGCCTTAGCAGACCTTGATCTTCTGTTTCATTTAAGCTGAAGATGTACAACATCTTGTGCCGGCTCTCAATGGTAATGGTAACTTTTCCTTTATCTAAATAGAGCAGACATAACATATATTTAGTTATCCACATGAAAATATGAAGGCACCTGCATTGTATAATGCTGAACGCAAGATAAACAGCACAAAACACAGTTGATATATAAATTATATATATATGTATATATATATACACACACACACACACACACAGTGGGGACGGAAAGTATTCAGACCCCCTTAAATTTTTCACTCTTTGTTCTATTGCCGCCATTTGCTAAAATCATTTAAGTTCATTTTTTTCCTCATTAATGTACACACAGCCCCCTATATTGACAGGAAAACAAACACAGAATTGTTGACATTTTTGCAGATTTATTAAAAAAGAAAAACTGAAATATCACATGGTCCTAAGTATTCAGACCCTTTGCTCAGTATTTAGTAGAAGCACCCCTTTGATCTAATACAACCATGAGTCTTTTTGGGAAAGATGCAACCAGTTTTTCACACCTGGATTTGGGGATCCTCTGCCATTCCTCCTTGCAGATCCTCTCCAGTTCTGTCAGGTTGAATGGTAAATGTTGGTGGACAGCCATTTTTAGGTCTCTCCAGAGATGCTCAATTGGGTTTAAGTTAGGGCTCTGGCTGGGCCATTCAAGAACAGTCACGGAGTTGTTGTGAAGCCACTCCTTCGTTATTTTAGCTGTGTGCTTAGGGTCATTGTCTTGTTGGAGGGTAAACCTTCGGCCCAGTCTGAGGTCATGTGCACTCTGGAGAAGGTTTTCATCCAGGATACCCCTGTACTTGGCCGCTTTCATCTTTCAATTGATTGCAACCAGTTGTCCTGTCCCTGCAGCTGAAAACCCCCCCCCACAGCATGATGCTGCCACCACCATGCTTCACTGTTGGGACTGTATTGGACAGGTGATAAGCAGTGCCTGGTTTTCTCCACACATAGCGCTTAGAATGAAGGCCAAAAAGTTCTATCTTGGTCTCATCAGACCAGAGAATCTTATTTCTCACCATCTTGGAGTCCTTCAGGTGATTTTAGCAAATTCCATGTGGGCTTTCATGTGTCTTGCACTGAGGAGAGGCTTCCGTCAGGCCACTCTGCCATAAAGCCCGACTGGTGGAGGGCTGCAGTGATGGTTGACTTTCTACAACTTTCTCCCATCTCCCAACTGCATCTCTGGAGCTCAGCCACAGTGATCTTTGGATTCTTCTTTACCTCTCTCACCAAGGCTCTTCTCCCCCGATAGCTCAGTTTGGCCGGACGGCCAGCTTTAAGAAGGGTTCTGGTCATCCCAAACGTCTTCTATTTAAGAATTATGGAGGCCACTGTGCTCTTAGGAACCTTAAGTGCAGCAGATTTTTTTCTGTAACCTTGGCCAGATATGTGCCTTGCCACAATTCTGTCTCTGAGTTCTTCAGGCAGTTCCTTTGACCTCATGATTCTCATTTACTCTGACATGCACTGTGAGCTGTAGGGTTTTATATAGACAGGTGTGTGGCTTTCCTAATCAAGTCCAATCAGTATAATCAAACACAGCTGGACTCAAATGAAGGTGTAGAACCATCTCAAGGATGATCAAAAGAAATGGACAGCACCTGTGTTAAATATATGAGTGTCACAGCAAAGGGTCTTGTGTACAAAGTCGCATGACAAGTTGCACTAGTGGAAACAGAGCCTTAGTGTGGTTGCCTGTAATATGATCATTGTAGACTGTGAGCTGAGACTCCAGAGCACTTCTAACTATACTGTCAGTCCCCCCCCCCCCCCCCCCCGTCCAGCTCTCTTCTCCTGTGCACAGCTATACTGTATATGTGTGGATGGGGCTTTTTTTTTCTTCATTTTCTCATGAATTAGGATGTACAATGAGAACATTGGGCTAGATCCTATGATCAGCTCCTCCCTACACAGGAACAGTGTCCCTCCCAGGAAGTGATGTCACTAGCTTTCAGTAACCACACCCACTGGCTGATTTTAGTCTCAGAAGGAAGTAGATTCAAAGTCATGTGACGGCACTGGATTCTGAAAAATAGGTAGAAAAACTTGGATTTTTTCATTTTGAGACATAAGACTGAACTTAGCTCACATTAATGATTGCGGGGTGAGAATTTAAGTGTTAGGGTGAACTTTAAAGGTTTCATGGCTATCGCTTGGCAACTTGAAGTTTCAGCTCCCTCCATACATTTTCCATATGATTAAGGTCTGGAGACTGGCTAGGCCACTCCATGACCTTAATGTACTTCTTCTTTTGCCACTCCTTTGTTGCCTTGGCGATATGTTTTGGGTCATTGTCATGCTGGACGACCCATCTTCAGTGTTCTGGCTGAGGGAAGAAGGTTCTCATCCAAGATTTTACAATACATGGCCCTGTCCATTGGTCCTTCAATGCAGCAAAGTCGGCCTGTACCTTTAGCAGAGAAATGGCCCCAAAGCATAATGTTTCCTCCTCTATGCTTGACTGTGGGGATGGTGTTATTAGTCAGCATTTTTCTTCCTCCAAACACGGCGAGACAAGTAGATGCCATAGAGCTCAATTTTGATCTCTGACCACAGCACTTTCTCCCAATCTATCTCTGAATCATTTAGATGTTCATTGGCAAACATCAGATGGGCCTGTACATGTGCCTTCTTGAGGAAGAGGACCTTGCGGGCTCTTCATTTTCTCATGATCATGCTTACCCGATGATGCGAGATCTTGCATGGAGCTCCAGACCGAGGGCGATTGATGGCCGTTTTGTATTTCTGCCAATTGTCAATCGCTCCAACAGTTGACTTCTCACCAAGCTTCTTGCTGATGGTCTTGTAGCCCATTCCAGCCTTGTGCAGGTCTACAATCTTGTCCTTGACATCCTTTGACAGCTCTTTGTTCTTGCCCATGATGGTGAGGTTTGAATGGAAGAAAGAGATTCTGTGGACAGGTGTCTTTTATACACATAACGAGTTGTCGTTAGGAGCACCTTCTTAAATTGACAGGACTAATCTGTGTACCACATGAGCACATACTGTAGCCAGTCTGTGGGAGCCGGAATTATTGTTGGTTGGTAGGGGATCAAATACTTATTTTACTCACTGAACTGCAACTCAATTTATAACATTTGTATCGTGTGTTTTTTTTCTGGATTTTTGGTTGATATTCTGTCTCTATAATTTTAAAAACACCTATGATAAAATTTATAGACCCTTAATTTTTTTTGAAGTGGGCAAACTTACAAAATCGGCAGGGGATCAAGTAATTATTTTCCCCATTATATAGAAACTATTTTACCTGTCAAATGATTTTCTGTATTTCTGTCCATCAAGTCCTGAGAATTACATAATTCTGGCAGACAGTAGGGCTAGGCTGCTGGCCAGACTTTTCTCTACAGTTAATAAAGCTTGATCACCTCCCTCACCCCAGTCTTTGATTGGACAGTGACTGAACAGCAGCAGCCACCCAACCCTTTGTCACTTTGCTGTCTCTTCCTTTCAGCACATGTGCATTTAACACACCTGATTGGCTCCAAGCGCTGTTCCTCCCTTCCCAAGTCAGAGTTCTTTTATATAAGGAATTAGTACAAGAGGCTGATACCAAGAAAAATTCAGATACTTTCTTATAAAACATCACAGCTTCACCTCAAAGCTACACCTCAAAGTTGTAGAACGTCTTTAGTTCAACACCTTTGACTAAACATCGGTACAATGCATATCTCTCAACAATACAGAAAAAGTAAAAAACATAACAGAAAGGGTATAATGCACTCCACAAACTTTTAATTAACTACTTGTTAACAAACCGCTGCAGTTGTACTGCGGCAGGTTGGCGTGGCTGCGCGAATCGCCGTAATTGTACGTCGGCCACTGTAAGAAGCTATAGGGGGCATGCCGGAGCCAATGCGCGTGACCAACAGCCGCAGTGTCTGCCGGCCATCTGCGATCGCTCCACAGAGCGCCAGAATGGGAATCTGTCAATGTAAACAGACATATCCTCATTCTGACAGGGGGGAGGGAGAGATCTGCTGTTCCTAGTCATCAGGAACAGTGATCTCTCTCCTCCTCCAGTCAGTACACTCCCCCACAGTTAGAAACACCTCCCTAAGTAACACTTAACCCCTTGATCGCCCCCTAGTGTTAATCCCTTTCCTGCTAGTAACATTTATACAGTAATCAGTTGGGTTTTTTTTTAGCTCTGATCGCTGCATAAATGTCACTGGTCCCAAAAAAGTGTCAAAAGTGTCCGCTTTTCTTCCAATGTCGCAGTCCTTCTTAAAATCACAGATCACCGCCATTACTAGTAAAAGAAAAAACTATAAGAAAAATGCCATAAACATAGCATCTACAAAATAGGGGATATAACTTTTGCGCAAACCAATCAATATACGCTTATTGCGATTTTTTTTACCAAAGATATGTAGAAGAATACATATTGGCCTAAACTGATGAAGAATTTTTTTTTTGGATATTTTTTATAGCAAAAAGTAAAAAATATTGTTTTTTTTTTCAAAATTGTTGGTCTTTTTTTGTTTATAGCGCAAAAAATAAAAAATGCAGAGGTGATCAAATACCACCAAAAGAAAGCTCTATTTGTTTGAAAAAAAGAGACATAAATTTGTAGTTTGTGTAAAATGTCGCACGACTGCGCAATTGTCAGTTAAAGCAACGCAGTGCCGTATCTTAAAAAATGGCCTGGTCAGGAAGGGGGTAAATTATTCCGGTCTGTAAGTGGTTAATCACTACATTAGATAAAAGAATCTACATAAATAACTCAAAAACAGCACAATATAAACTCCCCACCATAAAACCGACACTCAGACGAAGCTCTCCCTTAAACGAAATGCATAGGTGCAAGACAGTGGCCCAGACTCCCCTACTATGCAGTTTATTGCTTTCTTTGTAGGAGCTTTTTACTGCTAGTCCCAAGGAGTACCCCCGGCCATGTGTGTTTTTCAAACAAAAGATCTGCTGTTTTTTACAGTGGGGATTTTGCATTATGCTGTTTTTGGGTCATGTATGTCGATTTTTGTATATAATGAAATCAATAATTTAAAGTCCATACATTGAACTGTCTGTTATTTTTCTTTGAAGTGTACAAATTCAGGTACCAAGACTAGTTGCATTAAAATGCACTTACATTTTTCTTAATGAATGCATAACTGCATTAATCTGTGTTTTAGTATTTGCTAGGAGGCATTAAAGTGAACCTGCAACCAACAAGCTTATGATAAAAAAGGGTATACACAAACCTCATCTTTTCCTAAAAAGGTTGAACTTTGCTCAAACCCTCCCACCCCTAAGCCTCTTTGATGGTCAAGGAAGTGCTCATTACATTAAAGGACCACTTGTGGGACTAAGAAACATAAAGGGGTTAGTCCAAACTTCACCCTCGGTAGAAATTTTGATATTTACATACAAGTTCAGCTATCTCTTTATCTACTGCTATTTTTGACATGTGGTTTTCCCTGAGACCACCTTTTATCATATGTTTAGCTTGAATCACACAGGTTTGTTGTAGGTTTTATTTTGAAGTGAACTAGTCAGCCATTTTGAACTTTGCAGTTAATAGCGCTGCCTAAGAGCAGACTTCACAAGATATAACAAGAGACACCCAGCAAATTAAATTCAAAATACTAACTACAGCATACAAAGCCATTCACAACTCTGCCTCCAGCTACATCACCAATCTTGTCTCCAAATATCACCCAAACCGTCCTCTTCACCCCTCTCAAGACCTCCTGCTCTCTATCTTGTCTCTTCCTCCCATGCTTCTCTCCAGGAGTTCTTCAGATCCTCTCTCATCCTCTGGAACTCGCTACCTCAATCTGTCCAGCTATCTCCATCTCTGTCTGCCATCAGGCGATCTCTGAAAACTCATCTCTTCAGGGAAACCTATCATGCCTCTAACTAATCTTTTACCATTTTCATCAGCTCATTCCCACAGTTACAAATGGTTGAACAACTTGCCCCACCCTATTATATTTGTAAGCTCTTCTGAATAGGGCCCTCTTAACCCACTCTCTTGTATTTTATTGTATTGTAACTGCATTGTCTACTTTTTATATTGTAAAGCTGCGTAAACTGTTGGCACTATATAAATAACTTTACCCATAACAACTTGATAAAAAAAAAAAGTAAAATCTTTAGCAAGGAACATGCATTCCACATTAATCAAATACCAAAATTAGTGTGTGCTGCAAATTGCCTCTAGCATTGCTCCTGTTTCTTCTTGCTGGAGGCTGCCATTTTGCTGAAGCCCAGAACCCCTGAGCCACAGTAAATCTTTAGGCTGTCAGCAGATCGGCCTTTACATTTTCGCGAAGTGTCAAAAAATATAGAGCAATCGAGCATGTACCGAGCAGGGTGAAAGTGCATTACTGGATTTTAAATAGTATAAAGATTTTTAATGTTTTACACAGATATACCTGCAAAAGGGGCCAACCTAAAGTGATCTAGCAGGACCTAATTTTCTGACTTAAGTTTCACTTTAAACTAGTTTCACTTTTTTAATGGGGACCTGATTGACATTCTCCTGTCCAGTCAGAGTGGTCTCATATGTTTACTCATGTGTGTTTCATCTTCCCCATGAGCCCACGTCACTCGGGAGATCCACAATACTCTAACCACTGACAGGTCTGACATTTTATAGTAAAACCATAAAAACCTAAAAACTTACCTGTTTCTATAACAGCTACTTCAGGCTGAGAGGAAATCAGCCCTAGGTTATAAAAATGACTTTTGTGGTGCACAATCTGTTGAAAGTCTATGCGGGTCACTTTTGGATCCAGTAGTTGACAGTCTGCTTGTTCTGGATAATGTTCCCCAATGAAGAGAGCCGGATGGGTCAGGAAATAAAACTCATTGTACCTTGATGAAGGCAACAGAGAAGAGTGACATACATTAGATAATATAAATGAACTAACAGTGGTCAATTGGTACAAATATTGCCCCAGTAAGAGAAAAACTTATTTAACATAGTCACAACAGAATCAGTGCATGGGCCTGTGTCGACAGGCTTTTTTTGGGTCAGAACTACTTCACTACTCATAAAGTTCTTTGTGAATCCAAACACAGATTGAAGCAAGCACAATGCAGGTCAGAAAGAGGTCAACTGCGGGTCATACTGACCAATCATGTACAGCATATGGTCATTTTTCGAACACTCAAACAAGATAATCTTTTTGTTGGCTTGAATGCACTCACAGATACCAAATAATCTTTGTCTGATCATGGGTTAGATAACAAGAAAAATGTCTACACTACATTCACAGAGCTTCAACGTAAGGATAGGGATTTTTATTTAAGCCATGTGACTGTAATGTCAAATCTCATCTGAGAATCACCTTTAATATTTTGGTATGAATCCTATAAATACACTGAATGCTTACTGGAAAGTGAACTTGCTTATGCTCTCGTCAACATGACCAGCGCCCCATGTTGTGTCCAGCAGATGCCATCTTCCTTCTAAATACACCATGTTCCATGTGTGGTCTGAATCCCAAGATATCGCTTGCCCTGCCTTGTATGAGGTTCCTTTGGAAAAGCCGTTGATTGTTTTGCATTGAATAGCAGCAAGGCTAAACAGAGAAAATTTACTTATTAGACACCCATAAAAACATCAGTTATGTCTACATGTACATTCCACTCTCATATCAAATCATTTTATAATCTGTCTGTTTAAGGAAAACGTCTGGTAGATTTTTTTTCTCATTTTTAAAAAGGTTTGGGACTTGTCTGGTCACCCCACTGGGATGATTTCCCTAACTGTGGGCTTAATTTACTAAAGCTAGTGAGTGCAAAATCTGGTGCAGCTCTGCATAGAAACCAGTCAGCTTCCAGGTTTTTTTTTGTCAAAGCTTAATTAAACAAGCTGAAGTTAGAAGCTGATTGGCTACCATGCACAGCAGCACCAGATTTTGCACTTTCCGGTTTTAGTAAATTAACCCCTGTGTGTTTGAGCCGCTCCTCTGTGACATCAGATCAAGAAACAAGTGGAAGGATGGACAAGAACACAAAGAGGGTTCTGACCATAAACAATTTTTACAACTCCCCCCTTCCACAAATAGGGACGGAGACAAAGACAGAAACTTAGAAGTGGTTCTAGCCCTTACAAACTCTATCCAAAAGAAAAAGTTTGGTTGGGGTTTAAGCCAATCATACTTGAATAACTTCTGACTAGAGAAAAATTTGTTTTGGTTCATTACGGATTTGTTGGTTAAGTTAATCATTTTGTTTCATCATATTTGTTGTGTTAGAATGATTTGTTTTTGAAATTTGTTTCGTATATTCAAATTTGTTTCAAATATATGTTCTTTTCAAATTGATTTGAAATTCAAATTTCGGAAGACGGCTATATTCTATTCTATTCTATTCTATTCTATTTTATTCTATTCTTTAATTTTCCATACTATTTTATTCCTTTATTTTCTATTCTACTTGTTTAGTTATATTCTATTCTTTTCTATTCTGTTTTATTGTATTGTATTATATTTTTTTTTATTATATTTTCTCTATTATTTATATTCTATTCTTTTATTTTCTATTCTTTTATATTATATTCTATGTTACCTTTTTCTATTCTTTTCTATTTTATTCATTATATTTTCTATTCTATTCTATAAATCAGCCTATGTAGTAATCGTCATCCTATTTCACTTTTCTGCCTTATTGTATTTATTGCAATATGTTTCCATTTCAAAGAAATTTTCGAATTTGAATTCATTTTTTAATTCAAATTCAGTTGATTCGATTCATTATATTTTATTTTGGATTTGTTGAAATTTGTTACTTTTGTGATTGGGAAATTCGGATGCATCAGAATCTCGGAATAATGAAAATTTAATCCGAATTTCAATTTGTAAAGAAACAAATTAGACATGTCTACTTCTGACCTTTCTTTGCCAAACCCACAGCATCAGTATCCATCCAGGGCATACAAAGCATGAAAGGGTTCGACAAAGCATACCTAACTGTACTGCCAAATACTGCATCTGTATCTTTACCAGATTCAATTTAAACCTAGAGGGTTATGACAAGAGGTAATAAGTATGTGCCCTCATTTATATTTAAAGGAAATGTATAGTGATTGTTGTGTACAGAGAACTGGATTACTCAAAGAGTAGAGGTTCCACACTTAGCAAAGTCAGTGTTCACTTCGAAAAAAGTGTATGTTTATTTAACATAGTAATTAAAGTGAAGCGATTTTTACATTGAATATCCAATCAGGTGCAAGGCAAAAAAACAACAGCACAGGACTGTTGCTTGCACATGATTAGACGAATGAAGTGAACACAGCTATACCTCATTTACTGAGCTTAGTAAATATTTACTTTACAAAATTAGTTGACATAGTGAGACTGGTTTACCCAATGAGTTGCGAATCTTCACTCAGTGACTTGAATATAAATTACCTTCAATTATCCAATCATGTTATAAGTAAATTCCTGTTTTTGTATTTCATCTGTACATGATTGGATAATTGAAGTGAATACTCACTGCAATTAAAGGAATTAACCCAAATTAAAGAAGATGTATGTAGTCTGGAGTAGTAAACAAACATATTCACCTTGATATTGCAGTAAAGCTGTGATGCTGCAGCTATCCCCCATCAGCTCTAAGACTGAGAACTGAGGGATCACAAACCACTGATTGCTTAGTTCTCAGTCTTCTTGGAGCGGAGAGCAGTGACTGTCAGTCACTGCTCTCCACTCTGCCCCTCCAATGGGCACCGAAGCCTTGAGCTGGGGACGGGGTGGGTGCAGCTGGCTTTGGCTCTAAGTCATGGGCTGAGAGGCAGCAATTAATCAGGCAGCTGGGTGGTTCCTGAAAAAATTGTCAGTATCCTTCCAGAGCGTGTAGCAGCCCTGTGATGTCAGCCATTACTGGGCTTTAGCCTGCTGCGGCTAATTCTAGGTCACAGGAAAACAAAAGTAAGTGCACTCCTGTGGCCCAGAGAAGAAAAGTATGGCCAAAAAAGCTGTGGTCATACTTCTCTTTTAACTCTGTGAAGAGTTTCAGCTCATTTAGTAAATTGGCCTCATTAAGTTCAGGCATATTTTTACTGATAGTTTTTCCTTTCTAAGCAGGCAAAAAGTAAAATGATTTCCTATTTACTGCCTGCATCTACAGCTGTTGTGAAAATAGGCCTGATAGCAGAATTGCTAGTACAATAATCACCCCCTCACTCTCTACTAGCACAGACTGGACCTGGATGCAAATCTAGCACCCTCTAGTGTGCTATATGTAAATAGTTTAATGTTAGAGTAGGAGAATTGGCTTGGCTGAGAGACAGGCCTAGGTTGTGAATCTGGGTCAGGGTCCAGTGACTCAGGGGCTGGATGACTCATCTGGCAGCTCTCTCTGGCACTTCCCCCTGATCTAGAAGTTGGTAGAAACTTTCAGAACTGGAGGGTGGGAGTGAAAAGGGGCTGCCGTATTTATGAGGTCCTCAATCAATTCCCAGCAAAAAGGGGCTGGAAGGGAACAGGCCACCTCATAAATAGGTATGAGCCATGCCAGCTGGGGCAGTCCGTGGAAGATGGAGTGCTAAGGAGGCTGTCGAAGGCCCTCGCAGGGCACCCCCTAGTTCAAGAAAAGAAGAATGACCCCTGGAAGTCATTCATCTATGGTGTCCTACTATGATGAATGGAGTGGCAACCTCAGCCTGGGCTCCGACCAGGCCATGCCCCCAATGTGTTTCACTCCGCCCCCCCGGAGCTTAGTCATTCACCTCTGCATCATCTTAACTAGTTGTGTCCATTTTTTTCTATCATTAATCAAATATGTAAAATTTTGGTAAATTCTTTTTGGGGCGGAGTGAAATGCGTTTGGGGTGTGGCCTTGTTGGAGTCCAGTCTGAGGTTGCATTTGCATTCATCGTAGTAGTACACCATAGATGTGCAATTTCCAGGGTCACTCTTCTTTCCTTGAACTCTTGTAGGAGCCAGAATGGGCTCTATCCCCTCTCAGCACTCTAGCAGCAGCTGCGGACCCACTGTCTACATGCCCCCTCCCTATCGAGGCTGAGCGGCACGCACACTTTTCCCAGGTCGCAGGGTGCCCTCTAGTCTAGGGGGGTGGTCTCGGGTCTGGGGCTCAGGTTCTGGAAGGATCCTGCCATAACACATGGAGGAAACCCTTCCTGGAACCACGGAAGCAGGGAGAGAGGACAGCAGGAGCAGGTCAGCACATCCAGGAGTTCTCAGAGAGTCAGCCAGATGAGCTAGTGATTGTCAGTCTGGAGGACTGTGGAGAGAGTGTCAGTTTAGAGGACTGTGGAGAGAGTGTCAGTTTAGAGCACTGTGGAGAGAATTTAGCCTGGAGGGCTAGTGAAAAGGGCCGCTGCAGCCAGGTGGGTTGGCAGTGCCTGAAGAGGTGGTGCTGGGATCAGTGGCCACAGAAAGGAAGTGCTAGAAAAGTTCGAGCTGTGGTACCCTATCCGTTCTTCAAGTATAGGGGCTGCGAGTCCCTGCCTGTAATGGGTCCTTGCTACACAATTACTACAGGGTGGCATAGCTGGGTTCTGCGAGCAAGTGAGTGCTGGAAGAAGAAGAAGAGCTGTATATAGGACTGTATATAGGAGGAGTTGTCCCTGAAGTTTGTTGGAAATCAAGTGGGCATTCCATAAACTCCCATCCCTATCCAAGTATTATCTCTCAATAAACCAAAAAAAGAAAGTCACAGACTGTTCTCAGACTCTGGAGTGCCTGTGGAAATTCAGTGTGACTCGTTGTGCAGGGTGGGGGATTCCAGTTACTTACGGCCCTGAAGGGGGTGCACTACACAAACAATCATGCAGGCATTGCTGGGCTTTCTTATTAGGCAATACTAATCCTTTAAGGCAGTAATAACTTTAAAATGTCATCCTGCAACAGAAAAAAATACATTTACTGCTGTTTTGAGCTTATAAATATCTAAAGTTGTATATAGTTAACCACTAGCCGCCCACCCACTGTCATATGATGGCGGGACGAAGCAGCTATTGTTCTGGGCCACCGTCATATGACGTGATCGCCTTCCTGGGCCACTAGGGGGCGCGTGCGCCTGCCACGTCCCTGGGGACCCTATGCGATGTTTGTCGGGCACCCGCGATTGCCCAGTAACTAAGCAGGACCATGGATCTGTGTGTGTAAACACACAGATCCACGTCCTGTCAGAGGAGAGGAGACCCTTGTACATAGGGACACCGATCGGTCACCTCCCCCAGTCAGTCCCCTCCCCCCACAGTTAGAATCACTCCCAGGACACACATTTAACCCCTCGATCACCCCCTAGTGTTAACCCCTTCCCTGCCAGTCACATTTATACAGTAATCAATGCTTTTTCATAGCATGGATCGCTGTATAAATGTGAATGGTCCCAAAAATGTGTCAAAAGTGTCCGATATGTCCACCGCAATATCGCAGTCATGATAAAAATCGCAGATCGCCACCATTACTAGTAAAAAAAAAATAAAAAACGCTATAAAACTATCCCCTCTTTTGTAGACGCTATAACTTTTGCGCAAACCAATCAATATACGCTTATTGCGATTTTTTTTAACCTAAAATATGCAGAAGAATACATATCGGCCTAAACTGAGGTAAAAATTTGTTTTTTTGTATTATAGCAAAAAGTAAAAAATATTGTGTTTTTTCAAACTTGTCCCTCTTCTTTTGTTTATAGCGCAAGAAATAAAAACCGCAGAGTTGATCAAATACCACCAAAAGAAAGCTCTATTTGTGGGGAAATATTTTTAAAAATTTCGTTTGGGTACAGCGTTGCATAACCGCGCAATTGTCATTCAAAGTGCAACAGCGCTGAAAGCTGAAAAATGGCCTGGGCAGAAAGGGGGTGAAAGTGCCCAGTATTGAGGTGGTTAAGCATACTTTTTAAAAGACTAATGAAGGTAATTTACATATTACCATAAGGAATACACATACAGTAGATCTAACAAAGATGGTCACATAGTATACATCACCTGCACATGCGTTCAAACAGTGAGCAGTACCCAGAAGAGGTCCCTTTCCTGGTTTGCAGGACAACATCTGGGTCAGGTGATACCAGAGCTTTATTCTTTAATCCTGCTGTGTCATACTCTGAGAGAATCAGAGAGAAGAGATATATGTCAGACACACATTTTATGTATGAATTCAAGCTTCATAAAAACAATTTTGGTAAATGTTATTTATTAAATATGAAAAATTCTATAGCTATCATGATTAATTTCCAATGGAAAATTGAGTATTTTTTTCCCTCCACATACCAATATGATGGCAGATCCAAATCCAAAAAACTCTTGTTTTCTCCAGCTCTGTGTTAGCTTCAATGGTAAGTTCTTTCACTAATTGTTCAAGTGTCCCATTGGCATTGACCTAGTGTCAGACGTAGACAACATAAGTAAAAGAATTACGGTAACTAATATGGGTTAATTTACTAAGGGCAAAAAAGTTGTTCACTTTGCACGGGAATTGTCCCTTACCTTAGTGAATGCAGTGAAAATGTCATTTTGCAAAGAATACCTAATCACGTGCAAAGAAAATAAAAAAAGGACAGTAGGGTTAATGTACTAAAAACAAATACACTGTTCACTTTGCACTCTGCAAGAGAATTTTTCCAGAGCTTAGTGATTGTGGTCAAGCTACACTTTGCAAGAATACCCGATCATGTGCAAGGGAAAAAAAATGTTTTGCTTGCACATGATTGGATGATAGAAGTCAGCAGAGCATCACCTCCCTTGCAGAGTGCAATTTATCTTGCAAAGTGAAGTCTATTTGCCTTCAGTAAATTAATCCCATTTTTTTTTTCTTACACTTGACTAAAAGATGGAAACCAGCAGATTAGACATTCACTAACTTAAGGTAAAATTTCCTAGCATAGTAGAGAGATTAGCAGAGCCATTATTAAAAAAAAAGGGCAAAATGAACCCCCTAGGCAGACACTTAATAATATAATAACATAATTCACTTAAAGTGGATGTAAACCCTCACATATACCCAGTGAAGTGAACAGCCTCAGATGATACACAGAGATGAAACAAATCCTCCTACATAAGTTTTACATGTATATCTGCTCTCTTCAGCTTGCTATATTCTTTAGAAAGTGAACATTGATGATATTTTTTCTTCCTGTTCAGCACTGGGTGTGGATTCTTGGCATACACTGTGTGACAGCTGATTGGATGAAAGGCACATCCTCCTCTTCACATAGGCAAACGAAGGAAGGAATGTGCAGAGCTGTGCTGTGAATAGACCAGCTCTCTGCTGATCTATTTATAGCACCCACCCCGACACAAGTTTCAGGCTGGTTTTATGTTGGTTGTCAGAGAACTTGCCGGAAGTTAACATGCTGATAAAAGAGTAACAAAACAGCAGAAAGACATGGGACTTAGGGCTATGAAGAGAGATAAGAAAACACTAAAAATATATGTGCGTAAATCAAATTTCATAAATAGCTTTATTGAGTTTACAAGTGTAAAATATGACCATAACAAATATTGAATAAACATAGCAGTGGAACCATCCCCCCAGTGCACCCAGTAATAAAAACGCATACAGACAAAAATGACAACGATGTCACAATATGGTGCCAACCACAGGGCCCCACTCATACACACACATGCAAGGACCAGCTATGAAGGGAATGATGCTGCTAGCAAAGAAAAAGGGTCAGTGCTTTCTCTTCATCCTGAGTAATCAGTAGTCGCTAACTACACATACTGCATGTCCATGTATCGGACTTGTGTAGTTATAGTGTAGAGAGATTGCCTCAGCAGGTAGATCAAATATATGAAGTTAAGCTAAGAGTCCATAGCCCAAGTTGCAGGATGGACCGACGGGCAAGTACTGGGTTCAAAAGACTACCGGAGTACCAGTGGTAGTATGACTGAGTGGGCATGAGACAAATTGAGCCGGACATAAGAGGATAAACTGGCTGTATGGCATACTATGTATGCATGCCTGAACTACACAGTTCCTTGTCCCAGTATGGCATGTCAAAACAATGCTCAATGATGGAATAAGTTCACTGGGTATTAACAGAATGTTGAGGGGGGAACAGAGAGGGTTGTAAATATAAGTTGCCTGGAGGCTCTCACCACTACGATATCATGGCTACGAGAGCCGTAGTAATTAGAGCCCATTCCCCTCGGGATTCAGCCTGTAGTTAGACGCTGGTATCAGCTGATGGATAGACGCTGGTGTGGTTCGTCAGCGTGTGGCAGTCTGATGTTTAGTGTCCATTCTCTAAACATCTGATCGGAAGTGAAGTAAGGTGGCTACGGAGGGCCACAGGTGGATGCGAAGCAAGCGCGCCCAGTCATTCCGATCGGAAGTGTCAGCTTGATGTTAGCTCGCACACTTGCTGGAACGCATGATGGAACGTGGTGGATCGTGGGGCTGGGTTGGCGCTGCCTACGTTGTAATAACCCCTGTAAGATTTTTTTCCCACCATCTATGTCCCATTGCGGAGATTTCCCTTCACTTCCTGTCCCATAGCCAAACAGTAAGTGAGAGTAAATCCCAGTAAATTAAGGGAATTTCTTGGGGACCCCCAGGTCCCCAGAACTAGAGTCCCTATTGGAAGATTTCCCCTCTATTACTTTTCTGGGGACAACCCAAAATGTGGGTTTTTCTTTTATTTTCACTTTCAATAAGTGTAAGGCTGACCGCAGGTCAGCCTGTTATTGTAGGAGGAGTCAGGCTGCATAAAGCCTGCCCTCCTTCTTCTCCTTGCTTGTGGTCGTAGGATCTCGTGTGCGTCTGACGTCACTTCCGGGTTTCCGTTTCAGCAGGAAGATGTGCGGCTGCAAGGAGCAAATCTCCCTATTTCAGCGGCGGAGTTACAGGTTTGGGGGAAGGGGGCACCGCTCGCTGTGACTGCTCTCCCTCATGCGGCGCTGCAGACTCGGAGCGGCGCGGGCGGCCCTCTGGGTTCCGTCCTCCGTCGTGGGCGGCCGTGCTGGTGTCCGCACACGCATGCTCGCCTCTGTCCTCCTCGCGCGGCTTGTCTCCGGCTGGTGAGAGGCGGTATGTGCGCTGCGGGAGGCTCTTGGGCGCTCTCTCTCTCCCCTCCTCCTCGCCGGGAACCTGTTGCTGGGGCTGCCTCTGGCCTCGCCCCCTCCTCTGCTCTGTGTCGGTGGTGTTTGGGGTTCCTCGCTTCGCAGCTCCTCCTGTGTGGGGGGGCTGCCAGTGTGTGCTGCGCGTCGCTGTCGTCCAGGCGCGTGTTCGCCCTCCCCCTCCTCCTCCCCGATCATCACCTCCAGCTAACTTTTATTGTTGTTGACCATTTGTGTCCCCTACCACGTGATTCCCTTCACTTCCTGTGTGCGGCAGGGGGTCACTGGTGGTTGCATGGGCTGGCGCTCCCCATTCACCCCTGTTCTGGTGATGGTACGGAGATGGCATTTTTGCGCTTTCTTTCAATTTGCGGTTTCTTATGCATGTTGCAGTTTTGCAGGTGTTTTTGGTTTCTCATGCATTTTGCGGGTTTACTCATGCATTTTGCGGTTTTCCCATGCGTTTTCAGTTTCCTCATGCATTTACGGTTCTCACGCATTTTACGGTTCTTATACAATTTACGGTTTCTCATGTTTTTTCATGGTTTCACGCAGGACGGTTTCATGAGAATTTACGGTTGCAATAAAAGGGGGGCTGGGCAGATTAGAATATTCTAGCATACGCATGTGTAAGCACAGGGTTCAAGGGTTAATTCAGGCTGGGGGGTTGGCAGGACACTTGCTCGTTGCCTGTCTTCTCATTATTTTCTGTGAGGGTCCTTTGGGAGTATGTAATTTACAATTTCTCATGTAATTTTGGTTTCTCATGCATTTTACGATTTATATTTACGGTTTCTCATGTATTTTATGGTTTCATGTGTTTTTTTTTTTGTTTTTTTTTACGGTTTCATGCGATTTACGATTTCTCATTTATGTACGATTTCTCATGCATTTTACGGTTTTCATGCGATTTACGATTTCGTATTCATTTTACGGTTTTCATGCGATTTACGATTTCTTATTCATTTTACGGTTTTCATGCTATTTACAGTTCGCATGCATGTTTAGTTTCGCATACAATTACGATTCTCATGCATTTTACGGTTATCGTGCATTTTACGGTTTCTCATGTGAGTTATGGTTTCTCATATAATTTATGGGTTCTCATGCATTTTACAGGTTTCATGCTTTTTACGGTTTCAGTAAAATTTACGGTTTCTCGTGCTTTTTACGGTTTTTCATGCATTTTACGGTTTTTCATGCATTTTACGGTTTCTCATGCATTTTACACGTTTTAAGGCATTTCACGGTTTTATAAATTGCGGTTTCTCATGCATATTTTTCAATCTCTCATGCTTTGTTATGGTCAATTTACATTTTCTTATGCAATTTACATTTCTCATGCTATTTACGTTTCTCATGCTATTTATGTTTCTCATGCAATTTACGTTTCTCATGTAATTTACGTTTGCATGTAATTTACGTTCTCATGTAATTTATGGTGTTCTCATGAAATGTTCGTTTTCTTATGCAATTTGTCATTTCTCTTGCCTATTCATGTTTCTTACATTTCTCATATTACTCACGTCTTACATGGTTCTCACGTGTTCTCTTGGTTCGCACGTTTTACATGTTTCTTACGCTTCCCATGTTTTCCATGCCTCGCACATTTGTTCATGCTTACGTCTTCCCATGTTTCTCACGTTTTCCCATGTTTCTCACGTTTTCCCATGTTTCTCTCGTTTTCCATGTTGCTTTCGGGTGTTTTCATGCAGTTTACAGTGTTTTCATGCAGTTTACAGTGTTTTCATGCAATTTTTTACAGTATTTTCATGCAATTTTTACAGTGTTTTCATGCAATTTTTTACAGTGTTTTCATGCAATTTTTACAGTGTTTTCATGCATTTACGGTTTCTCGTGCTATGTGTCACTTCTTATGCCTTTTCATGTTTCTTACATTTATCATGTTGTTCTTACTTTTCGTATGTTTTCACGTTTTTCCCTTGGTGCTCACGTTTGTTTCTCTCATTTTTCCTTGCTTCTCTCGTTTCCCAGGCTTCTCTCGTTTTCCCAGGCTTCTCTCGTTTTCCCAGGCTTCTCTCGTTTTCCCAGGCTTCTCTCGCTTTCCATGCTTCCCTCGGTTTCCCATGTATTTTACGTTTATGTCATATGTTTATGTCATATGTTTGTCACAGTTTTTCGTTCGCTGCATTTCTGTTAGCTAGTGCTCACATTCAGGGTCTGTCACGTCTACAGATCTGTACAGGCTGAGGTTTCGTTTTTAATTGATTGTTGTCCCACAATCTTCTCGCCTGTTTCCATACGTCATACGTCCACGTTCACCATTACACTTTTACTTTTACCCACCTCGGTCTGTGGGTATCTTAGCCCTGAGTGTTCGTTTTTAATTTCCTGTCCAGGCGCTGTAGGTTGCTCGGGCTCACTCACTGCATACAGTAGGGGGGTGTCATCATTAGGTTCACATTCTTGCGCTATTGGTCTTGCCATTCCTGCACCCACATCATCATTGTCAGGTACCAGGGGTATTATGTCTTGGGGCTGCTTGTATGTATGTTATTTGGTTGCTGTCAAACAGCTGGGTTGTTCATGTTCTACCACTGCAGATTACCCATCACGTCTATGGGTTGACAGATTGAGGCGATCGTTTTTAATTGGCTTGTTCGGTGGCAAGTCTCCTCATCTGTTCTTACGCTGTTTATGTATTTCATACAAACTCACGTCTCTTATGCAATTTACGTTTCTCATGCAATTTTACGTTTCTCATGCAATTTTACGTTTCTCATGCAATTTACGTTTCTCATGCAATTTACGTTTCTCATGCAATTTACGTGTCTCATGCAGTCTACGTGTCTCATGCAATTTACGTGTTTTTTGCAATTTGTTGTTTCTATGATAATCTCACTTATGATTCTCTCGTTCTTCTAGGTTTTCTCATGTTTTCCCAAGGTTACTCTCGTTCTCATGTTTCTCACGCTGTTCATCAATTCACGTTCTCGTGCTACCGGGGTTTTTTTCATGTAGTTTGCGGTTTCTTGCAGCTTCGGTGCTTAGGCTGCTTACGGTTTATAGCTCGCATTATACATGTGTTTCGTTCTTTCACGCATCTACGTTCCTGGCGCAGGTTCTCAGCATGCTCACGTTCTTTCGTAGTTCATGTTGCTGTCCCAGTGGCATGTCACTTACGCGGAGTAGGTTACTCAGGGGACTGGTTTTCCCTCTGGTATGCACACAACCTTTTATTTCCTAGTTACTTTTGGCTAGGGTTGGCGGAAGCATGGAACTATGGTAAGTCAGCATGGCAGCTCCAGCAGCTTTTACAGGCTCAGGGGGTTAGTGGATTCTGAATTTTCTCAAGTCTCTAGGTCAGGATCAGTAGGCTTCCTACTTGGTTCGGTTTTTGGCCCTTTTATCGCGTATCGGCATGGTATTGTCAGGGCGTTTCTGGTTGGACTCAGCTTTTCATGTTGTTGGAGACCCCGACAGACTTTCTTTATTTGCTGCGCATTCTGTTAGCAATCCTCAGGGTTCTTGAAGAGTAGCCCTCCTGCTGTGATCAGCGGACTTCTCACCATGGGTCAAATTTTTTCCGTGTGGTATCTATCACATTTTCATGGTCTCCTTCATGTTGGGTACCAGCTAGGTGCTCAGGGCAGGCTTATACCCGGTTTGGGTCATAAGTGATAGGAGCAGGTTCGGTGTATTTGTGCCAGGGACCCCAGCCCGTTGGGTAGGTGGAGGTCGTCTTTTTTCTCTGGGTTTGGCCCAGAGCCACTTTTTGAGATACCATAAGTGTTTGTAATTTGATAGTTCATACGTAATTTCAGTGGGCTATAATTTGGCATCATATTCATCCTACTGGTCATTTTTGCCCCCTTTCAGGCATACTGACTATTTGACCAGGGCACAACTCAGGTCTATGTTCTTGTTGCTTTTTGTTCCTTGTTACACTATCACAGATTGACTCCGAGTACAAGTGTAAGGCTGACCGCAGGTCAGCCTGTTATTGTAGAAGGAGTCAGGCTGCATAAAGCCTGCCCTCCTTCTTCTCCTTGCTTGTGGTCGTAGGATCTCGTGTCCCACCCACCCATTCCCTTTTTCTTTTCTATTTTTATTATTTTCAATTCATACTTGGGTATGCCCCCTTTCAGGCATACTGACCATTTGACCAGGGCACAACTCAGGTCTATGTTCTTGTTGCTTTTTGTTCCTTGTTACACTATCACAGATTGACTCCGAGTACAATGATGGTAAATTGAGAGGGCGAATCTCCAAAATGGGGACACAGACAGCAATAAAAACTGGCAGGGGTTGTAATCCATCTCCACTCTGTCCAAAACTAAAAAAGGGTTTGCCCTTACTTATACTTTAACTGTGCACTGTCTGGTAGTCTTTTATACCTAGAAATTAAATTACAAATTATTTGCAAAACATATTTTTTGTGCATTTCATTTTTAAACTGATCCACATGGTGATATCCCCAACTTTTTGTTTTATCTATTTCTACTTTCATATGTCCATAAATGTACTTTGCAATAAAAATATGAATCTATTGATTTGTACCTTTGCAGCATGAAGGTCCAGCTTTTCAAAGTTTTTCAGATCCACCTGCAAAGACTTGAGATTATTTTTATCCCAGGGGTAACCTATTTACAAAAAGAACATTATATAATTATCACATGAGAAACCATGACATATGTTACCGACTATGCTTATATATGTAAAATGTTTTTCTTACTGTATGTTGTAGAATGTTTTTCCTGCTTCTGCTTGTGTTGAGAGGTATTCTTATTCTTCTGACTCAGTGCTGTATAAGAAAAGCATGTTATATTAGAAGTTGATTTTAATGTCATAATATGACATTTATTATTATATGATATGCACACATCAAACAAAAGTGAAATATTTCTCTGGCTTATGTCTGACAGCCATCAAAAGTATATACTTAGCTAAAGAAAAAAAATCCAGTTTCCTTAAACACTGATACACAATAAATTATTACTGCATAAGCCAAAATTAGCTATTTATCTTCAATAAATTTCACTCTGTCCTGAGGTCAAACCATAGGCAGGTCTGGCATTGATTATTGCATCCCCAGGGTTTAATGCACTGAGAATTTCATTGCTATTTAAATATTTTCACAGAGTGCTATCCATGCAAAGGGATGTCAAAGAACGTGGGTTTCTAGGGACCTTTTCATGCAGGCTGTCCGATCAGGTTTTACTACAGAATACTTTATTAATCCCAAAGGGAAATCGGGAACTTGTTACAACAAAGACACACTTAACAAAGACAACACAAAATCACAACAATAAACTGAACAAGATGCAAAAGCATAACAAAATTACCAATAACAGCCATTAACACCAAATAACAAAATGAAAACAATACTACAAATTAAACATATATACAATTAAAATACAACATAGAATAAATAACACAATATAAAATAACAGACAGTCAAACTACCAAATACAAATAATATACACATCTTCCTCTAACACCACCCAAATAATAACCAACACAATACCAACATACTATAAAAACAACACAAAATCCTGATCATAAACCAGAATTAATTCTTCACCTCCAGCCCTCACAGAACAGAATTATATACTGTATCTTGATCGCCACAGGCAAAAATGATTTCCTGTGTCTCTCTGTGGTGCATCTTTGGTATAACAACCTGTCACTGATGGTACTCCGCAGACTGACCAGTGTATTGTGAAGTGGGTGGGAGGAGTTGTCCAAGAATGACCGTAACTTGAACAACATTCTCCTCTCCAACACTGTTGTAAAAGACTCCACCTCCAATCCAACAACATCACTGGCCTTGCGAATCAGTTTGTTGAGTCTGTTGGTGTCGGACACCCTAAGCCTGCTTACCCAGCATACCACTGCATACAGGAGAGCGATGGCCACCACAGACTCAAAAAATATCTTCAGCTTTGTCCGGCAGATGTTAAAGGACCACAGTCTCCTCAAAAAGTAGAGGCGGCTCTGGCCTTTCCTATAGAGCACCTCAGTCTTCTTGCTCCAGTCCAGCTTATTATCTATGTGCACTTTCAGATACTTGTAATTCTCTACTACCTTCACATCCACTCCTTGGATGGAGATTGGGGTCACTGGTGGCTTCCTCTTTCTGAAATCCACAAACAGCTCCTTTGTCTTTGTCACATTTTGGTTCAGATGATTAGCCTCACACCATGTGACAAAGTTCTCCACCACAGCCCTTTACTCAGTCTCTTCCCCATTTGTGATACATCCCACTAGCGCATAGTCATCAGAAAACTTCTAAAGATGGCAAGACTCTGTCTGGTAGCTAAAACCAGTGGTGTAGACAGTAAAAAGAAAGGGAGAGAGAACTGTCCCCTGTGGAACTCCAATATTGCTGATCACCCTATCTGACACACAGTCTTGCAAATGCACATACTGTGGTCTTCCTGTCAGGCAGTCTACAACCATGACACAAGGGAAACATCAACCTGTATTGCTGCTAGCTTCTTGCCCAAAAGATCCAGCTTGATAGTATCAAAAGCACCGGAGAAGTAAAAAAACATGACCCTCACAGTGCTTGCTGACTTATCCAGGTGTGCATACATGCGATTTACAATGAAAATGATAGCCTCCTCAACCCCCTGTCTTGGTTGGTATGCAAACTGCAAAGGGTCTAAACATTTACTAACCATGGGTCGTAACTGATATAAAACAAGTCTCTCTAAGGTCTTCATGATGTGGGAGGTCATAGCCACCGGTCTATAATCCTTGGAGCCACAAGGACATGGTATCTTTGGCACAGGAAACAAGACAGGATGTCTTCCACAATACAGGAACCTTTTGTAGACTCAAGCTCAAGTTAAAGTCCCGTTGAAGAACACTCCCCAGCTGGTCTGCACATGCCCTCAGCACCCTGGGGCTAACTCCATCAGGGCCTGCTGATTTTACTGCCTTAAGTCTCCTCAACTGTCTACTCACCTGATCAGCTCTAAAAGACATTGATGCACTTTCCCATAAAGGAGGAGTAATGTTGTTCTTATAAAAAGAACAACCAGTAAAAGTATCCAATAGGGGTGAATCAGAACACACATTAAAGGAGGAAGGACATCTAGTATGAGGAGAGGCGAGTACTTTCCGAAACTCTACTCTCCTGCAGCTTTGTGTTGAATCTGAGAGAGTTAAAGCCAGGGCCTCCAAATTAAACCTATTAAAAAATGGTTCAGTTCATTTGCCCTCTCCACATCACCCCTAGGCCCTCCACCAACCTGATTAAGACCTGTAATGGTTTTCATGCCACTCCAGACCTCTTTGCTGGAGTTTCCACTCCAGCTTTCTTCTATATTTATCCTTAGCCTCTCTACTCTTTAACCTCAGGTCCCTCTGAATCATTTTAACTCCTCCCTATTACCCACACTAAAAGCCATCTTCTTGGAGTTAAGAATATCTTTCATATCCCTAGTTACCCGCAGTTTATTATTTAACAATGAACAATTCTTGTTGGAACAATAGAATCTACACAGAAATTAATATAATGTGTTATGCACTCAGTAAGCCCATCAATGTCCCTTCCATGTGGCTCACAGAGTGCATTCCAATCTGTTGCCTCAAAACAGCCCTGCAATAACTCAAAGGACTCCTCAGACCATCTCTTCACTGATCTGGTGGTCACAGGTTGTCTCTTAACCATAGGCATATACCAAGGATTGAGGTAAACCAAATTATGATCTGATCTGCCCAAAGGTGGAAGAGGTGAAGAGCTATATGCATTTTCCACATTGGCATACAGCAGATCCAGGGTCCTATTCTCTCTAGTTGGGCAGCTCACAAACGAAGTTAGTCAAGATTTTCTCCATGGTGACATGATTAAAATCATCTGAGATTAAGATAAGGGCATTGGGAAGCTTGGTTTGAAGTTTTGCAATAACACTGTGGATGGCGTCACTTGCCAACATTGGGTTGGCAGAAGGTGGAATATACACCGCCACAACAATAACAAGTGAAATCTCCCTAGGCAAGTAATAAGGCCGAAGCCCTATAATGAATAATTCTATATCCGGGCAGCAAACACCTTCCTTAATAGTTATGTGACCAGGGTTGCACCATCTATTGTTTACAAAATAACAAGCCCCAATCCCTTCCTCCTACCACTCCTTGTGCAGTCCCTGTCTGCTCTGACAATCTGGAAACCACTTATGGTAACATTATGATCGGGAATATCTCTGTGCAGTCTTGTTTCTGAAAAACACATAATGCTACACTCACTAAACTCACATTGACTCTGAACTAATCCCATTAGTTCATCTACCTTATTCGCCAAAGATCTCACATTCCCCATGATAATGGAGGGAATATTTGTTTTAAATCTCCCCCCCCCCCCGTACCTCTGTCCTCTGCTGTGGCAGATGGCAGCATTGCTTTGGTACTCCCCTGCTGTGCCCCTAATACTGTAGAGCAGGGGTGCCCAACCACTGGCCCGCAGCGCCCTCCGATGTGACCCGCCATGTCTTGCTCTGAGATGGTGGGTCGGCAAACCCAGATCGCGGGTTCCCAACCCGCCATCTCCGAGCATTAGTGCGAAGAACGGAGCTGCCGCTAGAGGAAGCAGAGCTGATGCTTCCTGTATAGCGCCGGCTCCTTCAAAGGCGGAGTGATACCAAATGTACTCCATCTGTGACAGGAAGCATCGGCTCTGCTCTCTACTAAAGCTGCATGCTTCTGTCACAACTATGCTCGGGGATGGAGGGTCGCGACACAGGAACCTGCGATCTGGGACAGCAGCCACCAGTACCAGCCACCAGTATCAGTACCAGCCAGCAGTACCAGCCAGCAGTACCAGTACCAAGCAACAGTACCAGTACCAACAAGCAGTACCAACCAACAGTACCAGTACCAACCAGCAGTACCAGTACCAACAGTACCAGTACCAACCAGCAGTACCAGCCAGTAGTACCAGTCATCAGTACCAGTGCCCACCAGAAGTACCCGCCAGCAGTACCAGTACCCATTATCCGTACCAGTCATCAGTACCAGGCAGCAGTATAAACTAGCAGTAACAGCCAGAAGTACCCACCAGCAGTACCAGTACCCACCATCCATACCAGTCATCAGTACCAGCCAGCAGTATAAACCAGCAGTACCAGTACCAGCCAGAAGTACCCGCCAGCAGTACCAGTACCCACCATCTGTACCAGCCAGCAGTATAAAACCACCGGTACCAGCCAGCAGTTCCAGTACCCACCAGCAGTACTAGCCAGCAGTACCAGTAAGCAGTACCCACCAGCAGTACCATTACCCTCCAGCAGTACTAGCCTGCAGTACCAGTCAGCAGTACCAGCACCTGTCAGCAGTACCTACTGGCAGTACCAGCCAGCAGTACCAGCCAGCTTCAGGAATCCTGAGGAAGAAGTGAAGATTGAGGTCAGTTGAGGAGCAGGTAAACCGCTGTGCATCAGTGTGAAAGCAGCCTTAGGCCCCATTCACATGATCGGTCCAATCGGGTCCGCCTGTCTGTTTTTCAGGTGGACTCAAACGGGCTCTCCGTTCACCTCTATAGAGCGGCAGATGTAAACGGACTCGTAGTAGATGATAGGCTCAGCAATGGCATGTAATGCCAAGCTGCTGCTAACAAAGCAAGCAGAATATTGGCATGCATTAAAAAGGGGATCAACTTCAGAGATAAAACGATAATTCTCCCACTCTACAAGACTCTAGTCCAGCCGCACCTAGAGTATGCTGTCCAGTTCTGGGCAGCAGTGTGCACTCCAGATGTACTGGAAATGGAGCGAGTTCAAAGAAGGGCAACAAAGCTTATAAAGGGTGTGAAGGATATTAGATATGATGAAAGGTTGTGAGCACTGAACGTATTCTCTCTGGAGAAGAGACGCTTGACAGGGGATATGATTTCAATATACATATACCATATTGGTGACCCCACAATAGGGATAAAACTTTTTTGCAGAAGGGAGTTTAACAAGACTCGTGGCCACTCATTAAAATTAAAATTAGAAGAAAAGAGGTTTAACCTTAAACTACGTAGAGGGTTCTTTACTGTAAGAGCGGCAAGGATGTGGAATTCCCTCCTTCCAAGAAACATACAGGGATATACAATGTAATACTGACATATAATCATACACACAGGTTGGACTTGATGGATTTGTGTCTTTTTTCAACCTCACCTACTATGTAACTATGTAACCCATACCTCCCAACCGTCCCGGATTCCGCGGGACCTTCCCGCGATTTGAGGTAAGTCCCGGGGTCACGCGGATGCAGGGCTGGAGTCCCAGAACCCAGGGCTGGAACAAGTTCCAGCCCTGGGCTCCACTCCATAGTAGTATCCTCCATGGGTGCAATGTGTGTCCTCACACACAGCACCAAGTGAGGATTTTTGTGAGAATATCTGGTCAGCAATCTCTGCTCTTCCCCCCCTCCTCAATGCAGTCACCAATTGTTAGGACCGCTAGCTTCCCAGCAATTGATGACATCATTTGCAGGCCACCTCTCAGCTCTGCCCCCCTTTTGGCTCTCGATCCTGCCTCTTAGCGGTCCCCATCACGGCTCTCTGCGCTCCCCATCACTTCTCTCAGGAGCCCCAATCCCATCTGCCAGTGGCCCAGATCCCTGCCGCATCTCAACTGCCCTGATTCTGACAGTGCTCCTGAAAGGTAAGAGGAACTGAACTTTCTCACACGGAAGGACTCCACGTGCTTCTGTGTGTTAGCGCCAGGCACTCAGGGGGGACATGGCCCACATTTGCTGGTGGGTGCCCTGGGTCCTGGCGCCACAACTGCCCGCATTGCTGCCCTCACATTAGGGATGCCGGAGGTGTCTTTCCCTGCCTGTCAGGACTGTAGCATGGAGCCTAGTGAAGTGCTTTGAAATTCCTCCTCGGCTCCTGACACAGCACTGTGCCTAAAAAAGCACAGGGATTCACATTAATCTGCATTTCTGAGAGCTGGAGGGGGCACTAGAGGAGGGGTGAGTTCATGAAAGAGCTGGGGGGGCATTAGTAAGAGGGGGGATTGGTCAGAGAACTGGGGGGTATTAGTAAGAGAGGAGGGGAATTGATCAGAGAGCTGGGGGGCATTAGAAAGAGGAGGGGGAATTAATCAGGGAGGGGGGATTGGTCAGAGATCTGGGGGGCATTAGTAAAAGAGGAGGGGGAGGATTGGTCAGAGAGCTGGGGGGGGCATTAGTAAGAGAGGAGGGGGGATTTGTCAGAGAACTGGGCGGGCATTAGTAAGAGAGGAGGGGGGTTGATCAGAGAGCTGGGGGTATTAGTAAGGGGGGAATTGGTCAGAGAGCTGGGGGGCATTAGTAAGAGAGGGGGGCTTAGTCAAAGAGCTGGGGGGCATTAGTAAGAGAGGAGGGGGGAATTGGTCAGAGATCTGGGGGCATTAGTAAGAGAAGAGGTGGGAATTGTTCAGAGAGCTGGGGAGGGGGCATTAGTAAGAGAGGGGGAATTGGTGAGAGAGCTAGGTGGGCATTAGTAAGAGAGGAGGGGGAATTGGTGAAAGCGCTGTGGGACATTAGTAAGAGAGGAGGGGGGAATTTGTGAGAGAGCTGGGGGGTCATTAGTAAGAGAGGAGGGGGAATTTGTGAGAGGGCTGGGGGCATTAGTAACAAAGAATGGGAGATTGCTGAGAGAATTGGGGGGCAATAGTAAGAGAGGAGGGGGGAATTGGTGAGAGAGCTGGGGGGGGGGCATTAGTATGAAAGAAGGGGAAATTGGTGAGAGAGTTGGGGGGGCATTATTAAGAGAGAGGGGGCTTAGTCAAAGAGCTGGGGGGCATTAGTAAGAGAGGAGGTGGGAATTGTTCAGAGAGCTGGGGAGGCGACATTAGTAAGAGAGAGGGGGAATTGGTCAGAGAGCAGGGGGGCATTAGTAAGAGAGGAGGGGGGATTGGTCAGAGAGCTGGGGGGGCATTAGTAAGAAAGAAGGGGGATTGGTGAGAGATGGGTGGGCATTAGTAAGAGAGGAGGGGGAATTGGTGAAAGCGCTGTGGGACATTAGTAAGAGAGGAGGGGGGAATTTGTGAGAGAGCTGGGGGGTCATTAGTAAGAGAGGAGGGGTAATTTGTGAGAGGGCTGGGGGGCATTAGTAACAAAGAAGGGGAGATTGCTGAGAGAATTGGGGGGCAATAGTAAGAGAGGAGGGGGGGATTTGTGAGAGAGCTGGGGGGCATTAGTAAGAAAGAAGGGTAAATTGGTGAGAGAGCTGGGGGGGGTATTAGTAAGAAAGAAGGGGAAATTGGTGAGAGAGCTGGGGGGAACATTAGTAAGAGAGAAGGGGGCATTGGTGAGAGAGCTGGGGAGCATTAGTGAGAGAGTTGGGGGGCATTGGTGAGAGAGCTGGGGGACATTAGTGAGAGCTGGGGGCAATGGTGAGAGAGCTGGGGGGCATTAGGGAGAGATGGGGGCATTGGTGAAATAGCTGGGTTTTGTTTAACCACACCCCTTAGGCCCCTCCCACCATTAAGACTTTGGCTACACCCACATTTTGCCATTACACGCGTTCCCAGCTCACTTACTCCCTGAATTGTCCATTCTGAAGTTCAAAAGTTGGGAGGTATGTGTAACCTACTATGTGTCCGTTTACAACTGCCTATCTGCAATCCTTCTGTCTGGGTGGATCGGAGGGCCCTTAGGGTAGAGCGGGTTGCATCCGTGTCTGCTCTACATATGCAGAGTGGACACAGACCTGCCATCCCCCCTTTACGCTCATTGTGGCCCGCGACCGGTTAGCAAGTCGGTAAAGTGGCCCTCGTTCCTCAAAAGGTTGGGCACCCCTGCTGTAGAGGATGAGGATAATCCTTTCCTTGAAAAAGTTGAGTACTGCGGATCATGACTTTGCAAACTGGTGGGGGAACCCAGCTGCTGTTGCTGTACATACTGTAAAAATGATGGAGACTGCTGTTGGTGAATTAAATTGGGCTGTACAGGCTTACTAGAGGACATGGACATAGAAATCTGATGATGATCGTAAAACTGAGAAGCTATTTGCTGCTGAGTGAGAGAGCCCAGTTGCTGTTGCTGACTATAAGGAGTACTAAATCGAAACAGCTGTTTTACAGTAAAATTGGGCTGCACGGGCTGACTGGAAGGACACTGGGACCAAGAAGTCAGATATTGGCCATCAATCTGATAGCCTAATTGCTGCTGAGAATACTGAGACTGTATAGATGTTTGCTGCTGCCAGGAAACCCATCAGTTTTTCAGGCAGACCTGACCCGAAACTCCATGCAAATATATGGAGAGGGACAGGCAGATTACATGAATGTGTGTCTGTTTACATCTGCCTACCTCATAGTCCATCCAGATCTGGAATCAGAGGTGGCTCGATGTAAGGGGATTGGAAGAAGTCCGATGTAAAGTCTGTTTACATTCAGCAGCCCATAGAATCAAAACGTGTCCACAAATGTCCACTGTCAAAATGCAGACTAAGAAACTGTTCTGTTTTTATTCAGCAGGAAATCAGTTCCTGGATTCCCTGCTGAATGGAGCCGAGTACACCCTTGTGAACCACAAAACAAAAGCAGAAAGGGATATGCAAAAACATTTTACAGAAGCTTTGTATTATACTGTATATAGATTACCTGGAAAAGATTTTTTTAACAAAATTAGAATTTCAGTAAATAGAATTAAGATCCTCTACTTACTTACCTGTGCTTCCCCAATGCCCTGAGCCAGAGTCCCTAGAAACACTTCTGAATTTCTGAATGTCTGAACTTTGTAAACTTTCTAAACTATGAATTACGCACAGGACTATGCATACCGCCTCAACCACTGTCCACCATGCACCATATATATATATATATATATATATATATATATATATATATATATATATATATATATATATATATATATATATATACACTATATTACCGAAAGTATTGGGATGCCTGCCCTTGCATGCAGATGAACTTTAATGGCATCCCAGTCTTAGTCCGTGGGGTTCAATGTCTCCGCTCTATTTCATCCCAAAGGTGTTCTATCGGGTTGAGGTCAGGACTCTGTGCAGGCCAGTCAAGTTCCTCCAACCCAAACTCACTCATTCATGTCTTTATAGACTTTGTTTGTGCACTGTCATGTTGGAACAGGAAGGGGCCATCCCCAAATTGTTCCCACAAAGTTGGGAGCATGAAATTGTCAAAAATGTCTTGTTATGAACTCCTTAAGAGTTCCCTTCACTGGAACTAAGGGGCCAAGCCCAACCCCTGAAAAAAAAACCCACACCATAATCCCCCCTCTACCAAATTAATTGGACCAGTGCACAAAGCAAGGTCCATCCCAGATAGCAAGGATAACTTGCCACAAATTTGTGGCAGTCTTGAATTGTATGTCTGTTAACTTGCTGAACATTTTCACTGGCATGTTGTACACTTGCAGAGCACTTGAAGCACAAGTTCTAGTTGACACTTTTCCAATTTGTAGCAAATTTGCGTAGGAAGTTTCTAGCAAGAGCATAGTTGCAGTGGTGAGTCTACAGAAAGAGCTCTGCAAGTCTACAGCATGAACATTCAGCTACAGTGACCCCTGTGGTGGGATGACTGTTGCACAACATAACTGAACCAAAACTTGCAGAAGAATTGCAGAATGTTTGCAAAGAGAGTTCATCTGGAGACATGCAATGCGGACTTGCTGCAATTGTGCAACAAACTTGTGAAGCCTGGCAAGTCTAGGAATAGCTTAGCAACTCATTTTCAAACTTGCAGCACAATTGCTTTCTATCTGGGATAAAGACATGGAAGAGCAAGTTTGGGGTGGAGGAACTTGACTGGCCGGCACAGAGTCCTGACCTCAACCCGATAGAACACCTTTGGGATGATTTAGAGCGGAGACTGCGAGCCAAGCCTTCTCTTCCACATCAGTGCCTGACCTCATAAATGCGCTTCTGGAAGAATGGTCAAACATTCCCATTGACACACTCCTAAACCTTGTAGACAGCCTTCCCAGAAGAATTCAAGTTCTTATAGCTGCAAAGGGTGGGCCATCTCAATATTGAACCCTACAGACTAGGACTGGGATGCCATTAAAGTTTATGTGCGTGTAAAGGCAGGGGTCCTAATACTTTTGGTAATATACAGTAATATATATATATATATATACATATAGTATATATTATATCAACCCCCAGAGGTAATAAAGGAAATTCCAGAGGTCAGGGGAACAGACATTTAATTGCAGGGTAGGATTCTTTATATGTAGTGAAGTGAACAGATGGGCGCCAGTCACTTTTGAGCAGTTTAGAGAGTGTATTCAGGCTCAAGCTGAGCTCTCTCAAGAGAAAGAGTTAGGGTCACAGGATACCCCAAAAACTGTTTCCACTCATTCAGAAAGGACTTTTAAGCTGGGACCAACATTTTGTATGTTAGGACAGACTGAATAGCAGCAAAACCCCATACAAAAAAAGAACCTTTAAGCTGGAAGGGCACCATGCATTCTTTCAGCTTTAAGCAGCTGCAGCTCTACACTCACTTGATGAGCCACTAGACTTCTTGCAGTGTTCAGGCATCACCTTGCTCTTTGGAACACAGAAAAAAAAATTCCCTCTGGTGCTCCAATGCAGAATTCAGCTTCACTCCACCTGGACAGCACATCCAGCCCAGCAGTGCAAGCTTTAACCCACATTCACACTTGAGCATTTTTCTCCTCATTTCCATACTGCTTGTTTAGAATTCATAAATATTTGAGTGTGCATAGCCTGGACACAGATTTACTTTAAAGTGTGATAGTGTGAGGCCCTGCCACTATGGAAATTGATAAAGGAATGACAAAAAGTTTAATGCAGAGTGCAAGTCCCTGACATGTTTATTGTGAGAGGAGAAAACTGTGTTTTCAGATTTCTCTGGGTTTGGTAATCCCGGATTGGGGTCTGGAGCTTGAAAGCTTGTGAGTATTTGGTGTTTCTTTGTTACTTTGTATCTCTATCTATTAAACGATTTTACACAAGGGGCCGTGCCCTCTGTCTCTTTCTTTGTATCTTGCAGCTGTCAGTTTTTTCCCGCTGGTGGATGGGGCAGCATGGCACAGTGCACACCACACCAAGTTAACACCTTCCTTGGTAATCCATAGAAAATTTAAAGATTGTCTAAAACACCGCAAGACCGTATCCATTTTTTTGTGGAATATTTTGTGGAGCTTCTATTATAACAAACTTCAACTGCCTTTTTGCTTTTATCTCACGGACTTCCTGGACTTTAGCGCTAGTATGTTGCATTATCCACCATTTAATTAAAAAATGTCCACGACAGGTGTCAGAAATAGGACAGCAATATCATCACTGGAATCCCAAGATAAATATAAATTTGATAGAAAATCACTAGGATAGAAAACATGATGAAAAGCTAATATTTGCACACCCAACAATAATGCTAAATGACTTGCAATAAGTAAGTAACTTACTTAAATCTGGGACTGGTTTATTTCCTTGACTCTGTATTTCTTGATCGGTAATTGTCATCTCATTCTCAACCTTAACTGTAATAAAAATAAAATGTATTACAAGTAGCTTCAAACTTTATTAGTTAAACTGTGTGTGTGTCTACATACAGTATATACCAGTGGACATCAACCTTTCAGGCCTCACGGACCACTAAACTTACAATTTGGAATCCTGTGGACAGCAAAACATCCATTTTACATGCCTTATACACATAATGCTCTGGCTCTCTGCCCCCTCCTCCTGGATCACATTGCTGCTTTATACACACAATGCCCTGGCTCTCTGGCCCCCTCCCCCTGGATCACATTGCTCCTTTATACAGTTAATGCTCTGGCTCTCTGCCCCCTCCCCCTGGATCACATTGCTGCTTTACACACACAGCTCTGGTTCTCTGCCCCCTCCCCCTGGATCACATTGCTGCTTTACACACACAGCTCTGGTTCTCTGCCCCCTCCCCCTGGATCACATTGCTGCTTTATACACACAATGCCCTGGCTCTCTGTCCCCCTCCCCCTGGATCACATTGCTGCTTTATACACACAATGCTCTGGCTCTCTGCCCCCTCCCCCTGGATCACATTGCTGCTTTATACACACAATGCTCTGGTTCTCTGCCCCCTCCCCCTGGATCACATTGCTGCTTTATACACACAATGCTCTGGTTCTCTGCCCCCTCCCCCTGGATCACATTGCTGCTTTATACACACAATGCCCTGGCTCTCTGTCCCCCTCCCCCTGGATCACATTGCTGCTTTATACACACAATGCTCTGGCTCTCTGCCCCCTCCCCCTGGATCACATTGCTGCTTTATACACACAATGCTCTGGTTCTCTGCCCCCTCCCCCTGGATCACATTGCTGCTTTATACACACAATGCCCTGGCTCTCTGTCCCCCTCCCCTGGATCACATTGCTGCTTTATACACACAATGCTCTGGCTCTCTGCCCCCCTCCCCTTGGATCACATTGCTGCCTTATACACACAATGCTCTGGCTCTCTGCCCCCCTCCCCTTGGATCACATTGCTGCCCTATGCACACAATGCTCTGGTTCTCTGCCCCCTCCCCCTGGATCACATTGCTGCTTTATACACACAATGCCCTGGCTCTCTGTCCCCCTCCCCTGGATCACATTGCTGCTTTATACACACAATGCTCTGGCTCTCTGCCCCCCTCCCCTTGGATCACATTGCTGCCTTATACACACAATGCTCTGGCTCTCTGCCCCCCTCCCCTTGGATCACATTGCTGCCCTATGCACACAATGCTCCGGCTCTCTTCTCCCTGCACTCTACATTACACTGCTGCCTTACACAGCCTCGTCATTGGATCTCACCTTCTTATCCAGCCATGTGCTCAAGCTCTGTGTGCCCTCCCACAGTCTATGATCAGTACTGACATTAGTCGTCCCCTCCTTTTTCACCTCCCGCGCTCTGCACTACTCCCGGCGCCTCCCTCTAAGTTCCCAGGATCCGGATTTACAGAGGAGGCATCAGGAATCAATGTGCGCTGACAGTATTGAATGTCAGTGCCCATTGAGAACAACACTAGAAATAACATTGGGCAGTATACATCTGCCACAATGTTGAATTGCAGCAGGACCCCTGGGGACCACCAAAATTTTCTCATGGACCACTGGTTGGCGGCTGCTGGTATATAATGTATAGACTACATATACAGTATACATATACTATACTAGTCCACAGAGCAATGGAAGAGGATGGCCTGGTCTGATGAATTGATGAAGAATGGTTTGAGAAATACAACAATTCATTTGAGGTGTAGAATTGGCCTCCAAATTCTCCAGGTCTCAATCCTATTGAGTATCTGTGGGATGTGCTGGTAAAGCAAGTCCAGATCATGGAGGCCTCATCTTGCAATTTACAGGACTTGAAGGATCTGCTACTAATGGCTTGGTGCCAGATACCACAACATACCTCCAGAGGTCTGGTGGCTTCCATGCCTCTCCTTGACTTCTCAACAGATTATGGTGGGTGGTCCTAATAATATGGCTGATCAGTAGTGTTTTATATATATATATATATATATATATATATATAGATCTATATATTTTCTATTATATACAGTATATTCTAAAAGCGTAGCTTTATAGGTAATCATTTTTCAATGTAGTGTATTTTGTGGACAAAGCAATAGCGAGGTCTTGCTCTTTGTTAGTCAATCAAGTAAAGTGAAAACTTTACCCTGAAAACTACACTGTTGCAAATACACTTTTTAAAAGCTTTCACTTCAAAAACTTTCCCAAATAATAGTATTACTTAAATTCCAAATGTTCTCCTTTGTGAGCAGAGTAAGTTGTACTCAGTTCCAAGTTGTATGTGTTTAGTCATAATTAATGTTATTTACTATTTAGTTACTCTCATTAACCTTTGAGACTTTATAGTAGTGAAATGTCAGGAATGCGGTGCAGCTGAAATCTGAACCTGCGGCATGGACAATGATTAACCTAGACTTCACCTGTTTGTTTTTAGCAACCACATTGTAAGGTGCTGCTGGAATAGGGATACTTTGAGTCACCAGTGAGCTTCATGTTACCTAACAAGTCAGAGGATGAAAGCAGGTTATTTTATAAACCTTGAAAGTCAAGTTTAGATGTTGTTTGGGGGTGGTGTTATATCTGATCTTTATAGGGAGTGTATAGCCTTAAGTTATAATTTGGATGCACATTAAAGGGATCAGATACTGTAAATATAAATACCGTGCTTTAATATATAAAAATGTTTTCTATCTATAGTTTGTAATTATATATTATGACAAGCAGTCATAAAAAGGCAAATAAATGGTACTGTCCAACCAGGGTGGTAGGATTCCAGAGGAAGTTTGCATTTGACAAGAGTTGGATCCCTATCTATGAAGGCTTTGGAATGTATTCAGGGAAGGAATGGGTGGGTTCCCTGAACACCTGTCTGCTCCAACTTGTCTATGGCCGAATCCACAGGTAGCTTGAGAGAGAGAGCTTGACCTGGGCGTGTAGACGTAACCGGTCTGTAATATTCATACATTCCTATAAAAAAGGCTGTCTATCATTAACCCCAAAGCCGGATGGCCTTTCCATTGGAATAAATTGAGATGTGGTGCACATGCTAAAAACCAGATATAGGAGCAAGTCATTAGACTTCTGTCCAGCAGGAGCAGCTACACATGGATCGGTCCCCGCTGGGCCGGCCAAATTTCAAACCACCTGTATAAGTCATTTTGCCTACTTGTGTTTCTGTTCAAATCGCTTTAATGATTGTAAGGCTAACATATATTATTACCCTAGATTTAGCTTTAGCAAAGCACCCTCTCCTGCCAATTGTGCGGGATGGAATTTTCTTGCCATTTGTATCCTTATACTGATAACCACATTTGTCTGAGATTTCTCACAATATGGTAGAGTGTTTAATCTGTAAGTTACTATTTTTGTATCTAGTGAATAAACCACCTCACTATGCCAATTCTAACAATTAACATTTCTTACTTAGCAATGGTTCTGTAGATAATATCTGCATCTTACAAACAATAAGGTTTTATTGAATCTCTTAGACCATTTTCTCAGTACCTTTTGTAGTAGATGGTAACTTGACATTGGTGTTTTCGGTAGCAGTTGCTGAATCCACTATGTCACCTAAGAGGGATATTATATTACTATTAGAACAGCCTTAAAGTGCATTTATTTTTCAGATAACGATGTTTAGTATGTTTTATACCCAATAAAGTTTAATGGAAAAAAACACCAGATTTGTTAATAAAATGATATAACATGTAATTGGCACACAGTTTGTTGTGTATTGTTAAGCAATTATTAGGTACCTTTCTATTTCAGTCATCGATTTGTTGAGATTTAAGTTCATGTTTGGGGAGGTGCAGAGTTCACCCTGAACTCTTGCTGTTCATGAACCAGGCAAACTAAATGGTCTGCCCGAACTACCTGCTGCTACTGCATTCATTTAGTGGCGTTATTACTATAGCAGCTAATTGACAATTTCCTGCTCCGAGAGCCATAAGCATCATTGGTGCCTAAGGCTTGTTTTACATTATCAATTTTCCTATTGGAATCCCATGTGACATCAGTGAATAAAGATGGTCAATGTCAGACAGCTGACATTCCTCAGGTGACCAGCCTGCTGTCAGTAGTCAGAGTGGCAGAAAAAGATCACCATGCATGGGTTGTCATTAAGTAAGAGCTCAAGGATCTGTCCAAACACAAGTTCAAACTGAATTTTGGTTGTTTGGGCATTTAGAGGTGGTAGGAGTCAAACATCATGCATAGTAGCAGTATTATTTTCGCTATTACCCTTGACAGGGCAATATCTGCCAATGGTTATTAAGAAGGCCAGTGGAAGCAGGCACCACTGAGTCCTTAACAGACACTGAAGTCCCTGGCCCATTCACTTACATTGTCGAGAATCCCCAGCTCTGTAAGTAAAAGGGCGGGGATATTTAATAAAAATGGCATGGGTTTCTCCCCAAATCCTCACTAGTTCCGATCACACTGGAGAGCCCAGGAATGGCGGCGGTGGGAGAAGGGCCCACTTTTGCCCTTTAAAAGTGATTGGGTGCCTATAGTGCCATGCAGATCCCTTCTACAGGAAAGTCAATTGCCGACTGCAAATTTTGATACTGGGACAGGGCCACAGTTGCAGCCATGATTCTGGCATCACCTGCCTTTACATGCACATTAACCTTAATGGCATCCCAGTCTTAGTTTGTAGGGTTCAATATTGAGTTGGCCCACCCTTTGCAGCCAAAACAGCTTCAACTTTTCAGGGCAGGCTGTCCACAAGGTTTAGGAGTGTGTCTATGGGAATGTTTGTCCAATCTTCCAGAAGCGCACTTGTGAGGCCAGGCACTGATGTTGGACAAGAAGGCCTGTCTCACAGTCTCTGCTCTAATTCATCCCAAAGGTATTCTATCGGGTTGACGTCAGGACTCTGTACAGGTCAGTCTAGTTCCTCCACCCCAACCACACCCATCCATGTCCTTATGGACCTTGCTTTGTCCTCTGGTCCAAATCATTTGATGGAGGGGGGATTATGGTGTGGGGTTGTTTTTATGGGGTTGGGCTTGGCCCCTTAGTTACAGTGAAGGGAACTCTTAAGGTGTCAGCAATGCTCAGCAGAAATTGTGTTTTTTTAATGTTTCATTTTATGTCTTTTCAAAAAAACCTGCTTTCTGCTGAACTTTAGTTTTATATATACCGTATATACTCGAGTATAAGTCGAGTTTTTCAGCACTTTTTTTGTGTTGAAAGTGCCCCCCTCGAGTCAAGCACTTTTCTGCAGCAAAAAATTTAATTTTCCAAACCGAATTTGGGGCCCCGTATCTCAGGGCCACTTGGTCCTCGGAACCCCAAATTTGGTGTGCAAACCCAGTGGAACTGGTACCATAACATATCCAAAGATGGAGTTCCTAGCACCAAGTGGCCCCGAGATATGGGGCCCCAAACCGGTTTGGAAAATGTCACTCTCTGCTACAGAAAAGTGCTTGACATTTTCTGAACCGATTATTGGGGCCCTGTATCTCAGGGCCACTTGGTGCTATAAACCCCAGCTTTGGATATTTTATGGTGTTAGTTCCACTGGGTTTGCACACCAAATTTTGGGTTCTTAGCCCTAAGTGGCCCCAAATTCGGTCAACTGTGTCCATCTGCAGCAATGTCATTTAGAGACCCTTTGGGTTCAGAGACCCCAAATTTTGGCTGCAGCTAGGGGACATCTAGGAACCCTTAACTACAGAGTTTGAAGTTCGGGGGACCTATGGCTGCAAATGGGCACAGTGAGGCATGCAAATGGGCACAGTGAGGCTGCAAATGGGCATTGTTGACCCTCTTTTCCACTTACAGTAGCTGTGCATTTCTCACCCTCGTCTTATACTCGGCTCAATAAGTTTTTCCCATTTTTTTGTGGTAAATTAGGGCCTTGACTTATACTCGGAATGACTTATACTCGAGTATATATGGTATATTTTTTTTTTTTTGCATTTGCATTGGTGCATGTCCTTCCTGGTAGTGTCCAGCTACCCATGCCCCTTTTGACAGTCCCTTGTCTATTAGCCTTGAAAGTGGCCAGATTTGATTTTCAGGATTTACCTCTCACTGACTTCAATGGAATTTGTAATTTGCAGATTTTACATTGAGTTTGTCAAACAGCCCACAAATAGAACCCAAGAACATGTGCCCATCCCTGTTAGATAGGATTCCCCACAATGCTCACCCCACCTGCTCTTGTTCTAAGCTCACTACTTATCCCAGAAGTCTGAATAGAAACTGACTTCATACTTTAGACATCCTCAGCAACGTTCTGCATTTTAAAGACTTTTTTAACATAACATTGGGACTGATTATGTGATTACAGAAGACTGCAAGTTAGCACTAACTTTTAGTGAGTGTACAGCCAGTATCTCAGTAGTTAACTACCTCCTGCCCAGCCTATAGTAAAATGACAGCCGAGCAACAGCACTGCAATGCTGGGTGGACTTCATATGACCTCCTCCAGGCTCTTGCCTCCTGCTTTCATTCATTGTCTCCTGCTTTCATCCTTATCACCTCTCCACAACAGTACAGTGTTACTATGGTAAAGCTACACTGCTCTGGTCACAGTATGTAAAAAACAAAAAAAACAAAATAGTAAAAAAAGAACAAAGTAAAAAAAAAATTTTTACATACTGTCCCCAGTCAGTTTACCTGATCACTGACAAACCAGTCTTATGGTGATGCTATACTGCTCTGATGAAAAATTGTGAAAAAAAATATTTTATTTATGTTCTTTATTTTCCAACACATTTTGACAAAAAAATACAACTTCAGAAATCTCACCATTGCCCTTATTAAATACCTTGGGGTGTCTAATTTCCAAAAAGGGCCATTTGGGGCATATTTGTACTATTTACTTTTTGGGTCTCAAGAAATGAGATAGGCCATCAGTACATCAGGACTGATCAATTTTCACATATATAGTAGATAGATAGATAGATAGATAGATAGATAGATAGATAGATAGATAGATAGATAGATAGATAGATAGATAGATAGATAGATAGATAGATAGATAGACCAGAGTTAGTACACTATAACTTTCACACAGACTAAATGGTATACACTGATTTGGGTTATTTTTACCAAAGAAATGTAGCAGAATACATTTTGACTCAATTTAGGAAGAAAAGTTATTTGTTTTCCAAATTTTATAACAGAAACAAAGATAATGTGTTTTTAAATACCACTAAATGAAGTCTCTCTCTGTCTAAAAAATGATAAAAATGTCATTTGGGTACAGTGTTACATAACTGGCATTCAAAGTGTGACAGTGCTGCTGAAATCTGAAAATTGGAAAGGTGAAGGTATATAGGGTGCTTCTGTAGGAATGGAACCTCTGGATATCCTGATTCTCTAGGCTACCTTCCAAAGGGATTAAGAACAATTGCAGGATGCACAGAGGGCACTTGAGCAGCACTCAGAGATAGAAGCAAACTAGAGAAATAGAAATAGAAAGAGAGGTGCCGGAAGCAAGATGGCCAACCAACTTCCAGGATTGGAGAACATGTACCGGAAGTGATGTCAGAAAGGGGTGGCTACATGTTTCAGAGCATGTGCAGAAGATCCTTTATCAAACCTGAGCCCCAGGACGGGACAGGCTAATGCCTGTTAGTGTCAATTTAAGTTCTGTTATAGTCATGATACATTATAAAAACTGGTGTAGCTGAACTGGAAGTTTTTTTCATGTTTAAATTTTAAAAAATATATGTTTTCTAAATATATAAAAACATATTAATGTATGAATGCCTTTACTATCCACTGAGGCAGTCTTATTTGACAGAGGAATGGAAACATAGATGGAGCTTAGTCTCTAAATCAGGAAACGTCAATAACAAAGAGAAACTAAATCAGTGATTTCTGGCCAGTAAAGGTTCACTTAAACTTGCAGGAGTATAAGTCACCAACAGATAACTTACCTGAGTCCCTTTGTTTTCCTCCATCTTCTTCTTTTTCTTTCTTTTTTAAACCTATAAACACAACAAAATTATGTTTTAATATAAGACTTTAAGAGTTGTATGGGCTGTAACTCTCTGCATGTTCTAAATTATAAAAAGCTAGCGTTTTAAGCTCCTGTTCATTCATAAATTACAGAAACCAGGCCAAACCAGTATAGATCATGGGTTAAAGCTTTAAAATCTGAGAACCCAAGTAAGAAATCTTTTACCATACTGGGACCTAAGAAGCAAAATGCCATCTCCATATTAAAAAAAAAAAAAAATGAACACGCAAGCAATAATTAATTTACACTATACAAAAATGGCAACGACCCCAGTTTATAAATACCCTTTGATGCCAGGTGCACATGGAAGAGCTTTGCAAAGCACAAACAAAAGTTTTCTCAGCACACTTGTTAGCTGGCACTGTCTAAAAATATGTATTGAAAACAGGTTTTAGTTGCACACATGTACAAATATATGTGCAAGCCTCTGCATTTTTACCTCTGAATTCATAATACATCAAGTTGGAGGTGGTGGGGTGGAACTGTACATTAGAACCTTTGCAGAACAACCTTGCCTAAACTAGTGGTATAAGGCTAGTTAACCAACCACACCTACTATCTTACAGGCGGATTGTTCCTCAATGACTTACCCTTTCACAGTTGAAACCATGGGCATCCGCAAGGGGGGGGGGTTGCAAGTGCCCCCCCTGGAATCGGCAAGCTGTCCGTACATGGAAACTGATCACCCCTGATCATCCGATGCCGCAGCGCTGCAGAGGCAGCAGTTTGGCAGAGGCATCTGTCGGCATCTGATGCCTCTTCTATAGTTCCAGCTGGAATTTCAGCCATGCTGTTGATATCACTCTGCCTCCTGGTCACTTCGAGTCCTGGTAGCCGCGGCCCATGGGATTCACAGCAGCGCTGCAAGATCAGTGTCACTGGGCACAATATGACAAGGTAGCATTTGTATGGCAACAATAGGAGTTATATGGATGCAATAGGAGTTTTATGGACACAATAGCATCTTTATACTATTGTGCCCATATAGCTGCTATTGTGCCCATATAGATGCTGTTGTGCCCATATAGCTGCTGTTGTGTCCATATAGATGCACAATAGCAGCTATATGGGCACAACAGCATCTGTAAGGGCACAGTAGCAGCTTTATGGGCACAACAACAGATATATGGGCACAACAGCATAAAGATGCTATTGTGCCCATTTAAAATTTAAAATCTCTACTAGCTTAAAGTGGAGTTCCACCCAAAAGTGGAACTTCCGCTCATCAGATTCCTCCCCCCCTCCGGTGCCACAGTTGGTAGCTTTCAGGGGGGAGGGGGGTGCAGATACCAGGTATCTGCACCCACTTCCGGAAATAGACTCCCGTGGGAGTCACGCCCCCTCCCGCACCCTCTGCTGTCTCCTGGGAAACACACAGGTCCCAGGAGATAGCGGGGACCACTAAGAACGCGCAGCACGACTCACGCATGCGCAGTAGCCGCAACGCTTCACTTCCTGATTCCCTCATTGAGAATGACGGCGGCAGCAGAAGACCCCCGAAGCCGGAAGAAGACCACCGGAGCTGTCTAATAAAATACTTTAAAAACCTGTGTAGTGTTTTTTTTATTGACACTTTTTCACTAGGTGAATGGGTATGGGTACCATGTACCCCATACTCATTCACATAGGGTGGGGGGCCGGGATCTGGGGGCCCCCTTATTAAAGGGGGCTCCCAAATTCCGATAAGCCCTCCGCCTGCAGACCCCGACAACCAACGGCCAGAGTTGTCGGGAAGAGGCCCTTGTCCTCATCAACATGGGGACAAAGTGCTTTGGGGTGGGGGCCGCAGGGCGACCCCTCCCCAAAAGCACCCACCCCCCATGTTGAGGGGATGCGGTGTGGTACAGCTCAGGAGGGTTGCCATGGAAATGGCAAACCGCAGCTAAACGCAACCGCAGCTAATCGCACTGTGCAAATGCAGCTGATCGCAGTGCCTGGAGTCTTGAATTTCACAGGAAAAAAAATATGCTTTAAACTGCGGCAGAATAGCCGTCCGTGTGAAAGGCGCCTAAGGCTTTCATTACTAAGAACATAGAATAGAATGCATTAGGAACTTTTCTAGATTTCCTAAAGTAAAGTAAAGTAAAGCTAAAAGAAATAAGATCTTCGTTGTATATTCTCTTAGTAGTAGACATTTTCAACTATTCCTTCCTCACCTCATAGTCTTGCCTAGGTAAATCCCTCTGAACCAGTTCCTTATACTTGTCTGTGCTTTCATTCATAGTCAGTGTGCTGTCACTCACCAATGATCTTCTAATTTGCACTTAGACACAAAATCAAGTGGCAACCCATCCCAAACTTGTCCGCAGCTCAATTTAAGCTTGACCCATCTATATGTCAGGAGTTTTCATGTATTATAATATACAGTATGTGGAATAAAAACTGTCAGCTTTGTCCAATTGTACTGTTCCAAAATCCAACCAGCACTACAAAATGGCCACAGAGGATGATAATTTTGCTGCAATGGGCAACAGAAATAATACCTATTTTACGCTCTCCTAATAGCATCCTTACATATGAACTCCAGGGATCGTATTTAATTGGACAATACAAATAACAGTGGCTTGCAATAACTCATAGCAACACATTGGAAATCAGTTTTAAAGAGCCTGCTCAAAGCAGGTTTCAGACTGGATGTCAGGGAACACTACCCACTATTGCTTGTAGCACCATGTTATTACATATGTCCTTGACATATGTCCTATCTTTTAGTAATCACCTGGGCAATAAATTCCTTAGTGATCAGATAATGCTACTCCTCCCTTTTGAAAAATTAAAAGTAAGCAGCTACCCGGCCGTTTTCCTCACCAGGCAGCTACAAAAACTATTCTCACCAGGCAGCTACAAAAACTGTCCTTACCTGGCTGGTTTCTTCACCGGACAGCTACAAAAACTGTCCTCACCCAGTCAGTTTCTTCACCGGTCTTTGGTCCCCTGCACGGTTATGCTAACTGTGGGCAGCTGGCTGGCTGTGGCTGCTTGCCGAGCTGTACTATCTGAATGGTCTAGCAGCTTTCTGGGTCCTGTATTGTGTGTCACAGAAGACTGCAGGGGAGGTCCTGCTTTAAATATGGAGAGAAATATGGAGAGCACAGCATGGTCAATTTTCTAGCTGTGCTGTGGACTGAGCCTGCTCTCATCTATTGATCAGACTTGGGCTGACACAACCCCCTGTACAGCCATTCACTGGGAAGATCAGTGTGCTGATGTTTCTCCTCCCCCAGCTCTCTAAGACCCTTATGGAGCTCAGAACAGAGGGTATGTGATAATTTGAAAAAAAGAAAATAAAAAAAAGATATTTATAATGATATATATATATATATACTGTACACACAAATATTTTTCCTTTTATCTCTATATTACACTCAATGGTTAGGTGAAACAATGGTAAATGAATGATAAAAATGTTTTCATGCCAATATTGATCCATAGCTCTTCTGTGGAAGCCCCCTGTAGCCACAGTGAAAATGGACTCTTCATTGCCAATGAACAGTTTTGTCAATTGGGCAAAATTTCAATAAAGTTGGTGAGTCTCACTGATGGTAAGCCCTATCCCTTTCCTGAGTAGCCCTGTTCCCCACACCTGCTGTTCAATAGCCACTGTGGAAATGTGATGAGAAATGTTTCAACTGCCATTTCTGTTAACAGAAGACAGGAACAGCAGTTTTCATAAGACTAAGAAAATTCAGTTTCTAATGAAGCATTAGAATACTGTCGATGATTTCAACGAAGCTAATGCATAACTTTAGAACATTTATTTTCTCTGTCTCTTTTAATTTCTTCTTGTTTTTCATATCTAATGCCCTGTACACACGACCGGTTTTGCCATCGGAATAAACTCCAAAGGTTTCTCCAACGGAACTCCGACGGAATTCCGCTCAAGCGGTCTTGCCTACACACAGTCACACCAAAGTCCAACCGTCCAGAACGCAGTGACATACAACACGTACGCCGGGACTAGAAAAAGGAAGTGCAATAGCCAATAGCTTCCATCTCGTACTTACTTCAGAGCATGCGTTGTTTTTGGTCCGTCAGAACAGCATACAGACGAGCGGATTTCCCGATAGGAATTGGTTCCATTATAAATATTTAGAACATGTTCCAATTCTAAGTCCATCAGAATTTTCGAAAAAGAAAGTCCGATGAGGCATACACACGATCGGACTAGACGATGAAAAGCTTCCCTTGGACTTTTTCTGTCAGACATTCCACTCGTGTGTACATGACATAAGACAAATTCTGAGTCCTAAACACTCTAAACATATTCACTGATCTTAACAGGCCATTCAAGAATAATTATTTTTATTGTTTATTTCATTTCAAAATTAGTTTAGAAATAATTAATACCTTACCATTATTATTTAAGTCAGTTATTGCCTCAAACCCCTACCAACCTCCCTTTCTGTAACCCTAATAGAAAATATGACACAGTAAGCTACCCTTCAGTTATTACCGTATTTATCGGCGTATAACACGCACTTTTTTCCCCTTAAAATCAGGGGAAAGTCGTGGGTGCGTGTTATACGCCGATCCCCGCTGTCGCTATGTGAATGTCGGCGATCGCCGTCGACATTCACATCGCGAGTAGTTTTAAATATGGCGCCGCGGAGTTCGGAGGGACTCGGCAGTGCTGAACGAGCGCCGCCGAAATCACAGAGCCGAGATACACATACCCGAATGTATTCGGCTCTTTCCGGCGCCGCTCACAGTCCCGCCATTGGACCTGTGTTATGTCCATCATAGGGCGGGACTGTGAGCGGCGCCGGAAAGAGCCGAATACACTCGGGTATGTGTATCTCGGCGGCGTTCGTTCAGTTCCGCCGGCGCCGAGTCCCTCCGAACTCCGCGGCGCCATATTTAAAACTACTAGCATGTGTATGGCGGCGGCGGCAGGCATGGACAATGGGGACAAGGCTGTACTGGGGACAAGGCTGCACTGGGGACAAGGCTGCACTGACAAGGCTGCACTGGGGACAAGGCTGCACTGACAAGGCTGCACTGGGAACAAGGCTGCACTGGGGACAAGGCTGCACTGGGGACAAGGCTGCACTGACAAGACTGCACTGGGGACAAGGCTGCACTGACAAGGCTGCACTGGGGACAAGGCTGCACTGACAAGGCTGCACTGGGGACAAGGCTGCATTGGGGACAAGGCTGCACTGACAAGACTGCACTGGGGACAAGGCTGCGCTGACAAGGCTGCACTGACAAGACTGCACTGGGGACAAGGCTGCGCTGACAAGGCTGCACTGACAAGGCTGCACTGGGGACAAGGCTGCGCTGACAAGGCTGCACTGGGGACAAGGCTGCACTGGGGACAAGTTGCACTGACAAGACTGCACTGGGGACAAGGCTGCACTGACAAGGCTGCACTGGGGACAAGGCTGCACTGACAAGGCTGCACTGGGGACAAGGCTGCACTGACAAGGCTGCACTGACACTGAAAAGGCTGCAATGACACTAACTAGGCTGCAGATGAACACTGATGAGGCTGCATTGATGGGCATTTTAATGTAAGTTTCTTTTCCTTAAACTTCCCTCCTAAAAGTTTTTTTCCTTAAAATTCTCTCCTAAACTTGGGGTGCGTGTTATACGCCGATAAATACGGTACTTTATAATGTACACTTTAATAAGTCTTTCTGATTCTTTGTAAACTGCCATGTTTATCCAACCTGTCATACTTTGATATTTGCTAAGTTGTCATTATGTAAACTGTTATAAACTTTCAATAAATTTTGATTGTGAAAAAAAAATAAAATAGAATACTGTAGCTGCTTACTTATATTGTGGGATCATCGGATTTTGCCCCACTGCAGTATAGCCACAAAGGACTACATGCAACACTGTGCCAGACTATACTTGCCATTGCATACTATTTGATTTAAAACAAAAGTAGACTCACCTCAACTCATTAATGATAAACAGTACAGTAGCATAATGACAGAGTTGCTGGAGTGTTAAACTTCCATAGAGGGATTCACATTGAAACAATGAAATGCCAACAAAAATAACCTAAATGTACTGATGCATTTTATCTTGTCTGGAGTCAGAATTTCAAGATTTTTATTTGATTTTTTAAAGCTTTTTTTTCAGGTAGCATGTAAAATTCTGGTTAATTTCAACATATCTTGTCTACTTTTTAAAAACATTTGTACATTCAATAATCCTAATTTATTTACAGAGCAAAAAAATAAAAGTCTGAGGGTGGGGATGCAGTTCTGGTTGGGTGATCACAACCAACGTATGGCCTATGAAGCACTAGTTATAAATTACTCCCAATCTTCCAAGAGTTATATTTAGTTACTTCATAAGTGCAAATATAGCTGCACGGTACAACACACTCTGATGTGACAGATGGAGATTCACAGTGATTTGGTGTTAAGGAATGTACAATCTGTAACAATAGAGCCTGTCAAAGTATAAGTCAATAAGAATGTCGCAATAGAAGACTGTTACAGCTTGTATGCTCATTGAAGACAGCCAACTCATTTTTTCCCAAGGGTAATATTTAAGCAGTATTTCCTTATGAAATCCTATAATCAGTATTGCTTTTGATATTCCATGCCTTTATATCAGCATCATGCTCCTTAACCCTTTAGAAATAAGTGTTTGCTGCAGTGGTTTACCTTAAAGCCCAACTCCTGGAAACGTAACGTTTTACTTTGCAGTGGGGCTGTGCCCACGCTGCAAGGGTTGATTACTCATTCAGGTTTAGGGGACATAGACGATTCTCTGTGCTTCCAAACTGGTTCACATAGCATTTTCTAAAGGTCTAAGGTCCTGACTTTATCAAGACAATTGCAGTCCTGCACTGGATATGATGATGCAGAGGGACAGTCCACTGATGGTGAGTGGGCAAGCTCCATCTGCCAGAGGAGCAGAGAATCAGGCAAGTAAAGTGCTTTTACTCTCACCTAAGCCAAAATAAGTAGTTATTCTGTACATCACCACTGCAGAGAGGGTTTTTAGATTTCCTAGAGTTGGACTTTAACTGCTCTGTGTTCTGAAATAAATGCATTAAAGTGGTTATTAAGCCTAAATATTTTTTTTTTACTCTAATGCATTCTTTGTATTAAAGTGGTTGTTAACCCACTATACTATGATCATGCCATCCTCTCTGTCAGTGCTGGCTGGTGCTCAATAATTTGGGAGAGCGACAAACCAAACCCTCCCGCATGCGTGGGAGACGGACATGAAGGGGGGGAACACTAGGAACACCAGCAAAACACCACCCCCCCCCACGTGGAAGATGGATGGACGGGAGGGCGGAAGGCCTCCTTACCTCCGCCCGGGATGACACTCCGATCTCCGCTCCTCCTCCCTCCCCTGTCCGAGCCGGGGAGTGCTGGAAGTGGCTGAGCTGCTGCGGGTGAGCCATCTCTGGAGACAGTGGCGGCTGGTGGGTCAGTCGGTCGGGCTTCCCCTGTGTCTCCTCTGCCCGTGCGTCTCCTCCCTCTTCCTCCCTCCTCCTCCTAAGTCAATAGGATCGCTTCTCCTTTCGGCCAATTAGGAAACGGGTCTCAGGATGTGCCACTACTGCCCTCTGTTATTTAGTGCTATCTTTACTTGTGCCTGTGTTATATAAACAAAATTACGATTATACCATTTATCAGAGTGGCTCCCAGCGCCCACATGACTCCTCGGCTTTCTCCTCTGCCTGGCTGACAGCTATAGTGGGCGGGGCCAAGCACTGTGTCAGACGGGGAGGAGAGAGAGCCGAGGAGTCACGTGAGCGCCGGGAGACGCTCTGATATAAAGTATAATGAGCATTTTTTTATATAACACAGGCACAGGGGTGCATAGCATTATATAACAGATGGGATGGGATGATTGTAGTGTAGATATGATTGCAGCGGGGGGGGGGGAGGATCGTGGAGTGGACGGAGCTGAAAGGCAGGGCAGGGAGGGGGGAGAAGGAAACAGACACAGGAGAGCAGGGCTGCGGATGACAGAGACACATAAGCTGACCACGATGTCAGGGCTCAGCAGCCATAATAAACTGTGGTCCGTTTACAGGGGGGAGTGTATTGTCAGGCAGGATCATCCAGGCATTTCAGGTGTTACAGGGGGCCAAATGACACAGCACAAGCACTATGCTGTATAAAATGTTGTAAGGGAACAGGATACCTTTTTTTTAGGGTAACAAAGGCTTTAAGGTAAACATATTAAGGTAGTAGTATCCCCCCCTCACCCCTTCCCCCTGGTATACTTACCTGAGCCTTCATTCGATCCAGCGCTGTGCCCATCTGCAGCAGCTCTCTCCCCTCACTTCCTGGTCTCACAAGCTTTGCTAAAGGGAAGCAGGAGCCATTAGCTCCCGCTGCTGTCAATCACAGTCAGTGACAAGGGAGCAAGGGGCGAGCTGAGCCCTATTGTCTGTGTCTATGGACATAGGCAGCAGGGCTCTGGAGCGAGCCTGCACGAGTGCCCCCAAAGTAAGCAGCATGCAACAGAAAGGAGGAGCTAGAAGTGCCAGCAGGAGGACCTGAGAAGAGGAGGTTTAGATAAGTATTAACCCGTTTTTTTTTTTTGTTAAAAAATGTTTTTGCATTTCCAATCATTTAGAAGTAAAAATTCAGTCTTCTTTCTTTTTTGTTTTAGGGAAAGTAAGGAAAAAAACCCTATTAATATTTAATTGTGTCTATGTGCCACTTTAGGAAGATCTACCTTTGCTTCCTGTCCCAAAGACATGACAGGAAGTGAGTGGAAATCTTTTTAAAAGTCTATGGGGTTGATTTACTAATAAAGAAAAATGCTCACATGCCAGTGGTGCTCTGTTTACTTCAAATACTCAATCATGGACATTAAAATAGACATTACCTTTTATATGTACGTATTACCTCTGTATCAGAATTTTTCAGAAAGTTTCTGCCTAATCCAGTGGCGGCTGGTGCTCCATTTTTTTTGGAGGGGGGTGGTGGTAAAGAAACCTCCTCCTCAGCTTCAAGGTGGCTTCTCCTGCGTCTCTGCCTCCTTTGCGCCCCCAACCCACCCTTTTTTTAAGCCAATTAGAGCCTCTGCCTTTAATCATGTGCTTCTGAAAAAAAAAAAACCCTTGGAATCCATGTGTCCCGCACCCTGCATGTAAATTAGGAGCCGTGCGCATGGATTAGGAAAGCGGCGCCCCTTTTGGATGGGCCGCTACTGGCCTAATCAATCAGCCTATCACTGAAATTGATGAAACTGCAATGGTCTATGAGGGGTATACAGATGTGGGTGCTGAAGTGGTTTAGATAAGTGTTGTAATAATAATTTAAAATAGGTGCCACATACTATGGCAATTGCATTTTACTGGATTTTTCCATAATATGTTTTATTCTCACTGGTTGCAGAATATGTTGTATTTCTGTGCACAACGTACATTTCATGGGGAATACCAAATTCAATTTCTCTTCTTGGGACAATAAAACTGTCATTTCGCTGTTGATGTACTTTTCTAAATGCATAGAATTTGTAGATAACATACTGGCTAACAAAAAGGTAATAGCAAAGGGCAGTGATATTGTACAAGGGGCAGTAATCCTAATCCATGGAAACAAATAAGATTTCACTATTAGTCATCTACGAGCAGTCACAATAATCAAAGACAATGCTGACTGGTTAATATGGACTGCATATTTTCAAGTGCACTGTTAACATTGATCTTTGGCTTGATGGAGATAGGGCTGCCACCTTTCCAGGATTCACCCGGACAGTTCGGGTTTTGAATCATGTGTCAGGGTTTCAGTCCACCTGAAACCCGGGCACATTATTCAGACCAGGATGTGGCTCCCCAAGTAACCAAGATAGTAATACACAAATCTGTTGCCGCTGTTTGGGGGCAGGTTTGGCATCACTGAAGGGTAGGGTGATGATGTCAGCAAGGGCAATTTGGGCACACCCACTGGCGTGCTCTGTGCGCTACATTACTACTCTCCTTGGGGCACCCAAATGTGTCCCAGGTCTTTTTTAATACTATAGTGTTTACTGCAAAAAAAAATTGCCCTGTGCCGCAAAAGTGTTCAGGTTTGGCTTAAAGAAAACGTGGAAACCCTTGATGAAGAATAGAATATATATTTATAGTTGTTGGTTCATATCCCAACCACGGCACTACCTGCGCTGAGTTTGCATGTTCTCCTTGTGCCTGCATGGGTTTCCTCTGGGCATTCCAGTATTCCTCCTACACTCCAAAGACATGCTGGTGGATTAATTGGATTGGTCCTAATATGTGTATGTAAGCATTTCATTTTGAGACCTTAAAATCTAATGTTTCAAAATCAAATGCATACTTACACATATTAGATGGTAAGCTTCTTGAGGGCAGGTACTGATGTGAATGTACAATATAATACAGCATTAAAGTACTGCATATATTGTACACGCTATAAAAATTCCTATAATAAAATAAATAAATAAAATAATCTCTCTATTGTATATTCCAGTATTGGGTTTTACTTTTGGTTTCTCCTGCTTCCATTATCTAAATAAAACCCTTTAACTTTGCCCGCCAATGACCAGATCAATATAACTAAATAGCTGCCATACCAGTATGTACAGTATAAGGGCCCATTCACACCAGAAACTGCACATAGCTGCGTGTTTTTAACTGCAGGTTTAAATGCATTTGAATTTGTTATGTGCTGTATTTATGGGGCATTTTCCTTTACACTTTTGGGCTTGGCTTTCTTGGCTTAAAGGGGTGCAGTGCGGTGCGTTTGAAGTTAATTTAAAGTGTGTTCCCTGCACTTGCAGTGCAGAAAAATGCAGCATAGTCCACATCATTGCAGTGAACTGCACTGCAATGATGTGGACTATGTTCATAAGATTACCTTGATTTTGGGCTGTCAGTGCAGTTGGAGTGCAGTTAAAAAATGGCTTGGTTCACACCTCTACAGTTTGCTTTTGATCTGTTTCTGCAGTGCTTTTTGCGGTGCATTTTGCGTTTTTTTCCATGCATGTTTTTGGTGCATTTATGATGCGTTTTGCACTTTTTTCATGCTTTTTTTGGCCAATTTGTTGTTGGATGGATCAAAAAATGCAAGTTGCAACAAAATTGTGGCAAAATCGCTGTAAAATCACAGCAAAATTGCAGCAAAAATGCATTTAATGCTTTTCTGCAGCTTCTCCTTTGAAGTCTATTAAACTAAAAACTCACCGTTTTGCTTTTAAAAAGTTCCTGACCCTTTTCAAAAACACAGCAGCTGAAAAAAAGCTTAGATGCGAATTTGTCCCAAAGGAAACCATGTTTAATGGACTGTAGTGCATTTCTGCAAAAATCATTAAATAACGCCTAGGTGTGAACCAAGCCTAAATGAAGAAGAGTATGTAGAGGGGTTCTACGGAAGTAACACAGGTTGCATTAGACAACATACTACAAACCAGTATGTAGATGAGTACTCACATAGGCAATACACACACAGGTAGATGGGCAGCAACGGAAAGCACAGGATTCCCAGTAATATCTTCTGCCATGAAGAGAGACGATGGTGCAGTGCCATAGTGCATGTCAGCCAGCATGAAATTGTCTACACTCGGTTTCCTGGTTTCTAACTCAAGTTATTTACAGCACGAACTTTAAACTTCATTGTGAGTTAAACTTCATAGATATGAAATACATATGACGTAAAGTCAACACAGCCCTTTTTAGTCGTCAGCTTGGGTGTGCTCATTTGACCTTTGGTTTCACTGATTAACTCGTAGACCAAACTCCTCTTTTTAGTGTGTAATTATCTTATAACAAGATAAAAAAAAATCATTTTTTTATTAATACAAATTAAATAAGATCTGAACTTTTACTATGTTGAATGTTTCTATATTGTTTAATATCCATTGTCCTGACTTGAGCATTCATGTAAGCACTGTACATCCTTTATAATAAATGCAGAGCAGGAGTGACATCAGTGCAAAAGTCACTTGATAACACTTCTACTAAACAAAACCTGTAGAAAAATACCCATTTTTGTACCATGCTTAAAATGTGGTAAATATATTTGCTGATACCTATGCTCACTGACCACAAGAGCTGTAAAGGGATATCAGGTCTCTTCTAGATGCACGAAGATTCAGGTTCCAGGAGATCCTGGATTGATTTTTTCCCATTATTGGCTGGTTGTGAGAGGTTCCAGGAGAGGAGCTAAAGGCTTGTGTGGGGATATGGATGTGCACAAAGGGCTTGAGAAGCTAACATGAGCATACCTGGCTTCAGTTTAAGACAGGTTTACGGAACATGACTTCATACTGAATCTGAACTCTATTGAAGTCAATGTTAATGTCAAGTTAAAAAACAGTAATAGTCATGTTATAGGCTAATAAGCAAAGGGCTGTCAAACAAATGGCATGGGGGGAGGGCTGGACACTGGCCTGGGGGGGCATGTACCAAAGCAAAAATAAAATGCTGAAATTCCAATTGGCAAGGAGCAATTTAAAAAAAAATTGAACAATTCCTTTAATCTCTTGACCTCCGGAAGGCTTTACCATCTTCATGATCAGGCCATTTTTTGCTATTTAGCACTGTGCTACTTTAACTGGTAATTGCGCGGTCATGCAATACTGTACCAAAATGACATTTATATCATTTTTTCACACAAATAGAGCTTCCTTTTCGGGGTATTTGATCACCACTGGGTTTTCTTTTTATTATTATTTAACCGCTTGCCGACCGTGCTATAGCCGAATGATGGATACACATACATTGACGTCCTTCCAGAATTCCGCTCCCGCACGCCCCCTGGGGTGCGCACCCGGGTATATCTGTGACCGCCGGGTCCTCTGGATCATGGATCGCAGTAAATGGCCACTGGTAGTGGCCGTTTACCACGTGATCACTCCGTCAAATGGCAGAGTGATCATTTGTAAACAAACCGGCGTCACATCCAGTTCCTCTCTCCCCTCTCTGTACCGATCGGTAGTGTGAGCGGAGAGGGGAGAGATCGCTGGCACCAGCGCTGTGGGCTGGATCTGTAGTGCCCACAGGGCTGATATGTGCCCATTCCAGCACTCACCCATCCATACTCAGCATACTAATCCATCCATCCATGCTCAGCCATCCATACTCAGCATACTCATCCATCCATCCTTGCTCAGCATACTCATTCATCCATGCTCAGCCATCCTTCCATACTCAGCAATACTCATCCATCCATCCATGCTCAACCATCCATGCTCAGCATACTCATCCATCCATGCTCAGCCATCCTTCCATACTCAGCAATACTCATCCATCCATCCATGCTCAGCCATCCCATTTCAAAAAACTTGTAGAAAAAAATGTTCAAAAGACTCATTATGCCTCATATATTATACATTGGGTTGTTTTCTTTCCAAAATGGGGTCATTTGGGGGGTGTTTCCATTGTCCTGGTGCTCCAGGGCCTTCAAAAGTGTAAGAGGTAGTCAAGAAATTATATGTGTAATATATGTAATGATGGCGTTCCTTGCCTGTTGGGCCTCTGTATGTGGCCACGCTGTGTAAAAGTCTCACACATATGTTATCACCATACTCAGTAGGAGTAGTATAATGTGTTTTGGGGTGTAATTTGTGCTATGGATATGCTGTGTGTGAGAAATAACCTGATAATATAACAATTTTGTGAAAAAAAAAAAGACAAAATCTTGATTTTGCAAAGAATTGTTGCAAAAAATTACAACTTCAAAAAACTCACCATGCTGCTTACTAAATACCTTGGAATGTCTACTTTCCAAAAAGGGGTCATTTGGGGGGTATTTCTACTTTCCTGGCATGTTAGGGTCTCAAGAAATGAGAGCCGTCAGTGTGATCAATTTTCAGAGATTGGCACCATACCTTGTGGACTCTATAACTTTCACAAAGACCAAATAATTTACACCATTTGGTTTTTTTTTACCAAAGATATGTAGCAGTATAAATTTTGGCCAAAATATACGAAGAAAAATTACTAATTTGCTAAATTTTATAACATAAACTAAGAAAAATGCATTTTTTTTACAGAATTTTCAGTCTTTTTTCTTTTATAGTGCAAAAAATAAAAAACCCAGCGGTGATTAAATACCACCAAAAGAAAGCTCTATTTGTGTGAAAAAGGACAACAATTTCATATAGGTACAGTGTTGCATGACTGAGTAATTGTCATTCAAAATGTGAGAGCACCGAAAGCTCAAAATTGGTCTGGTTAGGACGGGGGTTTAAGTGCCCAGTGGGTAAGTGGTTAAATGAAAAATTACTGAAAATTTTGAAAATAACATATTTTCTATTTTCTGTTATAAAACATATCCAATAAAATCAAATGTCTTCATAAATTTAGGCCAAAATGTATTCTGCTTCATCCCTTTGGTAAAAACCGAACTGTGTGTTTGGGCATACTACATTATTGGGGACACTAGTATAGTTCTGATCGTGATCAAGATACTAATTTGTGCAGACACTATACTAGTAATGGCGGTGATCAGCAACTTATATTGTGACTGTGGTAGTGTGGCAGAAAATCTGGTGCTAACTGACACTGACTGGGAGGGACACTAACTGGCTTACTGACAGTGATCAGTTATAATACACTTTACTAATGACACTGGCTGGGTGACAAGAGTGACAGGAGTGACCAGGAGGGCAATCAAGTGGTTAACTGTGTGCCTAAGGCTCCATGCACACTGGACTTAAAAAAAGTCAGTTCTCTTGGTAGTAAAAAACGCTATTATAGTGCATTTTTTGTACAAAGCTTAGAAGAGTTTTACAATTTTTCTGCCAGTGAGCTCCAATCAGAAATGCGAACCAGAGGGGTTTTTTTTCCTGCCTCTAAACGTTGAGCTCAAAATATGCCTGTAAACCTCCTAATGTACATGGATAGGATAACATCGAGTTGATTCTACAGGCAGAATACAAAACTCCTGTAGAAGCAACATTTTTTAAGCCAATGTGCATGAAGCCTAAGGCCGTGTACACACGGCTGGACTTTTCGACAGCAAAGGTCCGACGGAACGAATCCGCCGGACAATTCGATCGTATGTGGGCTTCATATGTTTTCATATTATTGATCACAAAGATTATGTTTTATATGATTACTCACCATTGATCTATGCTGGTATCTTTATGAGACTCTGCCTTACTTTTCTTTGGTCATAAAAAAAAAAGTTTTTTTCCACATGTCATTTTTAGCGATGCATCTTTCTTGTTCCTATGTGCAAAATACATGACCTGCTACAGCAAAACTGACATTTACAAAGAAAAAAAATGCCTTTAAAATTGCCATCAAGTAATAGCTTTGGCCATTTTACTTCTGATTGTAACAAAACAGCCTGGGGTTCCCTTCATCTATAGCAGACCCATATCGTAGATGAGATTCTAACGTAGATACATAGACATTAATGGGGGAGCAACACAAAAAAAATGTATATGGTTCTCCCTAAAAATACATACCAGACCCTTATTAATGATGAGGGTCTGGTATAAATGCAAAGGGGGACCCCATGTATAAAGAAACAAACAAATGGCATGTAGCCCCACAAATTCCATACCATATGCTTATCTGAGCATGCAGTCTGGCAGGATGAGCTTGCCTTCCCCTCCCTAAAGTATACCAGGTCACATGCCCTCACTAGGGGAACCCCCTGGGAAAGTACCTTGTCCACATATTGATGGGGTAAAGGGCCTTTTCCCTTCAACCCTGTCTCACTGGTTGTGAGGGTCTATGAGCAGGGGCTTACTGGAATCTGCCCCTCCCCATAGGTGTGCACAGCCTATTTCATTAGGGTGTGCACCTTAAAGCTCAAACACATGTGTGTGTGCATGTGTATACCCTGTTTCCCCGAAAATAAGACCTAGCGTGATTGTCGGTAATGGCTGCATTATAAGCCCTACCCCCCAAATAAGCCCTAATTAAAGTCCTTGTAGGTCTTATTTTCAGGGTAGGGCTTATTTTCGGGGAAACAGGGTAGGGCTTATTTGGAGGGTAGGGCTTATATTGCAGCCATCACCGACAATCACGCTAGGTCTTATTTTCGGGGAAACAGGGTATATACTGACGGGGTCAGTAGAACAGTGGACAGTGTCTGTAGGGCAGGGGTTGGTGTCAGTAGGGCAGTGGACGGTTATTTTTATCATTTAAAAAAAAAAAATGTAATTAGTTTAATTTACAATTTATTTAGGAGCCCCATTAGGGCGCTTTGGTGAAACATCAGGGGTTTAAATGGGGAATCTGCACCACACAGGGTGATTAGGGTGTGCCCAGGCACACCTGGCACACCCCGTGCGCACGCCTATGCCCCTCCCCATGCAGTTGAGTAAGGGGTACATAGTACCTATTCATTAACTACAAAAGAGTAAACAGTAAATAATGACACTGACACAGTTTTTGACAAGCCGTTTATTTAAAAAAAAAAGGCCCAAATTTTACATCCATTATCAATCACATCATCCAGTGATGCAGATCTATGCTAATCTCAACAAACAGTGCCTACCAAAAGGAAAAAATCCCACCAACCGACATACATGTCGAATCACATCATTGACTAACACCAAATCATATTTCCTGGGGCCCCGCCTCTAGTAAGCAAAGAGGTGGAGTTTCCCAGGTGACACCATTGAACAAATGTGGCCATGTGGCCATATTTGGTCAGTGTTGTCACACTATCTTTGCCACTTTGCACACATGGCTGGGGATTCCTGGCACCCACCAATTCCATAGCAACTATTGCCAAATGGGCTAAAAGTCCAACATTTGGACAAACACATGAAAAGCCAAAGTTTAGTCTACACGTGTGTTGGGACTGAACCATGAGCTCATCTCTAGTACGTAGTGTGTCTAAAAATTTTGGTGAATGGTCCAATATCTCAACGGCAACATGGGCCAGGTGTGTGAGTATGCACATGGCTATCCAGAAACACGTTGAAAAGCGCTACCTAGCGTGGAGTACACGTGACAGTCAAAGTAAACCCACTGCGGGCAATTGAACGTAGTCAGTGTGAGAGGTAGGGTTAAATTCTGATACAAAGCGGGGAAAACGACGATGGAGATGCATGAAATGTTGGTGCAAGTGTACGGGACGAAAGCCGCAAGCAGAAAATGTGTTTACGACTGCTTCAAATGCTTTTGTGATGGGAAGGAAATGACTGAGGATGATGGTGCTACCAGTGCGATCCCGAATACAAGCAGCAATCGATGGAATGGTGTTCACTGTCTTCCCTGCGACCCAAAAAGAGTCATCTGCAAAAGTCCAAGGTCAAGACAATGTTGATCGCCTTCTTCAACAACAATGGCTACAGTTTTACAGGACTGGACAGTGGATGTTGCTGCACGATAATGTGCAATCCGTGTGTGCCAATTCTTGGCTCAGCGTGGTGTACCTGTTCTCGATCATCTACCGTACTCCCCTGATCTGGTGCCTGCAGACTTCTTTCTGTTTCCCTGCCTGAAGAACGTCATGAAAGGCGCACGTTTTGTGGATGTGGCAGCAATTCAAGAATGTGTGACAGGGGTTCTGCGATCGATTCCTAAAGAGGCATTTGCTAACAATTTCCAGAATCTTTATGAATGTTGCCAAAAGTGTGTTGTGAAGAATGACGATTATTTTGAAGGCCAATAAAGATAATTTGTTTGTATCTTCTGTTTTGTTTGCTTTCTGATACCATTTACTGAACTTTTTAGACACACCTCGTATATTGTACACATACACTAATGCTGTGTACACACGGTCGGTCTTTCCGGCAGGAAAAGTCAGACGGAATCTTTACATCGGATATTCCGATCATGTGTGGGTCCCATCGGACTTTTTTTTTCAAAAATTCTGACGGACCTAGAAAGAGAACATGTTTGAAATCTTTCCGATGGAATCAATTCCTATCGGGAAAACCGCTTGTCTGTATGCTGTTCCGACGGACCAAAAACGCCGCATACTCTGAAGCAAGTTCGAGATGGCAACTATTGGTTACTCGCTATTGAACTTCCTTTTTCTAGTCCCATCGTACGTGTTGTAGGTCATCGCGTTCTAGACGGTCGGACTTTGGTGTGATCGTGTGTAGGCAACACAGTTTCAGCGGAACTCCTTCGGAAAAACCTTCAGAGTTTATTCCGATGGAAAAAAACGGTCGTGTGTACGCGGCATTACAAAGTGTTTCTTAATCTTTTTTCAGTCATGGGAATCTTTAAAAATGATGGGCATACAGAACGTATGCATCATTAATTGCACCAAAATTGTTAAAAGTCTTCTCTGAAAGTAAAAAACAAATGTCCTTACCCCTTTCAATGTATCAAGCACACATAGTCCTCATCCCTAAGCCCGGCAAAGACACATCCCTGTGTGCTTCTTATAGGCCTATCTCCCTACTAAATTATGACCTCAAGATCTTGACAAAAATATTAGCGACCAGACTGCGGACGATTTTACCATCTCTGATTAATATAGACCAAACTGGTTTCATGCCAGGGAAATCAACAGATATAAATTTACGCAGAGTGTTTACCCATCTTCAGCTACCTCCAACTGAGTCCTCCACGAGGGTAATGGTGACACTAGACATTGAAAAGGCTTTCGATTCGGTGGCATGGCCTTTTATGTCCTCGGTCCTAGAGGTTATGGGTTTTGGAGAAGTATTCCGCAGATGGATTGATATTTTATATAAGGAGCCGACGGCGCGGATCAAGCTTGATGGTGCTCTCTCGGCGCCTTTCTCTGTTGGAAGAGGTACAAGGCAGGGTTGTCCACTGTCGCCGGCTCTTTTTGCCTTGGTGATGGAGCCACTTGCCTCGGCCCTCAGACAAGCGGACGGGGTTAGGGGCATACAGGTGGGATCCATACACGAAAAAGTTGCTCTGTACGTGGATGATCTTATCCTCTTCCTGGGTGACCCTGCCCAGTCTCTTCGAGAGACGTTGTCCATTCTTTCTAACTTCACTATTCGGGACTCAAAGTCAATTGGGATAAATCCCAAATTTTGCCCATAGATAAGACCGCAAAGGAGGTAGCAGATCCCAACTTACCCTTACTATGGACAGACAAAATTAAATATCTAGGTATCCACATCTCCACATCTACCTCTGACTATCATACCCTTAACTTGGAACCCCTGATACAAAGGATGAGAATGAGACTGAAGGCGTGGGCACATCTCCCCCTCTCTTTAATCGGGAGGATACATTTATTTAAGATGAAGCTTTTGCCTGCCTATCTCTATGCTCTCAGACATGCACCTGTCTGGATCCCAAAAAAGGTTTTTCGCCTAATAAACACCATTTTAATATCTTTTCTCTGGGGATCCGGTCAGCCGAGATTTAAGCTGACAGTACTGCAGAGACCGTGGGGAGAGGGAGGCTTGGCTTGCCCTGACCTTCACTCCTACTTCGTGGCGGCTATGTTATCCCATGCCCACAACTGGCTGGTCTCTGATGAGTCCAACGCAGCGGTGGTCCTGGAAGCAGCATGTTTGGGGTCTTATGAGGCGCTACGGAATCTACTTTACCGGGGCCCTAGAGCTCCCTTTCCTCTTACAGTAGCAATGAGGGCGGTCATACGGGCATGGTCAGTGGCAAATTCAAAACGCCCTATACCTTCCGGGCACATTTCCCCCTATAGCCCTCTTTAGTTTAACCCGAAATTGCCAGAATTCGGGTCCATTCCCGACCCTGGAGTATGGGCATGCAAAGGCATCAAATATATTAATCAAATTTGTCTTGAGGGCAGAATACAAACTTTTGACAGGTTGAAGCAACAGTATGATTTACCTAACTCACACCTGTTTAGATTCCTGCAGCTTAGGCATGCCTTCAACACCCAGTTTGAAAATGCCCAAGTGGCCTTTTACACCTCGAATCTGGAGACTCTGCTCAGAGATGAAGCTCTATCTAAGCCAGGGGTCTCAAACCGGTGGCCCTCCAGCTGTTGGGAAACTACAAGTCCCATCATGCCCCTGCCTGTGGGAGTCATGCTTGTAATGTCTCCTGGGCTGTCAGCCTTGCAATGCCTCATGGGACTTGTAGTTTTGCAACAGCTGGAGGGCCACCAGTTTGAGACCCCTGATCTAAGCCCTTATCTACCATATATAAAGCACTACTCCCCAATGTACACGTGGGGCTAGAAAACCTTAGGGCACAGTGGGAGGTAGATTTCCCTACACTAGACACAGAAGATTGGGAAGAAATATGGGAATACCCCTTTTCACAACTATTATCAGCTAGAGATAAACTAGTACAATTTAAAATAGTACATAAGGTATATTACACACCTGTGCGCTTACATAGAATCTATCCATCTATCTCTGCCTCTTGTTGGAGATGCAACTCAGCATCAGCGGATTTCACTCATATTTTTTGGAACTGTCCTTATATTGAATCTTTTTGGGTTGAGGTAACCAAGTTTATTTTGACTGTCACCACTGTCCCCGTGCCATTGTCTATAGAGGTATGTCTGCTGGGACTGGTGGAACCACTGGCCCCACGCCGGGCACTCAGGCCCTGCTAGGATTACTAATTTACTACGACCGTAAATCTATAGTACTCAGATGGAAGGCCTCATCTGCACCTTCATTAAATTTCTGGAAGAAGTTAGTGATTGCGGCTCTACCCCTGTACAAAGCTACTTACCTGTCACGTGGCTGTGGCAAAAAATTCCACAAAATATGGGATATTTGGACGGAATCCCTGTCCACTAATGCAGATTCAATTGATGACTAGTCCACTCTATTAGCACCGGGAATGGCACAAGTGACATCCCTGATCTCATGAACGTCACTAGGCTGCTCAATCGATAGTTATGGGGAGGGGGGGAATAGGAATATGTTTACTGCAATGTACATCTTATTTCATGAGTGACTAAAGTGGGCAATACAGGATATACATGGATTTAGAGGTACTACTTTGAATATTCTGTGCAGTTGGTTGAGCGTACAGTAGTTTAGTTAGAATATATATATTTTTTATATATGTATATGTGGGGGGTTTTTCTTTTTTCTTTTTTTTTTTTTCTTTTGTGTTTTTTTGTATTAGTGTGTAGTTCTTATGACCGAGCCTGGGTATGCCCAATAGGCTCTGTTTTGTTGTTATATTTACCTTGAAATTACAATAAAAATAACTTAAAAAAAAAAAAAAATGATGGGCATGCTGGAGACACCCCATTCTAAAATGTAAAAATTATTCTAATACATTTTTACATAATACAGCAGCAACCACAGAAGTAGGACACCCAATGTTAGAAATGATTTATTCTTCCAAAGCAATTACAATTTTTGCACAATTTTTAGGAATCTTGCCAAGGCACCCCTGAAGAAACCTTTACTCCAGGGTGCCTGGGCACCCTGGTTGAAGAATGCTGCACTAACATACATAATATTGTTAATGCAAAAAATATATACAAAAATTAAGACAGATGTATTAATTAGACTAATTGGGTTTTTACTCACATACAAAATTTTTTGTTTTTAGTAAGTACATTTGCATCACCAACAAAACATGATTACAAATGTAACTTGTAGCACAACATTTTCATGAGTAAATGCAATGGAGTTGAATTACCTAAATAAGTAGAGGCTGTATAATTAGCAAAGCAAAATGGTAGTAAAAAGGGGTGATCCCGTGTTTACCTGGAATACCCACTCATGTGCAAGGGAAAATAAAAGACAACAATTTTCCATGGCATGATTGGTTAAATAAGGTGAGCAAAGCTTCATATTATTTACTGAGCTCAGTAAGCATTCACTTTGCTAATGTAACTGCTTCTTTTCCTTAGTAAATCATGCCCATTGTGTCAGTTCTTTGAACTGTTTGACAATATAGAAGTAAACAGGTTAATTCAGTCATACTTGTCTTTTCATACCAGAGATCTGGAAACTGGGAAAAAAAATTACAGCCCTTTTTATCACCTGAAATACCTGGCTGATCCTGCCTGGTTCTGCCCTACTCCCATGTAAACTGACCACAGTTTATCATGGCTGCTGAGCCCTGACATCCTGGTCAGTTTATGTGCCTCCGTCATCCACAGCTCTCCTCTGTCCTCCTCTTCCCCCTCCCTCCCTGCCTGTCAGTTCCGATCGCTCCCCGGCCCTCCCTCCCTTCCTGCTGCTATCATAACTTTGTGTTTGTGCTACAATCTCCTCTGTTATAATAAATGATTTACCCCAGTGTAGGTGTTTTGTAAAAAAATACGCCGCTATATACCTTATTTTTTAGCGCCACTAGGCGCTCACGTGACCACCTGCCTCTCTGGATCTGACAGCAAAGGGGGTGGGGGCCAGAATCCCCCACTGATGTCAGCCAGGAGGAGGAGAGGTGGAGAGAGGCGGTCGGTCATGTGAGCGCCGCCATAAAATAAGGTATGTAGCGGCATATATCTTTTTACAAAACACAGAAGCAGCACATTGATGAGTTGATCTCTCTATCACTCTGCTCTCTCCTCCATTAGCATGCTTCTTATTAGCACTTCAATAATGCAGTACAACCTGGTTGGCTTCATGTGGTGCTTTTTCCTCTCTCAGTCTGAGCTCTGTTGTACAGGGGACTGTAAGAGACTGGTACTTGCATTGCCTGCATTAAAAATATATATTAATTATGAACATGGTAACACGGCTCATACCCTCTGAGCCCGCAGGTTGAGGGACGACACGGCCACATAAAATATATACAGTATAAGATTACAGGCTCACAAGGTAATTCACAATATGTCCCTAATAAGATTGCCCAAGTCTTTTGTGACTACTATACTCATCTCCACAACCTGAAAGCAACGTATAACATATGGGGAGAAGCCCTCAGGTTGATGTCAAGACAGTGAATGTATTGGGGATTCCAGGCAAAATGGTAGATTGAATGAAGTGTTTTTAGAGTTTGATGGTTCAGGTTAATAGGTAGGGCTTCAGATTTGGAAATTATTCGCTTTATAGCCTGATAGGCCAGTGAACTTTACAGTGCGAGCCTGTGAAGTGTGGAGGATGGTTAGGGGTTCCATAAGAGTTAGGAGTATGTCGTCTGCAAAAGCAACTGTTTAAAGGACTGATTATGGATGGCAACCCCTTTAATATCCTGGGTGTTAAAAATGGTGGCAGGAACATGTTATATGCAGAGGACAAACAGTAGGGGAGAGAGGGGACATCCCTGCCCATTTCTAATCAGGAATGAGGTTGATGTGGCATGTGGGAATTTAATGGAGGCAGGGGGCGTAGTGTAGAGAGCTTGCATGGCATATAGAAGGGGTCCTTTTTATGTCAATGTATCCAAGCATCACACAGAGAAAAGGCCAACTAAGGTGATCAAATACCTCTTCAGCATCAGGACTAGGAGCCATACCTTCCTCACCTCATCTATGAAGTATATCAATAAGATCTATGGTCCTGCGGGCGTTGTCTCCTGCCAGCAAAATGAGAGAAGACCCACGTGGTCCTTACAAATCATGGCTGGAAGATTTTGGAGTAGCCAATTTGACAAATCTTACTTAATATCTTAAGGTCTGAATTCAACAAGGCTATGGACTGATAATTACCACAGTTAGAAGCATCTTTACCTTTTTTGGGAGTAACTGTTATATACAATGTCCTCACCCACCCTAATGAACAACGTGACAATGGTAAAAGTATGTGGCGCTAATCTAAGTGTACCACTCACAATGATGGACAAAAATTCAAAGTAGCAAACAGCTCAGTACTACCTTAATATCCAATGCACGTGTTGCCTATAAACGATAAAGCAGCCAATAAACACTTGCAAAGGGTGAATATGAACCAGTGTGCATGTTATATTCACATGAACACTGTACTACAGTAAACACTCCTATCTTCTCTCCTGGAGGAGCAACAAAACTATACTAAAGTGTTGAATGCTAGTGATCATTCCTGATAAAATTATAAATAAATATCCAATGTGCATAATGTTCCTAAAACACACTATGTAAAATTGTGATCACAAATTATAAATGGGTATTGATGGTGAAAAGATGTTGCGTAAAATAAATAGCAATTCATAAAATAAATTATACAGTGTGCATGATAATCCACAACAATAAGTGATCAAGTGCAAAGCAAAGTGACAATCGTGAAAATACATGCATATAAAAATGCGATTCTGAAAAAATGGTTCCAAAATTCAACACCCCTCCCACCTAAAAAAATTTAAATTGATAAGAAATAGAAAAATAGTAAAAAATATAAATTTAAAATAGAAAATTGTGACATATATTGTGATCAAGTCCAAATAAATGTTGCTTCATGCAGTGCGACTCTTGATATCCATACAAATAGTAGATAGTAACATGCCAGTAGGGTGACTTTGTGCTGAATTCATTCACTTCAAAACTGGTGCGACACACAAGTGTTTCCCCCAGCCTCTCACCTCAATTGGCGGCCCCCAATGGGCCAAGTCAAGCAGATGGTTAATGCTTATATGCAAGGTCCAGAAGCTGTTCACCTCCTTCAGAGGGTGTGCGTGGGTCAGGCTTTCTATAGTAGGCACCACCGCTCACACAGACCCCAAAAATGACATTAAGAAGGAGATGCTCCCATAGTGAAGTATTTCAATCAAAGTTTAATAAACATAAGTAGTAACTTACAGTTTAAAACGACAATGACAGCAGAAACGAAAAAAGCTTCCGGGTTCGGCCGTCCCCGGGAAGCGTCGGCACCTGGCTCCTCCTACCCTGACGCGTTGCGTCACATCACGTGACTTTATCAAAGGGAGTAATGCCCCGTACACACGGTCGGACTTTGTTCGGACATTCCGACAACAAAATCCTCGGATTTTTTCCGACGGATGTTGGCTCAAACTTGTTTTGCATACACACGGTCGCACAAAGTTGTCGGAATTTCTGATCGACAACCACGCGGTCACGTACACCACATACGACGAGACTAGAAAAGGCCGGTTCAGAACCAAGCGCCGCACCCTTTGGGCTCCTTTTGCTAATCTCGTGTTAGTAAAAGTTTGGTGAGAGACGATTCGCGCTTTTTCAGACTCGTGGCTTTCAGATCGTTTTCTGACGTTCAGTTTGTGCTTGTGGGTTTGTATCTGCTCTTCAGTGTGTGCAGTCAGTTCGTATTGGAGCTTTCTGTGCGATCTTGTCCGCTCGTTGCTGTTTTTTAGGTCGCTCTTCACAGGCCTTGCTGTTCTTCAGTGCGTTCTGTTACTTCGTTCTGAGCAGCCGACCGTTTTCTAGCCATGTTGCGTATGCGTACTCCTCGTAGAGTTCGTGCTGTGCGGGGGCTTGGTGTTGGGGTCCTGACCTTGACACAAGTCCAGTCCATGAACAGGGTGGGGAGGAGTTCATGGACCAAGAATTGGTTGCTTCAGCGTGACCAGTTCTGTCATATGCCTTTGCTCCGTGAGATCCGTGAGAATAATCCTGATGATTTCGGGAACTTTCTCCGGATGACGGACCCCGTGTTTCACCATCTGTTGGCTTCGCTGACCCCCTATATCATAGTTACATAGTTACATAGTAGGTGAGGTTGAAAAAAGACACAAGTCCATCAAGTCCAACCTATGTGTGTGATAATGTGTCAGTATTACATTACATATCCCTGTATATTGCGGTCATTCAGGTGATTATCTAATAGTTTCTTAAAGCTATCAATGCTCCCCGCTGAGACCACCGCCTGTGGAAGGGAATTCCACATCCTTACCGTTCTTACAGTAAAGAACCCTCTACGCAGTTTAAGGTTAAACCTCTTTTCTTCTAATTGTAATGAGTGGCCACGAGTCTTATTAAACTCTCTTCTGCGAAAAAGTTTTATCCCTATTGTGGGGTCACCAGTACAGTATTTGTAAATTGAAATCATATCCCCTCTCAAGCGTCTCTTCTCCAGAGAGAATAAGTTCAGTGCTTGCAACCTTTCCTCATAACTAAGATCCTCCAGACCCTTTATTAGCTTTGTTGCCCTTCTTTGTACTCGCTCCATTTCCAGTACGTCCCTCCTGAGGACTGGTGCCCAGAACTGGACAGCATACTCCAGGTGCGGCCGGACCAGAGTCTTGTAGAGCGGGAGAATTATCGTTTTATCTCTGCAGTTGATCCCCCTTTTAATGCATGCCAATATTCTGTTTGCTTTATTAGCAGCAGCTTGGCATTGCATGCCATTGCTGAGCCTATCATCCACTAGGACCCCCAGGTCCTTTTCCATCCTAGATTCCCCCAGAGGTTCTCCCCCCAGTGTATAGATTGCATTCATATTTTTGCCACCCAAATGCATTATTTTACATTTTTCTACATTGAACCTCATTTGCCATGTAGTCGCCCACCCCATTAATTTGTTCAGGTCTTTTTGCAAGATTTCCACATCCTGCAGAGAAGTTATTGCCCTGCTTAGCTTAGTATCGTCTGCAAATACAGAGATTGAACTCTTTATTCCATCCTCCAGGTCGTTTATGAACAAATTAAATAGGATTGGTCCCAGCACAGAACCCTGGGGAACCCCACTACCCACCCCTGACCATTCTGAGTACTCCCCATTTATCACCACCCTCTGAACACGCCCTTGTAGCCAGTTTTCAATCCATGTACTCACCCTATGGTCCATGCCAACGCACCTTATTTTGTATAGTAAACGTTTATGGGGAACTGTGTCAAATGCTTTTGCAAAATCCAGATACACCACGTCTACGGGCCTTCCTTTATCTAGATGGCAACTCACCTCCTCATAGAAGGTTAATAGATTGGTTTGGCAAGAACGATTCTTCATGAATCCATGCTGATTACTGCTAATGAAATCATTCTTATTACTAAAATCTTGTATATAGTCCCTTATCATCCCCTCCAAGAGTTTACATACTATTGATGTTAGGCTAACTGGTCTGTAATTCCCAGGGATGTTTTTTGGGCCCTTTTTAAATATTGGTGCTACATTGGCTTTTCTCCAATCAGCTGGTACCATTCCAGTCAATAGACTGTCTGTAAATATTAGGAACAACGGTCTGGCAATCACCTGACTGAGTTCCCTAAGTACCCTCGGATGCAAGCCATCTGGTCCCGGTGATTTATTAATGTTAAGTTTCTCAAGTCTAATTTTAATTCCGTCCTCTGTTAACCATGGAGGTGCTTCCTGTGATGTGTCATGAGGATAAACACTGCAGTTTTGGTTACTGAAGCCCCCCGATTCACTTGTGAAGACTGAGGAGAAGAATAAATTCAATACCTTTGCCATCTCCCCATCCTTTGTAACCAGATGTCCTTCCTCATTCTTTATGGGGCCAATATGGTCTGTCCTCCCTTTTTTACTGTTTACATACTTAAAGAATTTCTTGGGATTTCTTTTGCTCTCCTCCGCTATGTGTCTTTCATGTTCTATCTTAGCCATCCTAATTGCACCCTTACATTTCTTATTGCATTCTTTATAAATTCTGAATGCTGAGGATGATCCCTCAACCTTGTATTTTTTGAAGGCCTTCTCCTTTGCTTTTATATGCATTTTTACATCGGAATTAAGCCATCCAGGATGTTTGTTCGCTCTTTTAAATTTATTACCCAATGGGATGCATTGGCTAATGCCCTTATTTAATATGCTCTTAAAGCAAACCCATCTCTCCTCCGTATTCTTTGTTCCTAATATTTTATCCCAATTTATGCCTTTTAGCAAGGTTTGTAGTTTAGGGAAGTTGGCTCTTTTGAAATTCAGAGTCTTTGTGTTCCCTTCATGTTTCCTATTTGTGTGATTTATACTGAAACTAATTGACCTGTGATCGCTGTTACCTAAATTGCCCCGTATTACCACATCTGTTATCAGGTCTGTATTATTGGTAATCAGTAGATCTAGTAATGTTTTATTTCTAGTTGGTGCGTCTACCATCTGACCCATAAAATTGTCCTGCAAAACACTAAGGAACTGGCGAGCCTTAAATGAATGCGCGGTTCCCTCTGCCCAGTCTATGTCTGGATAATTAAAATCCCCCATTATGATAACACTTCCCATCCTTGCTGCTAATCCAATTTGTGATAGGAGATCCGTCTCCACTTCCTCCCTCAGGTTTGGGGGCCTATAGCATACTCCCAGTATTATTTTCCCCTTAGCTTCATCCCTTTGGAGCTCTACCCATAAAGATTCCACCTCCTCCCTAGCCCCCTCAGTGATGTCATCTCTCACACTCCCAGCAGGCAGGATACCTGCATGAGGCAAGCCATCACTCCGGAGCAGAGGTTGGTCGCTACCTTGCGGTATTTGGCCACAGGGAGAAGCCTGCAGGACCTCAAGTTCTCGACAGGCATCTCCCCCCAGGCTCTGGGGATCATTATCCCAGAGACCTGTTCTGCCATCATCCAGGTCCTGCAGAAGGAGTATATGAAGGTAAGATTTTTATCCTTTTATATCACATTTTATGGTATTGAATGTTTGCTAATATATTGTATTTCTTTCCTCATTCCCTAAGTACCATGATTGTAATATGCTGTGAATGTCCCCTTTGTCCTCATGCATGCTGGATTTTTATGTAATTATTTTTTTATGTCCTTCATACATATTTCCCCTTCAATAACCTCCCCAGCATGGTGTCTCCTGGCCCTATATTCACCTCATGTAGTCACTTAACAATGTATTTTATCAGCTCTATAGTAGTGCTTTACCCCAAACACCCCCTAAAATGTTTGCAAATGTTATTTTTGATTTAAATTCAGGCAGAGGGCCAGAGGCTTTTTTTTGTGGTGTCCCCAAATTTTTTGTAACCCTCCCTCCCCCAACTGCTAAGTCAGTCAACTGATCCCAATTCTCTATCTATCCTCAATCATCTATCTGCTGACTTTGCCAAACCCATACACACTATACCCACCTCTTTAGTGCTCAGATTTATGGATGAATTCCCCAAAGCATGTAGTGCAAGGGCCTGCCTGTATACTTTCCAATGGTACTGTTTAAAGTTCTTGTATCCTATTATGATCTTGATAGGTAATAGCAGAATGTCCAAATGTGCTCAAATGTGTACAATGTGTATTTATATCTTTGTATTATGACACTTCTTACCTGTCCAGTGGGCTGCCAATAGTGTAACTAAGGAGAGGCTGTTCCAAGTAATACCCTGTATTTAGGCATTCATCTCTCAATGAAGTGAAGAGGGTTACCTGTCCAAGAGTCCCCCCCCCCCTATAATGTTAGAAATGGCCCATGAGAGGGGGGGAGGGGGAATATGATAGGTGTACCTTATACTTTGTTGTTGTAAAATTCCCCTTAATAAATGCTATCTGGAGGTTGACCCATAATGTTTGTGTCTAATCTGCTTGCCATGTTTCTGTGAAAAAATAGTAATGTTTATTGTTTTTTCCTCAACAGTTTCCTTCCACGCCACAGGAATGGCAGACTGTGGTCTCCCACTTTGCCCAGCGGTGGGACTTTCCTAACTGTGGAGGGGCAATTGATGGGAAACACGTCCACATCGTCCCACCACCCAACTCGGGGTCGTACTATTATAATTACAAGGGGTTTAATAGTATAGTGATGTTGGCGGTGGTGTCGGCTAATTACGAGTTCTTGTATGTGGACGTGGGGAAGAATGGCCGGATGTCCGATGGTGGAGTGATCGCCCAGACGGAGTTCTACAGGCGTCTCCAGAATGGCAGCTTGGACTTGCCACCTCCAGAGGACAATGTTGAAGGTCTCCCATTTGTGTTCGTTGCTGATGAAGCATTTGCGCTGGGGACACCTGATGCGGCCATTCCCGATGAGGACCCTCACCCCGGAACAGAGGGTTTTTAATTACCGGCTGGTCAGAGCCCGAAGAGTGGTGGAGAACACATTTGGAATCCTGGCCAGCCGGTTTCGATTATTTCTGACACCCATCTATATGGCGGAGTATAAACTGAACCATATAATACTTGCCTGCTGTGTTCTCCATAATTTTCTATGAAAACATTCAGCCAACTATGCTGGCTCAGTTGGGCCTGAGGCCGGAATCCCAAATACATCAACAATGACGGCGCTTGAAAGCGGCCGTCCTGGCTTGCCCTCCCTGAATGCCCGTGATGTCCGGTTACGATACCTGGAGTTCTTTGCGGGTAGGGGGGCTATCAGTATGCCAGACAATCTGTGACACCTTTTTCAAATAAAAAACAACCAAAAGAAATTCTTGGTGGCCATTTACTGCTTGTGTTTGTTTTAGCTGACCCTGACAGAAATGTGTGGAGTGCAGAAAATGTCGTGATTGTGTAACCTTATACAAAGCACTGTTGGCTGTAATTTACTAAATGCAAAGACACTTTTCACTACAAGTGCACTTGCAACTGCACTGAAACTGCACTTGTAGTGCAAAGTGGATTTGCCCTTAGGAAATAACCCTTATTTTCTCATAAAACAACAATTACATCACCCCAAAAGTGTTGTAGCGTTGAGACAATAATCCACACATTCTTGATTAACAATCTTTTTAATACCAGCACAATCACATGTGCATTTACCAAATGTTTTTCTGACAAACCAACATGTTTGTTGTATACCAATTTTTGTGGTGTCATTATCCAAAATCAAAATGTCCATTTTATAGAAAACAGGCCCGTGTAAAACCAACAAGAAAGACACAAATCTTGATCTTACAAAGTTCAAATTTGGTAGAACGTGAAGGCAATATCAGACATGAGTATTTAGGAACTGTGTTTGATATTGCGTTCAGATGGGGGGAAATCAAATTTGGAAAAGCCAAATTTGGAAGATGCACACAAATTTCACAATGTCAACATGTGCTAGCTGCCATCACGGGGGATCAAGGGATGTGTTTTGGGGGATAAAGCCCTTCCTCACCGCTACTTTATTATTGAGGAAGGGGTTGCACCCCCAAAACGCGTCCATTGATCTCCCGTGATGGCAGATAGCACATGTTGACACACTGTGTGCATCCTCCAAATTTGGCTTTGGGAAAAATCACAAAAATATTTAGCACATTGTAGCACACAAAAGAAGAAAGTGATTTGGAGGGGTTTTAAACTCGCCCCAAAACATCAATGATGTTTTTATATTTTGGAATAACATCATTGATGTTTTGCTTGATGTTTTCCAATTGTAAATTACACCCCATGATCTCCCCGATCAGGATCTGGGCACTTTCGGATGTGAAAGGATCTGGATCCACAACCTCACGATCACCTAAAAAGAGAGGAAACCCCAAATAAATTAGGTTTCCCAAAAAATGCCGTCATCCATCTCTTATCGGAGCCTGTGGTCGCAGACACTCACCTGTTGTGGTAACTACTTCCACCACGTCTTCTTCCTCCTGCTCATCTTGTGTTGGGGGTATTTCCCCTTCTTCCAGAGGGGGGGGCTCTGGTCTCCTCGGATGAGGGGTGTCCTCCGAGTCTTTTCTCCCCTATGTAAAAAAAAATGGTATAATTAGCACACAGATATTTAATGTCAGAACTATAAAGATGAAACATTGCTTGGAAGTGGGGTACAATGATCTATTTTAGCCGAGTTCCAAGATGTAGCATTTTTAGTGTCCTTTGTCAAGCTGCAATACTTTACCTGTTTAGTACAAGCTTCACAGATGGAGACCCCCCTATAGTATACACTGGAGCACCTGTGTGGCCCCCCTAATAAAAATGGTGTTCTGGGGTCCCACACTAGTGCTCCAGTGTCCAGATGTGAAAACAGCTGCTCAGTGTCCTCTCCTTACACAGAATCTAGTTTGCATTTCATTCTAGTAACAAAGCCATCTACACAACCCAATTCTTTGAAGACAAGTATAGGGCGTCAAAATGGTGGCCAAATGCATATGGCCTAAACAATGGTATTTTATCGTCCGAAATAACAATGTGTGATCCGAACGAATAATGTGCCCATGAACATGAAAGTTAACATTTTAAACTGTACAACAGTTCCTAAAAGCACATGGAGCAGCACGAACGTAATAAACATAAAGAATAGGAACACAGCACAACTACTTACTTTTTTGCAGCACTCTCCGGATCTTTCTGTACTGCTCATGTTCTCGTAATTTCAGGTCCGACCACCGCTTCCTGAGCTGATCTTTCGATCGTCGTACCCCGAATTTCCGGTGCAGACTCCTGACCACTTTCGCCATGATCTTGGCCTTTCAGACATTGGGGTTGGAGTAAGGGCCATACTTTCCATCATAGTCGGCCTTCTTCAGGATGTCCACCATCTACAACATCTCCCCAAAGGACATATTTGAGTCCTTTAATCTCCTTCTGGATCGGGACGTTTCAGGCTCTAGCCTTTCCTCCTCCTCCTCCTCGTTGCTACAATTAGCACGATCCTGCTGTCTATCCGCCATGTGCTCTTCCCCCACTGCGCCGAACGAAAAGGGGCGGGGAATAGACTAGAAAGAACGTCAGGGGCGGGCGGAGTTATACGCATGCGCAGTGTGTATAAATCGTAACGCGCGCGTCTTACGTACGATCTGTGAGCGGAGGAAGGAGCATCGGAGACGCCGATCGTGCTAACGAAGGTAGGATCTAAACTTGGGCCTATACTGCTTCGAAATGGAAGCCTATATATTGTAACAAGATTAGGGGAGTTTGGCCTGACATTAGGGTTTGTCTTGTGTTGTGTCTTGCAGAGAAAATGGATGGCTTCAATGACCACAATTTCCTGCCCCTGTTCATAGACAAGTACAGGGAGCTGCCCTGTCTGTGGCAGGTGAGACACCCCCACTATAATCACAAACAGAAGAGGCAGGCAGCGCTGGAGAAACTGCTGGAGTTGGTGAAGCCGGTGGTCCCCACAGCAACCATCCCTTATTTGAAAGCTAAAATTGGTGACCTGAGGAGCACTTATCTGAGGGAGCGCAAGAAGGTCACAGATTCCCAGAGGTCCGGAGCTGCAGCAGATGACGTTTATGTCCCCAGGCTGTGGTACTATGAGAGACTGCGATTTCTGTCAGACCACACCGAAGTCAGGGAATCCCTCTCTACTCTTCCTTCCACGCTTCCTTCCATACCAGCTGAGGCTTCTGATGTCCAACCTGGGCCTTCCAGCCAGGAAGAATTGGAGGAGCCCAGCTGGAGTCAGGTATAGCATTCTTCTACAGATTTCTGGGCAATAAATAAATGATGTTTACTAGATGTTATTATTGATCATTAATTGCTGATTAAAAAAAGTGCTTTACATATCAATAGACAGTAGTGGGCACCCAAAATTGGGAAAAGAATGAAAACTGCTGGGCTCAGAAGGATAGTCTGTTATATTTGTTAACATTCAATTTGCAGCAGTCAGGAGGTGAAAATTGTGTGTGATTGATGTAAAAAATACTAAAACTATGTCCCTTTTTCATACACAGGAAGACCTCAGTCAGGAGGAGGTTGTGGAATGTGGCAGTCAGGAGGAGGCGGGGATTAGTGTCAGCCAGGAGGAGGCGGGGATTAGTTGCAGCCAGGAGGAGGCGGGGCTAATTGTCAGCCAAGAGAAGCCTGGGACAAGTCGCAGCCTGACTGAGTCTCAGGTTCCTCCCCTCCGCCTTCCATATAAACGAGCCAGGAAGGCGACTCCGAGTCCCGTGCAGGATTCAGCATACAGGCTGATCCAGGAGGCTTCGGCGTCCCTCCGAGCCTTCCCCAGTCCTGAAGAGGCCTTTGCCTGCATGGCTGCCACCAAATTGCAGGGCATGCAGGAGGGTCAACGCAAGATCTCTGAGGACCTGATTTATAAAGTCCTACGTAAGGGGGAGAGTGGGGAACTGACACACAAGACGGATGTCATGGAGAGGGACGATCCTCCTCCTGCTGCCACAACTCCACCACCACAGCCACAGCGTGGAAGGATGCGTGGAAAGAAGACCAAAGAGTGATGACCCTGGGTTCAGTCTGGTCTGACAGAAGATGCAGTCTCTCGTATGACCACAGCCTGGGGACACAGATGTCATCTGCTGCTTTCCGGATCTCTGGGACTTCGGGACCAGACTGCCCTCCCTTATGATATGGACTCCTCAGGCCACCAATTTTGCTTTTAAATAATTGATGTCTGCCCTGGGGGTCCAAGGCTTCACCCACTTCTGCAGTTTCTCCAGCGTTGCCTCCCTCTTTGTTTATAGTTGTGACCCCTTAATAAAAGATTTTTAGGTAAATTCTACTCTCCTGTGTGTGTTTTCATCCAAAAAGGACCGTTTGTTGGTGACGATTCAGGTACATTTCTAAAGTACAATGTGAAATTAACAAGGGACAACAACACCAAACAATCTCCTACAGATTAAATAGAACAACATATTAGTGGTGTTGTGGGAACTTGTCACCAAAAACACACACAAACATTTTCGGGAATACAAATCAAAATCACCAAAAAATAAAAAAATAAAAAAGAGAAACACAAAAAAATAATCTACATTAAAGTCCAACAAAAAAAAAAAATTTTGTTGTCAGATGTGAGAAATCAAAATATATTGAGGGAATCCCGGTAAATAGTAACGAAATAAGTTTGTGAGAAGTGTGTGTGAATATGAGCAGCAAAACGACTTAATTCTTGTCACATTATAAAGAAGAAGAGAGTGCGCTGTATTAAACCATTTTTAACATTGCAGCGTGACGAAAGTGCTTTATCCATTCCGAACGCTACGTTACCAGAACGAGCTGTCCCGTGTCGGAATTTCTTCTGAGCATGCGTGGCACTTTGTGCGTTGGAACAGGCCACACACGGTCGGAAAAGACGCGATCGGATTTTGTTGTCGGAAAATTTTATCTCCTGCTGTCCAACTTTGTGTGTCGGAAAATCCGATGGAAAATGTCCGATGGCGCCCACACACGGTCGGAATTTCCGACAACACGCTCCGATCGGACATTGTCCATCGGAAAATCCGACCGTGTGTATGGGGCATAACTGTTATATACAATACTATGAAAAAGTATTTGCCCCCTTTCTGATTTTATTTCTTTTTTTTTTGCATATTTGTCCCACTTAAATGACTCAGATCATCAAACAAATTTTATTATTACACAAAGATAACCCAAGTAAATACAAAATGCAGTTTTTAAATGATGGTTTCATTTGTTAAGTGAAAAAAGCTGTCCAAACCTGCCTGGCTTCATGTGAAAAAGTAATTGCCCCCTAAACCTAATAACTGGTTGAGCTACCCTTGGCGGCAACAACTGCAATCAAGCGTTTGCGATAACTGGCAATGAGTCTTTCACATTGCTGTGGAGCAATTTTGGCCCACTCTTCTTTGCAAACTTGTTTTAACTCAGCTACATTGGAGGGTTTTCCAGCATGAACGGCCTGTGTAAGGTCATGATACAGCATCTCAATTGGATTAAAGCCCAGGCTTTGACTAGGCCACTCCAAAACCTAAATTTTGCTTTGTTTGAACCATTTGGAGGTGGACTTGCTGTTGTGAATCATTGTCCTGCTGCATAACTCAAGTGCACTTGAGCTTGAGATCAGGACATTCTTCTTTAGGATTTTCTGGTAGAGCTCAGAATTCATGGTTCCATCAATTATGGTAAGTCGTTCACGTCCTGAAGCTGCGAAGCCGCCCCAGACCATCACACTATCACCACCATGTCTGACTGTTGGTATGATGTTCTTGGTTTGAAATGCTGTATTAGTTTTATGCCAGATGTAACGGGATGCACACCTTCCAAAAGTTACATTTTTGTCTTATCAGTCCCCAATCAGTCAATATTTGCCTAAAAGTCTTGGGGATAATCAAGATATTTTTTTGGTAAATGTGAGATGACCCTTTGTGTTCTTTTTGGTAAGCAGTGGCTCTGGCCTTGGAACTCTCACATGGATGCTATTTTTGCCCAGTCTCTTTCTTATTGTTGAATCATGAACACTGATCTTACCTGAGGCAAGTGAGGCCTGCAGTTCTTTAGATGTTGTTCTGGGTTCTTTTATGACCTCTTGGATGAGTCGTCGTTGTGCTCTTGGAGTCATTTTGGTTGGCCGGCCACTCCTGGTAAGGTTCACCACTGTTCCAAGTTTTCTCCATTTGTGGATAAAGGCCCTCACCGCGGTTTGCTGGTGTTCCAAAGCATTAGAAATGGCTTTGTAATCCTTTCCAGACAGATACATGTCAATTTGTTTCTCATCTGTTTTTGAATTTCTTTAGATCACAGCATGATGTGTGGCTTTTTGAGATCTTTAAGCGTGCTTCACTTTGTCAGGCCTGATTCACACCTATGCATTTTTAGTGCTTTTTGCATTTTGCAGATTTGCACTACAAAACGTGTTCCATAGGAAACCATGTTAAATGGACTGTAGTGCAAATCTGCAAAATGCAAAAAGCACTAAAAATGCATAGGTGTGAATCAGGCCTGAGACAGCTTTTATTCAAGTGACTGTTTGATTCAACAGGTCTGGCAGTAATCCGGTCTGGGTGTGGCAAGTGAAATTTAACTCCGCTTTCCAAAAAATTGTGGTTAATCACAGTTCATTCATGATTCAGCATGGGAGGGGGCATTTACTTTTTCACATAGTGCCAGGCAGGTTTGAACAGCTTTTTCCCTTAATAAATGAAATAATAATTTAAAAACTGCATCTTGGATTTACTCAGGTTATCTTTGCGTAATATTAAAATTGTGTGATGATCTGAATCATTTAAATGTGAGAAATATGCAAAAAAAAAATCAGGAAGGGGGCAAATACTTTTTCACAGCACTGTATGTGTGTGTCATGGAGGCGGGAATAAGCTGGCCATGCAAAAGACCTTTGAATAAAGTGTTTGTATGCGGGATAAAAAATCCCTTAGAATGTTTTGTAATAAACATAATTAAGACCAACTGGGCACAGGGATTTACTGCCCAGAAGGATCTTAGGGGTCTCCTGCATCTCTCCCAAAGTAATCAGAGAATTCAGTATTGCATCTGAACATGCAAGTGTAGAGATCTTGCTAACACAGAGATATGCATTCATTTTCAGCAGAAGAGTATCCATTACATTATGTTGGCCCTTAAAGTGGTTCTAAAGTCAAAACACATTTTACCTTAATGCATTCCCTGCATTAATGTAGAAAAACACCTCTCTACCTGTTCTACTCAGCCCCACCCCCATCCCTAAATACTCACCTTGCTTATCTCACCTTTTCAGCACTGTCCCAGCTGTAGCGCCACCTCTCTCTCTTCCTGTTCTGACAGAAGACACTGAGCGCAGCAGACCCATAGGCTCCTGTGGCTGTCAGTCAAATTCTTGTCAGGAGGGAGCAAGGGCATGGCTTATGCTATGAATGCACACAGCCTGGCTCTGAAGCAGGTGCACCTGAGCATCCTCTTAGCACCTGGCTACCTAAGGAGGCACTTGGAGGAGCAGACAACACTGGCGGGGTGACGTCAGAATAACATCTTTTTTATTATAACACACAAAAAATTATACCTTTACCAAAAAACACCCTATGCAGGTAAGGGGTGTCTGTAGAGAAAAACAAACTGTGTAGGTTTGACCAAAGTTTAATAATGCCTTTGCGATAAGTATAGGCTACCAAGAGAACTGCCTGACACCTGATTGAAAAGCTCCCAGAGATGGCATTATCCCATCCTGCCTTGTTGCTAGGACATTGTTTAGAGCAGGGGTCTCAAACTGGCGGCCCTCCAGCTGTTGCGAAATTACAAGTCCCATGAGGCATTGCAAGGCTGACAGTTACAAGCATGACTCCCACAGGCAGAGGCATGATGGGACTTGTAGTTTTTCAACAGCTGGAGGGCCACCAGTTTGAGACCCCTGGTTTAGAGACTCCCAGTTCTTAATGTTCACCTCCCCAAACCCATGAGTAAGTTCGTTCTCTGATTCAAACACCCTCATATGCGCTTTCTCTCCCTGGACGCAGTAGTTCTGAGCTCAGCGTTTGAGATCTCACTCCTGTGATTTTGGAAGTGAACAGCAAAAACTGAGAGTCTCCAAGCAACATCCTAGCAACATAGCATTAAAGGATAATGTGATCTGCACAGTTTATTTTTAAGCCAGAAATTCCACCTGAAAACACCTGAAAATATAAATCCCACCTAGAATCTTCCACATCTTCCTTGGTTTCCTTTCTTTATACTCCAGCCATTCCCAACAGTCTTATGTAACACATGGTAATACCATGGAAACCTAAATCTCTCCTTTACTTCAGTAATATCATATATGTATGAACTAAAACCATCTTACCTTTGCTACCCTACAAGACAGATATGAACTGCTATCAAGAGCACTGCTTAGTCATCTTTAAATAAAACATTTTCCACAATCTATTTCCTCCAATTTGACCTACTCTCCACCTATCCTTTTTAGAAAAAACTTTGCATTACTAGTCCGACATGCAGAGGCCAGGTGTCCAAAAAATACAGACTTCTAATGACCCCAAACCCTAATACACCCATAAAGCAAAACTAGATAATAAAATAGGAACAGATTTTAAATAGGGTTTACATCAGAGGAATAGGGAAAAATCTGTGACGATGCACACAAATCTTCTCTTTGTACAACCTACAAAGAGAACCAATACAAGATTTTCTACCAATGGTATCACACCCCTCTACCCCAACATCCTAGATAATTGCTGGAGTTGCAATTGGGGACAGTGTTCCGTATATTTACTGGACTTCCCTAAGATACGCCCATTCTGGCTAGAAGTAGCAATCCTTCTCTACACTTTTTTACAAATCCTCATCCCACTGATCTAGCTATATACTGTAATTGCTCAGTCTTTAACCACCCAATGTGCCTAAGGATGCCAGAAAAATGGTCTTACAGTAATTATGGCCATGAGATGCTTGGTTGCCTTCCACTGGTGGCAGACTCATGGGCTAACCACACTTGATCTACATTCTCTCAATAGAGAGGTCAAAATTATGAAAGCTCCTATGGCTAGACTGAAAATTGCTGTCACTACCTATGAACCCAGCCATCATCCTGTTTCTTCCCATATCCCCATTACTCACCCCCTCTCCTCTCTATCTCTCTTCTGCTACATTTTTCCCCAGTCCCTTTAGTCTAACTCCCCCCTTCTCTTACATTCATATTATCTTTTTGGTTGCTTTGCAGTACAATACCTCTTGGAACATATTACCAGAACACAATCATAGGCCTGTACCCTGCAGGCCATTACCCCAAAGATTACTGCGCCAAATGAACCAGATAGTTACTTGAGAGAGATGACTAGTCTTTTTCTTACCTTTTGTTAGACCTGTTACTTTTGGGCTTATCTGTGGAGATTTATTTTTTCGAGATTGTAGTTTACCTAATCTTTTGTTTGCCTATTCTCATGTGCAAAGACTGTAATACAAATGCCTTATTGTTTTATACCCATGAAAAACGTTTTAATAAAAATTACATTTATAATATATATACAGTATATATGTACTATTTAGCATAAATTTGTATTAATTTGTGTCTTTTTTATCTTCTTTACATGTATATAGTTCACCTTTACATGTATCTTTTTCAAATATTGAATAATTGATTTCAGTATAAACTGCATATTCACTATTGATTTCTTTCATGCTCAATCTCTTGTACACGTTACCACATATGAGGATCTTAGCCTAAATTCCTTGTTTGACTATGCCATTATTCTCCCAGTGCAAGTATCAAATAGTGGGATGAATGGCTCCAAATGTGGTGAATACCAGACAGAGTAGTGCCTGAATGTTACTTTTTTTAATATATACAGCATATAATTCCATCCTTCCTCCATGTGGCATAGTTGTCAGTAGATTTCAAGTTGACAGCATCCTCCTGCTATGCATATAACCTGTTTTGGTTTGAATGCTGCCAACTTTCACACTGGACTATGGGAGATATGAAAACACATAACAAGGGAGGCCACTATAGCCTGATCTGCTGCTATCATATTAAATACCTGTAGATACATCCACTTATATAATCAGATTTCAAGATTTTAGCAAAAGATAGGAACTAGTAAATGGCAGTCAAACATTAACCACTTGCCTACTGGGCACTTTTACCTCCTTCCTGCCCAGGCCAATTTTCAGCTTTTAGCACAGTCACACTTTGAATGACAATTGCGTGGTCATGCAACACTGTTCCCATATGAATTTTTTTATCATTTTATTTTTACACAGCTTCTTTTTGGTAGTATTTAATCACCACTTTTTATTTTTAGCTAAACAAATAAAAAAAAAAAGAAAATTTTGAAAAAAAAAAGAAACATTTTTCAGAGTTTGTTCTAAAATGTTGCAAACAGGTAATTTTTCTTCTTCACTGATGGGCACTGATAGGCTGCACTGATGGGCACTGATAGGTGGAACTGATGGGCACTGACGAGGCGGCACTGATGGGCACTGAGAGGCGGCACTGATTGGCGGCACTAAAAGGTGACACTGATGAGGAGGCACTGATGGGCACTGCTTGGTAGCACTGATGGGCATTGATTAGCAGCATTGGTGGGCACTGATTGGCAGCCCTGGTGGGCACTAATTGGCAGCACTAGTGGGACTGCACTGATATTCAAGACACTGATAATCAGTGCCCTGATTATCAGTGCTGATGTCCCTTTAACATAAGTCGCTTATCGGCTTTCTTCTCTCCGCACGCTGTCAGCATGAGGAAAGAAAATCCGATAACCGGCTTGTGTTTATATCCTGTTATCAGCTGTCATTGGCTGACAGCTGATCATGTGGTAAAGGGCCGCTGTGATTGGCCCTTTACCTCGATCTGTGATCAGCTGAGTCTGAAGGACTTGGCGATCACAGAGTGCACCACAGGAGGACGTCCATGGATGCCCTCCCAGCAAACTAAGCCTGCGCTGTAGCCGTTGTTCGGCTATAGCACGGGCAGGAAGTATTTAAAGGAGAATTATGTACAAAGTTTTTTTTGGCAATATTTCTCCTTTGGATCACAGGAGTGCAGTTCGTTCTGCACGTCTGTGACCTGTTTTCAGCTGACAGCTGGCTAAAGACGTCATTCAGTCGGTCAAGGCACAAGAAAAACACGACCGCATGGTTGGAATCCACCCAGATGTCTGGACTGGCATCTGGCTCAGCCTCTGCCAGCCCCTCCCAGCAGGGGAGAGCATAGAGCCACTGACTGAAAGTCCTCTTATTTGGATGCTTTGAAAATTCGAGTTGACAGTATTATTGTCTAGTTAGTTCAAGGAAAGATGAGGGTATTATAGCTCAACCCTCTTGGGACGCTGCCAGCAGGAGGTCTGTGTGACAGTGAGCTGCTGTTAAGTTGCGGCCTACACAGCGGAGAGCTGTTCAGCCATACCCAGTGGGACCTCTGTGGACAGCATCGATTCTTCCCTACAGCGGACCAGAGGGTGTTCCAGGTCATCCAGAGACACCTGCACTTCAGGTCCAAGTAGGCCAAAGCATGGCACGGCGGACGAGTGAGTAAGCACTCGTCAAGAGTGTAAAACGTGTCAACTGATCCCTGTACACTTCTGCTGTAGTGTTTTGTATTCTTCTATGATCCAGCTTTTTATCAATAAAAGCACTTATCATCAGACCGGTGTGCAGCCTCCAGTTTTCCTTGGTTTCCTAAGTTCATATCAGCTCAAATGCTTTGTTCTACCATTCAGGATTACAGTTTTCTTAAAGTGCTAGCTGAAGACCACAAGATTCATCTTTACTACCGAGTTACTGTTAACCCCCTTTTGCTCCCCCTTATCCTTTCACAACAGACTGTTGTTGCCTAATAAAGGTGATCCTTCAGGTAGCTGGACTCCGTTTAGAAGGAGCCAATCAAGCCACGGTTATAATTGTTCTTACTAAATGTTTGTTATTTGCCTTGTGTACAGGGAGGAAAGGTTTGACACAGCTTAAAAGGGTCAGTCCTCTGCCTCTCTACTACCTGTGCACATAGATATTAATAGTGTTCGATGAGGTTCTGTTGTGTTTAACTGCACTGCGTTTCCCTGAATCATTAACAGTAATTTGTCACCTAAACCAAGATTTTCATTTGACGTACATGGTTAAGAGATATATATTTATATATGTGTATATATATATTTTTTTTCTTTGTGTCACTTTTGTCTTCGTAAACATACCTTCTGGTTTACCACAGTTGTGTTTCCTCTCTACTGCTGTGTTTGGCACTAATATTACCGAGTAGGTGTGCCAGAAGGGTTGGGACTGTTCTTGGATTTGAGAGGCAGAGTACAGAACCAAATATACATTAAGCTGCTCCTCCGGTGGTAGCACTACATGTATTTTAAGGCTAAATAAACATATACCGTACATCTCTGCAGTACACACACATTTTCCCATATTTTATGCTGTTAAAAATATTGCTGATACAAAAAATCCCTGTTGATTAGTTAGAAATCCAGTGTGTTCCTAACCTCTGGTTTTAGGCTGACAACACAGTGCTTTTGCTGCACTGCAATACAAGGTAATGTTGTGACGTTGTACAAATCAACAATGGCACACTGACAATGGCATCAGCTTACAGTCCACAGGTAGTGTGCATCCTAGGATGACCATGATGTTCCTGTATAGGTGGTTACTCAGGGAGTGTTTCCACTGTTGTGTGCCACATATTATGCGCTTTAATGCTGTCTCAAGTTATTGCATTATGATATTAATATAATGGTTTCTACTGATACCCGGAGCGTACTGTGCTGCCACTACAGCCTGTTTATTTTGTACCTTTGGTAAGTTCCTCTGTTCCTCCCTTCTTTTTTTATCTCTAGTTAACATAGTCTATATGGTATATATGTGAGCCACTCAGGCTGCTAGGAAATATAGTCCTGTGTCTCCTGCTTTGAGGGTCTTTTGGGGGGGGGGAGGGGGGAGGGGGGGTAAGTATTTTATATTTTAGCTACACTACCACATATATTTGCACTTTACTTCATCCACACACAGACTGAACTGGAGGCTGGCCAGTCAAGAAAATAGATTCTCTGTAGTTACTTTGCCCATAGACCTTCTTAATGATCTAATCTGCATGTCCAGCCTGTTACCTCACACACCTGACACTTTATTACCCACTTAGTGGTGGCTGATGTTGCACATAAACCACCCCTCCAACAGGATACTCCATCCCCATACGTAAGCTCCAATGGGCGGAGTGAATAGTGTTGGGGAGCGTTTCCATACAGGGGTCCAGGCTGAGACTGCCAACTGTCTATACAAAGCAGGTCTTGTTCTGATGTGCGGCTCCCAGGATCTTTTGCTCTTATCTGTCATAGTATAGTCTCTAGCTAAACACTTCCTGTTCCTTTATGCTTGTTCAGAATAATCTCACTTTTTTTTTGCAGAGGAAGGATTTAGGGAAGTCATTGTCTTCTTACACTTCAAAAGACTGGAAAACATCCTTTGTATGTATTTAGCTAAAGATAAAAATTATGTTGGATTCAACTTTGATGTCTTATTGAAGAGTTAAAGCGGTAGTAAACCGCCGAAGCCCCCCCCCCAAAAAAAAAACCCTGCAAGACAATAGAATAATGTGCTAGTATGTATCGCATACTAGTACATTATGAAATAATTACCTTAGAACGAAGCTCCCGCAGCTTGCCCTCAAGTCACTGCTGAGGGGGCTGACATGTTCCCTCTGCGTTTCTTCCGGGTTCGCGGCCCCGGCACTGTGAGTGGCCGGAGTCGTGATGACGTCAATCCCACGCATGTGCGCGGTAGTCCTCTGTTCCGGCACGAGCCGCCGGACCTTCAGCGCGCATGTGCCACTAATGTCAGCGGCTGCATGAAGAGTGAATATCTCCTAAACTGTGCAGGTTTAGGAGATATTCATTTTACCTACAGGTAAGCCTTATTATAGGCCTACCTGTAGATAAAAATGACCAAGTGGGCAATATAACCGCTTTAAGCTGTCTGTGGAAACTGCTGAATCATCAAGTGACCATACTGCCTGTACATACTGAGAACTAAGGATGCATAAAGCAGCATTTAAAAACAGGACAGTCACCATATGACCCGAAGTCTACAAACTGACAAGTCCACCAGGTAAAAAAAAAAGGTAAAGTGGTTCTAAATGCAGAAAGTTTTTTTTAAATCCTTTCAATTTTTTTTAATCTCTATGCATAAAACATCTACCCCCCCCCCCATTTTTTTACTTACCTGAGTCAGATCAGTGATGTGCTTGAGAGCAGCAGCTCTCTCCCTCCTCATTGGCTGAGAGACAGCAGCAGGAGCAATTAGTTCCTTCTGCTGTCAATCACAGCCAGTGAAAAAGGAGGGGAGTGGGGCCAAGCCACAATCTATGTGTCTTATGGACACACATAGCAGGGCTCAGGAGCAAGCACGTACAAATGCCCCCCAAGCCAGGAGTGCCAGGGGGGCCTGAGAGGAGGAGGATCGGGGCTGCTCTGTGCAAAACCATTGCACAGTCCAAGTAAGTAAAACATATTTGTTATTTTAATTTAAAAAAAGAAACATTTGAGCATTTACAGTCACTTTAAAGATTGTCAAAAGAAAAAGAAGAAACAAAGACAACAAAAGTTATTGCAACAAACGAAAGTTAAGGCACTTTTCATTTTTTATTTTAGGCTTAGTTACAGTTTAAGCACACATTCTATTTTGAAGTTAGAGGCATCATTGGTGTGACTGACATGATCAGAATGTAAAATTGGTTAGACATTATGGACAGAATGGGTTATCAAGGCATATGGGTATGACTATGCTGGTAAAATGTAAAAAAGATTATGTGGTACCTTTTATCGAGTTAGATCACTTTGTTTTGTTTGTTTTTACTTCGTATTTTATCAAGTAATACCAAGTGTTAGGTTCACTAATATTTTTGATCATAACAATGATATCTTGTCTATCAGCTGTACTGCATGTCCCTTCCCAGTAATTACTGTCAGAGAGGGCCAGAGGGGAATCTTTTTGCCCGTGAAAACATACTGCAGCTGCATCAGGAATGTAAAGCTTGAAGGAAACATCAGTATTTGCAGGTAAAATTCCTTCTAACGGCTGCACCAACTTATAGTGCCTGGCCCAGTTAGAGTATGTCAGTGGAAACACAGGCCATCCTACTGCGGAGTTGGTACATATAATGAGATAATTGCATAAGTACGTATAGTTACCGTTATCATTTTTATCAGTCTTGATAAAAACCATTAAAACATAGGTTCCTGCCTGAGGAAGGCAAACATTTATGTCCACTTTGTTCTCTTCCTCTGTTGTGAATACATGCCTGTTCTCCATTTCCGATGTCATTTGTACTTCATCAGATTGTAAGGTACAAAAAAATTGTAATTTCTTCTTCAACGTAAAATGTACAGTAAAGAACCCATCATCCGTATAAATCACTGGATCTGGATGTGAAGGCTTCACAAGCCCTGCTTTTTCAGTTAGCCTGTTTGGTCCTACAGGATTATGGATGCACTTTGGAATCCTCATGCTGCTGTCAATGTGTTTGCAGTCAATTCTGTATTCTATAACCAACTGCAAATTTTTTTCAGCATCAGCTTTTTGGGCAAAAATTTTAAGGAGATGCTGACCAGGTTGTTGAGGATACACATCAAGCTTCATTCCATTGTCCAACAATGTGAGTATACCAGGACTTTCTTGCTCATTGAGTTTGAAAAGGAATTTCAGATCATTGCAGCTCTCAATGGCAATATAGACTTTTCCTGTCGCTAAAGATATCACAAAAGCAAGACAATTAAATGGGTAAGGCATGGTAATTTAGCAGTTTTAAAAAAAAATCTACACTGTAAGGACAATATGTAATAAATTTACACCATTTCTATTAAAACTGGGAAACAGAATATAAACCTCGGTGTAAAAAGTTACGCAAATTGTTGGCGCTATATAAATTCTTATTATTAATAGTAATAATAATCATAATAATCCACCAGTGTTGGATGAGACATTCTACCTAACTAGAGGATACTCTGGTGGACCCTGACTCTACGTTGCCCCTGAATAATTTTTGACATTCCACTAAACCTGAAAACTGACTTTATTGTTCTATGTTATCACGTTGCATTCTAAATTAGGTACAACCAATTAAATGTACAAATGATAAAAACCAAATGTTATTTTTATTCCTGACTTTAGGTTCACACTGTAGCGATGTCAGACACTGCATATGATTCGCACCCGCACTGTGACGCAGATCACATGCGATGTCTGTGCAGTGCTAGTTCAGCCATACAGTTGAATGGCTGAACTCACATTGGATTTGCATAAAAAAAGATGCAGGGACTTTTTTTCCCCGCACTGGAATCAGATCACATGGGAGTTCTCACTGCAATCTGTGAACCGATCCAGGGGTGTCCTTAATATTGTATTGATACTTGCAGCGGTTCCCAGAGGGCAGTGTGAACTGCCTGTGGCACAGATCCTGTTCGGGAACCGGGGCTGAAATTGCGTTGGTTCCCGCATTGCTACAGTGTGAACCCAGGCTGAGAGTTTGAAGACCTGTTCATACTGATGTGGCAAAGTAGCGTGGAGTAAACTGTGCATTTTACAATATGTAGTTACATCACAGGTAAATGCACGATCCTCAGTGTGTTGCCACGCCGTTTATCTCCTGTTCTGCACGTGAACAATTTTTAATTAGATGTTTTGGCTATAGATAGACTTTAACAACTAACCTTTAAAGTACAATGAAAGTCGCCAGTATGACAGTCTAGACAAGTTACAAATCCAGTTATTATTTGATGCAGAAGTCTGCAGAATCAAAAAATCTTCCTTTCCCTTCCCTGACGGACTCAAACCCACCTTCATTCATCTTATTACACCCCCACTCCCCAATGCTGGAGCTCACAGTTTCAGCAACAGACTCAGTACTGTCAATCCAGAAAACAGTGGGCCAGATACTGATTGACAAGCTTCAGGTTTGTTAATCTGCAGTAACAATATCAATAGCCATGCCCCCTTCAACATTTTTCATCCCGCAGTAGTGCATATAGGCAACACCTACAGTGCTTAGGAAAAGTATTCGTACCCCTTGAAATTTTCCACATTTTGTCATATTACAACCAAAACTGTAAATGTATTTTATTGGGATTTTATGTGACAGACCAGCACAAAGTGGCACATAATTGTGAAGAGGAAGGAAAATGATAAATGGTTTTCAATTTTTTTTACAAATAAATATGTGAAAAGTGTGGCGTGCATTTGTATTCAGCCCCCCTGAATCAATACTTTGTAGAACCACCTTTCACTGCAGTTAAAGCTGCAAGTCTTTTGGCTGTGTCTCTACCAGCTTTGCTCTAGAGAGTGAAATGTTTGCCCATTCTTCTTTGCAAACTCACTCAAACTCTATCAGATTGGATGGAGAGCGTCTGTGAACAGCAATTTTCAAGTCTTGCTACAAATTCTCAATTAGATTTAGGTCTGGACTTTGATGAGCCATTCTAACACATGAATATGCTTTGATCTAAACCATTCCATTGTAGCTCTGGCTGTATATTTAGGGTCGTTGTCCTGCTGGAAGGTGAACCTCCGCCCTAGTCTCAAGTCTTTTGCAGACTCTAGCAGGTTGTCTTCTAAGATTGCCCTGTATTTGGCTCCATCCATCTTCCCATCAACTCTGACCAGCTTCGCTGTCACTGCTGAAGAAAATCATCCCCGCAACATGATGCTGTCACCACCATGTTTCACAATGGGGATGGTGTTTTCAGGGTGAAGTGCAGTGTTCGTTTTCTGCCACACATAGCGTTTTGCTTCTTAGGCCAAAAAGTAAAATTTTGGTCTCATCTGACTAGAGCACCTTTTTCCACATGTTTTCTGTGTCCCCCACATGACTTCTCGCAAACTGCAAACTTGACTTTTTATGGCTTTCTTTCAACAATGGTTTTCTTCTTGCCACTCTTCCATAAAGGCCAGATTTGTGGAGTGCACGACTAATAGTTGTCCTGTGGACAGATTCTCCCACCTGAGCTGTGGATTTTAGCAGCTCCTCCAGAGTTACTAGGGGCCTCTTGGCTGCTTCTCTGATGAATGCTCTCCTTGCCGGTCTGTCAGTTTTTTTTAACAAGAAAAATATTTTATTCAGATCTTTACAGTACAAGCGATGCAAATACACAATTTATCACATGAACAATATTATACAAAGTGACAAAGAAACCATCATTATTGATATCCATAGGATAGATGGGAGCAAAATCCTTATATCGTATTAAATATTAGTACAGTAGTTAGTAGATATTCCAGTACAATTTCCCAGGAAGGTCTCGTGGGGCGGGGGGGGGGGAAGGAGAAGAGGGGCCGGTCTGTCAGTTTAGGTGGACGGCCATGTCTTGGTAGGTTTGCGGTTGTGCCATACACTTTCCATTTTGAGATGATGGATTGAACAGTGCTCTGTGAGATGTTCAAAGCTTGGGATATTTTTTATAACCTAACCCTGCTTTAAACGTCTCCACAACTTTATCCCTGACCTGTCTGGTGTGTTCCTTGGCCTTCATGATGCTGTTTGTTCACTAAGGTTCTCTAACAAACCTCCGAGGGCTTCACAGAACAGCTGTATTTATACTGAGATTAATTACACACAGGTGGACTCTCTTTACTAATTAGATGACCTCTGAAGGCAATTGATTCCACTAGATTTTAGTTAGGGGTAGCAGAGTAAAGGGGGCTGAATACAAATGCATGCCACACTTTTCACATATTATTTGAGCAACATTGTTTAAAACAATTTATCAATTATGTGCCACTTGTTGTTGGTCTATCACATAAAATCCATTTACATTTTTGGGTTGTAACATGATAAAATGTGGAAAATGTCTAGGGGTATGAACACTTTTTCAAGGCACTGTACATGGGAATGACAACTCTGCTCTTAATTCAATAGCAGTGCAGCATCGTTGCCACTTCATCACAGGAAGCTGCATTAGGTGGATGTCACTGGTAGGCTGAACAGGTATTTGTGTGATTTTTGCTGGGAAACTGTAAGTGCAATTGTTCTTATATTAAAGTGCTGCAGCACATATTTTTAAAGGCAGGCCATAGTTCTACTTAAACTAATGTTTCTCTTACACCTAACCTAAACTCCTCTTCTTTTGTGTGTTCCCATAGCAGGCCGTTTTCTATGGGGACACACAGTGCGTGTTTGCTCGCGACCTATGTGTCTATGGAGCCGGGCTCCATAGACTTACACAGTGGCCCACCCCCCACTTCCTTTTCAATGCAGATTCTATTCCTTTGGATTGACAGCAGCAGGAACCAGTGACTCCTGCTGCTGCTCAAATGCTGTGTGAAGAAGAAGGAAGGGAAGAATAGATGTGGCCCTGCAAAGCGCTGATCTCTTCTCCCCTCTCTTCCCCTTCACACAGGGAAGGAGGGGCACAGGGAAACTCAAAAAGTTTTTTACCTTTTTGCAAGCAACATAAAAACATTTTTAGGTTTAGTATTACTTTTAAATGAAACTCCAGGAACTTCAACATATTTTAATGCATTGTATATGCTTAATGGTCCCTTTAAATTTAACCTTTACTAACTTACCTTAGCTAGGATTAGGCTAAGTGACTTTTATTGGTTAAGGTTAAGACCTAAGACTCCATAAAAGTCAATTAATCTAAACCTAGCTTTTAAACATAATGTTAGCTCTTTCAACTCCAATATTAATGCACATTTGTGGTTTAACATATTTTCTTTGAAAAAATTACATTTTATTTTGATCCTTTGAGGAGTCCCGTTATCTATCGCGGTAGTAAACCGCAGTAAAAAAAAAAAGAAAAAGGCAGTTTAAGCCATAAACTTATTATGACAGATTTACCTGAAAACAATGCCCTCCAGCGGTGCACTGTCACCACTATAGGCGCTTCTATCTTCACCCGGGCTTCTTTCCGGGTTTGTGGGGTTCGGCTATATGAATGGCCGAGCCACAATGACGTCACTCCCGCACTGTTTACTGCACGGGTATGCCGTTCTTTCAGAGCACATGTGCCGGTGACGTCACCAGCTGCTTCTAAAAGTAAATATCTCCTAAATTTTTTTTTTATGTTGATTTTTATTATTTGAGCTTGCTATATATGCAGCGCTGTCACATTCACTTTATTATCTTCTTTTTCTTGTGGGAACACTTAGGTGACAGCAGCAGCATTCATTCACTTTACAGTAGTTTTTTTTTAGTTTTAGTGCATTGATTAGCAGCGTGCAACTACTTTTCTATTCAATCTCCTAAATGGTGAACGTTTAGGAGATATTTACTGTACCTATTGGTAAGCCTTTTTATAGGATTACCTATAGCTAAAAATCAACAAAGGTAGTTTACTCCCACTTTAATTCATAGCAGCGATTGCATACCTCAGTGTGTTCCTATGACTATTTTTTTTGTGATTTTATGTAGCATAAATATAGAATTAAGACCACGCATTGTTTTTGGTATGCAAATGAACTTTTTGGAGTGGTTTGTGAAGCTTACTACAGGAAATGAGGTAGCAGGAAGTGAGGGGAGGGGAAAGGTGCTTGGTACAAGCCATGTGCTCAGGAACAAAGGAGCAGCAGTTGTTGGGTTGACTTTAGAGAAGCAAGAAGCAGTCTGGATATAGATCCTGGATTCTGATATATTACTCCATCATAAAGAAAAAACCAAGTAACTGTTTAGTTTCTGCCTATTACCAGGCATGTACTGTCTGTCCCCCAGGAGGAAGGGAGAGGACCAGATGTACCAGCAGTGCAGAGCTGGTCCTGGGCTCCCAGCTCCAGAGAAACCACCTGCAGGACAAGCACTGCACCCTGGACCTAGCTAGAAGAAGCAGACCAGGTACTGGGGGGACTAACATTGATGGGCACTTATGAGGCTGTGCTGATGGGCCCTAATCAGGCTGCATTAATGGGCACTTATCATGCTGCAATAATGGGCACCGGTGTGGCGGCACTGATGGGCACTGGTGTGGATGCACTGATGGGCACTGATCAGGCTGCAAAAATTAGCACTGGTGAGGCTGAATTAATGGGCACTGGTCTGGCTGCACTAATAGGCACTGATGTGGCTGCGCTGATGGGCACTGATCAGGCTGCATTAATGAGCACTTATCATGCTGCATTAATAGGCACTGGTGAGGCTGCGTTAATGGGCACTGGTGTGGCTGCACTGATGGGCACTGGTGTGGCTGCACTGATGGGCACTTATCAGGCTTCATTATTGGGCACTGGTGTGGTTGCATTAATGGGCACTGCTGTGGCTGCGCTGATGGGCACTGATCAGGCTGCATTAATGGGCACTGGTGTGGTTGCATTAATGGGCATTGGTGTGGCTGCGCTGATGGGCACTGATCAGGCTGCATTAATGGGCACTGGTGTGGCTGCATTAATGGGCACTGGTGTGGCTATGCCCTGTCCTATGCCCAACAGTGAAATCTTTTTACTTTTTTTTTTTCTTGTACAATTGCATATAGTTTATATACTGTTTTTGTGCGTGTTTGCAAAATTAAAGTGGGCCGGTCTGGATGAAGTCCAGGGCCAAATTTTTGTCCCAGTTGAGCCCTGCCTATTACATACATTGTACATGCTTATTTTGTATGGAAGGAGGTAGCTTGTGCATGTTGTAGGCATATTTTGAAAAATCTGTCAGTCTTTTACTGTGTTCCTAAAATTGTAATAGTTTGTATCTACAGCATTTTTGTTTAGTAAAAGCACATTAATACACTGAGGTCTAAGCTTCCTTGCTTAAAATGCAAATGTTTCTAGCTAAAAATCAACAAAGGTAGTTTACTCCCACTTTAATTCATAGCAGCGATTGCATACCTCATACGTCTGTGTGTTGCTATGACTATTTGTTTGTGATTTTATGTAGCATAAATATAGAATTAAGACCACGCATTGTTTTTGGTATGCAAATGAACTTTTTGGAGTGGTTTGTGAAGCCTACTACAGGAAATGAGGTAGCAGGAGGTGAGGGGAGGGGAAAGGATTTGGTATAAACCATGTGCTCAGGGCCAAATTTTTGTCCCAGTTGAGCCCTGCCTATTACATACATTGTACATGCTTATTTTGTATGGAAGGAGGTAGCTTGTGCATGTTGTAGGCACATTTTGAAAAATCTGTCAGTCTTTTACTGTGTTCCTAAAATTGTAATAGTTTGTATCTACAGCATTTTTGTTTAGTAAAAGCACATTAATACACTGAGGTCTAAGCTTCCTTGCTTAAAATGCAAATGTTTCTTTATTTCTTAAAACGCAAAGAACCTTAAAAAACCCAAAACAGTCTGACATCACATTGTATTAATGATATTTTGTATTAATTAAACCCTATATATACAAGCGATGTCTTGATATAAGAGTAGCATCATGTCACAACTGAGTATAAAAAAGAAGAGAGGAGCCTCTAAGTGTAGCAATATGGTTACATTTAATGAAGGTACGACATTTAGCAACTTATTGCTACACTCAGAGGTGCCTTTCTTCTATTTTATACCCTGTAAAAAAATGCTTTGATATACAAGTGCTTTGGATTGCAAGCATGTTTCTGGAACAAATTATGCTCGCAAGCCAAGGTTTTACTGTATATATTTTGGTTTAGAAATATTTAAGAGAAATGTGCTACCAAGAGGAAACTATGTTATGTTGACTAATGTATGCCAATGAGATCTATGAGAGTCATAATCTATATTTTATGTTGTCAATTATTTGCCGTGCAAATGGAAAGGAGGATGTTAAGCTTTTGTTACCTGTTTCAATAATTCCTGTGTTTGGCTGGTAGGACACCATTCCCAGACTGTAAAAATCACTATAAACATATGGAGACCTTTGAAAGATCTCTAAAGGCACTTCTGTTCGAAGTAACTGACATTCTCCCAGCTCAGGGAAATGATCCTCTATGAATAGGGCGGGATGGGTAAGGAAATAAAACTCATTATAACTAGAAGATAAAAGCAAGAATCAAAAGGTTATCAAACAAAAGTGAAGCAACAAGTCTAATTCGTTTTTTTTTATTACAATATTAGTTTACTTACCTAAAATTAAACTTGTTTATTTTCATGTTAGCTGTACCAGCTCCCCATGTGCTGTCCAGTAGGTGCCATCGACCTTCCAGATACACCATGTTCCAGGCATGATCTGAATCACCAGCAATTTTCTTCCCTACGTGATATCCGGCACCCTTAGCATATCCGCTGACTTTCTTACACTGTACTCCAGAAAGACTGCATGCAAAATAAAGAGTATTTATCCACTTAAACATATGTCAGAAAATAAAACTCTTATGAATGTATCTACCATTTATGATTATAGGGCTCATTCGGATGGCAGATTAATGCTGTCCTCTGGGAAGAGCCACTGGCAGATACATGTGCCGGCACTGTGTGTGCATCCACTTCTACAGGTTGCTTGCACGTAGATCCGAAATGGATGCACATGCATCTGCCAGCAGCTCTACATGGAGGATGCCACTAATCTGCCATTTGAATGAGCCCTAACATATAACCAGCATAATGAGTATGGATCCCTTAGCAATTTATCCCATTGTTGCACTAGGCAAGCTATTATATTTGTTAGGCCATCCTAATATTCATCCCATACTAGCCGAATGAACCATAAATAAAGATTCTAATTTTGTGTATTTAAATTTTTTAAGTCATCGGTAGGCAACCTTTTGAGCACAGTGTGCCGAAAAATGTTTTCAAAGAAATTGAGCTTGCCAATTTTATAACAACAAAATGTTAACTTCACACTCTCAATCACAAAAATGATTTTTTATAAAGTAAATGCTGTAAACTACTTGAGTAATAGTGACCAATTAACATCCTGCACTCTCATGCCCTAGATCAGCCCCAATTCCTGTACCTCCAGTCCTCAGATCAGCCCCAATTCCTGCACCTTCACACCTAAGAACACTGTCCCCCCTGCAAATATGTCCCCCACTGCTCATCTGTCCCCTCACTGTTCAACCCTGCACATCTGCCCCACCTCTGTACCCCCTGCTCATCTGTCCCACCACTGTAATCCCCTGCACATCTGCCCCACCAATGTAACCCCCCTGCTCATCTGTCCCAACAATGTACCCCCCTGCACATCTGCCCCACCACTGTAACCCCCCTGCTCATCTGTCCCAACAATGTACCCCCCTGCACATCTGCCCCACCACTGTAACCCCCCTGCTCATCTGTCCCAACAATGTACCCCCCTGCACATCTGCCCCACCTCTATACCCCCCTGCTCTTCTGCCCCATCTCTGTACCCCCTGCTCTTCTGCCCCACTAATGCACCTCCCTTTCACATCTGCCCCAATACTGAACCCCCTGCTTATCTTTTCCACCACTGTAACCCCCTTCTCATCTGGCACAACACTGAACCCCCCCCCCGCTCATCTGTCCCACCACTGTAACCCCCTGCTCATCTGCCCCCCAGCCTGGGAGGTCTCTGCAAACCACCATATAATCCATCCATTTTATTATTGCATGTGAACAACAGTCAAAAAAGCCAATGCATTTCAGCCATCAGGTCTTAACCATGGCTACTCTCATCCGGTATTGTCTCTCAACAACCTATCCATAGTCTGATCTATGGGTACTATCCCAGAGAGATCTAACCAATTCTCACATAGTTTTTTTAACTAGTTAGGGCATGCTCTATACTGATAGACATATTTCTCCAACCTCAAATTACTGCCGACACTTTTATTCCCCTCCCCATAAAGTGGGCAGCTCCTAAGACTTCCAGTGCATGAGTTTTAATTTGCAAGCCTGAAAAAGGGCTTTTTACAATCACCTCTTTATTGAAGGCCTCCAAGTCGAGTTCTTCCAAAATAATTAAAATACAGCATTTAAGATCTAAGAGGAGGGAAACCTGAAATACTGAATTAAGCTTATCCACCACCCTTTTTCAGTAGGGATGTAATTTCTGACATCTCCACAGGAGGTGGATCAAATTACCATGATCCCATTTCTTTTCAGTCATATAAATATGAAATATTGCATATAAACATTTTATTACCTGCTATTTAAAGAGGAAGTAAACTTCTATCACTAAATTTTACCTATAGAATAGCCTATAATGGCGTATCAATAGGTACTGTAAATATCTCCTAAACATGTACCATTTAGGAGATATTTACTGTACATTGCCCCAGTGACATCACTGGCGCATGCACTCTAAAGGAATGGCCACCCATGCCATTCCTTCAGATCCTTGTGCCATGACTGCCAGCTCCCGCTCACATGCACGGGAGTGACATTATCACGGCTCCGGTAAATCATAGTCAGAGCCAGCGAACCCTGAAGCAAGAGGTGTAGAGATAGAGGCAGCCTCCAGCAATGACATTGCATCGCTGGAATGCTTCGTTTTTTTAGGTGTCACATAATGTGCTAGTATGAGATGCAAACTAGCACATTATCACATTACCTTGCATGTAAGAAAAAAAAATATCCAGAGGTTTGCAACCGCTTTAATTCTCTTTAAAATGCATACCTGAAGAAAGAGGAAAAATCCCATTGCTATTTTTATTTCATAGTGTATGAAGCCTCAATTAGAGAGAGACAGACTACCACCGCCTTATTAGAAAACAGAGAATGCTCTGTTATTGCACTTTCAAAGAGGTGTATGTGTAAGTAATGAAAAAGTAACACAAATATCCCCAATTACTCTTGCAAAAACTAAAATAAAGTAGAACTATAAGCAATTTGTTTTCATTTTGGATAAAGTAAGGGAGGGTAATAACCCCTGTCAGGTTTTGTTTTTTTTTTTTTTTTTCGCCATCCTTGCCTCATTGGGGAGATTTACCTTCACTGCCGGTCCTATAGCCAAAACAGGAAGTGAAACAAAATCCCTGATAATTAAGGGAATCCTTTGGGGCCCCCAGGTCACCAGAACTAGTGTCTACATTGGAAGAATCCCCCTCTCTTGCCTTTCTGGCGACAAACTAAATTTTTCTTTTACTTTCACTTTCAATGATAATGGTAAACAGGACAAATAAGTAAGAGGGTAAATCTACCTAATGGGGACACAGACAGCAATAAAAACCTAATAGATGTTCTAATCCATTTCCACTCTATTCAAAACAAAAAAAAAGTTTTGCCTTTAGTTATACTTTAAAAAAATAACCAAAAACCATTATAGTTTTTCTTTAAAGCATATGTCAAGGCAAACAAAAAAGAAAATGTATGAAGTACATATCTGCAATACATGCATATTTCCCCAATAAAAAGTAGGAGAGCTTTAAAACTAGGACAGTTCTAAATTCAGTATTACCAAGATTGCTAAATCTTTTAGATATAAGCCGTTTATAATAAAAAACGTTTTTTAATATATCATCTTCAGGTTAGGAGGAGTAACAAAAGTATCATACAAATTTTTAGTATAAGCAAAGCAGAATAATTGTCCATGATTTATTTTACCTGCACATATGTTGAAACAATGATGAATATCCAGCGCAGACTCCTTTTCGCGTGCGAAAGACATCACTGGCATTAGAAGACTGGGCGAATCTATTCTTATAACCTTGAACATCATATTCTACAGTACATATACACATAAATAAATTTGAAACAATATAAACTTCTAATTGTGGCATATAATGAAACAGAAATGTATTTTTTGGTATAAAAAAAACAGACCATTGGAACCTACTGAAGTATGATTAAAGGTCATAACATGACTTGCCCATGGTACTGGGACTTTGTAAGTGCACCCACTTATTGAGCACCTTAGCCTGAGTCTCAGATCTCAAGTCAATATAACCAATCAGTAAAGATAAAATACTGCCTCCATGCTATATAGCCTAAACTGAATCAGAAAATGTAAACAAGAAAACGTATACATTCTTTGTGCCTCTTCCTTGTTCATTTATTTTATTCTTTCTTTTCCTCTTATTTTAAATTACTACTTACATTTTATTAATAACTGGACCCACCTATGTGGTGACATATCCATATCCAGGTAGCTCTTGTTTTTTCCAAGTCAGTCTTACTCACACTTATAAGTTCTTTCACTAGTTGTTCAAGTGTCCCTTTGGAATCTACCTTAAGTGAAGAATGAATAATGATATTAAAATACCTATTGTTTTTTTTATCAGATATACACATATACACTTTACTAATATTCAAAAACACAGTCATTGTAAAAATAGTAAAATAAAGTTAGCACTCTTTCAGTGAAATGTAAACAGCAGCGTGCAATACAGGTAGATATATAGTACACCAAGAACCAAATATAACAAAAATGCAGCACTAAAATAATAATAAAGTGTCCACAAAAATGTGACCATAACGGAAGTTTGTCAAAACTACAAAAAAAAAAAAAACAGTTCATATTGTTATGAGTGTAAAACATATAAAAGTGCTCCACTTCAGCCTTCACCCAATACTTGGAAACACCTGTAGTGCCAATCCTTCACCAATGGTAAAAATACACACTCACCAGAGGGATATGCTGTGTAATACTGGAACAGCAATAAGCGCTTTGTGTAAATGGCATCCAGCATCACCACTCTCACTCAACAGATGGCAGGACCAGACTGCCCTGATCCACTCCACCAGTGGACAGAACCAAAGTTATCAGCATGGAGTCAACAACATAATGGGCCACCAAACCTGCAGAGAATGGTGGCATGACCTTTAGCCCTACGCAGTGTAACTCTATGTACATTTTACACAAATGAGCATCTTTAGGAGCTGTCTCTCTCAGTCTCTCTTTGTATTTGCATGTGAAACGTACGAAGAGCTACATTGTAAAGGGTTAGAGGTCATGCCGCCATTCTCTGCAGGTTTGGAAGCCCTTTATGTTGGTGACTCCATGCTGATAACTCTGGTACTATCCACTGGTGGAGTGGAATAGAGCAGTCTGTTTCTGCCATCTGTGGAGCGAGAGTGGTGATGCTGGATGCCATTCACACAAAGTGCTTATTGCTGTTCTAGTAATAGACAGCATATGCCTATGGTGAGTGTGTATTTTTACCATTGGTAAAGGATTGGCACTACGGGGGTTCCCAAGCATTGGGTGAAGGCTGACGTAGAGCACTTTTATAAGTTTTACACCCATAACAATATGAACTGTTTATTTTTGTGGTTTCGACAAACTTCAGTTTATGGTCACATTTTTGTAGACACTTTATTATTATTTTAGCGCTGCGTTTTTGTTATAATTACTTACATTTCTTTGAGGTTCAAAAAACTTTCTACAACTAAAGCTGCATTCTGAATTAGTCCAAATACATAAAAAACCAAGTGTTTACCAGTTTTGCTCACTCCAGTGATACTATAAAAAATGAGTATCATCACATATTTCATATAGCACCACTATATCTAGAAAAAAATGTTAATGACACTGCTGCTTTCAAAGGGTTAAAGTAACAGTTTTTTTTGGAAAATCCAAAAGAACCAACTGTAAAGTAAGAATTTGAAACTTTTCATTTAATATTATTTGACTATTCTGTGGTGTAGACCAGTGTTTCTTTTTTCTCATCAAGGCACCCTTTAAAATTCTGCAACCTTGAGGCACCAATTCAAAAATGTAAAAACAAAATTAATAGTTTTACAGAATGCAGCTGTATCCAAACATGTAGGACATCCAGCATTACAGGTGATTTATTTTTGCAAAGCAGATGCACCTTTGCTTGTACTGACTAATGCCCTGTACACATGATAGGATTTTCCGATGGAAAATGTGTGATAGGACCTTGTTGTTGGAAATTCCGATCGTGTGTGGGCTCCATAACACATTTTTCATAGGAATTCCCGACACACAAAGTTTGAGAGCTTGCTATAAAATTTTCCAACAACAAAATCCGTTGTCGGAAATTCGGATTGTGTGTACACAATTCCGACGCACAAAGTGCCACGCATGCTCAGAATAAATTAAGAGATGAAAGCTATTGGCTGCTGCCCCGTTTATAGTCCCGACGTACGTGTTTTACGTTACGATCGGATTTTCCGACAACTTTGTGTGACCGTGTGTATGCAAGACAAGTTTGAGCCAACATCCGTCGGAAAAAATCCATGGATTTTGTTGTCAGAATGTCCGATCAATGTCCGACCGTGTGTACGGGGCATAAGGTTCCCGCCTTCCTCAGTTTTTTTACCCCCCCAACTCTCTGCTAACATGATCCCAGTTCTGACAGAGAGGGGTAGGGTAAGGGCAAACAAGGACATCCTCAGGTGTCTGACTTCCTCCTTGTTAACCTTTGATATCATCATTTGTTAGAATGCCGGTAGCTGGCCTGCACAGCACCCAAGGCTGTAGTGCTGCACAATAAAGACCTGTGGCTTTGTGTAACAAAAAAAGTCATGCTCGATCCACTGCCAGCTTATTGACAATTTTTGGCCAATTTGGGGCAAGTTTTAGGCATTTTGCCAAGGCACCTCTGAAGAACCCAGACTGCACCACGGGGTGCTGCAGCACACTTGTCGAGAAAGGCCAGGGTAGAGGGAAAGGTTGCAGAAAGGTATTCAGCATCTGGTACGCATTTGTTTTTGGTGCCAGATGCCTGGTGCTCATTGCACTCTGTGATTCATCTACCAGTCTTTGTGTCCGAATAGAGGGGAACACCAACATCTGACACTCCCAGGAGTTTTGAAATGCAAAAGGTTTTCCAGCAAGATTGTCTTTTGCAGAGCAGAGGAAACAGCTACGCATGCAGCAGGACAGGTATGTATTAATTTCTTTCTTTACAGGGGTCTTGGAATTGTATTAATGCTTCAAAGACCAATTCCAAGTTGCATAAAATCACTCGGAATTCTGAAAGGCAGATAAAGCCTTGTATTATACATTACTGGAGTATTTATCACAGCAAAGCCTACATATTACAACCAACTAAATCTTTTTTTTTCAAAGAAGAGATTAATTATACAATATCTGACAGAAAAAAAGTTGGGTTGTACCTCGGAAGCAAAACGATCCAGCTCCCTAAAGTCCTTTAAGTCAATCTCCAGAGACTTCAGGTTTGACCTGTCCCAAGGATAATCTAAATTTGAAGAAAACACAACTGTAAGAGACAAATCGCATGCCTCTATAAGATAATAACAACATTTATTGATCAGTTAGGTTTATACTGAATTTAAATTATTAATATCACCTGTATTGCATACAATATATGCTGTATTAGGGAGAGCAATTTTTAACAAGTCAATGCTTTATTTATGAATTGCAGCAGTGCAGGAAATTCCATTAAAGCACAACTAAACATAATTTTCAGCTAGTCAATGAAAAGCAATGAAAAGTTTTGTGGTTGTACAGGAGGAAACAGGCTAAGCAGGAGTAAAACAGAGCATTATACATGGAGTGTACATGGTTAACAGTAGGACAGCACTATTACTAGTTTGGCTGAATACAAACTAGCCTGAAATTCTCAAGTTGATCAGTTTGAGGTAACATAAGTAGGAAGAGGAGAGCCCAGAGAGTAATTGGACAAATAATGTTGAGGCTTAGGGAAGCAAGTGAGAGATCATAGGCATGTGATAAGATGTTGTAGCCAGTGATCCCAACTTCTATGACGATATATTATTTTCTTATAAGGGAGGGAGAGTGGTATTGATTTACTGAAAACAGGTTTGTTTTGAGGTTGAGACAAATTGCATCCAGTTACATGTGATTCATTTTCTCACAGCAAACAAGGTTTCATGTAAGAACACTGTCAGAAATGTATCTGCCTCCGGATGAGGGAAACAGCCTAGCAGGCACTGCTTGGGGTATAGGGTTAATGGAGTACCCATTTGGTCACAGAGAACCACCACTTGTGCCCAGAACCCCAAGGAAGAGCAATTTTAAAATGTTGTGTACAGTAAAAAGCATACCAGAGAAATATGAATTAGATCTTAAATGTATACTTTAGTCAAAAGCACAGAATGAGCCATGAAATGCATACAGGGTACACATTTTTGTGGCTTCGGTTTTTCATCCAGGAAGAGATGTAACACAAATCACAACTGGTTTTACCACCTCACAGTAAAGGCAGAGCTGCTTGTTCCTGCTATCATGTCTTCCAATGCCTGTCCAGATGTTTTTTGGCGGCCGCCTTTACATTATACCATGCTGTTTTTACCTAGGATAATTGTAAGTGCAATACTTTTTAATAAATATAATCTATAAGAGGTTTTACACTATTTAGCATTTATTTATCTTTTTGGGGATTCAGCCAATGGTCACTGTGTGAGTGGAGTCCTTTGGATACATCTGAACTGTTCACGGTTCAATTTCACTGACATATCCTTTTTTCGGTGGTCTCTTCCTGGGATTAATACATCAAGCCTGTTTGGCCCTTCATAATAAAGGGTCCAGGCTCTCTGGTAAGAGTCCAGCTTATTGTGGTGGCGGCATACTCAACTTGTGGAGGGATTTGGATTTATTTTTATCCACAGTTGAATCACGGAGTAAGCAAATTTGATGGACACAGTCCATCAGAGAGTCTCCGGACTACATAATTCATTTTAAATAACAATATTTTTTCATCAATATTTTTTCTTATTTTTTTTATCGTAATACTTTTTTATTCCTTACCTCACAGTAAGTGTCCCATCCCAACCAATGTTCCTTAGACCAAAAGGTAGTAACCCAAGGGGACATGACAGCAGCTGTAATTTCAGCACTTTGGACCAGCTCAGCCGTAGTTTATATGGATATACAAGCTCCATCCATCTCAGTTTGGAAGAGGAAGAGGAGGGTGAGAGGGTGCATTCTGGCATATTTGCCGTAGGGCTCTTTCAAATGGACGTGTCCGTGTACGGAGCCCGCTCTTCTCAGTGGGGGATCGCTCCGTCGATCCCCGCTGAGCAGGCAGATGACAGATCCATCGCTGCACACTGTGCAGTGACAGACCTGTCAGAGCGACGCTCTCCCCTATGGGGGATCGGATGAAGACAGAGCGTAGAGTCCGTCATCCCCCAATCTGATCCGCAGACAGATGGAAAAGTAGGTCTTTCCTCCGTCAAACTTTTTCGGATCGGAGCGGGTCGGATGTCAGCGGACATGTCACCACTGACATCCGTTCAGGTCCGCCTAAAAAACTGACAGACGGACCTGAATGGATCGTTCATGTGCAAGAGGCCTTAATTGCCAGATGATCTTGTCCAGCACTGTTTATATAAATCTCATTTGACTGCAGTGTACCTTTAACCACCTCAGCCCCTCGGAAGGATTTACCACCTTAATGACCAGGCAATTTTTTGCGATACGGTACTGCGTCGCTTTAACTGACAGTTGAGCGGTTGTGTGACAGTGTACCCAAACAAAATTGATGTCCTTTTTTCCCACAAATAGAGCTTTCCATCCTTCTCAAAGCTGGCCGCTCAGCTGTCGGCTAATTGCCAGCTCCTATCTCTCCACAGTGACTCACCTGTTCATGATATCCTGCTCGTCAGTCCTGCCTACTTAAGCCATGCAGTCCAGATGATCTCTGCCTTTGCCTTGGTCACATCTCTAGAGACTCTCTACTGTGTTTCTGTTAAAGACTTGCTTGGCTGACATTCCTTCTGGCTCCAGATCCAGCTTGCTGTTCTACTACGCTCATCTCTGGCTCCCTGACATTTTGGTTTGTCTGACTATCCGTTCCGGTTCCTGAACTCTGGCTATGTTTTGACTACGTTTACTCAGGTTACCTTTTTTTATTATTATTATTAAACAAGTGTGATTTAACTGTACTTCTGACTCAGTCTGATTCATGGTTACTGACAGTTTTCTTTTGGTGGTATTTGATCACCTCTGTGGTTTTTATTTTTTGCACTATAAACAAAAAAAGACTGACAATTTTGAAAAAAAAAACGATATTTTGTACTTTTTGCTATAATAAATATCCCCCCAAAAAAGTCTTCATCAGTTTAGGCCAATATGTTGTTCTACATATTTTTGGTAAAAAAAAAAAAATCGCAACAAGCGTATATTGTTTGGTTTGCGCAAAAGTTATAGTGTCTACAAAATTGGGGACAGATTTATGGCATTTTTATTATTATATATATATTTTTTTACTAGTAATGGTGGTGACCTGCGATTTTTAGCGGGACTGCAACATTGCGGCGGACAGATCGGACACTTTTGACACTTTTTTGGGACCAGTGACATTATTACATTGATCAGAGCTAAAAATATCCACTGATCACTGTATAAATGACACTGGCAGGAAAGGGGTTAACACTAGAGGGCGATCAAGGGGTTAAGCATTCCCTAGGGAGGTGTTTCTAACTGTGGGGGGAGTGGACTGACTGGGAGCAAAGAGATCGCTGTTCCTAATCACTAGGAACAGACGATCACACTGTACTTCTCTTACAGAACAGGGATCTGCTTTGTTTACAGTGGCAGATGCCCGTTCTGCCTTTATGTGGAGTGATCGCGGGTGGCCGGCAAACATCGCGGCTGCCGACCACGCGCATCTGCTCTGGCGCCATGCGCTGCAGTATAACTGTGGCGGCTGGTTGGCAAGTGGTTAATGATGTATGGTAATTATCATAAAAGGTATATTCCTTTATTTTATTGTTCCTTAAATTGGGATTTATAAACAGAAAAAACATACATGCAATGCTAATAAATATTCAAATAAATAGCAGCACTAACCCAGAATATACTTAAAAAGGTGCTGTGATATTTCTGTGAGTAAAAACACTCCAAAACATTCAGTGATAACAACACACCTAATAATACCTAATAATGTAATTACAATAATAAATAGTATAGTAAAAAACAATGATGATAAACCAACGTCTCATATATTAATGAAGATTTGTCCATTAAATATAAATAGTTTATCTATGCTTACTGTATAACTTGCAGTGCTTCTTTATATTCAAAGTGATCCTGAAAGGGTATAGAAACTGGGAGTTATATACACAGATGAACTGTTTACTGTATATATTATGGAAACATTATGCACTTTTTTGATGAGACTGTGGTTTGTCATCACTTTTTAATTTATAATTGTAATTATGTTATTATCTATTATTATGTGCACTATTAACACTTATAGTAGTATAGACTGTTTTTTACATTTGCATTAATGTAAAAAACTCCCCACTAACTGTCTCCCCCACCCCATTCCTAAACATTTCCCTAGCTCCTCTCACCGCTCTAGCGCTGTCCAAACTGCAGACGCACTCTTTAGATCAAAAGGGTGCTTTTACTAAATACTGAGCAAAGGGTCAGAATACTTAGGACCATGTGATATTTCAGTTTTTCTTTTTTACTAAATCTGCAAAAATGTCAACAATTCTGTGTTTTTCTGTTAATATGGGGTGCTGTGTGTACATTAATGAGGAAAAAAATGAACTTAAATGATTTTAGCAAATGGCTGCAATATAACAAAGAGTGAAAAATTTAAGGGGGTCTGAATACTTTCTGTCCCCACTGTGTATATATATATATATATATATATATATATATATATATATATATATATATATATATATATAATTTTTTTTTTCTTTTAATTAAAAAAATTGCCTTTAATATCACTTTAGCTGTCACATTGAAGTTTTAGCTCCCAGAACTCTATAAACACTGCCGACAGTGTTCCTTTTCTCCTAAATTACGGCAATGTGTATATTATAAAATACAATACTAGTCCAAATAAATGTGCACATGGACTGAAGAAGCTGGGAGAGTCTGTTTTGCACCCTGCTACAAAAATGATACACTTTCTATAGATATACTTTATTTTTTACCAAATTGTCCAGAATGTTTGACTTTTGGCTTTTTTCTGTCTTGCAGGCCACTGTCATCCTTCACTTCTTCTGAAAAATGAAAAACATACTCACTTGTAGCTTGGACATTTTCATGTGATTTTTCTCTCGCTTTTCAGAAATACAGTTCTCCCACATGTCTAAGGGGTGCAGTGTATATATCTTATTTGTTTAAATTGGAAATAGATCAATTCATCTCTATTGACAAAAGGTACCTAGTGATTTATTTCTCTCTTTTAAAACAAAACTTTACCCACAACAATTGATAAAAAATAAGGTTCTTTATCAAGGATCATCCATTCCACGTTATGCTACCAAAATTAGTATGTGCTTTAAATTGCCTCCAGCATTGCTCATGTTTCTTCTTGATGGTGGCTGCCATTTTGCTGAAGCCCAGAGCCCCCTTCCGGATAGCAAGCAATTGTGCTGCAAGTTTGAAAAAGACTTACTAAGCTATTGCTAGACTTGTCAGGTTTCACAAGTTTGTTGCACATTTGCAGCAAGTCCGCAGATCAACTTTCTTTGCAAACACTCTGCAAGTCTGCTGCAAGTTTTGGTTCAGTTATGTTGTGCAATAGTCATCCCACCACAGGGGTCACTGTGACTGAGTTTTCAACTTGTAAACTTGCAGAGCTCTTGCTGTAGACTCACCACTGCAACTTTGCTTTTGTTAGAGACTTGCCACACAAATTTGCTACAAATTGGAAAAGTGTCAACTAGAACTTGTGCTTCAAGTGCTCTGCAAATGTACAACTTGCCAGGGAAAATGTGCAGCAAGACTTACAATTCAACCAACAACTTACAATTCAAGACTGACACAAATTTGTGGCTAGTTATCCTTGCTATCTGGGCTGAGCAGCAATAAATCATAAAGAATCACTAAACCCATCGATTTAACAGTTTCAAAAAACAATTACATTCCTGGTATGCCGGGATTGCTAACTGTCACATTTGCTTGTGTCCTTAACCAAACTGTCAAATCATTAAATGGCTGATGTCATAATTGATCGCATGCACAGCACCATGGCAGTTGCAGATTAAACAGAAGCAGCTTCCTTGGCTGTAAAGGATAGGAGCATTTAATTCCGATTTAATACTTCAGCAGATCTGCCTCTAAAAGCTTGGTGGTGTCTAAAAATGGAGAACAACTGAGCATGTGCAGAGCAGGGTGGGACGGTGTATTACTGGATTTTAGACAGTATGGACACTTATTTTTAATGTTTTAGCTATACCTGCAAAAGGGGCCAGCCTGAAGTCATCTATCAGAACTTAATTTTCTGACTAAAGTTCCACTTAAGTTAAGTGAAATGAGCCTAATAACATGTTCTCAATAAATGTCTTTTCTAATTTAATAAGAATTTAATTTATGTTTTCCAAAATAGCACCACCAGGTTCAGCCAGTTTGTAAACAATCCCGGTGATAATATAAATTGAAAAGGACTGCAAAATACATATGGTTAGTGGGAAACATTTTGAAATGTGTTAGCTATCACTCAAAATAACAGAATACCCAAAGTCTATAAAAATCTCTTTCTTGCCAGTCTGGAGGACAACTTACCACATCTATCACGCTTCATCTGTCTGTTTTTTTCATCATTCTCAAAGCCTAAATTAAAAAAGGTTCACAACCAGAAGATGCAAATTAGAATTAAGTATGAAAACGATTGGGGAACTTACTGATAAGTCACAGGATGTACGAATACCCAATATGTAAAATGTTATGAACCTGTCATAGTAGCAACAATGATGTATTTCTCCTTAATTACTGTGCATCTTTCACACATCAAATTCATAGTAAGCAAACATTTTTAACAAGTCTGTTCTATGAACTTGAAACTATTTTAAAGCAATCGGTTCAATGGTTTTGTTTTTATATTGAACACAAGGCCAAGTGTAAGATTTAGGCCCTGGTACATTGGATATCTAACCCTCGTATATAGTCCAGTCTTTAGGTGCAGATGTAAGGTGCGTTTGGACCACCCAGCCCTGCTGCCAGTAGCCTGTCAAACTCTATGAGAACCTGAAAGCTGATCAGGGTTGGACGGTGCAGTGGTCCTTAAAGCAGAGCTCCACCCAAAAGCGGAAGTTTTGCTTTAAGGCCTCCTCCCCACTTCCTCTTCACTAAAGGACACTTTTTTTGCAGGGGGTAGTGGGTACCTATTTGTAACGTGTACCCACTCCCACTTCTGTTTAGATCACCTAGGCAACCCTAGCGGAAGTTCTCCTCTCCCCCTCCCTGCAGACTTCTGGGACACATCAGAGGTCCAGAAAGACTGCAGGACCATTCACAATGTGCAGCGCGGCTCGTGCATGCTCAGTGGGTACTCGGCTGTGAAGCCGCAAGCTGTCACAGCCAGGTGCCCACAATTGAGATGCTAGCACCGGGAACAGAGCTGCAAGGGAAGGAACAGCTCGGGTGAACACATCGCTGGATCCTGGGACAGGTGAATGGCTGTTTATTAAAAGTCAGCAGCTCCAGTTTTTGTAGCTGCTGACTTTTAATAAACACAAAATTGGCTGGAGCTTCACTAAGTTTTAAGAGATCATTCTTTAATTGCAGTATGCATCCAGAGACAAATGCCTGGAACACAAGCGGTAGGGCTTGATGGGGTGCCTGTACTTTTCAACTGCACCTAAATGCTTGAGCCTCATGCACCAGAGCTAAATGCCTAGTGGGCATGAAGCCTTAGAGGACACACTGTAAGCATCCAGCACCTAAGATATATGGCCAAATGTTTGCAAACACATGACTAATACAGGTGATACTCGAAAAATTTGATTATCGTGCAAAAGTTCATTTATTTCACTAATGCAACTTAAAAGGTGAAACTAATATTTGAGATAGACTCATTACATGCAAAGCAAGATAGTTCAAGCCGTGATTTGTCATAATTGTGATGATTATGGCTTACAGCTCATGAAAACCCCAAATCTACAATCTCGGAAAATTAGAATATTGTGAAAAGGTGCAATATTCTAGGTTCAAAGTGTCCCACTCTAATCAGCTAATTAAGCCATAACACCTGCAAAGGGTTCCTGAGCTTTTAAATGTGGTCTCTCAGTCTGTTCAGTAGGAATCACAATCATGGAATAGACTGTTGACCTGACAGTTGTGCAGAAAACCATCATTGACACCCTCCATAAGGAGGGAAAGCCTCAAAAGGTAATTGCAAAAGTTGAATGTTCCCAAAGTGCTGTATCAAAGCACATTAATGGAAAAGTTTGGAAGAAAAAGGTGCACAAGCAGCAGGGATGACCGCAGTCTGTAGAGGATTGTCAGGTAAAGGCCATTCAAAAGTGTTGGGGACTTTCACAAGGAGTGGACTGGGGCTGGAGTCAGTGCATCAAGAGCCACCAAACACAGACGGATCCTGGACATGGGATTCAAATGTCGTATTCCTCTTGTCAAGCCACTCCCGAACAACAAACAACGTCAGAAGCGTCTTACCTGGGCTAAAGAAAAACAGACCTTGTCTGTTGCTCAGTGGTCCAAAGTCCTCTTTTCTGATGAGAGCAAATTTTGCATCTCATTTGGAAACCAAGGACCCAGAGTATGGAGGAAGAATGAAGAGGCACACACTGCAAGATGCTTGAAGTCCAGTGTGAAGTTTCCACAGTCTGCGTTGACTTGGGGAGCCATTTCATCTGCTGGTGTTGGTCCACTGTGCTTCATTAAGTCCAGGGTCAATGTAGCTGTCTACCAGGAGATTTTGGAGCACTTCATGCTTCCTTCTGCAGATGAGCTCTATGGGGATGCTGACTTCATTTTCCAGCAGGACTTGGCACCTTCCCACACTGCCAAAAGCACCAAAACCTGGTTCAATGACCGTGGGATTACTGTGCTCGATTGGCCAGCAAACTCGCCTGACCTGAACCCCATAGAGAATCTATGGGGCATTGCCAAGAGAAAGATGAGAGACATGAGACCGAACAATGCAGAAGAGCTGAAGGCCACTATTGAAGCATTCTGGTCTTCCATAACACCTCAGCAGTGCCCCAGGCAGATAACTTCCATGCCATGTCGCATTGGGGCAGTAATTGCTGCAAAAGGGGCCCAAACCAAGTACTGAGTACATATCCATGCTTATACTTTTCAGAGGTCCGATATTGTTCTATTTACAATCCTTGTTTTATTGATTGCATGTAATATTCAAATTTTCTGAGAGTGTGGATTTGGGGTTTTCATGAGCTGTAAGCCATAATCATCACAATTATGACAAATCACGGCTTGAACTATCTTGCTTTGCATGTAATGAGTTTCATATATTAGTTTCACCTTTTAAGTTGCATTAGTGAAATAAATTAACTTTTCCACGATATTCAAATTTTTCGAGTATCATCTGTATACCTACATATATAGCCAAATGTATGAGCATCCCTTCAAATTATAGAGTTTAGGTGTTACCATTATAAGGTATGGTTAATGCTACTACATGTAAAGGCATTTCTGACAATGATGTGCTTCCATCCTTGTGGCAGTAATTTGGTGAAGGCCCATTTCTGCTCTAGCATGACTGTGCCCCTTTCCACCCACCAGGTCCATGAAGACATGCTTTGATGAGATTGTTAAAAGCGGAAAGAGAAGTGCCAAGCCAATCCTTTAAACAGCTTAGGAATGTATTCAGTATATAAGTATAAACCAACACTAAACAAAAATGTTGGAGCACTTGTAGAGTGCTAGAGTGGGTGGGAGCTTCCATGTGCAGTGTCACAGGAGCACAGGAGGACTGCCGGAAAGTCTCTACTGAGGGATCCATGAGCGCTGTATGTTAGCTGCAGCTGGAGCCCCAATAAGCCTCATGGAGACGTTGACTGTGTGTCTCTGGGTGGGAGTGGTCCAGGGCTGTCAAACTGGGGAGCCGCCCCCATGCTGTCTGGCCAATCAGAACGCGTTTCGAAGGAACGGCTTTGCCTTCTTCATCAGTTCATGAAGATGGCAAGGCCGCACCTTCGAAACGCGTTCTGGTTGGCCAGACAGCATGTGGGCGGCTCCCCAGTTTGACAGCCCTGGACCACTCCCACCCAGAGACACACAGCTGACGTCTCCATGAGGCTTATCGAGGCTCCAGCTGCGGCTAACACACGGCGCTTGTTGATCCCTCAATAGAGACTTTACGGCGGTCCTCCTGTGCTCCCGTGACACTGCACGTGGAAGCTCCAACCTGCTCTAGCATTCTGCAAGTGCTCCAACATTTTTCACGCACGTTTTTAGTGTTTATACTGAATAAATTCCTAAACTGTTTAAAGAATTGGCTTGGCGCTTCTATCTCCTCCTTTTGCTTTCCTTTTGTTCACAGTGATCGGGTTCCCCAGCCTGCGCCTGAAGCAGCCTCGCTCCCTTTACAGCCTCCATTTAGAGACTTTTTTAAAGATTAATTTTTAGGGGTTCATCCCCCAGAACTTTCAATCCACTCACCATTAACATGGTTGCACCTTCATGTATCCGAATGCAGATGCATGCCTTTTCATTTAAATTTTAAACTTTTAATCTTTTAATCAGATGGTTTAGCGCTGAACATTATACCAATATTTTGATGATATTGTTGTAAAGGAACTCAAGTGACCTGTAGACAGTGCCCTGACCTAAACCCTATTAAACAATTTTGGGATGAATCAGAATACACATTTTGAGTCAGGTCTTGTCCATCATCAGTACCTTACCTAACAATTACGCTTTTGGCAGAATGGGCACATTCCCATAGACACACTGCAAAATCTTGAGGAGAGTGGAGGCTCTTACAGCCACAATGGGGGCAAAGTTCATATTAATGCCCATGAATTGTTCTGGAGTGAGATGTCCAAAAAGCTTCTATAGGTGTGATGGTCAAGTGTTCACAAACTTTTAGCTGTATAGTGTACCTTCCCTGTGTTCAACTGCATTGCATTTTTCAGTACTATAGAAAAAATATCATTAGCAATGCTATAATGTAGACAGAGGTCTCAGTGAGAATGAAAGACTATGAAACATCTGCCTTATATATCCTGTTTCCTGCTCTCTACAGAAAAGAGAACCATTGGGAGCTGAAATTAAGCATTTCCTATGAAAATCATTTATATTTTTCTTAGAAGGAACCACATCATTGCCAAAACCTCACCAACTTGTTGTAAATGACACAGATCACTGCTTTTAATTAGAATCCAACACATTATCCTTCTTTGAATGCTGCTTACAATGCCAATAACTTGTATAGTTTATTGTGTATTGCAGCTAAACGTAATTATAAGGTATATTATATCAGAGCTGGTCTGACCCACAGGACAGCCTAATTTATTTGCATTTGTAAACAACAAGCTGACATTTTTGTCTTACTTGTTCTGTTCATCACCATTATCTAGGTTACCTGGTAAATACATTATTGGTAATGGTAAATACAATATATTGGAGATCCATTACATTACACTAAAGCAACTGGTCTATAGTGGGGGTGTTTTGGAGTGAATGAGGAGGGTGTTCGGTGGTGTGTCTGTTGTTACTTATTTATGTTACTTTATCCAGCGGTGGAGGTAAAATATGTCTGCTTACCATTGTGGGTGGATATCATTTATATTTACTAATAAATTGTTCCATTTTCTAATTTTTCATAGCCTGTGTGTTCCTCTCTGAAGAACCCTGTCTCTAGACCCTCTGGTCCTTTTTTTCACATGTGTCAACTTTCCCTTTCTAAAGGCAGACAGGAGGTTTGAGCCATTATAGCACACCACCATTCCTGGCTCCAGCTGGCGTGGTGTGAATCACCTCTGGGCCTGTCCCTGCACAGCTGCAAAAATCTCTGCTCCGGGGTGGTTCCAGTCCCCTAAACACACCAGCTGAAGCACTGCATGGCACCTTTTTGCATGACTCTGGGAATAGCCCTTTGAATGCTTAGGGGATACCTGATGTTCATAGGACAATTCTGCAGAGGAGGACATGGAGGTGTGCTTAGGAGGAGGGGGTAGAGCTCACAGGTCTGGCATCATCACCACCAGCTGTATGGAGATGTGGGGCACAACAAGCTGCAGCACCGAGCCCTGTCCTGCCTCCCTTTTCGAGTTACAAGCAGCGTTACCCAGTGTGCTGTGAATGAAATATATCATCCCTGCCCATGCTTGCTGGACCACGTGTCAGCAGTAAGGTGGATTTTATGGCTGACTGTCTTGCCCAACGATGCCAGAACATCCCCTTCCACGTGATGGTAGAGAGATGGAACGGCTTTACGTGAAAAGTAGTAGCGACTGGGAACCTGCCATCGTGGTACAGCACATTGTGCAAATACACGGAAGGGACAGAATCCATCAGGCTGAAAGGCAGAAGTTGGAGAGCCAAGAGCTTTGACAAGCTTGTATTTAGACACTGGGCATGTGGGTGGCAGGGACTGTATTTTTTTTTCCGCTGCAGCGGATGGGGCATACAAATCTGCCGGCTACAGGCTACAGCTGGTGGTGCTGGCAGATGTGCTGCTAGGACATGGGACACCCTGTGCTATACCATCATCCCTGTCAGTGGAGGCTGCTAAGAGGTAATGACTAGGTATAGCAGGGGCAGATTGAAGTGGGTAAGGAGGAGGAGGAGGGACAGATTTGTGGTTGGGCGTTAAATGCCTTGTTAAGCATGTGGTACCCAAATAGTTGGTGTTTTTGCCACGTTTGATGTGCCTGAGACACAGTTTGCAGATAGCAACAGTGCGATCTGCCTGCAGATGTGCTGAAAAAGGCCCAGACAGCTGAACTTTGGGGAGTGGGATGGGAGATACCAGCTGCAGAATGTGATGGAATAGGGTGGCTGCTCTCTACTCTTTCTTGATGTCGGCCTCCTTGGGGTTGTTTCCTCTTCTGCTCTATCTGGCACCCATGTCGCATCAGTGACCTCATCATCATCATCTCCATCTCCACCATCTTCATCATTACCACTGGAGACAACTTGGCAATACGCTGTAGCTTGGGGAACATGAATGACAATTTGTCTACCAGTGTTCCTCCCTCTCTCTAGGCTCATGTTCCTGTCATCCTTAACCTCAGAACCAACATCTGAATCCAGTAATGACTGGGCATCATCAAGGAGTAAGTGTCTGACACTGTGGTCAAATAACTCAGCTGACTCTCAATGGCTGATGTTGGGGCTATAGCAGGAATAGATGTGGACAAAGAGGCAGGTTTATCCACTCTGGCAACTGCAGGGGACTGCACACTTGTCTCTGCTTGCGTGACAGAGGATGAGGAAGGTTTAGTAAGCCAGTCCACCACCTCCTCTGCATGCTGTGGCTGGATAGCATGGGCAAACTCACTAAACAGAGGAAATGATGCGTTAAACTGGCAGTAATGCACAAAACTATATGGCGTTAAACTGGCAGTAATGCACACAAAAGTAAATGGTGTTAAACTGACAGTAACGCACAAACTGGCATTAAACTGGCAGTAATGCACACAGAACTATATGGCGTTAAACTGGCAGTAACGCACAAAAAACGATATGACATTAAATTTGGCAGTAACGCACACAGAACTATATGGCGTTAAACTGGCAGTAACACACAGAAGTAAATGGCATTAAACTGGCAGTAACGCACACAGAAATAAATGGCGTTAAACTGGCAGTAACGCACACAGAACTATATGGAGTTAAACTGGCAGTAATCCACACAAAACTATATGGCATTAAACTGGCAGTAACACACACAAAACTATATGGCGTTAAACTGGAAGTAACGCACACAGAACTATATGGCTTTAAACTGGCAGTAACGCACACAGAAGTAAATGACGTTAAACTGGCAGTAACGCACAAAACTTTATGGCGTTAAACTGGCAGTGGCGCCGAGAAAATTAAATGGTGTTAAACTGACAGTAACACACAAACTGGCATTAAACTGGCAGTAACACACACAGAACTGTATGGCATTAAACTGGCAGTAACGCACACAAAACTATATGACGTTAAACTGGCAGTAACGCACACAGAACTATATGGCATTAAAATTGCAGTAACACACGCAGAGGTAAATGGCGTTAAACTGCCAGTAACGCACAAAACTATATGGCGTTAAACTGGCAGTAACGCACACAGAACTATATGGCATTAAACTGGCAGTAATGCACACAAAACTATATGGCGTTAAAGTAGCAGTAAAACACACAGAAGTAAATGGCGTTAAACTGGTTGTAACGCACACAGAAGTAAATGACGTTAAACTGGCAGTAATGCAAATCAAATAGACGGTGTTCAACCATCACTACACTGACGCTGTCTGAACTGTCCTTACTCCAAACTAATGTATGTATGAATGACACAGTCTCACTACACTACAGTGAAACTATTTGAACTGTCCCTACTCTAGCTGCACACTATGCAAAGCTGAAGGATGCTCCTCCTCACTACACTTACATTATCCCTAGACTGACACTAAACTAATATTCTACAGTGACAATTGAAGCAAAATAGCATAGTATAGCACACTAACTAACTAATAGCACTGAACAAAGCCCTGTTCTATCTCTCTATGCCGATATCACACTGAAAATGGCTGCCATTAAAAGCATACTTTTATACTGTGGGACGGGAATGAGCCATGATTGGATAAAGTCATGATGACAGTGTCCAACCTTGACTCTGATAGTGCTCTGTGCCCTGATTGACTGAAGCTTTCACTGCTTCAGCCAATCAGGGCTTGCAATGTACTATTCAGCGCCGCAATGCATTGTGGTCGATTCAGGGCCAAAAAAATGGTCGACGACCCGTTTGTTCGGCTGTTTGCCGAACGTCTGAACAACGAAAGCTTGGCCCGAACTTATGTTTGGACCAAACTGTTCGCCCATCCATATTGACGAGCATCATGACATGTTAACAAGTCATGATGAATGTTGATGTGCATACAAATGCATGTGTTGACATGCATTATTTTGATGATTTTTACATTGTTTTCAGTGAAAACTACACCAAAGGGAAGTGCATAGCTTTGAACCCAGCTTAATGCAAGTACAGTAACCCATCGCCACCAACCAAGTTTAATTTTCCTGATGTAAGGCTTGTTCATAATGTATTCTGGTTGGTTTTCATGGTTAGAACTTTGTTGCTTGCAATGTTTTATTGAATAGGCTTGTAATTTTAAGGCTCTGTTCACACTATGGCGTTCCGGATCGTGGGCGGAATCGTCGCAATTCTGCTTGTGATTTAGAATCACTGCAAAACGCAGGACAGCAATCCCTGTCACTTTCAATGGCACCCAAATCGAGGCCTGATTTTGCCACAATTGTCAACAAATCGTGGTAAAATCACGCAAGCAAAATCGCTGGACGCCTGTCGCCCGAAAGAAGTTCCGCGATTTTCTTTGCACGATTTTACCACGATTCATTGTGACAATCATGGCAAAATCCTGCTGTGATTTGGGTCCCATTGAAAGTAACAAGTATCGCAAGCGCGTCTTGCGCGATTCGGAATTGCTGCGATTCCACCTGCCATGGTGTAAACGGAGCCTAATTGTATGACAAACAGTGATTTAAAGTGTAACTAAACCCTTCTATCCTTTTTAGCCAAGGAAGCTGCCATCTAAGCCCCCTTTCACACAACCGGACCGATCAGGTCCGCCTGTCTATTTTCAGGCGGACCCGATCGGGCCACCCATTGGCCTCTATGGGGAGGTGGATGTCAGCAGACACCCGCCTGGCATCTGATCCGACAAAATCCACTGAAAATAAACATATGGCGATACGTTCGCCATCCGTCCAGCAGGTTGGATTGGCTGACAATCAGGAGGAAACGGACATGCAGTCTGTTTCCACTCAACTGCCCCAGAGAGGAGAGTGGGCTCTGTCCATGCCTGCTCTGCATAGCGGAGAAGACACTGACCTGTCATCTGCCTGCTAAGCGGAGCGATCCCCCTCTGAACAGGCGGATTCCACTCAGACGGATCCACCCTGTGTGGATGGGGCCTAAGCCTCTGTTTAATCTGCTATAGTACTGCACATGTGATCAGTTATGACTTCAGCCATTTGATGATTTGACAGTTTGGTTGTGAGCACAAGCAAATGTGACAGTTAGCATTTCCGGCATGTCGGAAATTTATTTTGAAATCATTAAATTGATGGGTTTAGTTCCACTTTAAGCAGTGTATTAGTGTAGAGATAATCGAATGTTCACTAATGAATACTAAAAGACAAGGTTGATATAGATAGAATTCAAAGTTTCTAACAGTATGATATACGTTTTTACAATATAAGTTGTTATTGTTATGTATAGCCTAACTCACTTTCCTCAGTAATATACAGTAGAACCTTGGATTACGAGCATAATCCGTTCCAGGAGAATGCTTGTAATCCAAAGCACTCGCATATCAAAGTGAGTTTCCCCATAGAAGTCAATGGAAACGAAGATAATTAGTTCCGCATTGACTTCTATTGCATGCCATACCGCATGTGGCCAGAGGTGGGGGGGCGCCGGAGAGCCTCGTAAATACTCAGGGACAGCTCAGCTGAACTCGGAAACCCTCGGAAAGGCTTGGAAACACTCGGGAACGGAGTATTTCCGAGTAGTTCTGAGTGGTTCCGAGTATTTCCGAATGGCTCTGGGCCGTCCCGAATATCACCGGCGCCCTCCGCACCTCTGGCCAAATGCGGTACTGCACACCACATTAGCTTGAGTTCTGCTCGTTTTGCAAGACAACACTGGCAAACCGAGTCAGGATTTTTTTTTTTAAAGTTGCTCGTCTTTCAAAACGCTTGTTATTCGTGTTACTCGTTAACCAAGGTTCCACTGTATAAGCATATCAGAAGTGGCTAGAAAATCTATTGACAGCAGGGCTTGCAATTTTATGAGTTTGTGGACACCTGACCATCACACCTACACAGGAATTTGGACTGGGATGTCCAACAAACCAGGTGTGGTGGTTCGGTGTCCACAAACTTTCTGCCACCCCTGGAGGACTTATTCAATAAAAAGGTCACCCAGGGCTCTATTCATAAAAGAAAAAAAATGGTGTACACATTTTTTAGCATTTGAACAAATGTCACAAATATTACCCTCAATGTTTGCAATATGTGTTAAATGTCATTTTCTATTTGTTGCTTTTCACAAAATGAACAAAATGTAACATCCCCTTGCATTCATTCCCAAGAGAAATTAGCCTTAATAACATTAACCCAGAAGAGGTAAAGAACATTTGACCAAAAAAGATAAAAGCCTAACAGTATAGGCTGAGAACATTTAACCAGAATAGGAAATAATATAAGGTAGACCTCTGTTAAGTGAATGGAGATTCCTGTGATCACCATACAGTGTAATGGATGAGCTGCAGCAGAATGAACTGCCCTACAGAACTTGATACAATGCTGCAGGGATGAAACTCATTATTTACCTTTGTCAAACAGAGTCTCTTCTCTGCAACATTGTATCAGTTCTGTATAGCAGGTCACTCTCTACAGTTGCTGATTCATTACACTTAAAGGGCTCATGCACACTGCAGCTAAAAACAAAACAAAACTGCTTTTACGGGCATTTGAGCTTTTAATTCTCTGCCTTAGAGGTAACTCCACTCATGGGAAAATAAATAGCAAATAAAAAAATAATATAGTATATACAATTGTGACATAATCGTAATTGAATGTTATTAAAAATTACCTTTCCTTTTCAATCTGCAGCTTTGTAATTTTCTGTAAAATGCAATTTCACTACCTGAATACTACTAAGAAACATAATTTCCTTCTTGTGTGATTGGCTCACTTATTTTCCCAGAAGTCTACACTAAGATACAAGTCAGATATCAGGCATACCCTGCAACAAAAATAACAATTTTATTAAGATATTCCGAATATTAAAATCTAAAAGGATGCAGACGCTGCAATTTTCCTCATTAGAGCCCTGCAGGTGCAGCAGCTGACTAATAATTATGAAATCACTACCATCAGATTCACTTTCCATATGGACACAGACAAACATACAGGGATTTCTTTTGAATAACAAAAGGTAAGACTCTGCAACAAAGTTTGTTATAATCCTTGTAAGGTACATTGATCACCCAGAGGGGTATGTATCTTTTCTCAACAAAAGTGGAGTTACTAGATATGTGCAATTAGTTATGTTCCAAATTCGTTTTTCAATGAAATTGGACAAATTCGTTAGTTCAAATTAACGGAAACCCATTAAAGGAAATTTTCCGAAATTTTGAAAATTCAAAAGAACGAAAATACGAAATTCAAAAATCTGACAATTCGAAAATTCAAAAGAACGAAAATCCGAAAAGAAGAAAACCTACAAATTTGAAAATCCAAAATAATAACTAACTAATAATAACTATTACTATCTATTAAATTATAGGTATTGGAATTTCCTTTCAAATTTGGCCGTTAGTGAACGTAACGAATACGAATTTATTCGAAGTTACGAATTATCCAAAATAACGTAACAAATAAATAATAATAATAAATAATAATAATAAAAATATTATTACTATTTATTGTTATTCATTTGTTACATTCCATTCGCTTAGATGCGGCAGGCATTTGTTATTTTGGATAATTTGTAACTTTGGATAAATTGGTATTCGTTACATTTACTAACAGTCAAATTTGAAAGAAAATTCCAATACCCATAATTTATTAGTTAGTTATTATTAGTTAGTTAGTTATTATTATATTATTATTATTATAGTTATTATTTCAGATTTTCGAGTTTTCAAATTTTCATTCTTATTTTTGGATTTTCAAATTTTCCGATTTTCGTTCTCATTTTCGGACTTTAAAATTTTCAAATTTTTCGGATTTTTACGAATAATCGAAATAACAAATACCGCATCTAAATTGATGGAATGTAACAAATTCAAATTTTTCCGACATTACAAATTTATTCGAAAATAACGAATTTTGATCATAACAAATGACCCGAAAAAACCCCAAAACAAATTAAACTAAAACAAGTGCACATGTCTCTTCAAATACTTACTATGGTCGTCAGCTCCATCTAGTGCTCATATTGTGGTATTTTCCTGATTCACTCTAGTCTTATAAATTAAAAACATTTGAATTGGAGAGAAAATAGCCTAATAACATTTGCTTTTGCTCCCATTTGCACATGAATGTAAATGCAGTTTCACAGGACAGATAGCTCTGCCATTTTTGAATAATACACCCCTATACGTAGGAGTGCAGAGGTCTCACTCAAAATATTTTCTCTTCTGGTCAAATATTCTTAGCTTATAGTTTTAGGCTCTCTTTTCTATTCAGCAAATGTTCTTTAATGCTTCTGATCTAATTTAATGCCTTAACATAATGAGGTTGATTTACTAAAACTGGAGAGTGCAAAATCTGGTGCAGCTGTGCATTCTAGCATATCAACTGAAAACTTCAGCTTGTTCAATTAAACTTTGATAGAAAACTTGGAAGCCGATTGGTTTCTATGCAGAGCTGCACCAGATTTTGCATTCTCCAGTTTTAGTAAATCAACCCCCATGTGACATAACTCACATGTACTAACGCACTGCAATGTTGTGAATTGGCTCTGAAGGAGAACAGAGGTTCTCCTGTATCCAATATCAATTAATTCTAGTTGCCAAAGTAGGAGGATATCTGAAGCAGGTGTAAACTCCCTTAGCTATGTAACGCATATAAGTAGACCCTAATGCTGGCCACACACCTGCCAATTTTATTTACAACTTTGCAGCTTTCCATCAGCAGTCAATCCCAACGATCTATCACCCAGCATTTCAATTGTTTCCCAGCTTTGATGAACCAAACAAAATTGTGGTGATTGATCAAAACCTCTGCAGTGACAGCCAGAAGGTGTTTTAATTGATTCATATGGCAATTTTTATTTAATCCCCTGATTCTGGGACAAATTAAGGGGCAGTCAGCTAACCGAAAGCCCCAAAGTTGACAAATGTATAGCTAGCATTAGATATATTTTGCCCCTAAAAAAAAAGCAGAATTATTTACTCACCAGCATTTTGATGACATTTCACATTCGCGATATCCTCATCATTATTCTGAAATCCTTAAGTAAAAATACATCATGAAGTCACTTTACTGTAAATACTGCAAGTGTTCTGTGGTATTTGATGCACTCTTATTTACCAACATCAATCAATCTCTGCATATTATCATTAAAAAACTGCACAACATGCACACTGTATGATGTGAATAGGCTTTCGTTCACTTTGGCAGGGTTTTTCTTCCCCATGCAAGTCATTGGTAATCCAAAACCATTTTGAAGTTGGTCAGATGCAGGTCAGAAGAAAGTAACCTGCAAATCGCATGCACATGTCAGTCAATTCTGAATGGCCTTAGAAGAGTCTCAAACTGATGCCATTGACACAAGCCCAAAGCTCATTGTCACAGGCAGGGCTGCAGATAAGGGGGTAGCACCAGTCCTCCTATACAGGGCTCAGGCCAGCAGGGAGGGCCCACGCAGCTGGAGAATCAGATATGGGCAGTAGAGGGGGTAATCCGTAAAGTGGTGGGGCAGAGGGACAGTTAGAGCAACTGAACCCCTGGGTGTCTCTCCCTATAGCAGCTAAAAGCCGGCTTCTCCTCTCTCTCCCATCGGCTTTCAGCTGCTGCAGAGAGAGACACACAGGGGTTCCTGAAATTGCCCCTCCCCATGCCTCACCAATTCCCTTCTCTGTCCAGAATTTGATTCCCCCTGCTGCCTGCTAATAATGATTTTATTGTTTTTTTAATGAAAATATAATTTTAATATTTTTAGGGGAGGCCCTGTCGGATAGGCTGTACAGGGTCCCGTGATTTCTGACAGCAGCCCTGGTCACAGGTCCTTGGCCTTATCCTCAAGGTTTCTATGAAAAATGTAAAACTAAGACAATTACATACGTTTTAAACCCTCATCTAATCCATTAACTGTTTAACCCTTTAAGTAGGCACTGCTGTGTCACAGAATTCACAGAACCTGCCCTCTAAACTACAGAGCTGCTGAGAGTATGAGTCTCAGGAAGCGGAGTCAGTGCAGGAATCACTGCTTGCAGGCAACAAGGTACCACGGCATATGTAGTCCTTAAAAAAGGAAAGTAAACAGCAAAGAAGAAGCTGCAAAGCATGCAGGGAATCCAGGAAATTGTAAAAGGAGATGACCAGCAGACAGGCAGCACTCACAACATGAAAGGAGATTTTTAAACCTTGTGACGCTGGCCACGCGCATTTATGCAGCTGTTCGGCAGGTGGGCCTTAACGCAGAGTGACCGCATATATGCTGCCCTGTTAAAACAACCGTGCTCCCCGCATGCTTCCAGCGTGGTAGCTGTCGGGGACTGGTAAGCTCCTGATGCATACTTGCAATCAGGAGCTTTCTGATCATGTGACCGCTGTGACAGCCAATCAAAGTGGTCACGTGACCTGAATGCCTTCATCCGCCTCCCGGCTTTTAGAACTCTTAAAGGGATTGTAAACCCTCATGTTTTTTCACCTTAATGCATCCAATGCAGGCTTTTCAGTTAAAAAATGGCGCCGCCGAGATACAGAGCCGGATGTCCTGTGTATCTCAGCGACTTTTGGCTGCTCCTGGCCGCTCTCGGCGGCTTTCGAAATTGACGGGGCTGGCGGGGCCCCCTATTGGCCAGGGCCCATGGGCTTGAGCACAGTCAAGCCCAATGGAAAGTCTGGCCCTACATACAATGGTACAACTAACAAGTATGAACTTTGCACTAAACATTTTAATGTTGTTGCTCAAATGTTCTTATACTGGGCATATACTAATAGATTTATAAAAGGGAGTATTCATACGAAAATTCTTTATACATTTCATGACTTAATGTTGTTCAAAAACTTTACTTGCTTTTAACATTCAATTTTAGAATGAATGTAATTGTGGAACAAAAACCACATATGATGTTAGAAATTCATTTGTTTGAGAAAAATTTTCTATCCTGCTCCTTCAAATTTTTCCATCACTGTGGTTGAACAACAAGGTTGATTTAACCTCTCTAACAATTAGAAAAATGAATGAACGTTGTTAAAAAGAATTTTTTTGAATGGCAATCTATACGTGTATGGCCAGCATTAGCTAATGGTGAGCACCAACAGGGGTTATTTTCATAGCTTGGACATTGTCAGTAGATAATTTAAAGCCTCAGCCCACCCTACAATTATGGTATATTTCAGTTTTGAATGGTTGTTGGTGGATAGATGCCAACAAACCTTTTTCTTACCTTTGTTAGTGAATGATGAGCTGATATTGTTGTCCTGCCTTCTGGTCTCTGGATCATTTCTGTCACCTTAGAGACACATTTCATTATAGAGATGTTGTACAGACATTGTTTTTACATCAAATATGCAGAAACATTGAGCTAATGTACACAGGGACCTTACATAAAACGTACTACCTAAATGTTACTGTATAAGTTTTATATTAGACATTTTTACAGCAGTTAAAGAGGAATAAATGTTGTCTTCCACTGTTCCATTCAGTTAATAAATCAGCGTGTAAATACATGTATTTTAACTTTTTACAAGCGATTCCATGACTGCAAATCTCCGGTGAGTGTGTCTGTTGTAGATACTGGTGGGTGTGAACTCTTCCAGGCCCAACAATGCCTAATGCCGCGTACACACGAGCGGACTTTCCGGCAGGAAAAGTCCAACGGAATCCTTTCAGCGGACATTCCGATCATGTGTATGCCTTATCTGACTTTTTTATTTGAAAATTCTGACGGACCTAGAAATAGAACATGTTTCAAATCTGTCTAACGGAATCAATACCGATTGGGAAAACCACTCGTCTGTATGTCGTCTGTATGCTGTTCCGACAGACCCAAAACGACACATGCTCTGAAGCAAGTACGAGACGGCAGTTATTGGCTACTCGCTATTGAACTTCCTTTTTCTAGTCCCAGCATACTTGTTGTACGTCACCGCGTTCTAGACGGTCGGACTTTGGTGTGATTGTGTGTACGCAAGACAGTTTCAGCGGAACTCTTTCGGAACTCCGTCAGAAAAACCTTCAGAGTTCATTCCGACGGAAAAAACGGTCGTGTGTACACGGCATTAGAGTTGTAGATGTCAGTTGGATGATGTTACAGCTCTAAGGATTCAGTGCTGCTGTCAGCCTTGCTTGGACAGATGCAAATGCTGGAGCTTTGTGACTGCTTGAAAAAGAAAGTATTTTTCTATAACACATATTTTCAAATAACAGAAACAAAAACACCCACATTTTATGAGAACATATGTCTGAAGTCTCCTAGAGCAGTGGTCATCAACCCTGTCCTCAGGGCCCACTAACAGGCAAGGTTTTCAAGATAACTGAAATACATTACAGGTGATATCATTTGCTGCTCAGTGATTGCAGTATTCTAGTCTGCATCTCCCCAAGTTAATACATAAACCTGGCCTGTTAGTGTGCCCTGAGGACAGGGTTGATGACCACTGTCCTAGAGGAATAGGCCTGATATTGCAGGTATACTCAAATCTGGTCAACAATGATAGCCAAGATAAACTTCCCTATATGCACAAATGGGAACAAGAATTTAAGATATCATTTTCAACTGAAAATTGGAATGAATGTATCAATAACCTACACAAATGCACAAGATCAATTACAATCAATGAGACAGCAATCAAGTTATTTACAAGATGGTATTATACACCTGTAAAACGTCATACCATTTTTACCTCAGCACCTCAAACATGATTCAGAGACAGTCTTAACTAAAGCTCCATTCAAAAAATTTTAAAGGAATTGCAACTTAAAATCCCAGTTATGGAAAATAGGCAGCAAAATATGAAAGATAAAAAAAAAAAGATCTCTCTAAACACAAAGGAGCTTTAGGGGGAACCCCCTGAGGAGAGACGACCCTGGGCGCTGACTGGGATCAAAGCGTAGATGTAGATGCGGATGCACCCCAAACAAAATCCGAGATACAAGATATGTTTACCAAACTAGAGAAAAATTCTTTCTCTTCATAAAAGAAGAGATCCACAATGTAAGGACAGATAGGGGATACCTCTTGAAGCATGTGGAAGCAGTGGAAGAGATTTCAGAACAACATGCGCCTGAGATTACTGCTTTAAAAAATCAGGTTAAAAAATTACAGTCTGATCAGCCTGAGATGTTCTACAAATTAGAGGAACAGGAAAACCAAAATAGGAGATAAAACCTGAGGATAAGGGCTATCCCAGAACAGAGAGGGGAGGACTTGTCCCTCATGATGAAAGAACTTTTTAACCCTCTCTTAGGGAGAAGTCTTGAGGAAGAACTTAAACTAGACCGTGTCCACAGGATAAGAAAACCCCCGGGAGTTAGGGAGGAAGTTCCCAGAGATGTTATAGTAAGGTTTCACCAATACGAGGATAAGGCAAAGATTTGGTGTAAATTAAGGGGGGTACAACCTGTGAAGTACAACAACGGGGAAATTCAAATATACTTGGATTTATCAGCCAAAACGCTTGCGAGGAGATGCCAATTGAGACCTCTGTTGGACGCTTTAAGGGGGGCCAACTTAAAGTATAGCTGGGGCTACCCATTTGCATTAAATGTAACAAAAGAGAGTAGAAATTTTAGAATGATTCAGATAGAGGACTTACAAGACTTTTGTAGAGATCTAAATATTGCAGTACTGATTTTTCCAGGCGGGGTGTCTATTTAACTGAAAATAATGTTGGGGCAGGAGGGAGAGGCCGTGGGTGGGTGGGGGGAGTGGTGATGGGGGGGTTGGGGGGAGGATGAGGATGGGATGAGATAGTGCTCTCTGCGACCTTTTTGGGGGTGGGGGGTGGAACACCATGTCCCGCCTTGAGAGTCTCACCCCATGGCACGTGGGGACGCAGGCGGAGATGGTGAAGTCTGGGACGCGGCCTCCCCGTAGTCAGGTATGGACATGGGGGAGGGAGGGAGGGAGGGAGGGAGAGGAGGGGCAGGGGGAGGTGTTGGGGAGAGGGTGGATGGGGGTTCCCGCAGATTTTGTTTTTTTCTGTAGATTCTTTTTTCTTCCAAATAGGGGGGTGAATTAGAGGCGAAGAGGCTGCATATAAGAGAAAGATTTAAAGGAAGAGATGATGGAAATTAATGTAAAAGGGCTAAACTCCCCTGGGAAAAGGCGTAAAGTGTTAAAGGAGTTACAGTCATATGGAGCAGAAAAAGTCTTCTTGCAGGAGACGCATCTCGTGTTAGAGGAGGGCATTAAGCTTGACTCAAGACATTACCCAAGTTGGATTTATGGTGATTCTCCCATCAAGCGGGCGAAGGGAGTGAGTATCGGATTCTCGAATTGGATGAAATTTACATTATTAGAAAGGAGGGTGGACCCGGAGGGTCGGTTTCTATTTAAAAAGGTAAAACTAGGGGTAAGGACATATACATTGGCTAACGTGTACTGCCCGAATAAAGATCCGATAACTTATCTCTACCAGACCCTGAGTAGACTGATGTAATTCAGGGAGGGGGAAGTGATTCTGGCAGGGGATTTTAATCTCTGTCTTGATCCAGCCTTGGATAGGTCATCTAGAACTAGAGAGGCAAGTGAAAATCTGTTGCTGAGCCTTGGGAAAAAGCTACATGATTGTCAACTGACGGATGTATGGAGGGTGCAACACCCAAGGAAGAGGGATTATTCTTTTTTCTCGGCAGTGCATGGGACCTATTCAAGGCTGGACTACTTGTTGGTTGATCACAGTTTTTTGGGCTCTATAAAGGAGTCGAAGATAGAGATTATGACTTTGTCAGATCATGCACCCGTCTCGATGAAGGTAAGGTTAGAGGGGCTCCAGCGGGTGCTGTATACTTGGCGGTTAAATGAAAAACTTCTTGAGGAGGACAAGATAGTGGAGAAAATCCAACAGGAAATAGATGCGTTCTTTTTAAATAACGATAATGAAGAGACCCCGGGTGCGGTTATATGGGAGGCCTTTAAAGCCTATATAAGGGGGGTAACATGTTTCAGAGGCTACATCTCCGCAAGTTCATTCACACATATCTTATGGGAATGTGGGAACGTTTCACAAATACGGAAGCAATTGGAAAGCTTTGCATCCAAAATCTCTGACAATGTTATAAAACTCTCATGCCACAACTGCCTTTTATTCTCCCCAATCACAGGACCTACCCATTCATAACATGAGACTGATCCACACATTATGTGTGGCAAAACACTGGTTGATCGCATACCATTGGAAATTCTCATCAGTACCTCTAGCCCAATTGAAAGTACATTTAAAAAATGACAAAACAATGTATACCCAAAAAGTGCAAAATTGGAGTTTTAAGGTGCGAAAAAATCAACCAAAAGGAAAAAAAAAAAAAGAGGCATTGCCCTATTGCAGCACCTGAGGTAATTCCACAGGTGCTGCAATAGGGCAATGCCTCTTTTTCTGGCATAGACGTTCCCCATAAAACCTCTTGATGGGTCCATGGGATCATTTGGAACCATGACCATTTTGAAAGGGTGAGAGTGTATCCATCAGATAATCTCAATGTGATGTTGATAATGTAAATGTATTATTAGACACCAATACTGGGTTCCTGTATGAATATATTGTCAATTATTAAGATACCAACCTGATTTTATATTTTTTTGTTTTAGTGGCAAATATTCAATAAAGAGTTTCTACAAAAGCTCCAGAAGAAGCCACGTTTGTGGTGAAACATGTAGAGGCAATCACACTTTGACCATTGGGTCGTTATTAGGGATGAGCCGAACACCCCCCTGTTCGGTTCGCACCAGAACATGCGAACAGGAAAAAAATTCGTTCGAACACGCGAACGCCGTTAAAGTCTATGGGACACGAACATGAATAATCAAAAGTGCTAATTTTAAAGGCTAATATGCAAGTTATTGTCATAAAAAGTGTTTGGGGACCCGGGTCCTGCCCCAGGGGACATGGATCAATGCAAAAAAAAGTTTTAAAAACGGACGTTTTTTCAGGAGCAGTGATTTTATTAATGCTTAAAGTCAAACAATAAAAGTGTAATATCCCTTTAAATTTCGTACCTGGGGGGTGTCTATAGTATGCCTGTAAAGGGGCGCATGTTTCCTGTGTTTAGAACAGTCTGACAGCAAAATGACATTTGGAAGGAAAAAACTCATTTAAAACTAGCCGCGGCTATTGCATTGCCGACAATACACATAGAAGTTCATTGATAAAAACGGCATGGGAATTCCCCACAGGGGAACCCCGAACCAAAATAAAAAAAAAAAATGATGTGGGGGTCCCCCTAAATTCCATACAAGGCCCTTCAGGTCTGGTATGGATATTAAGGGGAACCCCAGCCAAAATTGAAAAAAAAAATTGACGTGGGGTTCCCCCTAAATTCCATACCAGACCCTTCAGGTCTGGTATGGATTTTAAGGGGAACCCCGCGCCAAAAAAAAAAAAAAAAAAACGGCGTGGGGTCCCCCTAAAAATCCATACCAGACCCTTATCCGAGCACGCAACCTGGCAGGCCGCAGGAAAAGAGGGGGGGACGAGAGTGCGGCCCCCCCCCCTCCTGAACCGTACCAGGCCACATGCCCTCAACATTGGGAGGGTGCTTTGGGGTAGCCCCCCAAAACACCTTGTCCCCATGTTGATGAGGACAAGGGCCTCATCCTCACAACCCTGGCCGGTGGTTGTGAGGGTCTGCGGGCGGGGGGCTTATCGGAATCTGGAAGCCCCCTTTAACAAGGGGACCCCCAGATCCCGGCCCCCCCCCTGTGTGAAATGGTAAGGGGGTACTTACCCCTACCATTTCACTAAAAAACTGTCAAAAATGTTAAAAATGACAAGAGACAGTTTTTGACAATTCCTTTATTTAAATGCTTCTTCTTTCTTCTTTCTTCCTTCATCTTCTTCTGGTTCTTCTGGCTCTTCTGGTTCTTCTTCCGGCGTTCTCGTCCAGCATCTTCTCCGCGGCGTCTTCTATCTTCTTCTCCTCGGGCCGCTCCGCACCCATGGCATGAGGGGAGGCTCCCGCTCTTCTCTTCATCTTCTTCTCTTCTTCATCTTCTTCTTCATCTTCTTCTTCTTCTTCCTTCTTCTCTTCTTCTCTTCTTCCTGTCTTCTGCGGGCCGCTCCGCAGCCATGCTGTGGCATGGAGGGAGGCTCCCGCTGTGTGACGGCGTCTCTTCGTCTGACGGTTCTTAAATAACGGGGGGCGGGGCCACCCGGTGGCCCCGCCCCCCTCTGACGCACGGTGACATGACGGGACTTCCCTGTGGCATTCCCCGTGACGTCACAGGGAAGTCCCTCAAGTCACCGTGCGTCAGAGGGGGGCGGGGTCACCGGATGGCCCCGCCCCCCGTTATTTAAGAACCGTCAGACGAAGAGACGCCGTCACACAGCGGGAGCCTCCCACCATGCCAGCATGGCTGCGGAGCGGCCCGGAGAAGACAGGAAGAAGAGAAGAAGGAAGAAGAAGAAGAAGAAGAAGATGAAGAAGAAGATGAAGAAGAGAAGAAGATGAAGAGAAGAGCGGGAGCCTCCCCCCTCATGCCATGGGTGCGGAGCGGCCCGAGGAGAAGAAGATAGAAGACGCCGCGGAGAAGATGCTGGACGAGAACGCCGGAGGAAGAACCAGAAGAGCCAGAAGAAGATGAAGGAAGAAAGAAGAAAGAAGAAGCATTTAAATAAAGGAATTGTCAAAAACTGTCTCTTGTCATTTTTAACATTTTTGACAGTTTTTTAGTGAAATGGTAGGGGTAAGTACCCCCTTACCATTTCACACAGGGGGGGGGCCGGGATCTGGGGGTCCCCTTGTTAAAGGGGGCTTCCAGATTCCGATAAGCCCCCCGCCCGCAGACCCTCACAACCACCGGCCAGGGTTGTGAGGATGAGGCCCTTGTCCTCATCAACATGGGGACAAGGTGTTTTGGGGGGCTACCCCAAAGCACCCTCCCAATGTTGAGGGCATGTGGCCTGGTACGGTTCAGGAGGGGGGGGGGCCGCACTCTCGTCCCCCCCTCTTTTCCTGCGGCCTGCCAGGTTGCGTGCTCGGATAAGGGTCTGGTATGGATTTTTAGGGGGACCCCACGCCGTTTTTTTTTTTTTTTTTTTGGCGCGGGGTTCCCCTTAAAATCCATACCAGACCTGAAGGGTCTGGTATGGAATTTAGGGGGAACCCCACGTCAATTTTTTTTTTCAATTTTGGCTGGGGTTCCCCTTAATATCCATACCAGACCTGAAGGGCCTTGTATGGAATTTAGGGGGACCCCCACATCATTTTTTTTTTTTTATTTTGGTTCGGGGTTCCCCTGTGGGGAATTCCCATGCCGTTTTTATCAATGAACTTCTATGTGTATTGTCGGCAATGCAATAGCCGCGGCTAGTTTTAAATGAGTTTTTTCCTTCCAAATGTCATTTTGCTGTCAGACTGTTCTAAACACAGGAAACATGCGCCCCTTTACAGGCATACTATAGACACCCCCCAGGTACGAAATTTAAAGGGATATTACACTTTTATTGTTTGACTTTAAGCATTAATAAAATCACTGCTCCTGAAAAAACGTCCGTTTTTAAAACTTTTTTTTGCATTGATCCATGTCCCCTGGGGCAGGACCCGGGTCCCCAAACACTTTTTATGACAATAACTTGCATATAAGCCTTTAAAATTAGCACTTTTGATTTCTCCCATAGACTTTTAAAGGGTGTTCCGCGGCATTCGAATTTGCCGCGAACACCCCAAATTGTTCGCTGTTCGGCGAACTTGCGAACAGCCAATGTTCGAGTCGAACATGAGTTCGACTCGAACTCGAAGCTCATCCCTAGTCGTTATCGCCTAAATTTTATAAATTGTTTATAATATCTATGTAAATAACATTTTTTATATATTTTCTTGCAAATTTTGCTTTTGGTTGATTTTTCCACACCTTAAAACTCCAATTTTGTGCTTTTTGGGTATACATTGTTCTGTCATATTTAAAGGAGGTGGTGCATTTATTAGAGTCTCCCAGCTCCAATAATAATTTGATAAATTTTTGTACATAAAAACAATATTAACCTCATGGAAAAAATATTTCACACCCTACATAACACAAATCACTTATATGATAAAAAATGGGTTCCTTGTTTCACTCATTCTAAACTTTTCTTAAACCCAGAATAGTAAAACTTTTTATCACAGATTATTGAGACACTTAAATTGTTTATTGTATTCAAAGATACTTCTGTTAGCATATTAGTTAACCACTGCAATGTACATCTATCATATTTTGTATTAACATAATTTTCCTTACCTGTAAACCGTATGTAATGCATTTCTCTTGACATAACACCACTGTTTGTACCACTATTTTTTTTTTTTGTACCCATTAAAATAGTTTGTAAACAAAAAAGAAAAAGAAAGTATTTACATTGAGATTTATTACTAACTGAATGTAGGAGGTAGAAAAACAATGGGGAGGCAACATTTAAAAAGTATGTGACTGTTTTGTTTTTCCTACTACTTTAACCTTTTGCTGCCAATGTTCTGCATATATGCAGCAAGAAAGAGATCGCACTCACTGACCAAAAAGTATTAATGTCAATAAAAGAAATAATAATAGAAAAAAAATCAGCAGTAAAATAATAGTTGAAGGGAGAGGGGGGATGAAGGAGTTAATTAGGGCTGATTAGATAAATCAAGGTGTTAATAAGGAGTTAAACAGAGACAAATATAATTAAAAAAAAAAAATGTTTTTACTTGTCAGGTTGCTTTAACATTCCTTTGATCTGCAGATGAATGAAATAAAGTATATACAAAAGTAACAATGTTGCACTGTATTTCTGTATTTCGCATCAAAACAGTGTTGCTAAACAGAAGGCCCTTTATGACAACAGCAGCTGCTAGAGCTTTTATTTTAAGAGGCAGGAATTCTTAGCAAGTGGAAGGGTGAATGCAGCAGTAAGACAGAAAGACTACATGTCCTGGGTACTCTTTGATAAAGTTTTTTCCTGTCCCTAACTAAAGTATTTACATTTTGTGAACAAGCATTTAAAGCAATTGAAAACAACCACTCAATAGTCTCTGTATAGGCCTTTTGGAGCAATTCGTCTTTAAAGCCATATTCTGGAATATTAAAAAAGAACCCTTGCTACTTGGTCTCTGGGCACTGAAAGGGTTATAAATGCTCGTTAAGTTTAGGGGTAGAGGAATAAGTTCTAATACTTACCTTATTCCCCTCTCTGGCAGGCTTCTACCACACTGTGCAACTGGACCTCTGAAGTGACTAGTCCCACTCTTTGGTCGCACTCTGAAGTCATCAAGTACAATGCAGGGCGAGCAGTTTTTTTATATCAATGCTTGCCATTTTTTTAAATTTTGAAATGATCAATGCTCCCCGCTAAAACCACTGCCTGTGGAAGGGAATTCCACATCCTTACCGCTCTTACATTAAAGAACCCTCTACACAGTTTAAGGTTAAACCGCTTTTCTTCTAATTTTACTGAATGGTCACTTGTCCTATTAAATTCTCTTACGTAGAAAAGTTTTATCCCTATTGTGGGGTCACCAGTACGGTATTTGTACATTGAAATCATATCCACTCTCAAGCATCTCTTCTCCAGAGAGAACAAGTTCAGTGCAAGTAACCTTTCCTCATAGCTAATGTCCTCCAGACCCTTTATTAGGTTTGTTGCCCTTCTCTGGACTCTGGAGTGGGAGAATTATTGTTTTATCTCTGGAGTTAATCCCCTTTTTAATGCATGTCAATATTCTGTTGGCTTTGCTTGCAGCAGCTTGGCATTGCCTGCCATTGCTGAGCCTATCATCTACTAGGACCCCTAGGTCTTTTTCCATCCTAGATTCCCCCAGAGGTTTTCCCCCTAGTGAGTAGACTGCATTCATATTTTTGCCACCCAAATGCATTATTTTAAATTTTTCTACATTGAACCTCATTTACCATGTAGTCGCCCACCCCATTATTTGTTCAGATCTTCTTGCAAGGTTTCCACATCCTGCGGAGAAGTTATTGCCCTGCTTAGCTTAGTATCGTCCGCAAATACAGATATTGAGCTGTTTACCCCATCCTCCAGTTTGTTTATGAACAAATTAAACAGGATTGGTCCCAGCACAGAACCCTGGATGACCCCACAACCCACCCCTGACCATTCCGAGGATTCCCCATTTATCATCAGAGTTTACGCTGACAATCAATGTAATGGGGGATTTTACATTAACAACCCATCAAGATGATTTCTACAATGTGAGGGGGGATTTACACTCACCACCAATTTAAAGGGGGCTTCTATATGGGCCACAAATGCAAGGGAGGATTTAAAACTGATCACAAATGCAAGTTTGGATTTTTTTTACTGATTACCAATATAAAGAGGATTTTCTTCACTGGCCACAATGTAATGGGGATTTACACTGATCACTAATGTAATAAGAGAATTCACAGTAACCAGTGTAAGGAGAAATTAACACTGATCACCATGTAAGGGGGGCCTTTACACTGGCCATTAGTGTGAATGAAAGTATTCTACACAAAGCCCCAATGTAATGAGAAGACTTACACTGACCACCAATGTAAGTGAGACATTTAGCCTGCGTTCACATTTGTGTGTGTTGGGAACGCATGAAAAATCGCTTTCCTGATACCACAGAAACGTGCTGCCCTTTAGCAGATACACAGCAGTGCCATTAATTGCTAATGACACCCTCACGCATCTGCTGAGGTGTGTGTGTTCACATGCACCAAAATTCACGGTGCCGTGGCATCATGTTATTTTGAAAAAGGGTTCCACCACCCATTTGCTTACCTTTGCAGAATAGGCTGATGTTAGGCTTAATGACCCCAGTTGTAGGCAGGACCAGTAGTTGAACCATTTATCCCATCCTCTAGGTCGTTTATGAATAAATTAAATAGGATTGGTCCCAGGATAGAATCCTGGGGGACCCCACTTTCTACCCCTGCCCATTCGAAGTACTCCCCATTTATCACGACCCTCTGAACTAGCCCCTGTAGCCAGTTTTCAATCCATGTACTCACCCTATGGTCCATGCACCTTACTTTGTACAGTAAACATTTATGGGGAACTGGTATATACAAAAAAATTTGCGCCAACTCACAAGAAAAAAAGCAGCCAACACAACAACTTGACCTGTGTAAATGTGGAGAAATATAAAAATATATAGTGTGGCGCTAGAAGTGATATTCCATAGAAAATAGTATTAACCCTATTGGGTGCATGTACATAAGGAAGAAATGGAGGGGTTTGGAGGGAGGGAGATATCACCTTCCCTACTCGCACTTCCCCATAAGTGAATGCGACCTGGAAAAAAATGCAATGAAATATCTGTGTACATGTGCTAAATAACAAATATGAAAAGTGAGTGTTCTAAAACGTGAAAAAAAAGGGAAGAAAAACACCTATCAGGCTGTTGTCTGGAGATAAGGCTCCAGTTACTAGTTTTACATCAAAAGAAATATAGAAAACAAGTTATTATCAAGGTAGGTACAATGATGTATCCCAAATAATAAATTATTTAAAAGAAACTAAGTAAATGCAAATATTAATAAAAAGTCCATCAAAATCATAAGTATATATATTTGGAGTCCACTATCTTAAGTATAGGGTTGCCAAATATCGATCATGGTGTAAGAAAACAGCAGGCAGTGGTAAACCGGGGCTGCTGGACGTATCTGTATTCAGAAACAGGGTTCTTCCCTTGGGATGGTGACTTTGGCCCCAAAAAAACAGGTGTATAGTGCCCTTACCGGATCAGGTGGACTCACAGGCCCTTGGCGGTGAGTCTAACGAGCTTTATACCGTCAAGCGGTATGGAGTTGTGAAGCCGTATGTTATTCCCGGGTGGGGTATCCCTAGGAGGCACGTCTCTGGCTCAATCGGTTGTCCCAGAAGTCATCTGATGGTACGTCCTTGGTAGGAGGCAGCTGGGAGCCGGGGTCGTCCGAAATCTTCAGGTAAAGGGAGCCTGTTTCTCAGTAGCCAACACCGTTTGGGTAGGTGGGACCAGAAGAAAAAAGAAACTTCCACATGGTGTAAATCTTTCACAAATGTGAGGACATTTATTAAAAAAATATATTTGCGGCAGGATACAAAAAAAATTTTTTTTGGGCAGTAAAAACTCGGCTCAAAAAAATAAAAAGTCACAAGAATAAAAAGTATGCGCAGTAGGTGATGGTAGGGGTAAAATCCACAGGAACCCGACGCGTTTCGCCTCCAAAGGCTTCTGCTGGGGTATGACCCCATACCCCAGCAGAAGCCTTTGGAGGCGAAACGCGTCGGGTTCCTGTGGATTTTACCCCTACCATCACCTACTGCGCATACTTTTTATTCTTGTGACTTTTTATTTTTTTGAGCCGAGTTTTTACTGCCCAAAAAAAATTTTTTTTGTATCCTGCCGCAAATATATTTTTTTAATAAATGTCCTCACATTTGTGAAAGATTTACACCATGTGGAAGTTTCTTTTTTCTTCTGGTCCCACCTACCCAAACGGTGTTGGCTACTGAGAAACAGGCTCCCTTTACCTGAAGATTTCGGACGACCCCGGCTCCCAGCTGCCTCCTACCAAGGACGTACCATCAGATGACTTCTGGGACAACCGATTGAGCCAGAGACGTGCCTCCTAGGGATACCCCACCCGGGAATAACATACGGCTTCACAACTCCATACCGCTTGACGGTATAAAGCTCGTTAGACTCACCGCCAAGGGCCTGTGAGTCCACCTGATCCGGTAAGGGCACTATACACCTGTTTTTTTGGGGCCAAAGTCACCATCCCAAGGGAAGAACCCTGTTTCTGAATACAGATACGTCCAGCAGCCCCGGTTTACCACTGCCTGCTGTTTTCTTACACCATGATCGATATTTGGCAACCCTATACTTAAGATAGTGGACTCCAAATATATATACTTATGATTTTGATGGACTTTTTATTAATATTTGCATTTACTTAGTTTCTTTTAAATAATTTATTATTTGGGATACATCATTGTACCTACCTTGATAATAACTTGTTTTCTATATTTCTTTTGATGTAAAACTAGTAACTGGAGCCTTATCTCCAGACAACAGCCTGATAGGTGTTTTTCTTCCCTTTTTTTTCACGTTTTAGAACACTCACTTTTCATATTTGTTATTTAGCACATGTACACAGATATTTCATTGCATTTTTTTCCAGGTCGCATTCACTTATGGGGAAGTGCGAGTAGGGAAGGTGATATCTCCCTCCCTCCAAACCCCTCCATTTCTTCCTTATGTACATGCACCCAATAGGGTTAATATTTATGGGGAACTGTATCAAATGCTTTTGTAAAATCCAGATACACCACGTCTACGGGTAGTTCACCTCCTCATAGAAGGTTAATAGAATCCATTACTGACTACTGCTAATGATACAGTTGTCAATACTAAAATCTTGAACAGTCCCTTATCATCCCCTCCAAGAGCTTGCATACTATGGATGTTAGGCTAACTGGTCTTTAATTCCCAGGGATGTATCTCTGCCCTTTTTTTTAATAGAATGGTTGCCACTGCACACCAGAGGTGGCACATATTTGTGAAGTGGAAGGAAAATGATAAATGGTTTTCAAAAATTTTTACAAATAAATATGTGAAAAGTGTGGCGTGCATTTGTATTCAGCCCCTCTGAGTCAATAATTTGTAGAGCGTTCTTTCGCTGCAAATACAGCTACAAGTCTTTTTGTTTATGTCTCTACCAGCTTTAGACATCTAGAGAGTAACATTTTTGCTAATTGTTCTTTGCACATAGCTCAAGCTCTGCCAGACTGGATGGAGAGCATCTGTGAACAGCAATTTTCAAGTCTTACCACAGATTCTCAATTGGATTTAGGTCTGGACTTTGACTGGGCCAGTCTAACACATGAATATGCCCCAGTCTCAAGTCTTTTGCAGACTCTAATGCCGCGTACACACGGTCGGACTTTTCACCTACAAAAGTCCGACGGACGCCGCCGGACAAAGTACGGCGGAAAGTCCGACCGTGTGTGGTCTCCATCGGACTTCCGACGGACCGTTTCGGTCGGATTTTTGCGGAAATCCGACGTACTTTAGATTTGAAGCCTGCTTCAAATCTTTACGTCGTACCTCCGCCGGACTCAGTTCCTGACGGAAAGCCCGTTCGTCTGTATGCTAGTCCGAAGGACCAGATACGACGGAGGAGCAGGTTACTGCATCTCGCGCTCGCTGCAATAGGAAAAACAAATCTTCCTATTGCGGCGAGCGCGGGGCATACTAGGCCCTTAGGTCTGGTATGGATTATAAAGGGGAACCCCCTACGCCGAAAAAACGGCGTGGGGTCCCCCTAAAATCCATACCAGACCCCGATCCGAGCACGCAGCCTGGCCGGTCAGGAAAGGGGGTGGGGACGAGCGAGCGCCCCCCCCCCTCCTGAACCGTACCAGGCCGCATGCCCTCAACATGGGGGGTGGGTGCTTTGGGGGAGGGGGGCGCCCTGCGCCCCCCCCCCCAAAGCACCTTGTCCCCATGTTGATGAGGACAAGGGCCTCTTCCCGACAACCCTGGCCGTTGGTTGTCGGGGTCTGCGGGCGGGGGCTTATCGGAATCTGGGAGCCCCCTTTAATAAGGGGGCCCCCAGATCCCGGCCCCCCACCCTATGTAAATGAGTATGGGGTACATGGTACCCCTACCCATTTACCTAGGTAAAAAGTGTCAGTAATAAAACACAACACAGGTTTTTAAAATAATTTATTAAACAGCTCCGGGGGGGGGGGTCTTCTTCCGTCTTCGGGGGTCCCTCCGGTTCATCTTCTCCCGGCGTCCGGTTGGTTCTTCTCCGCTCTCCGGCCTCTTCTCCCGGTGTCGCAGGTCTTCGGCCGGCCCCTCCGCTGTCTTCATGTAGCTCTATTGCGAGCGGAGGTCCGGACTTCTGGGCTTCTTGGCTTCTGGGCTTCTTTTCTCTTCTCTTCCCCCAGATGTTGACACGACGCTCTCTCCGGCTGGACTGGTCTCTGAGGGCTGCGTTGTGACTTATATAGGCGGAGACCCCGCCCCCATATGATGTCACAGTCCCTGGGCATGCTGGGACTGTGACGTTTTAGGGGGTGTGGTCGACCACGCCCCCTAAAACGTCACAGTCCCAGCATGCCCAGGGACTGTGACATCATATGGGGGCGGGGTCTCCGCCTATATAAGTCACAACGCAGCCCTCAGAGACCAGTCCAGCCGGAGAGAGCGTCGTGTCAACATCTGGGGGAAGAGAAGAGAAAAGAAGCCCAGAAGCCAAGAAGCCCAGAAGTCCGGACCTCCGCTCGCAATAGAGCTACATGAAGACAGCGGAGGGGCCGGCCGAAGACCTGCGACACCGGGAGAAGAGGCCGGAGAGCGGAGAAGAACCAACCGGACGCCGGGAGAAGATGAACCGGAGGGACCCCCGAAGACGGAAGAAGACCCCCCCCCCCCGGAGCTGTTTAATAAATTATTTTAAAAACCTGTGTTGTGTTTTATTACTGACACTTTTTACCTAGGTAAATGGGTAGGGGTACCATGTACCCCATACTCATTTACATAGGGTGGGGGGCCGGGATCTGGGGGCCCCCTTATTAAAGGGGGCTCCCAGATTCCGATAAGCCCCCGCCCGCAGACCCCGACAACCAACGGCCAGGGTTGTCGGGAAGAGGCCCTTGTCCTCATCAACATGGGGACAAGGTGCTTTGGGGGGGGGGGGCGCAGGGCGCCCCCCTCCCCCAAAGCACCCACCCCCCATGTTGAGGGCATGCGGCCTGGTACGGTTCAGGAGGGGGGGGGCGCTCGCTCGTCCCCACCCCCTTTCCTGACCGGCCAGGCTGCGTGCTCGGATCGGGGTCTGGTATGGATTTTAGGGGGACCCCACGCCGTTTTTTCGGCGTAGGGGGTTCCCCTTTATAATCCATACCAGACCTAAGGGCCTGCGACGGGGCTCGCAAGGTTTCAATCTCGCCAAAAAAAGCGGCGAGATTGAATTCCTTTTCTAGTCCCGTCGTACCAAAGTTAGGTTCAAAATGAACGGACTTGTCCGTGTGTGGGAAAGTCCGTTCATTCTGAAAGTCCGGCGGAAGTCCGTCGGGAAGACCGGATTCTGGAAAGTCCGGCCGTGTGTAGGCAAGTCCGGCCGTTCAGAAAGTCCGGCGGTAGTCCGCCGGAAGTCTGGCGGCAAGTACGTCGGACCTAGCTTTCTAGAAAGTCCGACCGTGTGTACGCGGCATAACAGGTTTTCTTCTAAAATTGCCCTGTATTTGGCTCCATCCATCTTCCCATCAACTCTGACCAGCTTCCCTGTCCCTGCTGAAGAACAGCATCCCCACAACACAATGCTGCCACCACCATGTTTCATGGTGGGGATGGTGTGTTCAGGGTGATGTGCAGTGTTAGTTTTCCACCACACATAGCGCTTTGCTTTTAGGCCAAAAAGTTATATTTTGGTCTCATCTGACCAGAGCACCTTCTTTCACATGTTTGCTGTGTCCCCCACATGGCTTCTCGCAAACTGCAAACAGGACTTCTTATGGCTTTCTTTCAACAATGGCTTTCTTCTTGCCATTCTCCCATAAAGGCCAGATTTGTGGAGTGCATAACTAATAGTTGTCCTGTGAAAAGATTTTTCCATCTGAGCTGTGGATCTCTGCAGCTCCTTCACAGTTACCATCAGGCCTGTGCTGGCCATCGGGACTACCGGGAGATTCCCGGTGGGCCGATTGGCAGCGGGCCACTACACCAATGACTCTCTCTCTGACTGTGTCACTGTCTCTCTCCGTCCGAGCGTCGCCGGGCGGCCCCGCTCCTGCACTCGGCGGGCGGGCCGGCCGCCGGCGTCACAAAAGAACAGGCATTGACACTCCCCCAGGCACTCCCCCTAACAGCTATCAATATAGCCATTTGGGCGGCCTCTTTGTCCCGGCGCCGTGACGTCACTCACGGACGGAGGGCGGAGGCGGCCCGGGGACATAGGAGGAGGCGGAGCCAGGGCGATGTCACAAGCAAATGGAGATGGACAAGAAAAGAGGAGGAGGAGGGGCCGCCGGGGGGAGCAGCAGCAGCGTGACATGAGAAAGAACTTACTACGGAGGCTGCCTGTGCTACTCTGCATGTGAAGAAAACAACAAGTAAACGCTGTGCCCTGATTGTACCCCATGTGCCCTGATTGTACCCCATGTGCCCTGAATGTGCCCTGATGTTCACTGAATGTGCCCTGATTGTAGCCCATGTGCCCTGAATGTACCCCATGTGCCCTCATGTGCCCTGATGTTCCCTGAATGTGCCCTGATGTACCCCATGTGCCTGATGTGCCCCATGTGCCCTGATGTTCCCTGAATGTACCCCATGTGCCCTGATGTTCCCTGAATGTGCCCTGATGTGCCCTGAATATGCCCTGATGTACCCTGATGTGCCTGATGTGCCTGATGTGCCCTGAATGTGCCCTGATGTGCCCCATGTGCCCTGATGTTCCCGGAATGTGCCCTGATGTGCCCTGAATATGCCCTGATGTACCCTATGTGCCTGATGTGCCTGATGTGCCCTGAATGTACCCTGATGTTCCCTGAATGTGCCCTGATGTGCCCTGATGTTCCCGGAATGTGCCCCATGTGCCCTGATGTTCCCTCAATGTGCCTGATGTGCCCTGATGTGCCCTGAATGTGCCCTGATGTGCCCCATGTGCCCGAATGTGCCCTGATGTTCCCTGAATGTGCCCTGATGTACCCCATGTGCCTGATGTGCCCCATGTGCCCTGATGTTCCCTGAATGTACCCCATGTGCCCTGATGTTCCCTGAATGTGCCCTGATGTGCCCTGAATATGCCCTGATGTACCCTGATGTGCCTGATGTGCCTGATGTGCCCTGAATGTACCCTGATGTTCCCTGAATGTGCCCTGATGTGCCCCATGTGCCCTGATGTTCCCGGAATGTGCCCCATGTGCCCTGATGTTCCCTGAATGTGCCCTGATGTGCCCTGAATATGCCCTGATGTACCCTATGTGCCTGATGTGCCCTGAATGTACCCTGATGTTCCCTGAATGTGCCCTGATGTGCCCCATGTGCCCTGATGTTCCCAGAATGTGCCCCATGTGCCCTGATGTTCCCTGAATGTGCCCTGATGTGCCCTGATGTACCCTATGTGCCTGATGTGCCTGATGTGCCCTGAATGTACCCTGATGTTCCCTGAATGTGCCCTGATGTGCCCCATGTGCCCTGATGTTCCCGGAATGTGCCCCATGTGCCCTGATGTTCCCTCAATGTGCCTGATGTGCCCTGATGTGCCCTGAATGTGCCCTGATGTGCCCCATGTGCCCGAATGTGCCCTGAATCTGCTCTGATGTGCCCTGCATGTGCCCTGATGTGCCCCATGTGCCCTGAATGTGCCCTGATGTGCCCCATGTGCCCTATGTACCCTCATGTGCCCCATGTACCCTCATGTACCCCATGTACCCTGATGCGCTGTACCCTGATCTTGCTGTGTTGTGTTGCCCCAATGTGCGCTGTGCCCCGATGTGCAATGTACCCTGATGTGCTGTGCCCTGATGTGCTGTGTTGTGTTGCCCCGAAGTGCGCTGTGCCCCGATGTGCGATGTACCCTGATGTGCTGTGCCCTCATGTGCTTTTACCCTGATGTGCACTGTGCCCTGATGTGCTGTGACCTGGGCCATTCTGGATAAAGTCCAGGGCCACATTTTTGTCCCAGTCCAGCCCTGGTTACCATAACCTACCTCTTGGCTGCTTCTCTGATTAATTCTGTCCTTGCCCAGCCCGTTAGTTTAGGTGGATGGCCATGTCTTGGTGGGTTTGCCATACTCTTTACATTTTTGGATGCTAGATTAAACAGTGCTTCGTGAGGTGTTCAAAGCTTGGAATTTTTTTATAACCTAACCGTGCTTTAAACTTTTCATCAAAGTGTTATCCCTGACCTGTCTGGTGTGTTCCTTGGCCATTATGATACTGTTTGTTCAATAAGGTTCTCTAACAAATCTCTGAGGGTTTCACAGAACAGCTGTATTTATACTGAGATTAAATTACACACAGGTGGACTCTATTTACTAATTAAGTGACTTCTGGAGGCAATTGATACCACTAGATTTTAGTTAGGTGTATCAGAGTAAAGGGGGCTGAATACAAATGCACGCCACACTTTTCACATATTTATTTATAAAACATTTTGAAAACCATTTATCATTTTTTTTCCACTTCACAATTATGAGCCACTTTGTGTTGGTCTATCACATAAAATCCCAATAAAATAATAAAATAAATTTACGTCTTTGGTTGTAACATGACAAAATGTGGAAAATTTCAAGGCACTGTATATATATATATATATATATATATATATATATATATATATATATATATATATATATATATATTTATATATTTCTTTTTTTCCTTTTTTACGTATAAGTGATCACACAAGCTGTCATTAAACTGATCTTTCCAGAGAATGGCTGTGCAGGGTGTGTGCCAGCAGAAGTCTGACCAGTGGAGTACAAGCAAGCTGTGCTCCCAAAGAGACCCTGGTGTGGTCAGTCTGAAATGTGAAAGCAAGGAGACTGGCAGGATCACTAGGGAATTCACACAAGGGATGCAATGCAAAGAAAACATGATACTTTTTCATACAGCTAATAAAAAATCCAAGCTCTTTGCTGTAAAGACCAGTTACAGGCTGGGGTGGTTGTCATTTGTTTGTACTGTTGGTTAATTGGTGAGGGGGGCGCACTGGGATACCTTCGCTGCCATTGTGCTATTGCTGGGTGTCCAGTGCATCCCTGTACTTTTAAGGCCCTCCAGGCATACCTGCCCCCAATCTGTCCATTATTATATACTGTATGCGCTCCAACTTTGGAGACTCAAAATTTAGAGAGTTAGGATTGTAGTACACTTGGGGGGGGGGGTGAAGTGGCCCTGTAGCTTATACATGTATTTGCAAATGTGTTCAAACTAAACCCCCTTGCATTTAGGTTTTTGAACTATTAAACAGGGCAATTCAGTTTGTTGCAGACTGGCTGGTAAGTGAGCTGGCATTTTTTCTTTGTTACCTTTTGACATGGGTCACCCATTCATGTGCTCCTTGCTTGAAAAGCCAGTTACAGCCTGGGGTGGCTGCCATTTGTTTGTATTTTTTCATACAAGTACACGATAACACAGACACATATCAGAATTATGATTTTTGAGATAACAATCACTTTAAGTGGACAATAATCACAGCCTTTTATCTTCTTTATTGGGGTCTGCCAAATTCTGAAAGCTTTGAGCTGCTCTGTTGTGCCAGTCATGGAAAACATGGAAATCATTCTCTGTGCTCTAGTGTCACTGCCACAAAGCAATTATGGTCCTTTATTAATGGATTACTTATTATTCTAAGGTTGGCAAGTAGAAGTTTCTATATCTTGATTTTCCTTAGGAAAGTGGAGTGACCATCTCCTCATTTCACCTGCTTGGATTTATAGTTTATTTGCTGCGTTTTCTGTTTCTGTAAAAATAATGACTCATTTGCTGTGTTTACTGCTGCTTTGTTAATAATTATTTCATGCATCTCACCATTGAACAATAAAAATGGTTTCAGTGAGGTCTGTGCTGTATTTCCTAGTGTAGTTCTTGTCATGCACAGGATTACTCAAGTGGGATCCTTAACAAACATACATGCAATGTTGAACATTGTCTGAATCTGTACAAACAGACAGACACAACCAACAACTGTGGAGGAAAGTATTACAAAGATTATATGTTAAAATAACATTTAAAGTGTATTCACTGGCATTTTTGGGGGGCTAGAGAGTGCTAGGGACTTAAAACTAATGGAGTGTCTCCATGTTCATGGTTGGTCACCCTCTCACACAACCACCCCTTTTTTCCTACTGTCATGAGCGTTTTTTTCTTTTCATTAAATGATTAAATGATTGTGCCTGCACAATGTGGGATATTCTTCTTTTCTTTTTTTTAACTAAACTTTAGCTTTCGTTTGTATTGGCCACAGATTAAAACCACGTACTTGTCAGACTAAACATCTGAGTGCACAAAATTACAGTATTAAGTGGCACTTCACCAACTTTACCATGAGGCGAAAAAATGATTAAGTCAATTTAACCCTTGGCTCTGAAATCTGAAGAACTGAAACTGTTACCATTGCAGCATCAGAAGACCAGAGACAGGAAGAGGACAGGGCATACCTACAGTGAAGATTTCTCCAGGATTCAGCTGCTTGCACAACACAAGATATACCTCATTATAGGTAAGTGATGTGACTAAAGCTGTAGGGATTTTTTTTAAGCTAAAATTCAGTTTTAAAGTTTTAACCCAGTCAAAGAGTGAATTAATGTGTGCTCTGTTTAATTTAAATGTTATAAAAAGGGGAACAATCATAAATGCTGTACCACTACTTGCCGCTCACTACTGTCCCAGCACTGCTGAAAGCTGTGCCTGTCCCACAGCCTGCACTCTCTACTCTGCTACTGAGACAATCTGTAGCAGCTGTTCTATATCAGGTACTATCAAGGGAATTTGGGGGTGGGAGGAGAGCTCTGTACTGGGGGAGGAGGGTGATTTGGGGGAAATGGAGGAGTCCATTTTTGTTGTAAACTGACCAGTGACATATGCACTCCTGAACCCTGTACATAGCACACTCCTGAACTCTGCACTCTGTATGCATGACACTCCTGAACTCTGCACTCTGTACATAGTGCACACCTGAACCCTGCACTTTGTACATAGTGCAACTCTGTATACATGGCACTCCTGAACTGTGAACTCTGTATGCACTGCACTCGTGAACTGTGCACTCTGTATGCACGGCTCTCCTGAACTGTGCACTCTGTACGCAGGGCACTTTTGAATTTTAGACACAGTATGTCATGCCCTCTTGAAATCTGTACTTTACACTATGTATGTAATGCACTCCTGAACTCTGCACTCTGTATGCAATGCACTCCTGAACTCTGCACTCTGTACATAGTGCACACCTGAACCCTGCACTTTGTACATAGCGCACTCCTCATCTTTGCACTCTGTATGCAAGGCACTCCTGAACTCTGCATTCTCTATGCAAGGCATTCATGAACTTTGAACTCTGTATGCAGTGTACTCCTGAACTTTACACATTGTATGTCATGCACTCCTGAACTCTTCACTCTGTACATAGCACACACCTGAACCCTGCACTCTGTATGTAGCGTACTCCTGAACTCTGCATTCTGTATGCAAGGCACTCCTGATCCAGTGGCGGCTGGTGCTTTTTTTTTGGGGGGAGGGGGGGTGCAAACAAACAAATTCTGAAAAATACTGGAAAAAAACATCAATTGCAGGCTTACTGTGCCATCAATTGCAGGCACTGTGTCCAAAAAATGCAGCCACTGTGCCATTAAATGCAGCCACTGTGCCCATCAAATACAACCACTGTGCCCCATAAAATGAAGCCACTGTGCCCATCAATTGCAGCCACTGTGCCCATCAAATGCAGCTACTGTGCCCCATAAAATGAAGCCACTGTGCCCCATAAAATGAAGCCACTGTGCCATTAAATGCAGCCACTGTGCCATCAAATGCAGCCACTGTGCCCATCAAATGCAGCTACTGTGTCCGAAAAAATTCAGCCACTGTGCCACATCAAATGCAGCCACTGTGCCCCATCAAATGCAGCCACTGCATACACTACCCCCCATAAATTATATACACTACCCCTCATATGATATATATACATTAACCCCCATATATTATATACACATTACAACCCCCCCATAAATTATATACACTAACCCCCATATATTATATATACACTACCCCCCCCATAAATTAAATACACTAATCCCCATATATTATATATACATACTATCACCATGTATTATATACACACTACCCCCCATATATTATATACACACTACCCCCATATATTATATATACACTAACCCCCGTATATTATATACACTACCTCCTATAAATTATATACACTAACCCCCATATATTATTTACACACTACCCCCCCTAAATTATATGTAGCAATAACTCTCGGTGGAGCTGCTGGTTTAAAGCGGGCCTGTCCTCTTATCTCTTTACCCCTCTTAAATTCTTCCCCTTGGCACAGCTGTAGTGCAGTGTTGTAATGATATGAGTATTGACTTTAACCCACAATATACACTTATGTTTATATTTACCTCTAACTGGGTGTCTGTAGCTCCACCTGCAGGAGAAATAACAACACTGCACACAAACTTCAATAATAACCAGAAATAACTTCTTTCTTTGAGTAAGTAGTATATTTATATAAAGGGTTATTACAATGACTACACTATCACACCAACGTAGTGCAATAGTGTAGTAAATAGGTATGACAATTGGTAACACACACAAATATACCTAATTGTATATATCTATACCAGGGAGCTCCCCCTGCTCTAAACTGTAAAGTCACTATCCTTGGTAACTAAATGCAGGGCCCTGCAATGAAAAAGATAGTCTTGATGTCTTCAGTCTTCGCTAGCTAAGAACTTGTAATTGTAATCCACAAGGGGTTCCTCTTGGGTGTTGCGCAGTGTAAGGTAATACACTAAAGCAGTTATAATCCGGCAGACTGACTAAGTGTTCTTATATGAAGAAGACAAACATCTAGCATCCGCTCTTGAATACTGAAGTCTATGCAGATGTACTGTTTTCCAACTTAACTTGTTCTGTGGGACTAAAAGTCCCAGCAACACTCTGTAACAGTTCTAAGTGTGTGTGTAGTATTAAAAAAACTTCTGGGTGGTAACCCTCTCACCACACGGGATCCAGGCAGATGGATGTCTCTGTTTCAGCAGTTCTCAGTCCGTATGGAGGCACCACAACGCCGTCACACTGTGACGACCAGGAGTCCTCGGTTACCTCCCCACGGGTCTCCGGAACGATCACTTCTGCTGCTCCAGCACACTGTGATACAACGGCAGGATCCTTGCAGCTGCTCCGCTCCTTCACAAAGTAGGCCGCAACCCTGTGGGACACACACACCCACAGAGTTCTGCTGGCAGGCCACGCGTCCCAGGAACAAGAGACCTAAGATGGCCGCTCCTTACCCTTTTATATCCTCCCACAATGCAGTTCAGTTCTCCTCTTGTCCAGGAGCATTGTGGGTGGGTCGCAGCTAAAGTTCCGAAGTAAACAATCTATCACTTCCATGTCACTTCACTTAATCATGAAACGTAAAAGTATTGTACCTTTTCAATTGTCCACAAGATGGCACTATAACAACTTATGTACTGTATAACACACATATGGCTAAAAACAAAAGTTGTCAGCGCTACATACTCCCCCTGCTTTAAATCTTTGGTCCCCAAAGATATGTAAGGCCTTGTTCCTGCTACACATCTTAGCCTCTAAACGAGTGCACAGGACCGACAGAGGAGCCTCCCACCAATTCTCAGTTGTTGGAAAGCTACTCTGTGTATCCCACAACTGTCACCTTAGTATCAGATACAGATGTGCCAAGGGGTGAAACAGGGCTCTCATTATCCAGATTGATTGAGGAGGAACTAGGCTCATCAACATTTCTTTTGCTGGTAACCTTTGTTGTCTCAGAACACTCGCCCAATGTATCGTATGTTAGTCTCTTAGGTGGGCGAATGTTCCTCTTTCCCCTTTGTTCTTTTGGTGTGCCCTCTATTTCTGGATGGGCACTATTCTCTTCCACTTCAGTGGGAGATAAACACTTCTCAGCTTTTCCGGACAATGGCACAAACTCTGGAGCTTCTGGCCTGAGAGCCTCACTACTCTCCTCGGCTGTTGGTGATGAAACACTCGCTTCAGTTTCAGGTATATTAGATGACCACAACCAGCTAATGTCCATCTCCCTCTCCTCACTGTCTTCAGTTGTCAAAGCCCCGGACTGGGACCTAGTTACAGGCCGTTGTACAACTTCTGATGTAGATGATAACTCCTCCTCGGGGATTATCCTGACTGCATCAGAAAGGGGCAAAAGGTGATTCCGATGCCAAGTCTTAGTTGGTCCAGCACTTCCTTCTGGCCTAATTTCAAATACTGGAAGTCCTGGGAGCTGTTTACATACAACGTATGGCTGTGATCTTCAGTGATTCGCCAACTTGTGTTTGCCAAGAATACCCAAATTCCTTAATAGGACTCGGTCACCAGGTTGAAGATCTTGAACCCTCACTTTGAGGTCAAAGTTTCTTTTATTTCTACTCCCTCTGCTGTCTGACATAGTCCGAGCCTTCTCATAAGCAACCTTCAGACTCTTTCTCAGCCTATTTGTATATCCTCGATGAGAAGCCTCTGAGGTGTGGTCCAGAGAAGTTCCAAAAGCCAGGTCCACTGGTAACCTAGCCTCACACCCAAACATCAGCCGATAAGGTGAATATCCTGTGACTCTTGGTGCTGTTATATGCATGTACTAAAGCGGCAATAGGCAATATGCTTACTCCAGTTGGGCTTTTGCTCAGAGGTTAGTGTCCCCAACATATTAAGAAGAGTTCTATTAAACCTCTCCGGCTAAGGGTCTCCTTGCGGGTGATAGGGTGTAGTTCTGGACTGTTGAATTCCCAATAGATCCAGCAACCTCCTGATGAGTGTACTCTCAAAGTCCCTTCCTTGATCTGAGTGAATCCTCTGTGGTAAGCCGTAATGGACAAAGAACTTCTCCACTAATGTCTTTGCCACTGTGACTGCCTTCTATTTTTTCATGGAGAAAGCTTGAGCATATCTGGTAAAATGGTCTGTAACTACCAGGATATTTCCTTGCCCACTCAAGTCAGATTCTAGACACAGGAAATCTATGCAAACTAGATCCATGGGACCTTGACTTGATAAATGACCCATTGGGGCTGCCCGTTGCGGCAGAGTCTTTCTCTGGATACACTTATGGCAGGAGTGACAATAACTCTCCACTTCTTTCCTCACGTAAGGCCAGTAGAATCTATCTCTTATCAATTGAAGAGTTCTTTCTGGCTCCAAATGTCCATGACAATCATGTAGAGCGACTAAAACTGTCTCTCTGTGCTTCTCTGGCAGAAACAGTTGCCACTTCTCCTCCGGATCTTCAGAGGGGCCCCTTCGGTAGACCACCCCTTGCAACAACTGCAACCAATCCCACTCTTTGTGTAACAACAGAGCTTCTTTTCGGGCGCTTCTCAAAAGTAAATCAGGGTGTTTACCCTCCAGAGCTTCCAATACCAAGCTGCAGAGTAGATCTTCTTGTTGATCTTTCCTAAGGTCTTTCCTTGATAACTTAGTTAAACCCTCTGCAGCAATCTGGGAGACAATACACTAATACCTGGGTACTCCTGCTGTAGTCACTCCAATCTCTTCAGCTCTGGCTCCATCTTTCTCCTGCTTAACTGCTCCTTCACAAAGGGCTCTTACCCCTTCAGGGGCAAGTTGAGTCCAATCCTCTTGGGAGCTCAGGGGACTGTGGGGTCTTCTTGACAGCGCATCTGCATTTCTGTTGCCCACTCCCGGTCTGCATTTCAGGCTGAAGGAGAATGTTGAGAGAGCAGCCAACCACCTATGGCCTGTGGCATCCAATTTTGCGTTGGTGAGCAAGTATGTGAGGGCATTGTTATCTGTTTTAACTACAAATTCGGCACCATACAGATAATCTCTTAGCTTGTCTACCACAACCCACTTCAAGGCCAGAAACTCAAGTTTATGAGTTGGGTAGTTCTTCTCAGTAGGAGACAGGCTCCGGCTCACATAAGCAACAGGCCTTAAATGTCCATTATGATCCTGATAGAGTACTCCGCCCAGCCCATCTCAGCTGGCATCCACATGCAGTTCATAGGGCTTGGTAGGATCTGCATAAGCTAACACTGGAGCAGTTGTAAGACTCTTCTTCAATTGACTGAATGTCTCTTCACATTCCTGAGTCCACTGATCCAGGATAGATTCCTTTTTCTTCCGGGGCCCTTCTTTTTGCCTCCCAGGTTTCTCTGAATCCACATCAGCCTCTTCCTGATTCTTCAGTAGTTCTGTAAGTGGGTGGGCTATCTTTGCGAACCCCTCCACAAACCTCCGGTAGTAGGAGCAGAATCCTAGGAATGACCTGAGCTCAGTCACATTCGTAGGCCTTGGCCAAGAGGTAACAGCTTCCAATTTCTCAGGGTCAGTTGCTATCCCTTCTTCAAACACAATGTGCCCCAGATAGTTCACTGAAGATTGATAGAACTGACATTTCTCCATTGAAAGTTTCAAACCCTCTTCCTGTAGCCTCTTTAGAACCTTTTCCAGTCGCTCTTCATGCTCTTCAACAGTTCGGCCAAATACAATGATATCTTCTAAGTATACTAAGACCTCAATCAAGTTCATGTCGACTACTGTGTTCTCCATGAGCCGCTGGAAAGTTGCTGGGGCCCCAGACAGACCTTGTGGCATCCGTTTGAATTCATAGAACCCCACGGTGGTGATGAAAGCAGTCTTCTCCTTATCCTCAGGACTCATGGGGATCTGATAATAACCACTCTTCAAATCTAATACAGTGAACCACTTCGCCCCTCACAGGCTCTGTGGGGCATCTTCTATATAAGGGGTAGTGTATTGATCAGGAATGGTCCGTCGGTTCAGAGTCCTGTAGTCGATACACAGCCGGAGTGACCCATTTTTCTTCCTCACTACCACTATCGGAGAGACGTATGGACTCCTGGACTCCTTGATAATCCCAGTCCTTTTCAGCTCAGCCAGCTGTTCTCGGAGGTCTTCAAGATCTCCCAATGGGATCCTCCTGACCCTTTCCCGAAAAGGTTTGTCTTCTTCCAGCCGGATCTTGTGCTCTGCACTCTTGGCATACTCAACATCAAACTCGAACTTTGAGAAAACTTCTTTCCATCTCATGAGTTGGGCTTTGGCCCTCTCCATCCACGCAGGCGTAAGGGAGGTGTTTTTTTGGGTAAAAATTCTCTATGGGAATCTCCTCTTCTAACCCCCTTTTCACATCTCTTGGCGAAACCGGGGTCGCTTGATTCTAAGCAGCATTCTTGCTGGTATCTTCACAGGCAAGGCTGTCGTGTTCCGAACACTAACTGAGACTCTCCGCCTGCTTCTCTTAAGTGCCTTAGTAGATAACACTTTTGGGAGTATCTCCAGACCCACATCTTCTTCCTGAGTGTCCGTCTCCAAGACAATGAAAGGACCAGGTTGTCTCCAACTCAACTTTACAGAGGCTCTCATGCATACCACTTTACCCGGTTGTAGCAGTTCTTCACCTCGGTCTAAACGCCAAACTTTTCCCACCCCTTCTGGTGGGGCCTTCTGTTTGTGTACTATATTCTTGTACACTTGGGTTAGCATGGCATGCACCTTCATGGCCGGGGCACTTTCCTTCTGTACAAGCGGTGTCAGGAGTCTTCGGACCAGATCAGTATTTGTTCCGATGATAAGGGAACTTTTATGAGCCCCAGGGGGCCGAGGACACACAACCGCCTGGGTGTCGAAAGTCTCCGCCTTTCCGGCCACACTTGGGTCAAAGGTAAGTTTGATAGGGATATACCCCTCATAGGGGAAGTTCTAGGTACCTAGGCCCCATATCTCCAATTTTTCCAACTTTTGCAGGGGCAGATGCAGATGCTTCATGTAGAAATCTTTATACAATAAGGTCACTTGGGCTCCAGTATCCAGCAGTGCCTTGGCATAGATTCCTTCTACCTGGATGGGGATGATCAAAGAGGGCCCCACTAAGTTGAGGGGAAATTCACCATGAGTGTGTGGCTTCCTTTGCTTGTTAGTGTGCATCTTGACTCCTCGTTTCCATGGACGCTCACTCAACTTCATTCCTCCTCTTACTCTCAAAACTTTGGGAACTTGGGTTTCGTTGGAGTTGACGACAGTTACAGGGCACCCAGTTGACTCCTTCACTGGGGCCCTTTGAAGTTTTCCACCGGCTTTTGACGTTGTACTGCTGCCCTTGGACTTGGGCACACGTTCCCGAAATGTCCAACCCCTCCACAGTTGAAACAAAGTCCAGATTGGCTTCTGAAGGTGGAGCCTGATGCTCTCTTCAATTTTTTTTTCTCTCCATTGGGCGGATTTGGGGGTCTCGTGGTCAGCAAAGCCATCATTTCCATTAACTGGGCCACCTGAGTCTTAAGAAGCTCAATCTGGGGATCATCCTCCATCACACTAACTGTTCGGACTCCAACAGTGTGCTTTGGTTCTTGAATGTTCTCCTTCTTCCTTTCTAGAATAGCTTTTTCCTCTCGTACAATCCGAATTAGATCTGGGTACTTCAAAATGCCTCCATCTTGGCGAGTTCTTAACTGGAGGGTGATGGGATCCAAAGGCTGGGCTCCCCTTAAGACTTGCTTGGCTCGAATTTCATCCACCTTACTAGGATCTAATCCCTTCTTCAACAATATTTGGTGGATGACCTTGTCTAACCGTCTCATATATCCTGACCGCTTCTCTTTTGTTTCTTGATAGGTGTGTTCTAATTGATAAATTAGGTCAGAAACCTTCTTGGTACGTCCGAACACATCTTGCAGGATATCTAAGTAGTCTTGGGCTACACAGTTCTGTTTACTGAGCTTTGAATTTCGAATGGCCTCAGAAGCAGGTCCTTTTAGACTCTCAGTAATCTTCTGTTTCTTTTGCGTTTCAGGGATGTCCCACTCATCCAACACTTGCGTGGCCTGTTCCAAACACTCTTCAAAGGTGTCTTCTCCTTTGGGTACAGGCCGTTGGCCCGAGAAAATGCCCAGTTTTCGGTACCCAGTCCCTGAATATGTTGGGTTCCCTTTTGACATTGGGACACCAAGTTTCCCAGGGCTGTGAGGAGTTCTGGCTCAATTGCAGCCGGTGCTGACTGTGATGGAACCTTGATTTCTGCTGAACTCATCTGGGGGAAGGTGGCAAGATTCTCCCCTTGGGTGGGTCAGATAAAATTTGGTCTTGTCAGCGAGTTCAACACTTGCACCCTTGAAATTTTCCAGAACTGCCTTCCTCCACTCCAATAATGCATATGTGCGGAATGTCTCATGATTGGGTCTTACTGCGACCACCTTGGCTCTTTGTTCTGGGGATAATGTTTTTACCACTCGATTAATGTGTTCTTTCTCCCAGATATCTCCCCAGAGTTCCATGGCCACGCTCGCTTCTGAGCGGGTGCCTTCCGCCTCACACCACTGTGCAACAGTGGGGGGATCCATTCTATGGTTCTTAAGGGGGTGCTTGATTTCAGAGTGACAGTTATCCCGGATGAGCCCCCACATGTAGCAATAACTCTTGGTGGAGCTGCTGGTTTAAAGCGGGCCTGTCCTCTTATCTCTTTACCCCTCTTAAATTGTTCAATCCCCTTGGCACAGCTGTAGTGCAGTGTTGTAATGATAAGAGTATTGACTTTAACCCACAATATACACTTATGTTTATATTTACCTCTACCTGGGTGTCTGTAGCTCCACCTGCAGGAGAAATAACAACACTGCACACAAACTTCAATAATAACCAGAAATAACTTCTTTCTTTGAGTAAGTAGTATATTTATATAAAGGGTTATTACAATGAATACACTATCACACCAACATAGTGCAATAGTGTAGTAAATAGTTGTCACAATTGGTAACACACACAAATATACCTAATTGTATATATATATACCAGGGAGCTCCCCCTGCTCTAAACTATAAAGTCACTATCCTTGGTAACTAAATGCAGGGCCCTGCAACGAAAAAGATAGTCTTGACGTCTTCAGTCTTCGCTAGCTAAGAACTTGTAATTGTAATCCACAAGGGGTTCCTCTTGGGTGTTGCGCAGTGTAAGGTAATACACTAAAGCAGGTATAATCCGGCAGACTGATCAAGTGTTCTTATATGAAGAAGACAAACATCTAGCATCCACTCTTGAATACTGAAGTCTATGCAGTTGTACTGTTTTCCAACTTAACTTGTTCTGTGGGACTAAAAGTCCCAGCAACACTCTGTAACAGTTCTAAGTGTGTGTGTAGTATTAAACAAAATTCCGCGTGTTAACCCTCTCACCACACGGGATCCAGGCAGATGGATGTCTCTGTTTCAGCAGTTCTCAGTCCGTATGGAGGCACCACCATACCGTCACACTGTTCCATTCACTAACGACCAGGAGTCCTCGGTTACCTCCCCACGGGTCTCCGGAACGATCACTTCTGCTGCTCCAGCACACTGTGATACGACGGCAGGATCCTTGCAGCTGCTCCGCTCCTTCACAAAATAGGCCGCAACCCTGTGGGACACACACACCCACAGAGTTCTGCTGGCAGGCCACGTGTCCCAGGAACAAGAGACCTAAGATGGCCACTCCTTACCCTTTTATATCCTCCCACAATGCAGTTCAGTTCTCCTCTTGTCCAGGAGCATTGTGGGTGGGTCACAGCTAAAGTTCCGAAGTAAACAATCAATCACTTCCATGTCACTTCACTTAATCATGAAACGTAAAAGTATTGTACCTTTTCAATTGTCCACAAGATGGCACTATAAAAACGTATGTACTGTATAACACACATATGGCTAAAAACAAAAGTTGTCAGCGCTACGTATATACACACTACCCCTATAAATTATATACACTACCCCCCATATATTATATACACACTACCCCCCATATATTATATACACACTACCCCCCATAAATTATATACATAACCCACCCAATAAAATATATACACTACTCCCCATATATTATATATGCACTAACCCCCCATATATTATATACACACTACCCCCCCATAAATTATATACACTAACCCCCATATATTATATAAATTACCCCCCATAAATTATATACACTATCCCCCATAAATTATATACACTACCCCCATATATTATATATACACTAACCCCCATATATTATATACACACTACCCCCCATAAATTATATACACAACCCCTAATGTATTATATATACACTACCCCCCATAAATTATATACACACTACCCCCCATAAATTATATACACTACCCCCATATATTATATACACACTACCTCCCATAAATTATATAAACTACCCCCCCGATATATTATATATACACTAAACCCCATGTATTATATACACATTAACCCCCATAAATTATATAGACTACCCCCATATATTATATATTTTGTTGAAGAGAGACATACAGCAACAGCTCCTTCCTACCCCTTCTTCCTGTCTCTGTTTCTGTTCTATCTTTTCTGCTTGCAACATGTCTGAGTTATCAGCATATAAAAAGATGAGCAAAAATGAACTGACTGCTGAGCATGCAGCAAGAGGAATTGATGTAGGTGGCAAAAATTGTGAAAGGCTTGATACATCCCCTACAGGAGTATGATATATGGGCAGACCAGAACCTGGGGCGAACTGGCCCAGAAAGGGTATCCTCTACTCCAGAGCCCAGTGGTTCAGAGGCGGCCTCTTCGGATGGGCCAGCTGAGACTGACACTGGAATACCACTGATTGTCACCTCCAAGCCACCACCTGAGCAGGCCAGCACCAGATTGCCTGAAACCAGCAGAGACTCTCCTGAAGTTGAAGTGCAAGGTCCTCCTTCTTCAGAGACAGGAGAGAAGACCCCCTTGCTTGTGACGGTAACAGATATATGTTTCAATGATCCTGCAATGGTAAATGTGATGAGGATGAGGATGATGATGCATTGCCATCATTGGTGGTCACTCACAGTGCTGCAAAGGCAGCCAAGGTGCAGGCCCTGATCGCAGAACAGCAGGATGAGGTCTCTGGGCCCTCTCCCTGTTCTGACCCAGTGGACTCCACCTCTGTTGAGCCTCAGCAGCCGTCCTTGTTTGCCACAGGACTGCTGGCTGGGACTTGTCGTTCCGCCTTTGAAATAGCACTGCAGACAGACCAAACACTAGCACAGCTCAGGAGTCTAGCTGCAGAGAATGACAAACAAAAGTTCTTCTGGGACAAAGGGAAACTGTACAGAGAAGGTTTGCCTGCAGAGGGGAATGAGGCTGACATAAGTAGCAGGCAGCTGGTTGTACCCAATTAATTTAGGGGACAGCTGCTAAAAGTGGCTCATGAGACTCCCCTAGAAGGGCACTTGGGGATCACTAAGACCCGAGGGCGGTTGATACATAACGTTTATTGGCCTACGATGCGCGCTGACATAGCTGACTTCTGTTGGTCCTGTGTTACCTGCCAGCAAGTTGGCAAGGTAGAGGATTTACACAGGGCTCCGCTAAAACCTTTGCCTGTGATTGATGAACCTTTTAAGAGGGTGGCAGTGGATATCGTTGGGCCTTTGGCCATCCCTAGCAGTCCAGGCAAACATTTTATCCTGACAGTTGTCGGCTATGCCACGCATTATCCAGAGGCGGTGGCTCTCTCCTCCCTCCAGGCAGATAAGGTCGCTGATGCTAGGCTGGGAATCTTCACAAGAGTGGGATTCCTAGCCGAGCTCATTAGCGATCAAGGCCCTCAGTTTGTGTCCAACTTGATGCATGCTCTCTGTCTGAAAATACAGATGATGCATATCAAGGCCAGGCCTTATTATCCACAAACAAACAGCTTGTGCGAGCGTTTCAATGGCACCTTGAAACAAATGTTCCGCACCTTTGTGCACTTCAAGGGCAAGGACTGGGAACGATATCTGCCTTATCTGCTGTTTGCTTACAGAGGGGTGCCTCAGGAGTCCACAGGCTTTTCGCCATTTGAACTTCTGTACAGGCGGAGGGTAAGAGGGCCCCTGGACCTATTCCGTGAGACCAGGGAGGGCAAGATTGCAGACCCAGAGGTCTCTGTTGTGGCTTACGTCCCAAAGTTCAGAGATAAAATGGAGACGCTGGTGGGATTTGTGCTCGAAAACATGACCCAGGCCCAGACCAGGGAGAAACAGTGGCATGACCATAATGCTAGGGAGCGGACCTATAACGTTGGTCAGCAGGAGTATGTTCTGCTTCCACTGTGGAAGAACAAACTCCAAGCAGCATGGGAAGGCTCATACACCACCCAGTGTCTCAATAATGTCACCTACTTGGTCAGGTTGAGAGAAGGAAGTAGACGGCAGAAGGCCATTCATGTGAACATGATCAAAGCCAATCATGAGCGCACAGCCTATGTTATGCCGGTCTGCCTGAGGAGGCTGATCCACTTTTAGACCAGCTAGCTGACACCAGGAAGGTAGACTCAGAACTCCTGATAAACTCAAATCTGACCCCTACCCAGGTACCTGGGCTGAAGAGAGTGCTGGCAGTACACGGTAGCAGGTTTACAGGAGGATCTGGAAGGGCACACCTCGCTGTCCACCAGGTGGACACCGGGCACATCCTCCCATTAGATAGTCAGCCTATTGCGTCTCCCTGGGGGTACTGGCCAACATGAAAAGGGAGGCGAAGGAGATGCTGCAGCTGGGGGTGATTCAGAAGTCCCACAGTGCCTGGGCGTCCCCAGTAGTCCTGGTCCCCAAAAAGGTCCAGGTGACCAGGTTCTGTGTGGACTACCGGAAGCTGAATGCCCCGCATTGATGAGTTGTTGGATAGGCTGGCAGCTGCCCGCTATATCACAATCATGGATCTGAGCAGAGGGTACTAGCAAATTCCTATGGCCCCTGAGGCTCGGGAAAAGTCCGCCTTATCACCCCATAGGGCTTGTTCGAATTTACCGTCATTGGAATGAAGACTGCCCCAGCTACCTTCCAGAGGGTCATGAATCACTTACTGGAGCGGCTGGAAACCTTTGCAGTAGCCTACCTGGATGAAATCGCCGTGTTCAGCCCTACCTGGGAAGAACACCTGGTGCACCTGTCACAGGTCCTGGACCAACTGACAGCTGCAAATCTGTCAAACCCAGTAAGTGTCAGATTACTGGCTGGCGGGCTGGCGGCTGCCCGCTATATCACAATCATGGATCTGAGCAGAGGGTACTAGCAAATTCCTATGCCCCCTGAGGCTCGGGAAAAGTCGGGCTTATCACCCCATTCGGCTTGTTCGAATTCACCATCATGCTGTTTGGAATGAAGACTGTCCCAGCTACCTTCCAGAGGGTCATGAATGACTTACTGGAGGGGCTGGAAACCTTTGCAGTAGCCTACCTGGATGAAATCGCTGTGTTCAGCCCTACCTGGGAAGAACACCTGGTGAACCTGTCACAGGTCCTGGACCAACTGACAGTTACAGATCTGACTGTCAAACCCAGTAAGTGTCAGATTGGCATGACTGATGTGCAGTACTTGGGACACCAGGTTTGAGGAGGCACCCTGAAACCCGAGACAGGGAAGGTTGAGGCCATCCTGGCCTGGCCTAACCCCCAAACCAAAAAGCAGGTTATGTCTATGGGGACCGCTGGCTACTATAGGAAGTTTATATGTAACTGTAGTAGACTGGCCAAACCTCTGACTGACCTAACCAAAAAGAAACTGCCCAAAGTGGTGTCTTGGACACCAGAATGTGAGCAGGCACTTTAGGCCTTGTGCTACAGGCGCCAGAATTTACCCGCTGTTTCCTAGTGCAGATGGATGCCTCTGCCTATGGATTGGGTGCAGTCCTGAGCCAGGTGGATGATGCCGGAGAGGAGCATCCCATCCTCTACCTGAGCCGGAAGCTGCTTCCCAGGGAAGTAGCATACGCCACGATCAAAAAGGAGTGTCTTGCGAACATGTGGGCTCTCCAGAAGTTACAAACGTACCTTTATGGACGGCACTTCACTGTGATCACAAATCACAAACCCTTGAGCTGGCTAAATCGTATTGCTGGGGAGAATGGCAAACTACTTCGGTGGAGCTTAATTCTGCATTAATACGATTTCATCATCCAACATAAGAAAGGTAGCACCCATGGCAATGCTGATAGGCTATTACAACAAGCCGAGCCCGCAGGAGTCGGTTGCATCAGGAGGGAAAATGCAGTTCCCTCCCATGCAACCACTTAAGGGGGGAGGTGTAACGATATCACCTACTGGACACACGAAAAGCTGTAGCTAGTGGCCATGTTGTTTTAGAGCCTTAGGGCAGCCATGATAGCTTGGCTAACAGTTTAACAATTCAGTAGAAATCTGACACCCGCGTTCGTCACACTGACTATCACAGTGATTGTCAGCTTCCAAAGTGGTCCCTCAAGTATGAGATATCAATTTTTTCATTGGGCCAGGCTGGCACAATGTAACTATGTAATTAGGATCATATGTGGACTTTAGCCTTAAAATAAGATATAGCTCCACTTTAACTTCTCTTTAAAACTCCCATTCCTACGGGATATAACTGAGAATTCTCCAAGAAGTTCATCTATTTAAAGTATCATTTTGCCCATTTTTGAAGTGAGGGAGGATTAGAACCTCTGTTAGATTTACAGTTATGTTTTTCTCCCTGATCTGGAAATTCACTTTTACTTTTCGTACTAGCAACTATTGGCAGTGAGACAGAGAATGTAAAGTGACATCTAAAATTTGTTGTTGTCACTGGAAAAGAAGTAGAGGGAAATCTTCTTATGATGATGATACCCGCAAAGGTGACAATAGTCAAAGGTATCATTTCTTCTCACTTCCTGATGCATGTCCAGCACAAGAAGTGACAGAGGTACTAACCCTTCCCCCATTATTCAAAACTAGTAAAAACATTTCAACTGGACATCTATCCTGAGCCATGTAATGAACAGAGAGATCTGGTATGCTGCTATTTACAAAAAAGAGATTTTGGTCAACATTAAAATGCTGCCTGTGCCATAAATTGCATAAAACAACAAGAGAGAAACCCGGTTAGTTGAGCTTAATCCTCTGTATGATCAAGTCACAGTATATAATCTATCACTCTCATAAGGGCTGTGCCTTTTACACATGATACCAAAAGTCTACTGCTCTCAGTGGCCTTAGATTTATTAAAAGCAATAGAAGAATTTTAGAAGCCCAAGAAAGCATTAATCTATCTAGCTGACACAGCTATAAGTCAAAGCTTGATTGACGCTTGTGAGCAGGTGTATTAGATGTCAGTGAGTAAAGCACTATTAGCGAGCTCTCTTTCCAGATTAGTTACCTCTTACAGGAGGTTTCTCTTCTTCAAAGTCACTGGAGGGTATATCTGCACATTGGCGTTATTAATCTCAGCTTAGCTTTGCTCTGAAATAGTTTCAATAAAAATGTGAACATATCCAGATAGAAGAGATTTTTACTGATTCTAGTTTCCAGCTGCCTGTGCCTTGCATATAAGGAACGCTTGCGTCCTATGGGAAACATTGGTGTTGTATGAGGGACACTGGTGTCATATGAGGAACACTGGTGTTGTATGAGGAACACTGGTGTCATATGAAGAGCACTGGTGTCATATGAAGAGCACTGGTGTCATATTAGGCATACTGGTGTCGTATAAGGAACATTTACGTCATACAAGGAACAATGGTGTCAAACAATGCAGATACATTCAATACTTCCCAAAAACCACCAGCCAGGGTTGTCGGGAAGAGACCCTTATCCCCATCAACATGGGGACAAGGTGGTTTGGGGGGCACCCCAAAGCATCCTTCCCATGTTGAGGGCAAGCGGCCTGGTATGGACCCCACGCCAATTTTTTTTTTATTTTGGCTTTTTTTTTTCATCTATATTGCTGGTTGCCGGTAAAGAAATAATTTATTTTTATTGTTTTACTTTAAGCATCATTCAAATCACTGCTCCTTTAAAAAGGATTGTTTTAAAAACTTTTTTTTGCATTGATACATGTCCCCTAGGGCAGTACCCGGGTCCTTTTAATGGCAATAACTTGCATACAAGCCTATAAAAAGAGGACTTTTGATTTTGCATGTTCGTGGCCCATAGACTTTAATAGGGTTTGCATGTTCGCTAGAGCTTTTTGCCTGTTTGTGGTGTTCTGGTGTGAACCAAACCGGGGGGGGGGGTTGGCCCATCCCCAATGGTCACTATTCTGTACTTTACTCTTGGGACTCTCTGCTGCCTTTGATACAGTTGACTACCCCCTCCTCCTCAAAAAAACTCCACTCCTTTGGTCTCCATGACTGTATTCTTCGTTGGTTCTCATCTTAGCTATCACATCGTTACCTCATTGTCACTTATAATTCTACCTCCTTCTCTTCTGTTCCTTTTAGTGGATCCCCACTAATTTACTAACAGACATATCAACCTGGATGTCAATCAATCTATCCAAAACTGAGCTCATAATATTTCTTCTCCCATGTGCCCTTTCCCTTGACTTCTCTGTGAAGATTGATAATATAGCTATCAGTCCATCCCTGCATGCCAGGGTACTTTTTGTAATCCTGGACTCTGAACTCTTCTTTTGGCCCCACAACCAATCAGTGTCCAAATCTTGCCTCCTCATTCTCTTTTTACCCAATGACACCACAAAGCTTCTAATTCACTCTCTGGTTATCTCTCACTTCGTCTATTGCAACTCCCTCCTCATTGGATTACCCTTACATAGGCTATCCCCCCTTCAGTCCATCATGAATGAGTCCAGACTCATCCACCTTACCAACTGTTTAATGTCTGCTACCCCTCTCTGCCAATCCCTCCATTGGCTTCCACTCACCCAATTAATAAAATTCAAAATACTAACAACTTACTAAGCCATCCACAACTCTGCCCCCAGCCAGTAGCATACCAACGGGGGAGGGGGGGGCAGTTCGTCTCGAGTGCCACACATTGGGGGGGTGTCAGGCTGGCTACCCATCCGGTGAGTGAAGCGGTGACAGTGGAGCGAGCTTAGGCAGTGCAGTGGTGCTATGACAGGGCAGGGAGAGGCGAGCTGAGAGAAGCGAGCTATGACAGGGCGCGGGGGTGCCCAGGCTAGGTGCACACCGTACCCGGGTGACACCCAGGGCCGGCCGTCAGATTGATTGTGCTGCACACAGCAGAGCACACCAGGAGAATGAAAAAACTATGTTTCCTTTACAGCAGGAGAGAGAGAGGGACAGAGGAGCAATGCTGAATAGAGGACAGGAACTGCCGGAGTTAACTTTCCAAATTAACTCCAGCAGTTCCTGCCCTCTGTTCAGCACTGCTGTGACTCCCCCTCTGCATGCTTGAGTAAGGTAGGAAGGGGCAGAGCTGGGGGGGCTGTGTAAAAATGCAGGGATCCAGAGCTGTGAAGGGCTGTGTAACATGCAGGGGTCCAGAGTTATGGGGGGCTGTGTAACATGCAGGGGTCCAGAGCTGTGGGGGGGCTGTGCAATGTGCAGGAGTCCAGAGCTGCGGGGGGCTGTTTAATTTAAATGAGTCCAGAGGCACAGGGGGCTGTGTAATGTAAAGGGGTCCAGGGGTGCAGGGGCTGTGTAATGTAAAGGGGCTGTGTAATTAAAAGGGGTCTAGAGATGCGGGGGGCTGTGTAATGTAAAGGGGCCAGATCTGCAGGGGGCTGTGTAATGTAAAGGGGTCCAGAAGTGCTGGGGGCTGTGTAATGTAAAGGGGTCCAGAGATGCGGGGCCTGTGTAATGTAAAGGGATCCAGAGGTGCAGGGGATGTGTAATGTAAAGGGGTCTAGAGGTGCAGGGGGCTGTGTAATGTAAAGGGGTCCAGGGGGCTGTGTAATGTAAAGGGGTCCAGAGGTGCAGGAGGCTGTGTAATGTAAAAGGGTCCAGAGGTGAAGGAGCCTGTGTAATGTAAAGGGGTTCAGAGGTGCAGGGGGCTGTGTAATGTAAAAGGGTCCAGAGGTGCAGGGTCTGTGTAATGTAAAGGGGTCCAGAGTTACGGGGGGGCTGTGTAAATGTACAGGGGTCCAGAACTGCGGGGGGGCTGTGTAATGTAAAGGGGTCCAGAGGTGCAGTTGTGGAGAGGGGGTACACAGTAGTGACAGAGATATTGGGAGGGTGCAGAGGTATGCAGGGAACACAGTGGGGTGTTTTTACATTTTAAAAGTGAGGGGTGCCAGATAGGATCCGCCCTGGGTGCCAAATGCTCTAGGTACGCCCCTGCCCCTGTGCATATGTACCACACAATACATAAATAAAAATGTGAATGTTCCATTAAATAAATAAACATGCATATATTCTAAAAATATAAAAAGTCCAATAGATGATCCAATCCAATCACCACTGTGCCAATGTGTACTTAATAATGCAATGTGCCCCGTGTCTCAACCACCAGGAAAACTGTCCGCTCACCTCAAGGTTATGATCCCTGCATTACCAGAAAGGTCACAACACACTTGTTTCCCTTCAGGGATAGTGCCTCCAAACAGCACTTGGTGAATCACCACTCTTGCCCAAATAAGGGCACACAAATCCTCAGAAGAGCCAAATGTGCATAAAGAAGCAAAAAGAAAGCACACCGGATCTAATGTTCTTCGCTTAAATGTTTAATATACTGTATATATTAACTAGGGAATTGCACATACAAACAAGGCACTGAAACCAATGCTAGATCAAGAATACATGAATAAATACCCCCATAGGGGTATTTTGCTCAATGAACTAGGACATTCTTTCTTCTGTTTTTCTGTTTTAGGGAACAGAATTTGCCTTGCCTAGTCTTTTTATATGAAATTGCTTCTTGATTACCTATCGCACGGCATTTATTTAAAGCTGTTATCAGCTGTGTAAAAACAAGAAACACAAGGGACTCACAAAGTCAATGTGTAAACTAATGGCAGCGAGCATACTACAAACAAGCATAACATTTCAGTACCCTTAAAAAATACTGGTAATAAATAATATGAATTCAACAGCTCAACATGTAGATTAATACATATATAAAAGCTTCCAAATTATTTGTATTTCTGTCCATGCATTCATGAGTTATTCGCAGCCCTGTCACACAGCATAAGCCAGCCTGGTGACACCACTTTTTCTAAGTCACATCCTGCACCTCAGCCTGTAAGTGGACAGTGAAGAAGCAGCAACAGGATGTTGAGATCATCTCCCTGCTCTCTTCTCCTGCCATTAAGTTGCTTGTCAAGACATTTGAAAGAAGGGCACTTGACTGACCCCTACTACTGTCCCTTGCTCTGCTAGTCTGTGTGCTTCTGTGCAGAGATTACTATGAGATTATGAGAGTCGGAGATAAAGTCATACTCAGGTATTTACAGTATACTATGTAGCTCCATGTAAAGCACATTTAATTAGATTTATTAAATATATAATTGCATTGAGTAGTGTTTTTTTTAGTATTTCCATAAACTGTTTTTAATCAGAACGTAGTTAATATGTTACCAGCAATATACTCACGTTCATTGATATCTCTCTCCTTTTTATTGCTCCGTGCGTCACCTGAATAGATATAAAAAAAAATATAATTGTTGCACCAGTCATCAGTTAAACATCATGATGTTCAAAGGTTAAATGCATGCTAGAAAATCGATATTAATATATTTTTATAGAAAAAAATATATAGCAAATAAAAAAATATAGCATATACAATTGCTATACAAGCTATGTATTAATTTAATGTTATTAAAATTATTAAAATATGGCAACCTGGACGTGTTCTATACGCAGCTGGTATACAGAACGCTTCCAAAAATGTAATTTCTTGCTTGTGTGATTGGTTTACTGATTTTTCCAGAAGTCTGCACTAAGATAATTCAGATTTTAGGCACCCCCTGTAATAGAATTGTAAGTTTTGGTGAGATTCTCCCCAAGGGTTAATCACTTCTAAAGGGATGAAGACACTGCATCTTTCCTCATTAGAACACAGAAAGAGCATCAGCTGATTAATAGTGAACCAGGAGCTTCCATTCTAAATTAATATGAAATCAGTGTGGTTAAAACAAAGCTTTTTCTTCAGAGCAACAAAAGGTCTGCTATGACGTTTGCTAAAATTCCTGTAATGTATATTGTTCATCCAGAGGAGTTTGTTTTTTTCTAAACAAAAGCAGAGTTACTCTTTAACCTAATGCAGCCTATTACAAGTATTCAATGTTTCCTATTCCAAGTTCACTGATTCTACACTGTTGTTTTCATTTTTAGTTAGTGTACATTTCTATTAATCAGCGCATCAGTAACAATAAGCTGTATTCATATCAGTTTAAGGATGACAAAAAGTTATTGATTGCTCACAAAGTCTTTCATATTGCCCTTTTGCCACAAAGGGATCTTAAAGAACAAAAGGGCCCAAGTAGCAGAGGGGCTCTAATATATCATAAAATATAAGTGGGTACAGTAGAGAAACTAGACCAGGGCTTTTTTTCAGCAGGAACTAGGGGGAACTCAGTTCCACCACCTCTGGCTCAGGTCTTCTGCTCCCTGCTCACCACTAACACTTGGTAACACTGAAGTCCAGCTTCTGCGTTTACAAGTGATAGCTTATCTCCCAGTAGCTCCCACAGGTCAGATCATCTGTCCAGATCCCACTGAGTGCCGGACAGGGACAAGGGAGATACAGAACAGGTGCTCAGGATTTAGTGCAGTCATGGGCAGGAGAGGGTGCGTGGTAGGCTGCACCCCCTGTTGTCTCCATTTTTTCCCTGGTGACCCGTTGTTGATGCTCCTACTGCATGATCTCCCTTGCAAGTGACTGTAGTATAGTATAGTATGCTGGGAGGTACTACAGCCGGATAGGTTCTTCCGCTTAATATTGCAACAAAGGTAAGAAATATGACAGATGGTAGAGCTTTTAAGGAGGGGGGAGAAGATGAGGGCAGTGGGGGGAGGGGTTGTATGCAGAGGGAAGAGCTACTATTTGATGCCATTTGGCAGGTATGTGTGTGTGTGGCGGGCATGGTTGAGTTCCTGCACCTATTCTCTGAGAAAAAAAAGCCCTGAAAATGACACTGTACTATGCTGGTGACATGTCTGGAGCAGATCTAGTAGAAGTCTGAATCTGATTGGAAACTTGATGCTTTTGGAATAGGTGAGTGTTGTTAATGGAACCATAATAGAACCATCCATATAGTTTCCTGAGATGAGATGGAATGAGGCAGTTACAGCAGTGGATAATAAAATGGCCTACAATGGCTTTTTTCTGCAGTTGTGCCCTCTGTAATCAATGTGGTTTGTGACGGATACAATGTCAGACCCCGGTCACCTTCACCAACACTCGCTTTATATATATTAATATCTTGGAATACCTACATGTTGCATTCTGATAACTCGTATATTATTGTCCAACATAAAATTACCATTCGAATGAATACAAATAATTTGGGTATTTCACCTAGATGGTGTAATGGGCCTAATCTGCCTCCAGTACCTTCTAGGGTAGTGGTGTTTGGGCTTAAAATGCTGAGAATTAATAATACAGGTAAATGTGTCCTTATTCTGGCTGTACTGTTATCATATCTGGAGTTATGAAATACACTGAAGTTTTGATTCTCTAGGAAGAGGTGAACAGAAATGTGTATTCGCTAACTACTACAGCTAAAATATTTATGACAGTTGATTAGTTTAAGGCTTGGTTCACATATGAGCTGCATGCGGCTCACAGCAGGGGTCCGGTGCATGCTGGTTTACCATTTCAGGTCCGATTTCAGTCCGAATTTTGGGCTGAATTTGGATCTGAAATGGACCAAAAGACGCACAGCATTTTTCTGCAAAACGCACCTGACCTGCTGCGGAGATATGTGAACTGGCTCCACCGGTCAAAAGCTCCTGCAATTGCAAATTCACAATGGTGTGAACCCAGCCTTATACTATCAGCTAGGATGAATATCTGCTTTAGATTAGTAATTACCTGGACTCTAAGGTTTTATGATGGCTATTAGAGTGAGACTGGGATGTGTATCATGCTAGGTCCTGCTAATGGGGTTTACAATGGCTAATCCCAATTCACTCAGTAGGAAATACTAACCTTTGTAGATATTTATTGTAAACAGACACGGAAATGATACGCATACTGACATACTGCAGTGTTCTATTCCAAACCTCCTATTAAGACATTCAATTAGATATTTACAGATTTAGCTAATAACAGGTTTGGGCTAAGTAGGTTTATGGCCCTGCTGGAAGAGTTGTGCATTTCTGAATCATGGTCTGGGAGGGGGGGGGGGGGTTCACTGTGGACTATGAGGTTAAGCTGCACTTGTATCTCCTATTCTAAAAAAATGTAATCTCTAGTGTATGACATTCAAACAACACGGTTGCTCTGTATAGTCTCGCAGATTTTGGGGTGTCTAGTTCGCATTATCATCACAGGGTTGATTTACTAAAGGCAGATAAGCTGTTCACTTTGCCATGTAAAAAAAATTAACTTTGCAAAGAATACCCAATCATATGAAAGGAAAATAAAAAAAAAATTGTTTTTGCTTGCACCTGATTGGATGCTAGAAGTCAGCATAGCTTCATCTCATTCACTAAGCTAAGCAAATTGCAAATACTCTTGAAAGTATACAGCATATTTGTCATCAGTAAATGAACCCCAATATCTGCTGTTGCATGCTTAGAATCATATAGATCACATAAATGTTATTCTTAAATAAAATATGTATACCTTTGTTATGAAATGATAACCTAAGGCTTGTATCTTGTGGAACATTTCCTGGATTTTCCGTATAACCTATTATATAAGCAATCATAGCAGTGTTATACTGTTATCCTAAAATATATCATTATAATATTAAACTGCATTTATAAAAACAAGCAAAAACAAAAGTATCTGCATTGCCAAAAGAAGCTAGCAAATTTCAAGTGTAATTTTTCTTGTATAAGTAGGAAAGAACCTGATTTAAAGCAGTGATCCCAAGACTGATGGACCACATCAAGCCAAGGCTCAGAACCAGTAAGCTACCTTTGCTTATGTCTAGTTCTTATGCCCCGTACACACGGTCGGATTTTCCGATGGAAAATGTCCGATCGGAGCGTGTTGTCGGAAATTCCGACCGTGTGTGGGCTCCATCGGACATTTTCCATCGGATTTTCCGACACACAAAGTTGGAGAGCAGGAGATAAAATTTTCCGACAACAAAATCCGTTGTCGGAAATTCCGATCGTGTGTACACAAATCCGACGGACAAAGTGCCACGCATGCTCAGAATAAATAAAGAGATGAAAGCTATTGGCCACTGCCCCGTTTATAGTCCCGACGTACGTGTTTTACGTCACCGCGTTCAGAACGATCGGATTTTCCGACAACTTTGTGTGACCGTGTGTATGCAAGACAAGTTTGAGCCAACATCCGTCGGAAAAAATGCTAGGATTTTGTTGTCGGAATGTCCGAACAAAGTCCGACCTTGTGTACGCCCTATTACACTGGAAAAATCTTTCTTTTCTGACATATTTCTTTTACTGCAGCATATCAGAATAAAAAGTAGACATCAAATCTGACCTGTTTCAACCACTCCTGGCCATAGACATAGCAAGATAACTATGTACCCAATTCCAGACACCTTGGTTCTGCCTCATTACAGTCTATTTTGTCTCCACAGCATTGTTATACAATAGTCATTACCAATTCACTTCTCATCCTCTTCCCTTTCCCAAGACATCTACACCCATTATTTTCCACATGCTCTTCATCTACTCTAGATAAAGAGGCTGGGAAAATGGACCTTAAGTGCTATTCTTCCCTCCATTGGTATTAAAAATTGTTCATACCCTTTACTTGGTGTTTGCACCAGATAAGACATACCTATGGCAAGGGATGGGTCCTAGCATTAACTGGACTTTGACATAGAAAAAGAATAATTAAATCTAAAAATTAAATACACAACAGCTTACCAGTCCTCAGATGGGGTGGCTGTGTTCATTTTTATTTTTCAGTCTAATGCCCCGTACACGCGATAGGATTTTCCGATGGAAAATGTGTGATAGGACCTTGTTGTCGGAAATTCCGACCGTGTGTGGGCTCCATCACACATTTCCCATTGGAATTTCCGACACACAAAGTTTGAGAGCTTGCTATAAAATTTTCCGACAACAAAATCCGTTGTCGGAAATTCCGATCGTGTGTACACAAATCCGACGCACAAAGTGCCACGCATGCTCACAATAAATTAAGAGACGAAAGCTATTGGCTACTGCCCCATTTATAGCCCCGACGTACGTGTTTTACGTCACTGCGTTCAGATTTTCCGACAACTTTGTGTGACCGTGTGTATGCTAGACAAGTTTGAGCCAACATCCATCGGAAAAAATCCAGGGACTTTGTTGTCGGAATGTCCGATCAATGTCCGACCGTGTGTACAGGCCATAAGAATACTTTCAGCAGATACACCTTTTAACCTTGCCAAAAATGCAGTGTCCTGTCATTTCCTGTGACCTAAACTGGAAGCGCAAACAATATCATCTATTTTCTGTTGAAGTCCAGCCTGGTTGACAACTATGGAGGAGTGACTGTCATCATAAGGCAAGAAGGATGGTATTCACAATATTACCAAGTGATAACAAAGGGAAAAAAGGTTGAAAAAAATAAAATGTATGCAAGCACCCCATCTAAGAACTGGTACAGTAAGCATCAATATATTACATTTTAGTATTTTGGTTTAATTTCATTTTTAAATAAAATTAAAAGTCTGCCTCCAATACAACAGCCAGAGGGTGCCATCGTGAGAAAGAAGAGTGGTGCTGATAAAAATGACATGTCATAAGACAGCTGTGCCTAAAGGAAAGCCCTGTATAGTGATATTCCGGGCTTGATGTTCCCACGTAGTTTTAATTAGAAGTTCTCTTCATGAACAGAACAATGCCTGGCTATTGACCCTGAAAGTTCAGATGTAGCCTCAGTGATGAAGGGACAGGTCTTAGTTTAATGGTGTGGTGACAGTACTTGTCAAGTGATGTGAAGAAGCAAAAACTTACCTCTCAGGTAGCAAGAGTTTGTGGAATGTCCTCAAATAGTTGTATAAGTTTGCATAAGGCTGTGTGTATGTTTACACATGTTGGTAAAACGTACATGCATTGTAAGGGACGCAACAACCTTCCAATGTACCACAACACATACATATAAGTAAAAATGCATTGTGGTGCACTCCATTGGCTAAAAAGTGGATCAGCTAAGTGTATTAAAACATGTTAAAGTGTGAGTCTAGGCAATTTAAAAAAAAAAAAAAAATAGTATATCTCTGCAATACATGTAAATTAGCTCATTATGTATCTCTTTAAAAATGCTCCAAGTATTACAAAAAAAACTGTTGATTTACGAAACATTCTGTGAACTCAACTTATAGTGAAGTGCCTCTAAAACAGTGTTGTCAGCCCTGCCTGACTTCTTCTCTACTAGAATACAGAATTCTTTCCCCTCTCCTTGTCTCCATAAAGGGAAAATGTTCTGTAGTTCAGCATTAAATAACTGGGCAGAGCTGACAAGGTCTATTCGGTTTTCACTGCAGCACAGGTTGAGTGCACAGGAAGTTCTGAGCTCACTGGATTTCTGATAGACGAGAAGGTATTTTCATACGTGCAGCATTGGTAAAGGGGTGGGGTAGAACACGCATTACAGAAATCTACTGCAAGGGTTCAATAGGAAATTATTGTAATAAATGATTCTGCGCTGCCTAAAAGGGAAAGCAGCTGACACAGCAAATAGGATATATGCACTAAAAATGAAAACAAAAAAGTGTAGCGCTAATGTATGAAAACATAAAAATATCAGAAAAAAAGGGAAATGAAACCCAATGATCAAATATGAAAAATAGAAATAAAACATATGCAAATATGTGTATAATCAAAATGCAATAAACCCAGTGACTAGTGATAAACATTCAAACAAAAGTCTAAGTGAAAACTGATAATACATAATTAAATAAAAATTGTGATAATAAGTCCCATATGTGTAAAAAACTTCATGTGAAGATCCTGACGGTGGACAAATGTAAACTTGAAGTGACACCGACAATAGGGAGGCTTACCAGAAGGTTTGAACCCAAAAGAACATACGTTCGATGGGTCAAACACGCTTGTGTTGTAGGACAACCACTGTGAGTATGGAATCCTCTGAAAACTGTAACCGGAACCCATGACCGTCCATGGACTGGTGTATCTCCTAAAGATGGTAACCCGATATGCGTGGATAGCAAATGGGTTAAAAAGGGGAGAACAAAAAGGGCCACATAGCATAATTGGGGGGTTCCACCACCAATTTGCTTACCTTTGCAGAACAGGCTGATGTTAGGCTTAATGACCCCAGTTGTAGGCAGGACCTTCAAGCATGCCCCTTTACCTCCTCGGTGGGCAGCATTTAACAGAAGTGATGGTGGATACGACCTCAGGGGGGCATGATATACATATGAATGCTGTCTATATTTACATATCAATGCAGCCTGCCTGCGGCTATTTACATATTAATGCCACGGCTATTTAGATATCAATGCAGATTATTTACATGTAAACACAGGGTCTGCAGGTGAGTTATCAGGGCAATAGGGCAGAGCTGACTAGCATTAACAACAGAACTTCACACTGAGATATCGGGACACAGCATGGGACTAAAATTTCAAGGGACAAGAGAATTTAAACTAGGATAGTTGGCAAGTATGAGGCACCTACTTTGGGCCCCACAACAATGATGGGGCCCAGGGCAATTTCTCCTTTTGCCCTGCCTTAAAGACAGGCCTGATTACACACAAAGATAAGAATAAGCCTTTATATTACAGGGCATAGTAAGAAGATAAGAACTAATCACTCACCAGAACTGTGATTTCCTTCTTCTAAATCTCTCCCCTTCTTACTTTCTCTGAAGCCTGATAATACAACACATCAAACAGGATAGCTAATATGATAATACTTAAAGATAACACTCATATTATAATAGTTGTTATAATGGTAGTTTAATGTTTTTCAGCCTAAGGATAACACTTAATATTTGTGCTAGCCATGTTGCATTTTATATACAAATTTAAATATGCACTCACCGGGCACTTTTTTAGGTACACCTGTTCAATTGCTTGGTAACACAAATTGGTAAAGGGCCAATCACATGGCAGCAACTCAATGCATTTAGACATGGTGAAGACGACTTGCTGAAGTTCAAACTGAGCATCAGAATGGAGAAGAAAGGGGATTTAAGTGACTTTGAACGTGCCCAGGTTGTTGGGGCTGGTCTGAGTATTTCAAAAACTGCTGATCCACTGGGATTTTCATGCACAACCATCTCTAGGGCTTACAGAGAATGGTCCAAAAAAGAGAAAATATCCAGTGAGCGGCAGTTGTGTGGATGAAAATGCCTTGTTGATAACAGAGGAGAATGGGCAGACTGGTTCCAGATGATAGAAGGCAAAAGTAACTCAAATAACCAATTGTTACAACCAAGGTATGCAGAATACCATCTCTGAACGCATACACATTGAACCTTGAAGCAGATGGGCTACAAGCAGCAGAAGACCACACCGGGTGTCACTCCTGTTAGCTAAGAACAGGAAACCTAGGCTACAGTTCGCACAGTTCAATTTGACAATTGAAGATTGGAAAAACATTGCCTGGCCTGATGAGTCTCGCTTTCAGGTGCGACATTCAGATGGTAGCGTCAGAATTTAGTGTAAACAACATGAAAGCATGGATCAATCCTGCCTTATATCAACAGTTCAGGCTGGTGGTATAAAATTGTGGGGGATATTTTCTTGGCACACTTTGGGCCCCTTAGTACAAATTGAGCATTGTTTGAATGCTACGGCCTACCTGAGTATTGCTGCTGACCATGTCCATCCCTTTATGACTACAGTGTACCCATCTTCTGATGGCCACTTCCAGTAGGATAATGCACCATTTCACAAAGCTCAAATCATCTCACCACTGGTTTCTTGATCATGACAATGAGTTCACTGTACTCCAGTGTCCTCCACAGTCACCAGATCCCAATCTAATAGAGCAGCTTTGGGAAGTGATGGAACTAAGGATTTGCATCATGGATGTGCAGCCAACAAATCTACAGCAATATGGACCAAAATCTCTGAATTTTTTTTTCCAACACCTTGTTGAATGTATTTTATGAAGAATTAAGGGAGTTCTAAAGGGGTCCAAACTGGTACTAGCAAAGTGTACCTAATAAAGTGGCCAGTGAGTATACACACATATATAATATATATACATATACATATACAGTGGGGACGGAAAGCATTCAGACCCCCTTAAATTTTTCACTCTTTGTTATATTGCAGCCATTTAAGTTCATTTTTTTCCTCATTAATGTACACACAGCACCCCATATTGACAGAAAAACACAGAATTGTTGACATTTTTGCAGATTTATTAAAAAAGAAAAACTGAAATATCACATGGTCCTAAGTATTCAGACCCTTTGCTGTGACACTCATATATTTAATTCAGGTGCTGTCCATTTCTTCTGATCATCCTTGAGATGGTTCTACACCTTCATCTGAGTGCAGCTGTGTTTGATTATACTGATTGGACTTGATTAGGAAAGCCACACACCTGTCTATATAAGACCTTACAGGTCACAGTGCATGTCAGAGCAAATGAGAATCATGAGGTCAAAGGAACTGCCTGAAGAGCTCAGAGACAGAAATGTGGCAAGGCACAGATGTGGCCAAGGTTACAAAAGAAATTTCTGCTGCACTTAAGGTTCCTTAGAGCACAGTGGCCTCCATAATCCTTAAATGGAAGACGTTTGGGGCGACCAGAACTCTTCCTAGAGCTGGTCGTCCGGCCAAACTGAGCTATCGGGGGAAGAAGAGCCTTGGTGAGAGAGGTACAGAAGAACCCAAAGATCACTGTGGCTGAGCTCCAGAGATGCAGTCGGGAGATGGGAGAAAGTTGTAGAAAGTCAACCATCACTGCAGCCCTCCACCAGTCGGGGCTTTATGGCAGCCTCTCCCCAGTGCAAGACACATGAAAGCCTGCATGGAGTTTGCTAAAAAACACCTGAAGGACTCCAAGATGGTGAGAAATAAGATTCTTTGGTCTGATGAGACCAAGATAGAACTTTTTGGCCTTAATTCTAAGCGGTATGCGTGGAGAAAACCAGGCACTGCTCATCACCTGTCCAATACAGTCCCAACAGTGAAGCATGGTGGTGGCAGCATCATACTGTGGGGGTGTTTTTCAGCTGCAGGGACGGGACGACTGGTTGCAATAGAGGGAAAGATGAATGCGGCCAAGTACAGGAATATCCTGGACAAAAACATTCTCCAGAGTGCTCAGGACCTCAGACTGGGCCGAAAGTTTACCTTCCAACAAGACAATGACCCTAAGCACACAGCTAAAATAACGAAGGAGTGGCTTCACAACAACTCTGTGACTGTTCTTGAATAGCCCAGCCAGAGCCCTGACTTAAACGAAATTGAGCATCTCTGGGGAGACCTAAAAATGGCTGTCCACCAACATTTACCATCCAACCTGACAGAACTGGAGAGGATCTGCAAGGAGGAATGGCAGAGGATCCCCAAATCCAGGTGTGAAAAACTTGTTGCATCTTTTACAAAAAGACTCATGGCTTTATTAGATCAAAAGGGTGCTTCTACTAAATACTGAGCAAAGGGTCTGAATACTTAGGACCATGTGATATTTCGTTTTTTCTTTTTTAATAAATCTGCAAAAACGTAAAAAATTCTGTGGTTTTCTGTCAATATGGGGTGCTGTGTGTACATTAACCACTTGCCGACCGCCGCACGATGATGTACGTCGACAGAGCGGCACGGGCAGGCAAAAGGGCTTACCTGTACGTCCCTGCCTGCCCGCGGGTGGGGGGTCCGATCGGACCCCCCCCCCCCGGTGCCTGCGGCGGTCGGCAAATGTCCCCCGGCGATCGGTGGTGAGGGGGAGGCCATCCATTCGTGGCCCCCCCCTCGCGATCGCTCCCAGCCAATGGGATCATTTCCCTGCCTCTGTATTGTACACAGAGGCAGAGGAAATGATGTCATCTCTCCTCGGCTCGGTATTTTCCGTTCCGGGCCGAGGAGAGAAGACTGAACTGTGAGTGCACCAAACACACACACACAGTAGAACATGCCAGACACACATTACACCCCGATCCCCCCCCCGATCGCCCCCCGATCCCCCCCCGATCACACCCCCCCCCCCCTGTCACAAACTGACACCAAGCAGGTTTTTTTTTTTTTCTGATTACTGCATAGTGTCAGTTTGTGACAGTTAGTGTGTTAGGGCAGTGAGTGTTAGGCCCCCTTTAGGTCTAGGGTACCCCCCTAACCCCCCTAATAAAGTTTTAACCCCTTGATCACCCCCCGTCACCAGTGTCGCTAAGCGATCATTTTTCTGATCGCTGTATTAGTGTCGCTGGTGACGCTAGTTAGGGACGTAAATATTTAGGTTCGCCGTCAGCGTTTTATAGCGTTGGGGACCCCCATATACTATCTAATAAATGTTTTAACCCCTTGATTGCCCCCTAGTTAACCCTTTCACCACTGATCACCGTATAACCGTTACGGGTGACGCTGGTTAGTTTGTTTATTTTTTATAGTGTCAGGGCACCCGCCGTTTATTACCGAATAAAGGTTTAGCCCCCTGATCGCCCGGCGGTGATATGCGTTGCCCCAGGCAGCGTCAGATTAGCGCCAGTACCGCTAACACCCACGCACGCAGCATACGCCTCCCTTAGTGGTATAGTATCTGTATGGATCAATATCTGATCCAATCAGATCTATACTAGCGTCCCCAGCAGTTTAGAGTTCCCAAAAACGCAGTGTTAGCGGGATCAGCCCAGATACCCGCTAGCACCTGCGTTTTGCCCCTCCGCCCGGCCCAGCCCACCCAAGTGCAGTATCGATCGATCACTGTCACTTACAAAACACTAAACGCATAACTGCAGCGTTCGCATAGTCAGGCCTGATCCCTGCAATCGCTAACAGTTTTTTTGGTAGCGTTTTGGTGAACTGGCAAGCACCAGCCCCAGGCAGCGTCAGATTAGCGCCAGTACCGCTAACACCCACGCACGCAGCATACGCCTCCCTTAGTGGTATAGTATCTGATCGGATCAATATCTGATCCGATCAGATCTATACTAGCGTCCCCAGCAGTTTAGGGTTCCCACAAATGCAGTGTTAGCGGGATCAGCCCAGATACCTGCTAGCACCTGCATTTTGCCCCTCCGCCCGACCCAGCCAAGCCCACCCAAGTGCAGTATCGATCGATCACTGTCACTTACAAAACACTAAACGCATAACTGCAGCGTTCGCAGAGTCAGGCCTGATCCCTGCGATCGCTAACAGTTTTTTTGGTAGTGTTTTGGTGAACTGGCAAGCACCAGCGGCCTAGTACACCTCGGTCGTAGTCATACCAGCGCTGCAGTAACACTTGGTGACGTGGCGAGTCCCATAAGTGCAGTTCAAGCTGGTGAGGTGGCAAGCACAAGTAGTGTCCCGCTGCCACCAAAAAGACAAACACAGGCCCGTCGTGCCCATAGTGCCCTTCCTGCTGCATTCGCCAATCCTAATTGGGAACCCACCGCTTCTGCAGCGCCCGTACTTCCCCCATTCACATCCCCAACCAAATGCAGTCGGCTGCATGAGAGGCATTTTTATGTCCTCCCGAGTACCCCTACCCAACGAACCCCCCCGAAAAAGATGTCGTGTCTGCAGCAAGCGCGGATATAGACGTGACACCCGCTATTATTGTCCCTCCTGTCCTGACAATCCTGGTCTTTGCATTGGTGAATGTTTTGAACGCTACCATGCACTAGTTGACTATTAGCGTAGGGTACAGCATTGCACATACTAGGCACACTTTCACAGGGTCTCCCAAGATGCCATTGCATTTTGAGAGACCCGAACCTGGAACCGGTTACAGTTATAAAAGTTAGTTACAAAAAAAAGTGTAAAAAAAAAAAAAAAAAAAAAAAAAAAAAACATACAAAAATATAAAATAAAAAAAAAATAGTTGTCGTTTTATTGTTCTTTCTCTCTCTCTATTCTCTCTCTCTATTGTTCTGCTCTTTTTTACCGTATTCTATTCTGCAATGTTTTATTGTTATTATGTTTTATCACGTTTGCTTTTCAGGTATGCAATTTTTTATACCTTACCGTTTACTGTGCTTTATTGTTAACCATTTTTTTGTCTTCAGGTACGCCATTCACGACTTTGAGTGGTTATACCAGAATGATGCCTGCAGGTTTAGGTATCATCTTGGTATCATTCTTTTCAGCCAGCGGTCAGCTTTCATGTAAAAGCAATCCTAGCGGCTAATTAGCCTCTAGACTGCTTTTACAAGCCGTGGGAGGGAATGCCCCCCCCCCCCCCAACGTCTTCCGTGTTTTTCTCTGGCTCTCCTGTCTCAACAGGGAACCTGAAAATGCAGCCGGTGATTCAGCCAGCTGACCATAGAGCTGATCAGAGACCAGAGTGGCTCCAAACATCTCTATGGCCTAAGAAACCGGAAGCTACGAGCATTTTATGACTTAGATTTCGCCGGATGTAAACAGCGCCATTGGGAAATTGGGAAAGCATTTTATCACACCGATCTTGGTGTGGTCAGATGCTTTGAGGGCAGAGGAGAAATCTAGGGTCTAATAGACCCCAATTTTTGCAAAAAAGAGTACCTGTCACTACCTATTGTTATGATAGGGGATATTTACATTCCCTGAGATAACAATAAAATGATTAAAAAAAAAAAATGAAAGGAACAGTTTAAAAATAAGATAAAAAAATAATAATAATAAAGAAAAAAAAAAAAAAGCACCCCTGTCCCCCCTGCTCTCGCGGTAAGGCGAACGCAAGCGTCGGTCTGGCGTCAAATGTAAACAGCAATTGCACCATGCATGTGAGGTATCGCCGCGAAGGTCAGATCGAGGGCAGTAAGTTTAGCAGTAGACCTCCTCTGTAAATCTAAAGTGGTAACCTGTAAAGGCTTTTAAAGGCTTTTAAAAATGTATTTAGTTTGTCGCCACTGCACGTTTGTGCGCAATTTTAAAGCATGTCATGTTTGGTATCCATGTACTCGGCCTAAGATCATCTTTTTTATTTCATCAAACATTTGGGCAATATAGTGTGTTTTAGTGCATTAAAATGTAAAAAAGTGTGTTTTTTCCCCAAAAAATGCGTTTGAAAAATCGCTGCGCAAATACTGTGTGAAAAAAAAAAATGAAACACCCACCATTTTAATCTGTAGGGCATTTGCTTTAAAAAAAATATATAATGTTTGGGGGTTCAAAGTAATTTTCTTGCAAAAAAAAAATATTTTTTTATGTAAACAATAAGTGTCAGAAAGGGCTTTGTCTTCAAGTGGTTAGAAGAGTGGGTGATGTGTGACATAAGCTTCTAGATGTTGTGCATAAAATGCCAGGACAGTTCAAAACCCCCCCAAATGACCCCATTTTGGAAAGTAGACACCCCAAGCTATTTGCTGAGAGTCATGTTGAGTCCATGGAATAATTTATATTGTGACACAAGTTGCGGGAAAGAGACAATTTTTTATTTTTTTTATTTTTTTTTGCACAAAGTTGTCACTAAATGATATATTGCTCAAACATGCCATGGAAATATGTGAAATTACACCCCAAAATACATTCTGTTGCTTCTCCTGAGTACGGGGATACCACATGTGTGAGACTTTTTGGGAGCCTAGCCGCGTACGGGACCCCGAAACCAAGCACCGCCTTCAGGCTTTCTAAGGCCGTAAATTTTTGATTTCACTCTTCACCGCCTATCACAGTTTCGGAGGCCATGGAATGCCCAGGTGGCAAAAAAAACCCCCAAATGACCCCATTTTGGAAAGTAGACACCCCAAGCTATTTGATGAGAGGTATAGTGAGTATTTTGCAGACCTAACTTTTTGTCACAAAGTTTTGAAAATTGAAAAAAAAAAATTTTTTTTCTCGTCTTTCTTTATTTTCAAAAACAAATGAGAGCTGCAAAATACTCACCATGCCTCTCAGAAAATAGCTTGGGGTGTCTACTTTCCAAAATGGGGTCATTTGGGGGGGGGTTTGTGCCACCTGGGCATTCCATGGCCTCCGAAACTGTGATAGGCAGTGAGGAGTAAAATCAAAAATGTACGCCCTTAGAAATCCTGAAGGCGGTGATTGGTTTTCGGGGTCCTGTACGCGGCTAGGCTCCCAAAAAGTCCCACACATGTGGTATCCCCATACTCAGGAGAAGCAGCTAAATGTATTTTGGGGTGCAATTCCACATATGCCCATGGCCTGTGTGAGCAATATATCATTTAGTGACAACTTTGTGCAAAAAAAAAAAAAAAAATTTGTCACTTTCCCGCAACTTGTGTCAAAATTTAAAACATTCCATGGACTCAACATGCCTCAAAGCAAATAGCTTGGGGTGTCTACTTTCCAAAATGGGGTCATTTGGGGGGGGTTTATGTCATCTGGGCATTTTATGGCCTTCAAAACTGTGATAGGTAGTGAGGAGTAAAATCAAAAATGTACGCCCTTAGAAATCCTGAAGGCAGTGATTGGTTTTCGGGGCCCCGTACGCGGCTAGGCTCCCAAAAAGTCCCACACATGTGGTATCCCCGTACTCAGGAGAAGCAGCTAAATGTATTTTGGGGTGCAATTCCACATATGCCCATGGCCTGTGTGAGCAATATATCATTTAGTGACAACTTTTTGTAATTTTTTTTTTTTTTTTTTGTCATTATTCAATCACTTGGGACAAAAAAAATGAATATTCAATGGGCTCAACATGCCTCTCAGCAAATTCCTTGGGGTGTCTACTTTCCAAAATGGGGTCATTTGTGGGGGTTTTGTACTGCCCTGCCATTTTAGCACCTCAAGAAACGACATAGGCAGTCATAAATTAAAGGCTGTGTAAATTCCAGAAAATGTACCCTAGTTTGTAGACGCTATAACTTTTGCGCAAACCAATAAATATACACTTATTGACATTTTTTTTACCAAAGACATGTGGCCGAATACATTTTGGCCTAAATGTATGACTAAAATTGAGTTTATTGGATTTTTTTTAGAACAAAAAGTAGAAAATATCATTTTTTTTCAAAATTTTCGGTCTTTTTCCGTGTATAGCGCAAAAAATAAAAACGGCAGAGGTGATCAATTACCATCAAAAGAAAGCTCTATTTGTGGGAAGAAAAGGACGCAAATTTCGTTTGGGTACAGCATTGCATGACCGCGCAATTAGCAGTTAAAGCGACGCAGTGCCGAATTGTAAAAAGTGCTCTGGTCAGGAAGTGGTTTAATGAGGAAAAAAAATTAACTTAAATGATTTTAGCAAATGGTTGCAATATAACAAAGAGTGAAAAATTTAAGGGGGTATGAATACTTTCCGTCCCCACTGTATATACACACACACACATACACACAATTTAAATAAATTACTGATACTTCTAGAATTATATATTTTCAGTACAAGGATAATGCTTAATAGTTGTGCCTATAAATGAGTTGTCACATAATAAAGAGAAATTATATGTACAGCTACATTTCACCCCATTTTGAAGGTTGGCGGGTCCATAGGGTAAGAGGAAAGCAAGGAAAGCAAGGGTCTTGGGGTTTCCTCTGACTGTGCTGGGGCCTGTTTAAGCTAAAATAAACATAGCCCCCACCTAAGGATGTTCATTTGAATTACAACTTTGCGCTAGAGACCACATAAACTAAGGTGAACCAGACTTTTCTATGTTCTCCCCAATTCAGTGCCCACCACAGGCAAGACTAGAATAACGGAAAATTGTATACTCACCTTTCCGTAATTTTCCTTTCCTGTCGTATCTTCATGGCAGCATACACTTTGGGTTGTGACTCCGCCCCCACAACCTGATAGGACTACATAGCTATAAGTTGTAGAGATGACCCCTGCCCAGTATTCTCCGTATATATATATCTCACCTTAGACGGGTGGGAGATTGTATGCTGCCATGAAGATACGACAGGAAAGGAAAATTACGGAAAGGTGAGTATACAATTTTCCGTTTTCCTGTCGCATCATGGCAGCATACACTTTGGGGAGTAACTCGCAAAGACTGGGTGGGAATTCAAACTAAGTTTATTAATCAAATAATAGAGGAATTGGCCTGGATAACGGATCTTCCGAAATCCACCGTGGATAAGCAGGCGGAATCCACCTTGTAATGAGACATGAAGGTGTTCCTGGAGGACCAGGTAGCCGCTCTGCAAATCGTCTCCGCCGAGACTCTACAATATGCCGCCCAGGAGGTTGCCACTGCCCTGGTGGAGTGTGCCCTTAAGCCCTCAGGTACTTGATGGTTACTCAGTGAGTAAGATCTCTTGATGGTCTTTACTAGCCATGAAGCAATGGTGCGTGAGGATGCCGCTTGACCTCTCCTGAAACCATGTGGGATAATTAGGAGGTTTTCCGACTTTCTGATGGATTTTGTTGCTGAGAGGTATTCTATAACGGTACCCTTAACATCTAGTGGATGAGGGTCTCCCTGATCCGTGCTGAGTGCTGGAAGATTAATCTCCTGATTAAAATGGAAGGATGAGGACACCTTGGGGATGAATCGATCCGAAGGCCTTAGGACTAGCCTGTCTGGAAGAACAACCAAGTATGGTTCGCTAACCATTAGAGCTTGCATCTCTGACACTCGCTTCGCCGATGTTATGGCTATTAGAAATGAAACCTTCAGCGTCAGATCCCAGAGGGATATGCTCTGCATTGGAAAAAAGGGTTCCTTGGATAATGACTCTAGAACAATTGAGAGATCCCAGACCGGGAATGACGGTTTTCTGGGGGGCCTCAGCTTTAGACAGGCCCTCTGAAACTGAACCACCAGAGGCTCTTGCGCCCATTTAACTCCTGTCAAGGCGGACAGGGCCGATACCTGGACCTTCAGGGTGCTTGACCTAAGGCCTTTCTCTAGGCCTGATTGAAGGAACTCCAAGATGTGGGACACCGACGGGGAGGACGAGTCCCAACCTTGCTGGTGGGAGAAGGAGACAAATTTTTCCCAAACTCTTCTGTACGTGATGTTGGTAGTAGGCTTTCTGGCCTGGAGTAAGGTATCCACCACCTTCTGGGAACAGCCCTGCTCTAGGTACCTAGCCCTTTCAGTCTCCAGGCCATCAAGTGTAGCTTCCCCGGGTTCGGGTGAAGAAGATGTCCCTGGGAGAGTAGGTCTGACGTCAATGGGAGAGGCAGAGGCTCTGCCGTGTTCAGCTGCATGAGGGTAGTAAACCATGGCCTCCTCGGCCAGAAAGGGATCACTGCTACCACCAATGCTGTTGACTTCTTGAGCCTCAGGAGGAATCTCGCTATGAGAGGCGTCGGGGGGAAAATGTACCCCAGGTGAAAGTTCCAGGGGTGTTGGAGGCAGTCCGTCCCCTCTGCCGAAGGAAACGGTGTCCTTGATAGGAATCTCTGGCACTTTGTGTTCTCCGGAGTTGCTGCTAGGTCTATCTCTGGAGGACCCCAGGTTCGGGATATGAGAGCATAGGCTTGTGGACTCAGAGACCATTCGTTGTTGGAGTGGAAATTTCTGCTTAGTGAGTCGGCTAAGGTGTTCTGGACTCCCGGGACATAAACCGCCTTTAAGTCCAGTAGATTCAGCTGCGCCCATTCCAGAACAGGACGGACCTCCTGTAACATGGACCTGCTTCTGGTGCCCCCCTGCCTGTTGATGTAGGCAACGGCCACCTTGTTGTCCATCCTTAGGAGGACATGCTTCCTCCTCAAGTGAGAACTGAAGGCCAGGAGAGCCTGGAACGCTGCTCTCATCTCCAGAACGTTCGACACTGTATCCTGTGCCCTGAAAGGCCAACGACCCTGAGCCGCAAGGTCCTGATAGTGGGCTCCCCATCCCTGTAGACTGGCATCTGAGGTCACGGTTTCTTGATAGGGAGTGACTATCTGCCTGCATCTTCCCAAGTTGTGAGGACGTACCCACCACATCAACGATTGCTTTACCTCCTGAGAGATGAGGATTGGTTGGGACATTGATGTGCCCTTCCACTGACGTAGGAAGGAGATCTGGAGAGGCCTCGAATTCCATTGCGCCCATTGGACCATTGGAATGGTGGAAGCCAGGGAGCCCAGGATACTGAGACAGGTCCTGGCCGGGAGCATTGTAGCGGAGATCGCCCTTTTCACCTTCTGGATTAGAGGAGGGATTTTTTCCCCCGGAAGTTCCACCGTATTCTCCCTTGTGTCCAATTCGGCCCCCAGAAAGACCATTCTCTGTGTTGGATGGATGTTGCTCTTCTTCCAATTTATCAGCCACCCTAGGGACTGTAATGTGGAGACCAGGATTTCCCTGTGAAGGACAAGAGAGTCCTGGCTGTGTGAGAGAAGTAGGATGTCGTCCAGGTAATGGTGGACCCTCAGCCCGTTTTCTCTCAGGTGGGCTATTACAGGTAATAGGACTTTTGTAAACGTCCTGGGTGCGGTAGAGATCCCGAACGGAAGGCTTCGGAATTGGAAGTGCCGATGATTTAGGGTAAACCGGAGGAATTTTTGGAACTCGGAATGGATAGGGATATGCAAATACGCGTCCTGGAGGTCGATTGACAGCATCCAATCTCCCAAGTTTATTGCTTGGAGGATTGATTGAAGGCTTTCCATCTTGAATGTTTCCAACCGTATTGACCGGTTGAGGTTTTTTAGGTCCAAGACTGGACGAAGGTCCCCTGATTTCTTTTTCACTAAGAAAAGTGGGGAGTAGAAACCTTTGCCTCTTTGGGATGGTGGTACCTCCACTATTGCTTGTTTCTGAAGCAACTCTTGGATATACTGGACTAGGGATAGTCTTTTCTCTTGAGTGGGAGGAAGTCTGGTTGAGCAGAATTGGTCTCTTGGAGGACGACCTCTGAATGCCCACCTGTGTCCGAAATGAATGGTGGACACCGTCCATGGGTCTTTTATCATTCCCGCCCAGACCAACTTGAACTTTGTGAGTCTGGCCCCCACTACCGCTGGTTGGGCGGGCGAACCTTCAAAAGGACTTCTGGTCATTGGAGGCAGGGGTCTTGGGTTTCTGGAACTTAAGGAAGGACGTCTGGGGGTTCTTCCAGCTCCTTCTGTATTCCTTCCCGGGTCTATAGGATTTCGCATCCCTATATCTTTCCGGAAGGTTACGTTTAAAGGGAGGTGGCCTTTGTTGCTTCGGCCTTCTGTCCGATGGTATGAGACCCGACTTCCCGCCTGTTACTTTAGAGATTGCGGTATCCAGCTTTGCTCCAAAGAGGTTCACCCCATCATATGGAATCCTGCACCAGTTTGACTTTGAGGCGGGGTCAGCCGACCAAGGTTTAAGCCATAGCGCCCTTCTGGCCATTACAGAGGCTAACATGGACCTTGATGTGGATCTGATGGTATCTACGGAAGCCTCCGCCACGAAATCTCCCGCAAGGCTAAGTTCTTGTAAGGCCTTAGTGATCTGTTCCTGATCTGCGCCCTCAGTGACGAGCCTCGCTGTAGCTGAGGACCAGCTGGAGATAGCTTTCCCAACCGCCGCTAATGCCACCGCTGGCCTGCAGGCGCCTCCTGCGAACAGGTAAGCTCTCTTAAGGTCTGTATCCACCTTCCTGTCAAGCACGTCTCTGAACGTTACTGCATCTTCAATGGGGAGCGTCACGTGCCTGGCTAGACGCATCAAAGATGCATCCACTACTGGAGGAGAAAGTAAAGGAGATACTTTGGGTTCCTTGAGAGGGTACAGTTTGGTGAGTCTGTTGGACAGACTGAACTTCTTTTCTGGATTCTGCCACTCCTCCTTAATGAGCTCTTCTAACTCGTCGATGAATGGGAAAGCCTCCGGAACCTTCTTGAGGTTTGGGAAATATTTTCTCTGTTTAGGCTGTGTCTCCTCAAGCTCCTCCCAGTTAATCGCTTCCTTAACCGATCTGATGAACGGTTCTATGAGCGCGAAATCAAAGCCAGCTGAAGCTTCCGGCTCCTCATCATCCGACGGTAGGTCTTGCTCTCTTGATGCACTGGGAATGGTGGGTGAGGTGCTATAGGTCGTAAACTCCACATCAGGAGTTGAGACCTGGGGAGTAGAGACTCCAGTGGGTTCTATGGAATCCGGCTCTTTCTGCCTGGTGGCTTCATCTATGCACTTGCGGCAGGCTAGTTTGTCTGGGAGGGCCGTGGCCCCACATACCCAGCAAGCGTTCCCGGCTGGACGGGAAGGATGCGTAGAGGATTGGTGTCCTCGAGCAGGGGATCTTCTGCGGTGGGAACGGCTATGCCTTGAGTGGGATCGACTCCGTCTGCGACTCCCCTTGCGGCCTGAGCGGCTTCTTCCGCGTGAGCGGCTGCGTCTATGGCCGGAGCGGCTTCTCCTGTGCGAAGATTCTCTTCGTGATTTAGATGATCTTGCGGACCTGACAGGGCTGACCAATTAGGTAGCATTAGTACGGTCCTGCTCTCTTTTTCAATCTTCTCTACTTACCGCTGGAATCCCCCCCCCTTACCTATTAGGCTGGTGGTGATCTGCTGGGGCAGCGGCCTCCATAGGAGAAGAAGGTGAATACCTGAGAAAGGTATAGGAAGGTAAGAGCATGCAGCCAGGTCCCAAAAAACAGTGTATAAGTATTAGACACTTACCCAGAGGGAGAGGGTAGCTTTAGGAATGCAGAAGTTCAAAACAGCAGCAGTCAGAAGTCTTCCAGGGAGCAAGGAGAGCTCAGAAATGACAAACAGGGCTTTTAAATCTGCCGCCATGGCCGCCGAGGTCACGACCCGCTCGCACATGCGCAGTAGCGGCGCGATGCGCCCGGCGCCATCTTGGAAACTGGCAAAATCGAAAGGACGCCCTGACGGCGCGCACTGCGCATGCGCGGAAGTGCCGAGACGCTCGGGAAGCCTGTAGGGAGGCACAGAGGGACCACAGAGCCCAGCATAGAGGGAAAAAGACCAAAAGTGAGAAAAAGAGGCATGGCGACCGCTGCACAACAACTAAGCCTGTTTAAGGCTTATATCAGACCGCAACATACCCCCGAGATCACCAGAGCGGGGCTCCTTCCATCTAGCTCGTTTAGAGGCTGTACAGGTAAGGACTTCCACCCAGGAGAGGCTAGAACCTGGCTGGGGCGAATTCGGTAAGGGGGTGCTTCTGATATGTTCAGTCCTTCAGGTGAGGAAAAATAAGAGAATACTGGGCAGGGGTCATCTCTACAACTTATAGCTATGTAGTCCTATCAGGTTGTGGGGGCGGAGTCACAACCCAAAGTGTATGCTGCCATGATGCGACAGGAAACAATGTTAATGAACTTGCTGAAGTGCAATGTGAATACTCAATGCACCAGTGTTTGCCAGGTATAAGGAACACAATGTGGTTGATTTACTAAAACCAGAGACTGCAAAATCTGGTGCAGCTGTCCTCTGAAACCAATCAGCCTCCAGGTTTTAGCTTAGACTCACATTGCTTCTGGTTAGAAATCGTGGGAGTTCAGCTGAACTTCGGCAGTCTGACTTCGGGGGCGATTTGACAGACATCTGTGCGGGTTCATGCACAGCTGTCTATACAAATCGCCCCCCCGAAGTCATCAAAAGTAGTACAGGAACTACTTTTGGGGATCGGTACAGCAGTGCAAAGCTGGCGCCGCACTGATTCGGACTGTGCCATTGCCGGCAATAGCTGCTGATTTGTGAACCTAGGCTCATTGTCACAGCTTAATTGAACAAGCTGAAGTTAGAAGCTGATTAGCTACCATGCACAGCTGTACCAGATTTTGCACTCTCCAGTCCTAGTAAATCAACCCCCTTGGGGTCTTTTTTTAAATTAATATTTGCACTCAAGATTCACACAACTTACACCTAGGATTCCCACTAGCACCATGAGCTGTGGATTTAGTAATGATTGGCAGGGGTTCCCTGAGACCTGAAAGTTATTTCAAGGGTTCCCCGCTGTTAAATAGGTTGAAAAAGGCTGCCACTATGGAATGTCCTCCTGTAAAGCTCACTCATTAAGCATATGAATGTTTTTTTTTCACATAGAATTTGACTTATTTTAAAAACAGAATTTGTAGAGTTCCAAACAAGATAAAAAAAAAACTTTGATGGTGAAAGTTTTTAAGTATTAAATCAAACACCATCTGCTGTGTCTAGCAAAAATTGTGAAAGTGTTAATGCAATCTGAATGCCAGTATACAGGTTTAGGGTGCCTAGTGTGGTTAGTAGGTCTTGCTGTGAAATTTCAAAATCTACTATCCATTGAGCTACCACTAACAGAAGGTTAACTACTTGCCTACTGGACACTTTTACCCCCTTCCTGCCTAGGCCTATTTTTAGCTTTCAGCGCTGTTGCACATTGAATGACAATTGCGCGGTCATGCAACACTGTATCCAAACTAAATATTTTTCACACAAATTCTTTTGGTGGTATTTAATCACCACTAGGTTTTTTACTTTTTGCTAAATAAACAGATACAGACCAAAAATTTTGAAAAAACAAAAACCTTTTCATAATTTGTTATAAAATTTTGCAAACAGGTAAAGTTTCTCTTTCACTTGATGTGTGCTAATAAGGCTGCACTAATGAGACAGCATTGATAGGCTGCACTGTGGGGCACTGATGAGACAGCACTGGTGGGCATTGAGGGGCACTGATAGGTGACACTGATGGGCACTGATTGGCAGCATTGGTGGGCACCGATTGGCAACACTAGTGGGACTGTTGGGACTGTACTGATATTCAGGGCACTGATAACCAGTTCCCTGATCATCAGTGTACATGTCCCTTTTACACAAGCCGGTTATCGGCCCTCTTCTTCTTGGTAAAGAGTGCTGATAGCCGGCTTCTGTTTACCTCCGTGACCAGCTGTGATTGGACACAGTTGATCACGTGGTAAAGAGCCGCTGATTGGCACTTTACCTCAATCTGTGATCAGCAGTGTCCCAAGGACACCCCTGCTGAGGGGTGTGGCAGGCGCGATCACTGGAGGCCGTCATATGGCCTCCCAGAACTGGACGACTGCGCTGTAGTGGAACTTTACCCATAACAGCTTGATGAAAAATAATGTTCTTCAGCAAGGAATATACATTCCACATCAATAATCATGCTACCAAAATCAGTGTGTGCTGTAAATTGCCTCCAGCATTGTTACTGTTTCTTCTTACTGGAGGCTGGCATTTTGCTAAAGCCCAGAGCCCCTGAACAGCAGTGAATCTTTAGGCTGTCAGTAAAAAGGCCTCTACAAATTCGGCACAGTGCAGAACAGGTGAGACAGTGTATTATGGGATTTTAAACGGTATAGGTACTGATTTTTTATGTTTTACATAGCTATACCTGCAAAAGCGGCCAGCCTGAAGTGATCCAGCAAGACTTAATTTTCTGACTAAAGTTCCACTTTAAAGTCAACTCAAAACTTGGGTGACTGGTGCCATCTGGGACAAGAAGTGAGGAGACAGGTGAGAAGCTCAGGCAGCTTTTTTTGCTGTCTGTGAACCTATGCTGAGATGTCCCCTTATTTCTAATCTCATTTAAAGTGTTTGTTAACTCAGATATAACACTCAATACCAGCCCCTCTATTAGAGCCTGGCATAGCACACTGTAGAAGTCTTTTATAAAAATGAGCATTGTAAGTACCTGTGTAGCGCTTGGTTGCTACTAGTAACTAACATCCAACATGTCACCCTGCTGCCAGACCTTGAGGGAAAGGAAATATGGGATGTCCATAGAACAATTGCTTTGCCATCATATTTAAGAATTAGAATGAAAGGTTGAGCCATGAAGTACTGATGTACACATAATATCTACAGGCACTTCCCCTGCATAGCACTATGCAGACTATTCTCTTCCTCTGCGTATCTTCTGCAGACTGTTGCTCCCAGGACTTCCACCCTCCTGCACAAACTTCCACTGTAGATCATTACTCTTCCAGTCACATCATCCTCAAAAGAGACCACTCTGAACAGTCTCAGTTGCTGGCTAGAATTGGTTGCACTGTTACTAGGCCAGAGGTCTGCAGTACCTCTCCCTAGCGGCCTAGTAATTTAGTAGCATGTGCTGATTGGTGGACTACTGCTCCCAGCTAGTCCGGCCTGCAAGTCTTGTGCCCTCAGGTCACAGCGATTTGACACTTTCCCCACAGTCTCCCCTCTGGCCTCGCACCCAGCTCCCCTGGCATGCCTCATCCAGAACTCCACTGTGGTCCACTCACCGACCTTCTTCTGCCCCGAGTCCATGATGGAGAACTTTAACTGGATATCCGTTCCGGCAGCTTCTCCAGCCCCTCTGTTCCAGAACACTTCATCCATGACCGTGTAAAGATGAAGCTTCCTTCCAGCTCTCTCGGGCTCCTCCACTAGGCCTCGCACCCCTCCCCCCCAGATGGGGATGGGGCCCCTGCTGTTGCCTAGTACTCCTTTCTCCACGTCTCCCGGCTGACAACCCCTCCTCCAGTGGGCTGTTACCCCAGCTTATATGGGAGGCCTGCCCCCTGCCAATTCCAGTTGGGGATTGGTCAGAGCTCCGCACATGAGCTGCCTGCCACTCCAGTCCTAGGCCCTGCCCCTCTTCCAGATCATTCTTCCTGGAAGCAGGGGAGGCACCTCAGAACTAAAGCACAGGTAGTCACACCCACTTCTGCACTAGCCACTCCCTGCCCCTCAGATCAAAACAAGCAGGCACAGCCTGAAGCATAGGCCTGCCCAAATTTACCTGCGCTAACTGTTTTCCTCACAAAATCCTCACTCTAGCACCTACCTATGGTAGAGGGTGCTACACCTGTTTAGAGTGATCTTCAGGCCGGTCACATGACTCGCGACCACTGTATACATCCGATGAATGGCTTCTGCAGGAGGGGCCGAGATCTCCCTCTAATGTCTGATCACATGGCCACTCAGCCCCTCCTGCAGTAGCCCTGGAAACTGGCTCGTGCTAAATCGGTATTTACAATGTTCGTTTATTTGTACTAATAGCGACAGGGATGGGGGGCAGAGACAGAGACAGCGAACTGACAGGCAGGGAGGAGGGGGTGAGGGGAAGAGAGGAGAGAAGAGAGGACAGCTGCGGATGACCAAGTGATGTACGCTGACCATGGTGGTCAGGGCTCAGCAGCCCTGATTTAAGTGGTCAGCACAGAGAGGGGGATACAGGAAGTGGCAGGTTCAGGCAGTTTTTTTTTTACAGTTTAGAGAGGGGCAGATTACACAGATTACACAAGCACTGTGCTGTTTAATCTGCTTTAAGGGACCAGGATCTGTATTTTTTATTTTGGGTTAACAAACACTTTAAGTGAATTAATATCTCCCCAACAGGGTTTAATATTTTTAAAAAAACGTTGTGTATTTGTTTTACTAGAAACTGTCAAATAACATCAGTGATTCATTGACGTGCAGAGCTGTAAACTGAGTAGAAACAAACTTCAACAGTTGAACACCTTGAACAATTTATGTTGTTTTTTTTCTTCTACACTTCTCCTTAACAGTTCAGTCCTTCTAATAAGAATAATTTAACAAACGTCACTTTCTAAAAAAAAAAATGAACATTATAGAAAAAAGCAAGACTGTTTTTAACACTGTGCAAAGTAGACATATACTGTACCTATAGAGATATAAGCATATTTACACAGTGTCAAAATATTTAAGTCAGTGTAGCACCAATAAAACACAATATTCTAATGCCGCGTACACACAGTCGGACTTTTCGTCTACAAAAGTCCGACGGACGCCGACGGACAAAATACGGCTTACAATCTGATCGTGTGTGGGCTTCCCCGGACTTTCAGCTGACTTTTCCAGCCGCAAATCTGACGGACTTTAGATTTGAAACATGCTTCAAATCTTTACATCGTAACTACGCCGGACCCAGAAATCCGCTCGTCTGTATGCTAGTCCGACGGACAAAAACCCACGCTAGGGCAGCTATTGGTTACTGGCTATCAACTTCCTTATTTCAGTCCGGTGTACGTCATTACGTACGGATCCGTCGGACTTTTGTGTGATCGTATGTAGGCAAGTCCGTTTGCTAGAAAGTCTGCCGCAAGTCAGCCGCAAGTCCGCCAAAAGTCCGTCGAAAGTCTGTCGGACTTTTGTAGACGAAAAGTCCGACCGTGTGTACGCGGCATTAGGCCAAGTACAGGCGATCAGAAAATTGGACAAATAATACCGCTTTCGAAGCAATTATACGATAATCTGATCATTAGTACACAGCTTTCGAAAGCCGATTCTGACAGTTCATCTGAAATTATCCAAAGGGACGAACACAAAAATATTTCTCGTACAATTTGCGTTTAATCAGCACTATGTTCGTCTGAAAAATAATCAGAAGAGCAAGCCCATAAATGCTTGGATATGAAAGAATACATTACAATACACTATAACACAGTACATCACTTCAGAAGTTGTATTCTACCATACGAGAATTTTCACAAGTCGAGTAACCTCTTCACTTCGTTTAGTAGCAGTAAAACACAGCAATGCTTTGTAAAAGGGCTTATTCTACCACAAGATTATTATGAGAGTGACAAAACTTTGTGCCTACAGCTTCTAATGATGAAAATCTGGCCCTGAATTGCATATATATAAAAAAAGAAATATAAAGTACTCACATAGACAGTAGATACACAGGTAAAATGGCAGCAGAGGGAAACAAAGGATTCCAAGTAATACGTTCTGCCACGGCTTGAAACGTTGATGAAGTGCCATGGTGTTTGTCACCCAGCTTTAACTAGGTTCTCCCTTCTATCTATATTCCTACAGTTTAAACCACAGTTCAGGTTTATGTATAGATATGATATCCTTGAAACACCGTGCAGACATAAAACCAATAAAATGACCTTTGGATAAATTGTTCACTTCCTAGACATCCTCTTTTACAGCTCCAGTACTGATAACCCCAATGCAAGATAAAATGTTGAGTAACATTGTAAAAGCTTACAGCAATGTTTCTCAATTCCAGTCCTCAAGGCGCCCCGACAGGTCATGTTTTCAGGCTTACCATTATTTTGCACAGGTGATTTGATCAGTTTCACTCTCTTAGTAATTACCACAGCTGTTTCATCTGAGGGAAATCCTGAAAACATAAACTGCTGGGGCGCCTTGAGGACTGGAGTTGAGAAACACTGGCTTACAGTATTAACATTTTCTTATAAGAAAAAAAAAATACACAATCTTAAATTTACGCCAGTTCTTATCTAACTTCCTGTGCACATTTTACAACAAAAAGGATTAAAGTATATGTAAGACCCCTTTCACACTGGGGTGTGGGCGCCGTTGGCAGTAAAGCGCCGCAATTTTTAGTGGCACTTTACTGTCGTTTTTGTGGGGGTTTTCGGCTGCTAGCGGGGCAGTTTTAACCCTTGCTAGCGGCCGAAAAAGGGTTAAAACGACCCGCAAAGCGCCCCTGCAGCAACGCTTTGCCGGCGGTTCTGCAGGGGTGCCCATTAATTTTTCTCTTTTTAAATCAGCAGCTTTCATTAATATAAATAGATGATTGTGCCATGAAGGATTCATTTTCCCTAATATAAGCACTTCCTGTTATATTATGACAACGCTCCATCTCTGTCACACCGCCAAAGCACCCACCATGAAAAATGCCAAGCAGCCATTGCCGCAGTGCATGCATGTAGACAGGTATTGGGTGCAAAGGTGCTGCAAGAGCATGACAGGGTAAAAAAAAAAGGAAAATAGTATTGAATTTGAAAAATGGCAATTCTTTATGATACACTGTTCTTTAGCACATGCAATGTCATTTAGTTCTGGTTTATATCTAGTTTACTTAAATGCATTGCACCATAGCCATTGGTTTCAAGTCCTGTTTTATTTTATTTTTTTCATTTATAAGGAACTGTGTAACCATTACATTTACTTCTCCAACATGTGTGAGCACTAGGGATGAGCTTCGTGTTCGAGTCGAACCCATGTTCGACTCGAACATCGGCTGTTCGACCGTCCGTCGAATTGCGAACGATATGGGCCGTTCGCGCCAAATTCGTGTGGCGCGTCACGGCCCATAATTCACTGCGGCATCGCAGTGCATTGCTGGCTGATGATTGGCCAAGCATGCACTATGACCCGCATGCTTGGCCAATCACAGCGCCGCCTGAACAGAGAGCCGTAATTGGCCAAAGCCAAGGAGGCTTTGGCCAATTATGGCTCAGGGGATTTAGTACACGCCCCACACTATATAAGGCCGCCTGCACGGCGGCCCTGTGTAGTGTGTGTTCCGGCGTTGAAAGAGATAGACAGAGAGACAGTGTTTGATTTGAGTTAGATAGATTAGGCAGAACAGTCAGTCAGTTAGCTGCACTTACAGTGTATTGTGTATATATATGCATCCCAGGTGTTGCATATATATATATACACTGTATTCAGTTTAGCTAGATCCGTTCCTGTTATCTTCTATCTAGACTATTTACATTCAGTGCAGTGTGTCCTGCTCACAGTGTTCAGCTAGATCCGTTCCTGCTATTTACATTCAGTACAGTGCTTCCTGCTCACAGTGTTCAGCTAGATCCGTTCCTGCTATTTACATTCAGTGCAGTGCGTGCTGCTCACAGTGTTCAGCTAGATCCGTTCCTGCTATTTACATTCAGTGCAGTGCGTGCTGCTCACAGTGTTCAGCTAGATCCGTTCCTGCTATTTACATTCAGTGCAGTGCGTCCTGCTCACAGTGTTCAGCTAGATCCGTTCCTGCTATTTACATTCAGTGCAGTGCGTCCTGCTCACAGTGTTCAGCTAGATCCGTTCCTGCTATTTACATTCAGTGCAGTGCGTGCTGCTCACAGTGTTCAGCTAGATCCGTTCCTGCTATTTACATTCAGTGCAGTGCGTCCTGCTCACAGTGTTCAGCTAGATCCGTTCCTGTTATCTTCCTACTGACAGGCAGGCTTGTCTGGTTACAGTATATAAAGCTACCTGAAGAAAATTACAGGTGTTCTTTTTGATCCTATTAGTACCACGGTCAGGCAGCTAGACTATTTACATTTAGTACAGTGTGTCCTGCTCACAGTGTTCAGCTAGATCCGTTCCTGTTATTTACATTCAGTGCAGTGTGTCCTGCTCACAGTGTTCAGCTAGATCCGTTCCTGCTATTTACATTCAGTACAGTGCGTGCTGCTCACAGTGTTCAGCTAGATCCGTTCCTGCTATATACATTTAGTGCAGTACGTCCTGCTCACAGTGTTCAGCTAGATCCGTTCCTGTTATCTTCCTACTGACAGGCAGGCTTGTCTGGTTACAGTATATAAAGCTACCTGAAGAAAATTACAGGTGTTCTTTTTGATCCTATTAGTACCACGGTCAGGCAGCTAGACTATTTACATTTAGTACAGTGTGTCCTGCTCACAGTGTTCAGCTAGATCCGTTCCTGTTATTTACATTCAGTGCAGTGCGTCCTGCTCACAGTGTTCAGCTAGATCCGTTCCTGCTATTTACATTCAGTGCAGTGCGTCCTGCTCACAGTGTTCAGCTAGATCCGTTCCTGCTATTTACATTCAGTGCAGTGCGTGCTGCTCACAGTGTTCAGCTAGATCCGTTCCTGCTATTTACATTCAGTGCAGTGCGTCCTGCTCACAGTGTTCAGCTAGATCCGTTCCTGTTATCTTTCTACTGACAGGCAGGCTTGTCTGGTTACAGTATATAAAGCTACCTAAAGAAAATTACAGGTGTTCTTTTTGATCCTATTAGTACCACGGTCAGGCAGCTAGACTATTTACATTTAGTACAGTGTGTCCTGCTCACAGTGTTCAGCTAGATCCGTTCCTGTTATTTACATTCAGTGCAGTGTGTCCTGCTCACAGTGTTCAGCTAGATCCGTTCCTGCTATTTACATTCAGTACAGTGCGTCCTGCTCACAGTGTTCAGCTAGATCCGTTCCTGCTATTTACATTCAGTGCAGTGCGTGCTGCTCACAGTGTTCAGCTAGATCCGTTCCTGCTATATACATTTAGTGCAGTACGTCCTGCTCACAGTGTTCAGCTAGATCCGTTCCTGTTATCTTCCTACTGACAGGCAGGCTTGTCTGGTTACAGTATATAAAGCTACCTGAAGAAAATTACAGGTGTTCTATCCCAGCTTAGTGCAGCTACAGGCCATTAGTATGTCTGGAAGGCCAAGAAGGAGAGGCAGACAGTCACAAGCCAATAAGAGAGGGCAAGCAGGCTCTGTGTCTAGTGCTGGTCGTGGAGACGGTGCATCCTCATCAGCACGTGGCCATGGGACACGCTTGGCCTTTTTTTCGGCAGCTGGCCGTGTTGAGCCGCAACATGCGGAAGACTTGGTCGAGTGGATGACCAAGCCGTCCTCATCCTCCTCATCCTCTCTCACCCATGCCCAGGGTGCTTTGTCTGGCAAAGCAGCGGCCTCTTCCCTCAGCTCAATGTCATCAGTGACTCCTTCCCTAGCCCCACCATGTCCTCCTGAGGATTCCCTCGAACTGTTTGACCACAGTGTTGGGTACATGCTCCAGGAGGATGCCCAGCGTTTGGAAGGCTCTGATGATGATACTGAGCTCAATGAAGGCAGTAACATGAGCACGGACAGAGGGGGTGCCCAAGAAGGACAGCAATCTGGCAGTCATGCTCCCCCTGCTGCAGCATACTGCCAGGTTTGCTCCAGTGATGAGGAGGGAGGGGATGATGAGGTCACTGACTCAACGTGGGTGCCTGATAGGAGAGAGGAGGAGGAGGAGGAGGAGGAGGAGGTGGCACATCACCAACTAGGCAGGATGCCCTCCAGGGGCCAGCCTAAGGGCAGCACATTGACTGCATCACACCCCAAAGCTCCACATGTGCAGGGCGCTGCAGTCTCTGCGCGTTATTCAAAAAGTTCTTTGGTGTGGGCCTTTTTTGAGACGAGTGCATCAGATCGCACCGCTGCTATTTGCAATATATGTCTCAAGCGTATCTCGCGTGGCCAAAACATCTCCCGCTTGGGTACCACATGCTTGACCAGACATATGTTGACCTGCCATGCAGTTCGTTGGCAAGCGTATCTAAAAGACCCACACCAAAGAACAAAGACGATCTCTCCTTGCTCCTCATCAGCTGAGATTTCCAACCCCACTAGACCTTCAGTCCTCTCTGCGACCTGCAGTGAGAGGAATGAAGGTGTAGAATTAGGTGTGTCACAGCCAAGTACTTATGGGCAATCTGCTTTTGGTACACCGACGTCAGATTGTACCAGGCAAATTTCCCTGCCCCAGCTGCTGCACCGCCGAAAGAAGTTTGCTCCCAGCCATCCACATGCCCAGCGGTTGAATGCTAGCTTGGCAAAATTGCTAGCACTTCAACTGCTGCCTTTTCAGTTGGTAGACTCTGCCCCCTTCCGTGAGTTTGTGGAATGTGCGGTTCCTCAGTGGCAGGTACCCAAACGCCACTTTTTCTCACGGAAGGCGATTCCGGCTCTCTACCGGCATGTGGAAGGCAATGTCCATGCCTCGCTGGACAGGGCGGTCAGCGGTAAGGTGCATATTACCGCTGACTCATGGTCCAGCAGGCATGGACAGGGACGTTACTTAAGTTTCACGGCGCATTGGGTGACTCTGCTGGCAGCTGGGAAGGATGCAGGACAAGGTGCAGTAGTGTTGGAGGTTGTTCCGCCACCACGCCTCCAAAATGCTGATTGTGACACACCTCTCTCCTCCACCCCCTCCTCTTCTTCTTCCTCCATGGCCTCTTCCTCGGAACCAGCGGTGCTCCGTAGGCGTTCAAGGGGCTACGCAAGTACGCAGGCCAAAAGATGCCATGCGGTGCTTGAGCTGGTGTGCTTGGGGGACAGGAGCCACACTGGGGCAGAGGTTCTGTCAGCTCTGCAGGGGCAGGTTCAGAGGTGGTTGACGCCACGCCAACTTAAGGCAGGAATGGTGGTTTGCGACAATGGCACCAACCTCCTCTCTGCCCTCCGACAGGGACAACTGACCCATGTGCCCTGTTTGGCTCACGTCCTTAACTTGGTGGTGCAGCGGTTCTTGGGCAGGTACCCGGGCTTACAGGATGTCCTGAGGCAGGCCAGGAAAGTCTGTGTGCATTTCCGCCGGTCATATAATGCCAGTGCTCGGCTGACGGACCTCCAAAAGGAGTTTAACCTGCCCAAGAACCGCCTAATCTGTGACATGCCCACCAGGTGGAACTCGACGTTGGCCATGCTGCAGCGGCTGCACACGCAGCAGAGGGCCATCAATGAGTACCTGTGCGACTATGGCACCAGGACAGGGTCAGGGGACCTTGGTTTTTTTTCCCCACGCCAGTGGGCCATGATCAGGGATGCATGCACTGTCCTGTCACCATTCGAGGAGGCCACGAGGATGGTGAGCACTGACAGTGCATGCATCAGTGACACTGTCCCCCTTGTCCACCTGTTGGAGCACACGCTGCGTGGGATAATGGACAGGGCACTTGAGGCAGAACAGAGGCAGGAAGAGGAGGACTTCCTTAGCTCTCAAGGCCCCCTTTATCCAGACAGTGTTCCTGCGTGCCCGCCGATCACACAGGAAGAGGACGAGGAGGAGGAGGAGGAGGAGGAGGAAGATTGTGTCAGTATGGAGGTGGAGCCTGGCACTCAGCATCAGCAGTCTTTAAGGGATCAGTCCCAAGGAACACATGGACTTGTACGTGGCTGGGAGGAGGTGGCTGCGGACGTTGTTGTCCTTAGTGACCCAGAGGACTCCGGACCGAATGCCTCAGCAAACCTACGCTGCATGGCCTCCCTGATCCTGCAAAGCCTGCGTAAGGATCCTCGTATTCGTGGTATCAAGGAGAAGGACCAATACTGGCTGGCAACCCTCCTTGATCCACGTTACAAGGGTAAGGTTGCGGACCTTATCTTGCCATCGCAGAGGGAGCAGAGGATGAAACATCTTCGGGAGGCCTTGCAGAAAGGTCTGTGCAACGCGTTCCCAGAGACTGGGAGGTTACAAACTCCTGTTTCTGGACAACGTGTTGCTGAGGCTTCGGTCAGTCAAAGAAGGAGCGGTGGAGAAGGTGGCCGTCTGACCGATGCGTTCAGACAATTTTTTGGTCCGCAGCCCCAAGGTATGATCGGTTCCAGCAACCATCGCCAGCGTCTGTTTTACATGGTGCAGGAATACCTAGGGGCAAGATCAGACTTGGACACCTTTCCCACCGAAAATCCTCTGGGTTACTGGGTCTTGAGGATGGATCACTGGCCAGAGCTTGCACAGTATGCAATTGAGCTACTGGCCTGTCCTGCATCCAGCGTTCTTTCGGAACGCACATTCAGTGCTGCTGGAGGCGTGGTAACCGATCACAGGGTGCGTCTGTCCACCGACTCGGTCGATCGGCTGACCTTCATAAAAATGAATCAGTCTTGGATCACCACCAGCTACCAAGCACCTGATGCAGATGTAACCGAATAATTTTTTTTGAAATCTCAGATCCCTTCAAAGACTGCCTATGCTGATGCTGAGTGACTATCCCTGAGTAATTATCCTCTTCCTCCTCAATCATCACGCTGATAGCTTGTAAGAACATTTTTGGTTCTGGGCGCCACCACCAGTGCCTAAGGCACAATTTTTCAGCCCCTGTTTAACAGGGGCGTGTAATTACAATTTTTGATGTAATACTTTGCAGCAGGGCTCGTTCCTGCATTCCAACTAGAGTGTCTGTGAGGGGTTGCAGTGTTGTGGCACCAGCACCAGTGCCTAAGACCCAATTTTTCTGCCCCTGTCTAACAGGGGCGTGTAATTACAATTTTTGATGCAATACTTTGCAGCAGGGCTTGTTCCTGCATTCCAACTAGAGTGTCTGTGAGGGGTTGCAGTGTTGTGGCACCAGCACCAGTGCCTAAGACCCAATTTTTCTGCCCCTGTCTAACAGGGGCGTGTAATTACAATTTTTGATGCAATACTTTGCAGCAGGGCTTGTTCCTGCGTTTCAACTAGAGTGTCTGTGAGGGGTTGCAGTGTTGTGGCACCAGCACCAGTGCCTAAGACCCAATTTTTCAGCCCCTGTCTAACAGGGGCGTGTAATTACAATTTTTGATGCAATACTTTGCAGCAGGGCTTGTTCCTGCGTTTCAACTAGAGTGTCTGTGAGGGGTTGCAGTGTTGTGGCACCAGCACCAGTGCCTAAGGCCTAATTTTTCAGCTCCTGTTCAACAGGGGCATGTAATTACAATTCTTGATCTAATATTTCACAGCAGGGCCCTGTGAGGGCTTACAGTGTTTTGGCCACAGCAACACCTAAGGCCCAAATTTCTGCTGAGTATATAGGGCAGGACCCTACTTTCAAACATCTAACTTACAAACGACTCCTACTTGCAAACGGAAGGAGACAACAGGAAGTGAGATGAAATCTACCCCTAAGGAAGGGAAATTCTCTCCTGTAAGAGTTAATATGGGAAAACAATTTTTCCTTTCCACTGATGCTTTCCAATCCTTGTTCCACAAAAAAACCCAAATTTTCAAAAAACATTTTTCATTGGGACAAAAAAGTGAGGTGAAATCTTCTGAAGAGGAGGAAAGACGCAAAACAAATGTCACAGGGGTGATAACCCTTCCCTATGTTTTCCAAAAAGCTTAGAAAAGATTTTTTGGCTGGAGCTAAACACATTAAAAATGTTCAAAATTACAAACAGATTCTACTTAACAACAAACCTACAGTCCCTGTCTTGTTTGCACCGCCTGTATACTGCTGTTCAGAGTATATAGGGACCTTTCCTTATTTTAATTTGGGTGCGGGGTTCCCCTTAATATCCATACAAGACCCAAAGGGCCTGGTAATGGACTGGGGGGTACCCATGCCGTTTGTCTCACTGATTTTCATCCATATTGCCATGACCCGACATGACATTAAACCCGCAAGCAGTTTTAAATGAGATTTTTTCCTTTAAAAATGACATTTGGTGCAGGGACTGTTCTAAACATGGGAAACACGCGTCACTTTACAGGCATACTATAGACACCCCCCAGGTACGATATTTAAAGGAATATTTCACTTTTTTTTTTTTACTTTAAGCATCATTAAAATCACTGCTCCCGAAAAAACGGCCGTTTTTAAAAGTTTTTTTTGCATTGATACATGTCCCCTGGGGTAGGACCCGGGTCCCCAAACCCTTTTTAGGACAATACCATGCAAATTAGCCTTTAAAATGAGCACTTTTGATTTCGAACGTTCGAGTCCCATAGACGTCAATGGGGTTCTAACGTTCGTGCGAACTTGCGGTCCGTTCGCGGGTTCTGGTGCGAACCGAACCGGGGGGTGTTCGGCTCATCCCTAGTGAGCACCCACCATCAACCTACGGCTGTTGTTAGTAACATCACAGCAGGAAAACTAGAATCTGATCTCCCTTCAACTGCCATTTGTAATGAGCAAGATGATCTGTCATCAGCTGAAACACCTGTGACATTTTTATCATTTTAAGGCCTCATACACACTGGACATTAAAATAACATTATAAAAACGCCAGTAGCTTTGCAGTGAGTTTTTCAACTTTTTTAACATTTTTGCAATAGCGTTCTTTAGCGTTTATTAGCGTTTTTTTAGCGTTTTAGCTTTTTTTTTTTTTTTTTTTTTAATGGATCAAAAACGTTAAAAAAACGCTGGTGAGTGACGTTTTTGAGCAATTATCAACATTTATCAGCGTTAGAGCGTTCTTACAGCTGAAAAACCTCTCTCAGAACGCACTAGTTTTGGGGTTTTTTTACTGCTCAAATACGCCACTGCCCAAAACTGCTGATAACAGCCTATGTGTGCATGGACACATAGGATAACATGATGGAGAGTTTAATAACTGTAGAAAAAAACGTCTACAGCAAAAACATGTGCTGTAAAAATGTCAAAAAACGTCCAGTGAGCATGAGGCCTAAATGTCTCTGTGCATGCAGCATTTCATAAGTAACTGAATATTTGCATTAATGGATATACAGTACATAAAACATACAGTATCTCATCAAAGTGAGTACACCCCTCACATTTTTGTAAATATTTTATTCTATCTTTTCATGTGACAACACTGAAGAAATGACACTTTTCTGCAATGTAAAGTAGTGAGTGTACAGCTTGTATAACAGTGTAAATTTTCTGTCCCATCAAAATAACTCAACACGAGGCCATTAATGTCTAAACCACTGGCAACAAAAGTGAGTACACCCCTAAGTGAAAGTGTCCAAATTGGCCCCAATTAGCCATTTTCCCTCCCAGTGTCATGTGATTCGTTAGTGTTACAAGGTTTCAGGTGTGTTAGGGAGCAGGTGTGTTAAATTTGGTATTATCACTCTCACTCTTACATACTGATCACTGGAAGTTCAACATGACACCTCATGGCAAAGAACTCTCCGAGGATCCGAAAAAAGGAATCGTTGCTCTATATAATACACATTTATATGGTAATAAAAAGAATATACACATTTTTTTTTTAATAGTAACGTCAAATATAAGCCAATGGCTCTGCTGCTGTCTCTGAGCCAATGAAGAAGGAGAGAGCCGAGAGAGTCACTGTTCTTGTGCATATCGCTGGATCAAGATCGGGCTCAAGTAAAAATAAGGGAGGAGGCGGGCTGGAGTTGCATACAGAAGTTTTTTTTTTACTTTAATGCAGGGAATGCATTAAGGTGAATAAACCTTCTGCCTTTACAGCCACTTTAAGTACAAATAGTGTTTACAAAAACTCTTATGCAAAGAATCAAAGCAGGTGTAAAAATGTCTTTAATAAAAAGATGTCTTCAAAACTGTGTTCTGTTAACTAAATTTACTCTTTATTCATTCTAGATTTAGTAAAAAGGGTAGAGCCTCAGTAAGATTGTTGTTGCTTTCTGCATTTCCCCTGAGGAGATTCACCCTGTTTATTTGTCCTGCTGATTACTGGAATGCAAGTGAAGAAATATCAAAAATTTTGAGTTGTAATTGGAACAAGTATAGAGTGGACATCTTCCACTGGGGACACTTGTTCCAGTGACTGTCTAAAAATGGATTTCCCTTACAAAGCTACTGAATATGTCACCATCATTGAACCTCAATACCAGAACAAGGTCATCCAGTGCCCAGAAGGAAAAATGTGAAACTGTATACTCCCCCACCTAGGTGTGTATGCCTGACCATCTGACACACTCATTTTGTATCAGATTGGATCTTATGGGACGGAGTGAATGTATTCTAAATGATCGGCTCTTGCAAAATGACAAGAGCTGGCACATTTTTCTAACATTTTTTCTCCTCTTAAAGTCCTCTTAGTTTTTATGGGCTCCCCTTAAAGTCTATAAAGCAAAAATGCATCAAAAGCAACTTTCTGCCAACTGTATGGAAGCGCATTGAATACATGTGCACAGGCTCCATAGACAATAGAGGATTCCTTTAATGTATTGTTGTGTGACAGCTGAATTGTGACAAATTGCCTAGGTGTGAACAAGACTTAAAGTAAGGTCCCCTTCACACTTGAGATGAGGGTTTTTTTTTTTTTTTGAGTGCATGTACAGGCATATTTATTTCAGGCTTGAGCATTTTGTTATTTTATTATTTTTAGCCAATAAGAGCTAGTTACTAGGCAAGAAAACAACAGAAAAACTGAAAACTGTATACTCACCTTTCCGTAATTTTCCTTTCCTGGTGCATCTTCATGGCAGCATACATACATATGGGTTGTGACTCCGCCCCCACAACCTGATAGGACTGGTTAACTATAAATCAAAGACAGACCCGGCTCACAGCATTCTCTGTAACTCTCACCATTTGGGTGGGCATCTGTATGCTGCCATGAAGATGCACCAGGAAAGGAAAATTACGGAAAGGTGAGTATACAATTTTCTGTTTTCCTGGTGCATCATGGCAGCATACATATGGGGACTAACTCGCCATACGGGAGGGTGCAAGAAAAATTTTGTAGTCATCAGTAGCGCAAGTATGCACAATGAATTTTCCAAGTTTTACTGACGCGAGCCGGGTTCACCTATTGAAGTGTAATGAAGGTGTCCTGGGAGGACCATATTGCTGACTTGCAAATAACCTCAGGAGACACTCAGCGCTGAGCTGTCCACAGAGCTGGCACTGCCCTAGTTAAATGTGCTCTTAAGATCTCCAAAACAGGAAGGCCTTGAAGAGTAGGCTCTTTTAATTGTCTTAACAATCTAGGAGGTGACTGAACGTGTTGATGCTGACTGACCCTGCCTTAAGCCACGCTGGAACCAAGAACATATTTCAGCTTTCCTGAATGAAAAGGTAGCTGCCAAGCAGGTCACCAGCGTTAGCTCAACATCCAGGGGATGTGGTTCTCTCACTCATCCAAGAAAGACGGCAAATTGACTTCCTGGTTAAACTGGAAGGAGAAAGACACCCCATGGATAAAAGCAGTCTGGAGTTTCAGGACTATTCTGTCCGGGTAGAACGTTAAGTGAGGCTCCTTGAGTACAAAGCCTGCAGTTCTGACATCCTTTTTCACAGAGGTTGTAGCAACCAGAAATACAGTCTTTCGGGTTTGCAGAGTGTAGTCAATTCTGTAGGATAGAAATGAGGCCTTGATAGAAATGAGAACCATAAGCAAGTTCCACATAGGGAACAATGGTTTCCTGGGAGGTCTATAACTCCATGCAAGCCTTTTAAGAATTGCATCACTAAAGGGTTAAGGACTCCTTAAACCCTTGCAAGCGCAGACAAGGCTGAACTCTGAGCTTTAAACATATTTGAACCTAGGCCCCTGTTCAGCCCCAGTTGTAAGAACCGTAGAACCTTGGCTGGTTTAGGTGATAAAGGACACCAGGCTTTTGCTGTGTGAGATCTGCATCATTTTCCCATATTCTTTGGTAAATCCTATTCATGAAGACCTCTCTGGTTTGACACAAGGAAGGCACTACCTGCACTGAGCATGCTTGACTTGGTAGCCACTGCCTCTCAACTACCATGTCATCAAAAGTAGTCTCTTGGAGCTGGATGGCAAAACTGTCCATGAGAGAGCGAATCCGTCATCACTGGAAGCGGCATTTATAATTTAATGCTTAAGAGTAGGAGAGAGCGAGACACTAGAGCCTCCTAAGCCAAAATGGTGTATTTGCAATTATTGATACAGGAAGCTCCACTGACAGCCTAAAAATTCTACCCTGCTGTCTAGGCACAGTACAAATCTTGTTCCTCTTGCTAAAAGGAGTGAATGACAGAAGTGCTTTGAACACTACTCGGTTCAAGAAAATTAACATCCCATGACCTTAAGCAGCCTGCTCTTTGAAATGAGTCCCCCAACCTTTCTAGCTGGGGTCTGATGTGATAATGTTCCATCTGAAAACAATTGGTCAGTTACGAAGAACCAAGGATACTCCGACACTGTTCTGCTGGAAGAGACTTCACTCACAAAGCATCTTTGGCTTTCTCTATCAGAGGACGGAAATTCCCTTGTGGAAGTTCTACTGAATTTTTCCCGTCGCTATTGCAGACAGTAAGACCTTTGTGAATGCCCTGGGGGAGATGTACAGACCGAAGGGGAGGGACTCAAACTGGTAGAGGAATTGAGGATGAATTGGGACAAGTAGGTGTCTGATAAACCTACAGGAGAATCCAGTCTCCCAGATTTATGAATAATATAATTGATTGGAGGTTTTCCATCTTGCACGACTCTAACTTCCTGTGCTGCTTGTCAATTTTTTTTTTAAACTTTAGCACTTGGCACAGATTACCTGGTTTTTATTTCTTATTTTTTGCTAGGAACAGAGGTGAACTAAATCCTCATTTCCACTGGGTAACTAGAACCTTCACGATTGCTCGTTTTTTTTTTTTCTTTTAATCCAGCTACAAACTGGACCAGAATTTTTTACTTTTCCATCAACTCTGGTCGCCTGGCTTACTGGAAGAGATTGAAAGGTGGACTTCCCACCTGTCAATGTTATATGATCATTATGCTCATTGAATTATGCCTGGGTGCATGGGTGAGTTTGTCATGTTATACTTTTTCAATAAAAATTATTGTACCAGAAAGGCAGACCTCCCTTAAACTTCCACCAATGTCACGCCAATATAGCTGATATGGCCCACTGATCCTAAAGGTTTTTCCTCCAGGGATGTGTGTAAAGCTTCGCACAGGCACCCCCTGGATTAGTGCATCCTTAAAAAGGACTTCCGCTGTTCTCCTAAGACAGGAGCCTTAGCTCTTTAAGGCTTCAATAATGAAGATTGGGTACTTCTCCAGTTAGTTTACTAATCTTTTTCTCCTGTTCGTAGGATTTTGCCTCCTGGTATCTACTTGGGAGTCGCCACCTGTATGCTGGACCTTTTTGAGTTTTCAGTTTTTTTGTCAGATGATATTCTCCCTGACCTGCTAATGGTCACCCTTGAGATGTGTGTATCCTGTCTACTCCCAAATAGATTGGATTTGTGTTCTGGTATCTTGCACCATTTTTTTTTTTTCTTTTTTTAAATTTTGTTATTTTTTGGCGGGATCCACTAACCATGGCTTTAGCCGTAATGCACTCCTTGCCATGACCGCGGGGAACACTGCTCTTGAAAAACATCAATTGATGTCTTACACATCCACCACAGAGTATGCCGCCAATTTCAGCTCTTACAAAGCTGTTACCACTTTGTCTCTTTACTTCTTCCAGACGGGCTTATTTAAAAGGTTACTCCACTTTTTTTTTTTTTAATCTGCAGGGCTGCAATTTTCTGTAAAATGCAATGAAACATGACTACCTGGAGGTGCTCTGTACACCGAATGTGTACAGAACACCCCCCTGAAACATAATTTTCTGCTTGCATGACTGGTTCACTGACTTTCCCAGAAGTCTGCACCAAGATAAAAGTCAGATTTTTTGGCATCCACTGCAATAAAAATTTTATTTTTGATAATATACTCCCAATAGGGATTTACGTCTAAAAACATGCAGACCCTGTCACTTTCCTCAGAGTCCTGCAGGTGCAGCAGCTGGTTGATAATTATGAAACCACTCCAATTAGACTCACTCAGCACATGGGCTGGTTATTGCTGGTGTGCCAGCACCTGCAGATGATACAGTATGTAGGAGCACTTCAGATCTAGATCTCATTTTCGGACTAGAGCCTCCTTAAATGTGACATGTCTTGCCAGCTACATTCACGATGCATCCATCATCGGAGGAGACTGCAGCAGGTTGACCTCTAGCTTTTTTAGGGTATACAGTTTTGACAGCCTGTTTATAAAGGCATTTCTCTCTGACCCCTTCGATTCTTCCTGGATTAACTCTTCCAGTTGTTCAGTGAAGGAAATTAGTACTTTCTAACCTTGTGGAGAGTTTCCTTCACAACCCAGGCAATTGCGTCCTTAGCTGCCCTTGCAAAAAAGTCTCTATTGGGCAATCTTCTTTCATTTCCCCAAGCTTGGCAAAAACCATAACATGTTAATATGGGAAAAAGATCTGTCCCAAATCTTCTTGGAAGATTGCTGGTATAAAGCCATGATCATTAATAAAACAGCCTCTTCCTGTATTGAACATTGGGATAATGCCCAAAAGATTTTGAATAGATGGTACCTAATCACTTACAAACTAGCAAAAATGTTCCCCTCTTCATCTCCACTATGCTGACAGTGCAACAATCAAAAAGGTACCCTATATCATACGTTATAGAGCTGTAAGAACTTATCTAGCTTTTGAAACTCTTTATCTATAATCATTGCCTTCCTTAGCCTCGGTTCACACCAGGGGCGGCACGACTTGCAGGTCGCCTCACCAAGGCGACCTGCACACGACTGCCGGGGCGACTTGCAAAACGACTTCTGTATAGAAGTCTATGCAAGTCGCCCCAAGTTGCCCCCAAAGTCGTACAGGAACCTTTTTCTAAGTCGGAGCAACTTGCATCGCTCCGATTAGAACGGTTCCATTGTACTGAACGGGACGCTACTTGTCAGGCGACCTAGGTCGCCTGACAAGTCGTCCCAGTGTGAACCGAGGCTTACAGGTAACCTAATCAAAATCTCTCCACCTATGGCCCTCCTAAGTATTAATCTAGACATCTTCCCATCTCAGTATGAAATAATAGTGGCCAACATTCTTATAGCCGCAAGACTTACCATAACAAAATTGTGGAAATCAATTGAAGCCCCTAACCTTACCGAAGTCTTTACGAGACTTAACATCCAAGCACATTTTGAATTAATGTTATCCCAAAAAAATTATTGCATAAATTGTTTTAAGAAATATTGGCTCAACTGGATTACCCATCCTAAAGCCTCTAAATTACTGAAAGAACTTTACCAGCACTCTTAATTAACTGAGAATTTTATGGCAAACGAATAGCTTCATGAATGTATATTATCTGGTTCCTACTTATCTAATGGTATGCAAATTGTTATTCATTTTATATGCCCTATTTACAGTTAGTTCCCCCAGGGGTAAATAGGATAGTTATATTCAATAGCAATCCTAACCTATGATAATGTCTACACCTGAAGGATTCCACCGGTTATAAGAATTACTTTGCTATACCTATTAGCTATTCGCTATCATCCTCATCTGTGCAGTGTTGGTGTGAACACACAGACAGTAACAGCATAGCATACTGTTACTACTGAGTGAGGAAATGGGAACCATCAAGGCAGAAGAGGATTATTTTTCCTGTCAAAGAATTTTATTGCAAGTAAAAGAAAGGCAAATACGTACATAATCAAAAGAGAATCGTCTCACATAGTGCATATGAACTAACAACCATTCGAACAAACACAGTTTCGTCAGGAACGAGTAGAGACTGGGGTACACTTCGATAGATTACGAATGTGAATGTCTATGACTATGTTAAACTAACAATCGTAAAAGGGTAAACAGTTGTCACTGATATAGTAATCAAGAAGTGAACATATCGTAGAATGTGGATGGAAACAAGAGACAATACTGCTAGCGGATGTTGCAAATAGAAGGAAATGTAGCACTAGAATAGAGGAGGGGTGAAAGAGAGCGGCATGGGTGCGAGAGTGTCTAGGATCCTAGAAGGTGCATTGCCAGAAGAGGATTATTTTTATTCTAAAAGGTACAGCAAAATTGATGATGATCACATTAAGCAGCTGTATAATTAATCATCATTATCACTATAATCATACAGTACAGGTGCTTTGAGCCACAGTACCTGTACTGTGTGATTATCATGATGATAATGATTTGGGATGAGCCGAAGACCCCCTGGTTTGGTTCGCAGCAGAACATGTGAACAGGCAAGAAATTTGTCCGAACACCGTTAAAGTCTATGGGACACGAACGTGAAAAATCAAAAGTGCTCATTTTAAAGGCTTATATGCTTTAGGTATCAACCTTGACACTTTCCCATTTCAATACAGAATATTAGTGGTGAATATTCTTATAGCAGCTAAACTTACCATAACGAAAATGTGGAAATCAATTGAGGCCCCTAACCTGTGTGATGTCATTCTTAAGCCCCATACACACGATAGAATTTTGTACAAACTTTCCCTTGGATTTTTGTACAAAGGGAGTTGGCCAGAAGTTTATCTTGTATGCAGACGACAGGACTTTTCCAGCCAACTTTCACCAAATCACGTGGTTTTTCAGCTCTTTACCACCACTCTTTGGTCAACTTCTGTATTGTTGTCTGATATTGAGTCAACCTTGCCACTTTTATTGGCGAGATTGACACCTTGCGAGCCGGGTTTACACTGGTGTGGGGATCCGACTTGGATCCCCGCCAATGCCAGGCACTGTGTTTGGTATGAATCTTGAGGGGGAACTCCACGCCAAATTTTAAATAAAAAACCACCATGAATTCCCCTCCAGGGGCATACCAGGCCCTTAGGTCTGGTGTGTATTTTAAGGGGAACCTCCTACGCCGAAAAGACGGCGTGGTGGTCCCCCCCAAATTCATACCAGATCCTTATCCGAGCACACAGCCCGGCCGGTCAGGAAAGGGGGTGGGGACGAGCAAGCGCCCCCCCCTGAGCCGTACCAGGCCGCATGCCCTCAACATGGGGGTGGGTGCTTTGGGGGAGGGGGGCACCCTGCTGCCCCCCCTCCCCCAAAGCACCTTGTCCCCATGTTGATGAGGACAAGGGCCTCTTCCCGACAACCCTGACTGTTGGTTGTCGGGGTCTGCGGGCAGGGGGCTTATCGGAATCCGGGAGCCCCCTTTAATAAGGGGGCCCCCAGATCCCGGCCCCCCACCCTATGTGAATGAGTATAGGGTACAGCGTACCCCTACCCATTCACCTAGGGAAAAAAGTGTCAATAAATAAAACACACTACACAGGTTTTAAAATTAATTTATTAGGCAGCTCCGGGGTCTTCTTCCGACTTCGGGGGTCTTCTTCTGACTTCAGGGGTCTTATTAAAGGGGGCTCCCGGATTCCGATAAGCCCCCTGCCCGCAGACCCCGACAACCAACGGCCAGGGTTGTCAGGAAGAGGCCCTTGTCCTCATCAACATGGGGACAAGGTGCTTTGGGGTGGGGGGGTGCAGGGCGCCCCCCTCCCCCAAAGCACCCACCCCCCATGTTGAGGGCATGCGGCCTGGTACGGCTCAGGGAGGGGGTGCTCGTTCGTCCCCACCCCCTTTCCTGACCGGCCGGGATGCATGCTTGGATAAGGGTCTGGTATGGGTTTTAGGGGGAACCCCCATGCCGTTTTTTTCAGCGTAGGGGTTCCCCTTAAAATCCATACCAGACCTAAGGGCCTGGTATGCCCCCAGAGGGGAATTCCCTCTAGCGCTCGCCGCAGTAGGAAATTGTGTTTTTCCTATTGCAGCCAACGCGAGATGTATAGTACCCTGTCGCTGAGAACCAGCACGATGGGTTCGCGCTGGAAACATTCTCACGGCCGCGTACTGTAGTTTGTACAAAAGTCCGATGCTTTTGTGTACACACGATTGAACTTTGCTCCATCGGACTTTTGTTGCCGGAAAGTTTGTCCGTTCGCACAGCCAACAAAAGTCCGATGGAAACAGAAAAAGTTTGTCCGATGGAGCGTACACACGGTCAGATGTTGCTCCAAAACAGCTCATTTGCGTGTTTGTTGTCAAAAAGTCCGATCGTGTGTACGGGCCTTTAGAGTCAACACCCAGGCGTACTATGAATTACTGTTAGCACTTAAAAATTATAACGTAATTCACTTTATGAAGCACTGGTATGCATGGATCATACATGCTAAAGCATCTACAGTACTAAAAGACTTGTACGCTCAATCTTAACTACCACTAGGTAGCCTGTTGGTATCACTTATTCCTTGTAGAGACTTATGCTGCTTTCATTTCCTGATTGGTTTGACTCGCTAGAATACATTGATTTACTAGACGACATCCTGTTCTCTCTTTTGTTTATTCAAGTTAGAATAGACCTGTTCACAGTTTGCTCCCCTAGGGGTGAATAGGTTGATTCTTGGAGGTTTACTAGCTAGAAACTGAATTTAAAGATATGAATTTGAAGGATTATTCACGATTATTATACTGACTTAATTTATTTATTAAAGATGCATTCGCTATACTATGTAACTGTAATGGTGTGAATCCTGTTATACCTTTCCTAATGTCTTTATTTGTTATTTTATGTTCTGATAACTAAATAAAAAATTGAATGTAATAAAAAAAAAAAAAAAAAAAGACTTATATGCAAGTTATTGCCATAAAAAGTGTTTGGGGACCCGGGTCCTGCCCCAGGGGACATGTATCGATGCAAAAAAAAAGTTTTTCAGGAGCAGTGATTTTAATAATGCTTAAAGTAAAACAATAAAAATGAAATATTCCTTTAAATATCTGCCTGCTGGGTGTCCTTAGTATGCCCGTAAAGTAGTGCAGGACACAGGACACTGTAAGCCCTCACAGTTACTCTTGTTGGGTGCAGGAACATGCCCTGCTGTGAAATATTATATCAAGAATTGTAATTACATGTCCCTGTTAAACAGGGGCAGAAAAATTGGGCCTTGGGTGGTGGTGGTGGTGCCACAACACTGTAACCCCCTCACAGATACTCTTGTTGGGCACAGGAATGGGCCCTGCTGTGAAATATTATATCAAAAATTGTAATTACATGTCCCTGTTAAATAGGGGCAGAAAAAGTGGGCCTTGGGTGGTGGTGGTTGTGCCTATCAACAGAGTCTGTGGTCAGGTGACACTCTTTGATCCGTTACACACCCTCCAGCAGCACTGAATGTGCTTTTAGAAAGCACACTGGATGCAGGACAGGCCAGTAGCTTAATTGCATATTGAGCAAGTTCTGGCCAGTGGTCCATCCTCAAGACCCAGTAACCCAGTCGATGCTCTGCTGGAAAGGTCTCCAAGTCTGCTCTTGCCCCTAGATATTCCTGCACCCTATAATGCAGACGCTGGCGATAGTTGCTTAAACTGATCAGACCTTGGCGCTGAGGACTGAAAAATTGTTAAAAGGCATTGGTTAGATGGCCACCTTCTCCACCATTCTTCCTCTGACCGAACAAAGCCTTTGCGACACATTGTCCAGCACCAGGAAATGGTAACCTCCCAGGGTCTGGAAATGCATTGCACAAACCTTTCTTCAAGGCCTCCTAAAGATGTTTCATCCTCTGCTCCCTCTGTGAAGGCAGGATGAGTTCTGCAACCTTACCCTTGTAACGTGGATCAAGAAGGGTTACCAGCTAGTAATTATCCCTCTCCTTGATACCACAAATCCTAGGGTCCTTTTGCAGGCTTTGACGATTCAGGAGGCCATGCAGCGTAAGTTTGCGGAGGTATTCAATTCTGAGTCCTCTGAGTATTAGATACTGTGTACACCGCCTGCACTGTATTAGAAACTCTACAACGGCTGCACTGTATTGTATACTGTGTTCACCACCAGAAGTGTAGTAGAAACTGTACACACTGTATTAGATACTGTGTAAACCACCTGCACTTTATTAGAAACTGTACCAAGTATTGAAAAAAAAAAGAAACTGTACTACAGCTGCACTGTATTGTATACTGTGTACACCAGCAGAAGTGTAGTAGAAACTGTACACACTATATTAAATACTCTGTACACTGCCTGCACTGTATTAGAAACTGTACAACGGCTGCACTGTATTGTATACTGTGTACACCACCAGACTGTATATATATATATATATATATATATATATATATATATATATATATATATATACACCACCAGAAGTGTAGTAGAAACTGTACACACTGTATTAGACACTGTGTACACTTCCTGAAGCATATTAGAAACAGTACACCACAGAATGCACTGTAGACTGTAGATATTGGCTACACTGGATGCAGAGTATACAGTAGTGCTCATAAGTTTTCATACCCTGGCAGAATTTGTGATTTCTTGGCCATTTTTCAGGGAATATGAATGATAAAACAAAAACTTTTCTTTCACTCTAGGTTAGTGTTTTGGCTGAAGCCATTTATTATCAATCAACTGTGTTTACTCTTTTTAAATCATAATTACAACAGAAACTAACCAAATGACCTTGATCAAAAGTTTACATACCCTGGTGATTTTGGCCTGATAACATGCACACATATTACTATAATGTTGGGGACGCTGGCACAATCCTCTACCTAGTACCTGCAGAGTCACCCTGCACTTTTAGGTACTTTAACACTAGGCCCCCTATTTAACATGCACACAAGTTGACACAAAGGGGTTTGAATGATCTGTTTGCTTGTACAATGCCCACAACTTTGAAGATTTTTTTTTTTTTATTGTGAAGAAAACAACAAATAGGACAAAATAACAGAAAAAGTCAATGTGCATAACTATTCACCCCCTAAAGTCAATAGTTTGTAGAACCACCTTTTTCGGCTATCACAGCTCCAAGTCGCTTTGGATTAGTCTCTATGAGCTCGCCACATCTTACCACTGGGATTTTTGCCCATTCATCCTTGCAAAACTGCTCCAGCTCCTTCAAGTTGGATGGTTTGCACTTGTGAACAGCAATCTTAAAAGTCTGACCACAGATTTTATATTGGATTGAGGTCTGGGCTTTGACTAGGCCATTCCAACACATTTACATGTTTCCCCTTAAACCAGTGTTGCTTTAGCATTGTTTTTGGGGTCATTGCGCTGCTGGAAAGTGAACCTCCATCCTAGCCTCAAATCACACATAGAGTGGTACAGGTTTTGGTCAAGAATATGCCTATATTTAGCACCATCCATCTTTCCCTCAACTCTGACCAGTTTCCCAGTGCCGACTGATGAAAAACATCCCCACAGCATGATGCTTCCACCACCATGTTTCACTGTGGTGATGGTGTTCTTTGGGTGATGTGATGTGTTGGGTTTGTGCCAGACATAGCGTTTTCTTTGATGGCCAAAAAGTTGAATTTTTGTCTCACCAGACCAGAGCATCTTCCTCCCTACATTTTGGCAGAAAAAAGGCGCTTCTAAGTGCAGAAGATTAAAAAAACGTAATATTCCCAGCGGTATTAAAAACAATTACAAGATCACAAAGTAGAATAAGCATAACATTGTTGATGGTAAGAGCGATCCAGCATCAGGAGGGTCCACAGCTTGTTGTAAGACTCCCAGGACTGTGGGTAAGTAGCGGCAGGGACTCCAATGAAGTTGCCAGCAGATGTTGGAAGATCCTGGAGATGCCGGTGGAGGTCACACCATCCGAGTCTAGGGAAAACGAAGATCCCGGAAGTGACGTCTGCAGTGAGGGACAGCATCCAGCGTGGAACGGATGTAGTCATCAAAAAGGGGCGCGTTTCGGAACTGCTATCGGTTTCTTTTTCAACCTATGGCTACAGGTATACCCATGCATAATTTATACTCTCTGGGCCAGCTGTGGGCGGGGACAAGGGCGTCATTTCCAGGATCTTCCAAAATCTGCTGGCAACTTCATTGGAGTCCCTGCCGCTACTTACCCACACTCCTGGGAGTCTTACAACAAGCTGCGGACCCTCCTGATGCTGAATCGCTCTTACCATCAACGATGTTATGCTTATTCTACTTTCTGATCTTGTAAGTGTTTTTAATACCGCTGGGAATATTACGTTTTTTTAAACTTCTGCACTTAGAAGCGCCTTTTTTCTGCTTGTGTTTTTTAATTTGCTTCCACTTTCGAAGCTACTGCCCTTAGTGTTGAAAAATCACCATTACCACCACCGGACCCCTGGCCTTATATAAACATTGCCTGCTTAGTCCTGTTGTCCAGAGCAACCTCAATTTTACATTGTACCTCCATACATTTTGGGAGTCTCCCACATGCCTTTTCGCAAACTCAAAACGTGCCATTTTGTTTTTTGCTGAAAGTAATGGCTTTCTTCTGGCCACTCTGCCATAAAGCCCAACTCTATGGTGCGAAGGGCTTATTGTCGTCCTATGTACAGATACTCCAGTCTCTGCTGTGGAACACTGCAGCTCCTCCAGGGTTACCTTAGGTCTCTGTGCTGTCTCTCTGATTAATGCCCTCCTTGCTTGGTCTGTGAGCTTTGGTGTGCGGCCGTCTCTTGGCAGGTTGATGTTGTGCCATGTTCTTTCCATTTGGATATGATAGATTTGATGGTGCTCCTAGGGATTATCAAAGATTTGGATATTTTTTTATAACCTAACCCTGTGCTTCTTAACAACATTATCCCTTACTTGTTTGGAGAGTTCCTTGGTCTTCATGGCAGTGTTTGGTTAGGGGTGCCTTTCAAAAAGGTGTGTATATGTAATGACAGATCATGTGACACAGGTGGACATCATTTCACTAATTATGTGACTTCTGAAGGTAATTGGTTTCACCAGAGCTTTTTATGGGCTTCATAACAAAGGGGGTGAATACATACGCACATGCCAATTATCAGTTTTTTATTTCTGAAAAATAGTTTTATGTATATATTTTTCAAATTTTACTTCACCAACTTAGACTATTGTGTTCTGATCCATCACATATAATCCAGATTAAAAAAAACATTGAACTAAAGGCTGTAATGTAACAAAATAGGTAAAAAGCCAAGGGGGATGAATATTTTTGCAAGGCACTGTATATGTGCAGCAAGTGGTTATAGAGTTGCGAGTCCAATTCTTGTGTGCCTGCTGAGGATTACAGAAAGGTATACTGGTGGTTTCAGTGAGATTGAGGCCTCATACAGGGCTGGACAAGAGCAGAAGACCCAAATCTACCAGCTATTGGGGGTAAGGCTACACGAAGAACAAGAAAGAAATGAATATTCTTTAACCCTATTGCTGTATTGTTGCTTGGGTTTAGTGATGGATTCAAGAATTTAGATAAAAAGAATAATATCTTACAGAAAAGAAGTGCCCATTAGATTTTTTTCTTTTGAATAGAATTCCTCCTTATCTCTACTTTTCTGAAAATAATGAGATATTGCACAGCAAAGGAGAAGGATAATTCACATGGCAGCTGCAAGGTAATTAAGTTTTTGACTGTGCATTTATGAAGCTTCTTATGAAGCTGACATCCTAGTATTAATGCTAAATGTCCAAAACATGGGTCGGCTTTTGGTAGCATATAATGTACTTTTGAGGTGTATCAGTGGAAATAAAGACAAGACAAGGCATTCAGTATAGTGATATACGGTAAGTATATTTGTCCTGTACACAGTAATGTACGTTGATTGTACACTGGTAATTATTTAAAGTAATGCAGTGTACAACTTAAAGACACATTATAACCTACTGTTAGCCTGATGCAGTCAGTAGGTGGTGTAAAAACTCTGCTCAGGGTCAGCGAGCCCAGATTATATCCTCTATCATATGACACTACATTACATTCAAAGAACATGTAAAAATACACATATTTTTACACCTGTGGGTTCTTGCCAGATTGAAGTTGTACGAATATGCATTAAATGTATTAGAAGAATAACAGGAGTAACAACGGCTCCTGGGCCTGCATCCCTAAGGCTACTGTCACACTGGGGCAGAGGGGGCGTTAGTGGTAAAGCGCCGCTAGTTTTAGCAGAGCTTTGCTGCTGTTATAGCTGCTCTATTCGGACACTAGCAGGGCGCTTTTAACCCCCAGCTAGTGGCCGAATAAAGGGTTAAAAGCGCTGCTGCCCATCGATTTCAATGGCAGGGGTGGTGCAGGAGTGGTGTGTACACTGCCCCAAAAATGCAGCTTACAGGACTTTTTTTTCCTGTCTTGCAAGTGCACAACCCCAGTGTGAAAGCTTTCAGGCTTTCACACTGGAGAGGCTTGAGAGGCGCTTTTCAGGTGCTATTTTTAGTGCAAAAACACCTGAAAAGCGCCCCAGTGGGAAAGGGGTCTACTTCAAGGAAACCTCTTTCTTTCATCACAGTATCAATGATGATGGCACCATCATTGTATATTTATAAGTTCAATGAGATATCTCTGCGCAGAAGCATGTCACATCCAGTTAGTTATTTGTATAGTGGACATTGCTTATAATTTTAATATTTCTTGGAGTCTTGACTTTTTTGGTTATTTTTTTTTTTGTTAAAAGACAAACATTCAGCGAAAAATGAAATATACAAGTCTTGTTCTTGTTGCCTCTGGATGGTGGTGTTTGCACTGGCTGAGTCAGCCCATGTGAGCATGGTGCACTCGTCGTGACTTATTTTGTATTTTTTGTGTATTATTTTAATATTGATATTCATCGTTGCACATTTTTTAAAATCTTTTCTGCACCTTATCTCAGCACCTTTATAGTATGTTGCATAGAGTTGATATTAAGCACTAGCACTTATAGATATTGCATATTGAATTGGTTTAACACATATACATTTACATATGCAAATATTGAAACAATTGGTTTAAACACATATACACACCTTATAATTTGTGGTATTCACCATTTTAGATTGTAACGTTTTTTGTGTGTGGATTAGCGCTATTCTTATCACTTTACACTATTCTGCAGAAAGTTGCTGATGCTGACTGAGAGACTTTCGCCTTCGGATCTGGTCTGGCATCACTGGAAAAGGTGTCTGGAAGATAATGGAAGGAGGCATCCAACTATCCAAGGACATTAGTGAGTACAGACTAGAGTGAGAGATCCCTGAGGCTGTGCGCTGCTACTGTCTTCCGAGTGCTAAAGTCAGCATTACTCAAAGAGGACAGTGTACTTTCTGTCCTAGTATAGCTCAGTCCACTAATTGCTTGTGCATGGACTCTGATTGGTGTATTAAAAGAAAAATTTGTGTTCTTAAGTTGCTAATAACGTTACTGAAGTATACCACAGTTACCCTACTCCTATCCAAGTTCAAGTTTAGCAATAAAGTACCAGAAAAGCATCCTTCTAGACTGTTCATTGAGCCAAAGGACTGACTGTGACTGCATAGCTGTGAGTGAAACTACGGGAAAAAACCCTGGGACTTTAAAACTGCAGGCTCCTTTGGGAGTGAGCGCCACAAACATATTGTACATAAAAAAATAAAGGAAAACTTCACATTGCATAGTTTATTACCCCAATTGGAGCTGGGTTTTATTATGTGTTGTTGCGAAGTAGAAATGTCGACACCTGGCTCTCTCAATAGGGCTGGGGATGTATATCTGTAATAAAGCAGGTTTTACATAAAATAGTCTTGTCTGTCTGTGTTAGGACAGCCCAGATACCTCACTTGGATACCCAGGTTGATAATGAGTAATATTCCGTGTAAAGTGTGTAAAGTTTTTCATCCACGTTTTTGCTTGTAGACCCTTTTTATCTTTTTATCACTCTACAAAGTGACTTTCCTTCATGCATTGCTTTCTGCAGTAGCTGACTTTAAAATATTAGCCTCAGCCATCTGTCTTAAGACATTCCCCATTATAGCTCTTATGGGTGGAAATGCTGAAAGCAGAAGCTAATTACAACAGCTGAGACACCGATGACATATCAGATCCATGTTCTAACATTGCTGGACTTCACCATCACTTCATCTGCTACCATAAAATGTAAGGCTATCCATACTAGTGCATACTTGAGCGTGGTGTACTCTGATAAACTGGCTTTACCCACAGACCAATTTTGTTATGAAACTCTATAGCTGTACATAAGAATTCACCTAGACCTAGCTAAAATGGAACTGAAGATACAGGGAAACATTGTAAAGCCCCCTCTTTGCTTCTCCCAATACCTACAGTGGTTTATATAACAAAAATTATAGCAAAATGAATGTGCCCCTAACTTTTCTCCAGTTGAAAAGTTATACCTTCTTACATAATTTTAGCAGCTAAATACTTCTGTGAATGCTTTATGGTCCCTTTCTCTGGGATTAAATGTGGAATGCAGAACTGACATGCCCTGGTTGAGTTAACATCTATACATAATTCATAACATCTGTTGGGAATAAATTCAGTCGATAATGATTACTCCACTAAAAGTAGAAGATCACTGCCATTATTTTAGGACTAAAATCCCTGATCTTGCAGAGGGAACAGATTGTACATTACTTCTTTTTAGGAAGGTGCATTTCAAGACTGGGTCATTAGTGGTCATGTTATAGGTTTTATTACCCAACTTCAAACTAGTCCTGGAACATATTTTACCCCAGGACTTTCTTTTTAGGAATCCTTAATAACGTCAAGTTATGAGCTACACATTATAATATTACAATATGGAGGAGAAAATGTCATGTTTTTGATCCAGTTTATGCAGATTGTACCCCCTACTGGGGCACATTTTATGAACACGTAGTAACATTTTTTTTTCTCCCTCTTTTTTGGGAGGGGCGGGGTTGTTTAAATAACTTCCCTGCAGCTGAAATGGTTGTGCTTTTAATAATTGGCCAATTGTGATTTTATTAGGTGGACAGTGGTTTTTGAATTGTTTAGATTATTGGTGTTTGATAAAGTTAATTTCTATATTGTTACATGTGTCAGACTACTCTTACAATATATTCATCTAGGGATACATTGTACATTTTTTCACATTTAGGTTGAACTCAGTCTGGTATTTATTTATTTTTTCATACATGCATGCACCGACAGTTCCTTCATAATAAAACTTAATTTAAGCTCACCCTTACAATTTTTTTAAATTTTTTCTTTTGCTTAAATAGATTTTATGATGCACAATACAACATGGGTAATAAGATTGTGGTATGTGGTATACACAAAATAACAAGGCATTTAAAAAACTGTATCTGACGGAGTGGCAGCTGTATGATCATAAACATTTTGGACATCCTGTCAGAAGAATGGCCAAAGGAGAACTGGCAATATTGCCAATACTCGGCATGGTCGTATCTGGCGCATTACCAAGTGCAATGGTGCATGCATGGTGAATTGGCGCACGCAGGTGCGTGTCGGCACAAATCTAATATCACACGCATAACGTGACAGATGCTGGTGCCCACTGGGCTATAAAAGACTGCTGCTTTGCTTACTGGATTGCTGGATGATCATCAGCCACCCTGTGTTACTCTGCCTCTGTGTGTTCTGATCTTGGATTCCCTGTTACTGACCCGGCCTTGTCTTTGACCTGTCTCATCTTGATTCCTGGCTCTGACCCCTGCTGCTTGATTACATGTGGTTGACCCCGGCTTGGCTTACCGACTCTGCTGCTATCTGGCTATCTGTGTATGACCCTGGCTTGGCTTATTGATTCTGCTGCTAGCTGCCTACCCGTGTATGACCCTGGCTTGCTCCAGTTCCTGCTAACTGCCTCTGCTCATGTCTGATCCACCATGTATGACCCCTGGCCTGGCTTCTGGTACTGTTTCCTGTTTGCCCTGCTGCCAAGTACGCCTGGAACTGCTGAAGGACAGCTACCCTACAGTGCATCCTGCTTGTTTCTCCTACCACCCGGTGATCAGCTCTGCAGACTACTACAGATAGCAACCCATGCTTCTTTGGGCACTGCATTCCCTGTACCACCTTCATGGTTACTCTGCACTTAGCCATAAGGGAAGCCCTCTCAGCACTTCAGCCATCTGATCAGGTATGTGTCACATCCCCTTAGCCACGCCTCAGTCTTCTTGATTGGTCAAAACGTTCTTGGGCACTAGAAAAGAGGAACTGCAGTCCAGAGCGCTTCTTTTACATCAAAACAAAGAACATCTACTCAGAGTCTTATTGTTTGGGAGCCCCAAGAACTGAGAAACTTGGACTTATGCCAGAACTAAAGAAACCCAGACTTTTGTTAAAGTGGTTGTAAACCTCAGACATGAAAGATAAAAAAAGAATATCATTCTATACCGTGTACTTGTCTCTATCCAAAGCACTGGGTGTGATTTCTCTCACCTGCCTCATTCCTCTGCTATCAGCATGAGTCACTTCTGACATGTTTTCCTGACACCAAGGGATAAAAAGGTGAGGGGGAGGAGAGCCCCAGGACACAACCTGTGACTAATAGCCACAGATGTGCATGTTTTCTACGTACTGTAATGGGGGGGTGACTCTTTCCTCCAATTAGGGCTCAGAGCTATCTTCACTGAGATCTGCAGTATGAGACTTCATATCATAGTTACATAGTTGGAAAGGTTGGAAAAAGACACAAGTCCATCCAGTCCAGCCTGTGTGTGCATTTATGTTAATATTACATTGTATAGCCCTGTATGTTGTGGTCGTTTAGGTGTCTGTCTAATAGATTTTTGAAATTATCGATGTTCCCTGCTATAACCACTGCTTGTGGAAGAGAATTCCACATCCTTACCGCTCTTACACTTCTCTTCTAATTTTAGTGAATGGCCATGTGTCCTTTTAAATTCCCTTGCGTGGAAGAGTTTTATCCCTATTGTGTGGTCACCAGTATGGTATTTGTATATTGAAGTCATATCCCCTCTCAAGCGTCTTTTCTCCAGAGAGAATAAATTCAGTGCTTGCAGCCTTTCCTCATATCTGAGATCCTCCAGTCCCTTTATTAGCTTTGTTGCCCATCTCTGGACTCTCTCCAGTTCCAGCACATCCCTTCTGAGGACAGGTGCTCAGAACTGGATGGCATACTCCAGGTGCGGCCGGACCAGAGTCTTGTAGAATGGGAGAATTATCGTTTTATCTCTGGATCGAATCCCCTTTTTAATGCATGCCAATATTCTGTTGGCTTTGCTTGCAGCAGCATGGCATTGCATACCATTTCTGAGCCTATCATCTACTACGACCCCCAGGTCCTTTTCAATCCTTGATTCCCCCAGAGTTTCTCCCCCTAGCGAGTAGATTGCATTCATATTTTTAGCACCCAAATGCATTATCCTACATTTTTCAACATTAAACCTCATTTAATGTTGAAAAGTTTAAGTTTAAGTTTTCCAAGTCTATTTCTAATTCTAACCTCTGTTAGTCATGAGGGTACTTCCTGTGACATGTCATGTGGATAAACGTTGCAGTCTTGGTTACTGAATACCCCCGTTTCCCTCGTGAAGACTGAGGAGAAGAATAAATTCACCTTTGCCATCTCTCCATCTTTTGTAACCAGGTTCCCTTCATCATTCTTTATGGGCCAATATGTTCTGACCTCTCTTTCTTACTATTTATATACTTAAAGAATTTCTTCTTTTTTTCTACTCTCCTCCGCTATGTGCCTTTCGTGTTCTACCTTAGCCACCCTGGTTGCACCTTTACATTTCTTATTGCATTCTTTGTAAAGTCAAAATGCTGATGATGACCCCTCAGCCTTGTAATTTTTGAAGGCCTTCTACTTGCTTTAATATGCATTTTTACTGTGGAGTTAAGCCACTCAGGACTTTTGTTAGCTCTTTTAAATTTATTTCCCATTGGGATGCACACCCTCTGTGTTCAATGTTCCTAGGATTTTATCCCATTTAATATCTTCTAGCAAGGAGCATAGTTTAGGGAAGTTGGCTCTAGTCAGTAGGTCTAGTAAAGCATTGTTTCTTGTTGGTACATTTACCATCTGACCCATGAAATTGTCCTGCAAGAAATTTAGGAAATGTCGGGCTATAGACAAATGCGCAGTTCCTTCCACCAAGTCTATGTCTGGATAATTAAAATCCTCTATTATAATGACACTTCCCATCCTTGCCTCCATTTCAAACTGTGATAGAAGGTCCGTCTCCCCCTCCTCCCTCTGGTTAGTGGGCCTATAGCTTACTCCCAGCATTACTTTCCCCTTGGTTTCCTCCCTTTGAAGCTCTACCCATAAGGATTCCACCTCCTCCCTTGCTCCATTAGCAATGTCATCCCTCACATTCACATTATTCCTGATATACAGGAATACCCCTCCCCCTTTTCTACCTTCCCTATCTCTGCGAGATAGGGAATACCCTTGAATGGTTGCCAGCCAATCATTAATGATGTTGAACCAAGTCTCTGAAATTCCCACAAAATCTAAATCCTCCTCATACAACAGCAGCCCTAGTTCTCCCATCTTGTCAGCCAGACTCCTGGCATTAGTGAACAAGCCACGTAGTTTTGACCGGTCGCATACTATCTTCTTTTTGGTTGTCCTGACTGAGTTTGCAATTTGGACTTGTTAATTTATTTTCCTTGGGTTTAAGTGCTTTAGTCAACCTACCACTAATACTACCCTCTGAAATGTGTTCCATGCTGGCTATCTCTACATATGGACCCTCCCCCCATTGCCTAGTTTAAAAGCCCCTCTAACTTTTAGGCCCCATCCCCAGCAACCCCCCCACCTGCTGTCTGCCGGCCAGTCCTTACCCTGGATGCGGGCGGCGAGAGCAGCAGTCGTGTCTTTATGGAGTGCGGAAATGATGCGGCCATCTTCCAGCGCAGTCGCCCCTGTCCTTAAGCACGGCGAAGTCTGGAGCAGCTTCCACGGTGTGTCTCCTCTCTGCTCCTCCCGGCGCTAGGCATCCAATAGGATAGACTGACATTTTGGCCAATCGGAAAACGGGTTTCATACCCACTTCCCGATTGGCCAGGAGGAGGATCAGTGTTGCAACAGCGAATATTCATTCGCTGTTGCAACACATCTGGGTGGGCTCCGGACACAATGCTCTGTGCCCCTAGCCCACCCTAATTTGAAGCCTATTAGAGCCTCTGGTTCTAATCAGGTGTTTCAAAATACACACCCCCACCTATCCCCGCAATTGTAATTGTAATTCATGCGCCCGGTGTCCTGAAAGGGGTCCAGATAGGGAGAGTGGTGGCTGTGTTAGGGCTGGGCAGCGCCCATGTGCCCACAATGCACGTATTGCAATCCTGCTATAAGTCACTGATCACTACCATCATTACTAGTATAAAAAAAAAAATACAGTATACACCTGTATACCATAATTTGTAGACATTATAACTTTTGCACAAACCAATCAATATATTCCTATTGGGGTTTATGCCAAAAACATGTAGCAGAACACATATTGGCCTAAATTTATGAAGAAATTAGATCTTTTTTATTTATTTTTTTTGGATAAGTTTTATAGCAGAAAGTAAAGAATATTGTTTTTTCTTCAAAATTGTCGGTCTTTTTTTGTTTATAAAGCAAAAAAAAAAAACTGTGGTGATCAATAACCACTATAATAAAGCTCTATTTGTGGGAAAAAGGACATAAATTTAATTTATGTACAGCGTTGCATGACCACGCGATTATCAGTTAAATTAACGCAGTGCCATATACCAAAAAAATGCCTGGTCGTTAAGGGGGGTAAATCTTCTGTAGATCAAGTGGTTAAATGAACTGTGGCAGTAATGAAATGTCTATAGAACTGTTTTTCCAAGTTGAGGAAATGTGTGCTCCACAGTTCACATATTCCTTGTGTTTTATTTAGTGTGGATCATGTGTCTGTTGTACTTGACCTTTGTTCAAGAAGCAATTGAATGGAATCTGACATAAAGCAAAATACTGGTGTGAGAAGGTTCCTGGAAGCACCATTCTAACCAGTCCTAATCAATTCTGAAGCAATGCATTCACTATCGGTTCACACAGGTTTCACACAGGTGTTTTACTTTGTGAAAGATAGGGGGGGGACTTATTAATTAGAGGATAATTTCACCTTTAAAATGTTTTTTTCTAAGGAACCTGCAGAGCCCTGCACCCATGATCAACAGATCGCGGGTGCAATCTCAGGCTCCTGCATACTCTCAGTACGCTTGTACCTTGTATGAGCAGGCAGTTACCTGAGAGCAGGAAGATCATTGGACTACGAGAGTGCTCCCACCAGCGTCCCCATAGCTCATGGGCAACTACAAGTCATCATGATCCTCATGATTCAGCTCCAGGGGGGTGGAGCAAAATGTGTTGGGGCGTGGCCTGGCCAGAGCCCAGGCTAAAACTGCCACATACTCGCCCATTAGTGGATTTGCAGCGATGTGCGGCTTGAGGGACCTCTCCTTCAGCTAAGAGCCATCAGCCGGTAGTCTTCCATTCACAGGAAACTGAAAACAAATGACACGGCTGTGTGGGTGAACACACTTTTACTATCACTAAGCTGTTTTTAGGTTCTGCCGCTTATTTAATATTTTACTTACGTCCCTTTTGAAAGTAGCAGCCAATCAGAAGCTTTGTCATTCTAAAACTCCAGGGTAGTGTTGGAGCTTTTTCGCTAGCCCCAAAATCACACTTTCCTCACCAAGATTTCTTCTAGGTGCTTGAGTTAGTTACATCAAGAATGGCTCCCACCACCACAATCAGTGATTGCACTTACCAGACCCATATGCCTATCTGAGAGCAGATTAGGCAAAGAAGGCTCATGTCAGGTACTTAGGCTATTATCCACCACTTCCTCTGCTCTCCCTTTACAAATCCCTCAGATGGTTAAATATTTGCTTGCAATCTATGTGAGTATTTTTTTAGAGTCATTATTAAAATTATCCAGACGTTATCACACCATTGGAGTTCTACTCTGCTCGTTTTATGTAACCATCTGAGGGATTTGTGAAGGGAGAGCAGAGGAAGTGGTGGATAACAGTACCTAACATGAGCCTTCTTTGCCTAATCTGCTCTCAGATATATGGGTCTGGTAAGTGCAATCACTGATTGTGGTGGAGGGAGCCATTCTTGATGTAACTAACTCGGTGGAGGAAACTTTTGGCTGGATTTGCATATATGTGAAATGGATGTGTTTCAAACCACATCCAATTCGCAAGACATGTGAATATGACCGGCTCTCAATGGAGTCAGTTCACACATGTCCGGAGTTGGCCGCGGTGTGGTTTTAAGAAGGGTCCTGTGCATTTTTGGGTCTAGTTCAGGTGCAAATCCAGGCAAAAATTTGCACCTGAATTGCACCTGAACCGACGAACAGAAACGCACCAGACCCCAGACTGCAAACCGCAGCCGCACATATGACTCGGTCTTAGACAACATGCCATTGGACTTTGTATTACTTTGGACTTTTGTTAAATGTTTTCATTCCTTTTTTACAGTGGATCTATTTTGTCATTTTGATATGCACATTAATTTGAAGAGTGGATTATGTCAGCACTGATTTATTTACTATTTGTTTTTAGCGCTACCTTTGGTTTTTGTGCATTTGAAATTCACTTTGTGGGCTAATTATACAGTAGCTGTCGCTTTCACATTTTTTGGGGGGTTTATTGATTATTTTATTTATTATTATTTTTTGTTCATAGCGCGTAAGGGTATATTGATCTCACATTCCTATTGGCTCATCATATGTTGGGCTATCTCACTGGTCAAAAGAAGGAAAGGATAAACCTCAGCACTGTAAGGAAATGTTGAAACTTTCCTTGTTAAAGTGGAAGTCCAGCCTAATGCTAAAATCTCTACATCTACAGACATCCACAATCTAACACTAACCTATCTAGCCCTGTAAAGAAGAAATCAGTATACATACCTTTTTTGAAGCCGCTCTGGTCCGGTCTCCAGCGGCGGAAGCTCTGCAGAGGACACAGCCGACAACGGCTGTGAAATGAATGGGGGGTGACGGCACCCATAGAATTCCTATGGGGCTTATGTTGTCGGCTGCCTCCTCTGCACCAGCCTACACAGCAAAGTGGCGGATGACAGCTCAGCGTGGTATGAGACTGGATCAGAGCGGCTTCAGAAAAGGTATGTATGCAGATTTCTTCTTTACAGGGTTAGGTAGGTTAGTGTTAGATTGTAGATGTCTGTAGATGTAGAGATTTTAGTGTTAGGCTGGACTTCTCCTTAAAAACAACTTGTCATTTTACTATGTTGACAAGCATTTTTGTAAGCTGCTGCAAATATGTGTAGGCACTTATAGGTTCCTCCACTTTATACATGCAGGAGGTTTTATTTAAGACAGAGGGGTTGATTTACTAAATATAAATAGGCTATTCACTTTACTAAGGAATTTGAACTTAGTTTAGTAAATGTGGTGACAATTAACTTTGTAAAAATAAACCAATAATATGCTATGAATAAAGCAAAATGGCCTGGACAGCGGAAGCACAGATGGTCCATGTAAAGATTGTGGATGCACAACAGGACTCTTTTGGTATATCTTGCAGCTACCACAGGGGGGGTCACCCCTTAGACTATCAGATGCACAAAAGCTGTACTCATGGGGTGCTGTACTGGATATACATTACTGGGCTTTAATGAAACCTGGTGTCTTCTGTTAGAGTCCTTTATGGGCAGGATGGCGCATATCACCATTTAACCCCTGAGACCCCAACGAGGGGTTGTTCACAGGGAATTGATTATCTAGTTTCCATGTAATACTCTGTGGGGGTGCACTCTATTTGATTCTGGACGATCTGTGGCTGCTTGAGTGTCTGGGTCTGTTTTCTTGGGGGACCATCAGCTCCCCCCTCAGCTTGGGGGGCCCCTGTGTCCGCCCCCAAGACTTGTATCATCCACTCCCTACATTTATCTAGACCAGCACCCACCCAACCAGTTCTGAGGAAGCAAGAAACTTTCGTGAAACGCGTTGACTTTCCAGAATGAAGTATTTATGGACATTTTACCAGATATTGATGTTTACACTATCAGCAACACAGCATTTCATGTACTGTTCAGCACTATTTCATGTTGACTGCACATCTCCATTTCTGGGTTGGGTATCACTCTGGTATTGGATACTTTATGTATAGACGGTGTTGAAATATGTTTTACATTTGAAATTTAATTGTGGGAGAAATAAAACATTACAAATTTAGTACTAGCTGCCTCATGTTATGCTGATAAAGTCTGCTTTGTTCTGACAATAGGGTTTATATTGTTCTTTGTGTGTATAGATAATTGCATGTGGCATGGTGAAGGTCCACCCGATCCATCGAAAAAAAATCATATTTTTGCTTGCACATGATTGGAAGAGAGAAGTCAACAGTGCTTCACCTCATTCACTAAGCTAAGGAAAAATTCCCTTGCAAAGTGGAATTCCCTTGCAACAGCCTATTTGCGTCTAAATCAATCGCAGAGTCCTATTAAGTAAACCTGTTGATTTAACCTCAGTGGCTAAGCACAGCTTTACTTTAACCAGAAAGGAATCAGTCTCACTCACCACATGGATATATAATAAGTACTTAATGTCAAATCTCTGAGATGAAGCACTTACTGAAGATGACATTTTATCTCTTTTAAATGAATCTGTTCTGCTGTATAAATGTCAGCCTACAAGTAAATGGGATACTGGAGTGAGCAACTGAAGGATTTCCTGTGTCTATAAAATCCTTTCTTACTCTCTGCCCTGTGCCAAATCCATTAAGTAGAAATAAGAGTGAGATCAGACTTAAGGGTTCCTTATAATAAACAGCCTTTTGCTCATCTTCCCCTTTTAAGGGCAGTCATTAGTGGTAGCAAAGCACAGCAACTCATAGGCTGGAGAGGCTCTGGAGAGTGGAAGCAGGTGGGGGTGTTTATGCTGAGAGGAAACTGATAGATCTTGACCTATGCTTGTGCCATCTGGAATGAAGATATCAGGTCATGCGTTCTACAGCGAGAGAACAGTAACTGAACCTAGAGGAAAGTCACACTTTCTGGTCTGTCATCTGTGCGGGGGCAGGAAGAGATGAGAGCTGTGTATGCGGATCCCTGAGGTGCTAATCCCTATGTCAGCAACATGAGAGCACATGGATGGGAAGCTTTACCTGACCTCAGCAGTTGGACTCTGATGATGAGCCTTCTGGAGAAGATGTGACTAATGAGCTTTTCTTCTTCCAAAAAAATATATGAACCCAAAGGTCTCATGCCTAATGACATTACCTGTGTGGAAGAGAACCCACTGGTCCAAAAAAATCTGCTAACATCCATAATATGCCTTTAGCATCTAGATGCGGACATACTAGTACTAATGAACCTCAGAGATCCCCCAACTTGATCATGGAACCTCTATAACAGGGGTCTCAAACTGGCGGCCTTCCAGCTGTTGTGAAACTGCAAGTCCCATCATGCCTCTGCCTATGGGAGTGATGCTTGTAACTGTCAGCCTTGCAATGCCTCATGGGACTTGTAGTTTCTCAACAGCTGGAGGGGCGCCAGTTTGACACCCCTGCTCTATAACAATAGTAAATATATTTATGATAAAATATATAAAAAGAAGTCAAAAATAGTATTTATAAAATAAGTACCACAAAAAGCTTCAGAGTGCCTACAATAAAATAACACAAGCATTGTTTAATTTCAACCTTTGAGAAACTTTTCAGCACCACCTGATTCGACAAAAGTCAATTTTAAAGGAGTCAGGTAAAATATTCTTGGCCCAACAGCACCAGCATCCAATTGGGATCAGGCACTGTTTGGGTATTGTGACAGCCATGGGTGCTAGCTGTCAGACTATATTAACCAGAACTGTAGATGCATCCATCCACACTGTTTAGCATGGTTGGGGGAATAGAGTGATTTCTTTGCAGGCTGATTTAGAGAAATTTTACCACGTAGTCAGCTTTATAGTCATACTAGGCTCAAAGAACCCAAAGGTTAAGGAAACAAATATGTATGTATTTTTTTTTTACTTAATCCAAGTTGTGATAAGATAAGAAATTTGATGTTAGAATAATACGATTGATTATAGTTTTCTTTTCCTTTGCATTCTCTTAAATTTTTTTGTGTGCTAAAGAAAATTAAATTGTTTTTAAAATGAAGGCTTGCAAAAAATTTGTCCTACATGCAACATTGATACATTTCATAATATAATACATAAAACATAGAATTTGAATGCACTACTGCTAATAAAGATACATTTATGGTAATAACATTACATTTGATGACATTTAAAGCGGAGGTAAACCCATAGATTTAACAGTTAAAAAACAGTTACATTCATGGCACGTGCCGGAAATGTAACTCTCACATTGGTTGTACTCTCAACTAAACTGTCTAACCATCCAATGGCTTGTGTCATAACTGATCACATGTGCAACATCATGGCAGTTGAAGATTAAACAGAGGTCAAGATGGCAGCTTCCCGGGCTGAAAACGATAGGAAGGTTTACTTCCACTTTAATGAACTCACAAACCAATAACATAAGCAGAATTGGCTGTCAACTGAACCTTGAAGGACTCCTTTCTAGGTCTGGTATCGTAGTGAACACCTGGCAGGGGACTGAAAACTGAGAACCTCCACACAAACCGAGAACTTCATTTTTAGTAGAGTATCCAATTATGTATCAAACAGGTAATTCAGAATGTTGTATGACAGAGGCCTGGAAAAAGGTCTGCTTCATGAATTTACAAATCACAGATCTTTAACTTCATAAATTAGAAGTACCCCAATGCGCTTATTGGAAATATATTTACACCTAACCTTTTAATGCTCTCAGTATTGTCTTGTGTCTTCTGCTTGTGCCCACTGCCCAGATAAGGATTCTGTCCGCTTTGGAAAGCTTACCTCTAGAAAGTTCTCCATGGTGTAACATCATATGTGAAAAACTATTAACAGATCATTAAATGCAGAGAAATATTTATTGAAACCTTGTCAAAATCATCAGCCAACATCAACCCGATCTACGATTTGGCACACAATTTACATTCATTCCATTTTTTAAAAGTGTGTCAGAGTGGCAGTATTAGACATACTGTATAATAGACCATTTCCACACATTGACACAATAATATGGACTGGAGTAAGGGCAATGTGTTGTGGGATTAGTGTAAAAATAAAGAATTATGTATAAAGCCATTAAACACATCTGGATTTACATGAGCGGAGCCTGCAGGCACTAGAAATTGGCAGCCTAAGTGCTGGTTCACACTACCGCGACTTGGGATCCGACTTGTCAGACCTCAAGTCGCCCCAAGTCGCTTGACATCTGAAAGTCCATGTAAGTGAATGAGAGCCGTCTATATGTACGCTACTGAAGTCGCTCCGACTTCAGAAAAGGTCCCTGTACTACTTCAAGGCGACTTGTAGGCGACTTATACCCATTGATTTCAATGTAAGTCGCCTACAAGTCGGATCGTGATCTATACTGAAGCGACTTCACAGGAAGAGAAGATGTTTTTTTCAAGCAAACCCCTCCCTCCCCCAGAGCGGATTGTAGTTTGATTGGCCACTGGAAAGTCGCCTGTCCTGGAGGCGACTTGAAGTCGCCTTGTAAGTCGCCCCAAGTCGCCCCAAGTCGCGCTGTGGTGTCGCCCTCAGGTCGTGTCCAGGTCGCCTGGCAAAGTCGCGGCCAGAGTCGTGTTGCCCCTGTGTGAACCGGCACTTAATAAAGTTTCATCTGCCTAACCCATGTCTGCAACCAGAGTCACTGTCTGTATTTACCAGTCCAGTTTCATAACAGAATAAGGCATACTTCATGATAAATATTTTCCTTTGCAAATGTAGGCAAAAATTATACCTGTTTAAGATGGACAAGGCTAATGCTTTTAATTATGTTTCTTATTCCATATTTCTCTAGGGTGGGCAACACAGTGGTGTAGTAGTTAGCACTTCTGCCTAACAGCACAAGGTTTGCCAGTTCAAATCCCAACCATGGCGCTACCTACCTGGAGTTTGCATGTTCTCCCTATGCCTGCAGTAGTTTCCTCTGGGTCCTTCAGTTTCCTCCAACACTCCAAAGACATGCTGGTAGGGTAATTTGAGCCTGTATAAATTGGCCCTGCTATGTGTATGCATGAATATGAGTTAGGGACCTTAGATTGGAAGCTCCTTAGAAGCAGGGACAGATGTGAATGTACAATATATACTGTATGTGAAGCACTATGTAAATTAAAAGGGGTAAATAAGTACCTGTAAAAATTAGAATAAATCCAAATGTGACAAAGAAGAAGGAAAATAATGACTAAAGTGAGATTTCAGTTGTTCTTTACAGACACAGATCATTTACTGCACAGGACTGGTCCAATGTAGATGGGTCTACACTAATAGCACATCTAAGCACAGAGGGGAATCTTTTCTTTTGCAAAGCATACTTTATGTTAGATGTACTGCTGTGATATATATTCTATAATATACACAATGTACATTTTGGCAGTTGGGTGAAATATCAGGGATCTAAACTGATACCTGATGTTTCACTTTTGGGACAGAAAAAGGAATTGAGCACACAGACCCCCTATCTTTTCTCTGTAGCCTCAGCAGCAATGCAAATGAAGGAACAGGAAGCACTCTGCACAGAGGCTCCCTGTTCATTCACAAACCGAAGCATAGTATACAGAGTTTTCTATGCTTTAGTTATAAATAAACACAGAGAGTGGTCGGTAGCGATCAATCATTTGTTCATTCAAAAATTCATCCTGAAATGATCCCCTTGTGTGCCGGAGGGAGAGGAAGCTGGAAGTGCTGCAGGGGAAAAGGGTACACAGAATGGCTTGGGAAGCAAAGGGGAAGGGATCCTGGACAGGAGGGGGTGATTGATGCAGGAGGGGTGCATTTACCCTGTAGTTCCCCCTTTCAGCAGCTGAAAGCCGAATGAAGAGAGAAGAGGGGAAGCCGGTAGCGATGTGGGGGAAAGGGGCACACAGGGGGGGCCAGGGCAACTGACAAGCAGGGGTAATTTAATCGTTGACAGGACAGGGAAGGTGACCGGTGCGGTGGTGGGGTGGCAATTACTGCAACCGATCCCCCTATGTGGCTCTAACTACAGCAGCTGAGATTTGGCTTCTCCTCCTTTCCCTCCCACTGCCTTTCAGCTGCTGCAAGGAGAGCCATACAAGGGGGATTGGTTCCAGTAAATGTCCCCTCACTGCACCAATCAGCGCCTCCTCTCCACAATGTGATTCCCCCTGCTTGTCAACTGCCTGGGCCCCCTTGCTGAACTGATGGGGCCTAAGCCCCATACAGGAGACCTGGCTGTACCCCTTATCTGCGGCCCTGCCTATATACTCATCTTACCTATGCTCCCTCACTGCTTCTTCCTCCTCTGCAGCTGGCACTGAAATCACTGGTGTTGGCAACCTGGGGAGAAGTGACTTCACTCCCCTGGTCATGGCACCTAGATTTATGGACTATGCACATGCACAGAAAAGGAGGTCACATGTTCCTACCTGTCTGGAAGTGTATTGTTACGGACTGCTGGGGAGGAAGGAATGAAGACAATCAAGCACAGGTAAGGTGAGTATAGGGTGGTTTGGGGAGGACCCTTTGCAGATACTCCATCCCCATTCCCTATATGGGAAGTTACAATTTGCAAAGAAATTTTCTCCAGAGCTTAGGGAATGTGGTGAAATTTCACTTTGCAAAGAATAACCAATCATGTGCAAGGAAAATAAAGAGCATTTTTGCTTGCACACAATTGAATGATGGAAGTCCGCAAAGCTTCAATACAATCACTAAGTTCTCGGGAAAATTCCCTTGCAAAGTGCAGCTTCCCTTGGAAAGTGGACAGTCAGTTTTCTTTCAGTAAATCAGCCCCAATATCTCTTGAAAACAAAAAGCCAGTTAAATAAAGCAAAGTCTGATCCTCTGACAAATCTATAAAATTGTTTTTCTACATTACCTTAAAGTGGTTGTAAAAACTTACATATACTCAGTGAAGTGACTGGCCTCTTGTGATACACAGAGATGAAACAGATCCTCCTACATAAGTTGCACCTGTTTATCTGCAGCCATTTCTTCTATACAGCCTCCTAAAATACACGTTTTACACAGCACCTTTCAGTTTTGAAAAGCTAGGGGCTGGGATCTAAAGTCACACACTACAGAGCTCAGTGAGGTAAGCTCTGAGTCCTGATTGGAGGGAAAGGACACACCCCTCTGCTCACAGTACATGGGCAACATGCACAGCAATTGCTGTCAATCACAGGTTGTGTGCTGGAGCTCTCCTCTCCCATCACCAATTATCTCTGGGAGAGACAAGTACACAGTATAGAAGTATATGCTTTGGTCATATTTCGTGTCTGAGGTTTACAACCACTTTAAACATTTCCGTAGGTAACATACAAGAGCATTTTTGTAAAGTACTCAAGGATTTGTTTTATAAACTATATTGCTTAGGGCCTCTTCCTTTCTTTACCTTTCTTCTGCATCACGGTGGGGGAATGTGTGCCCACATTGATCATGCTTATATTTTTATTGCTGCTGTCAATTAAAACACTTGTAAAAAAAAACATATATACAGTATAACATGATATCTGGCCACCGTTTTTGGATGTGCCAAATAGCAGGCAATAGGTACAGTACAACGTGTGTATGTGAAATGTCTGCTATGACATCCGGCTATTAGTAAGGACACCACGGACCCTTTACACTTACGTGTTTGTGGTAGAGCAACACTTGAGATGCCTACATAACCAGAGTTCCTGATTGCCTAGCTATGTGCAGCTCCCTTTTAGACTGTGAGTCATTTCCACAATGCAGCAATACTGGAAATAAAACAAAAAAACCCATGCAGGCACTGAACTTTGCCAGAAAGTTGTAGAATTTTGAAATCATGCCAAAGAGTACCAACAATTCTGGAGACAGCTTATTTATCTCTATGGTAGATGCTAAGGTGTGTGCAAGATAGAGAAAGAGGTTAACGACAGAGCATAATTCCCCCCCCCCCCCATATCAACTGCCCACCTGTTCCCCTCCATGGTCAACTTTTTATAATAGCCCATGGAAATACTGATTTTTATGATGTTTACATACAGATGTCTATTTATTTGGACTATTTCTTTATTATTCAGTGACTATTAGTGTCCATGGACTGGAAATAAACTTGGAGTCTTCACCCCAAGATGTCGTTTTTTTGTTTTTTTGGTTTCTGGGTTTTGGTTCTTAGTTTTTCATTTTTCGTTTTTTATTTTTGTTGGTGTTTATATACAGTGGGGACGGAGAGTATCTAGACCCCCTTACATTTTTCACTCTTTGTTATATTGCAGGCATTTGCTAAAATAATTTAAGTTAATTTTTTTCCTCATTAATGTACACACAGCACCCCATATTGACGGAAAAACACAGAATTGTTGACATTTTTGCAGATTTATTAAAAAAGAAAAACTGAAATATCACATGGTCCTAAGTATTCAGACCCTTTGCTGTGACACTCATATATTTAACTCAGGTGCTGTCCATTTCTTCTGATCATCCTTGAGATGGTTCTACACCTTCATTTGCGTCCAGCTGTGTTTGATTATACTGATTGGACTTGATTAGGAAAGCCACACACCTGTCTATATAAGACCTTACAGCTCACAGTGCATGTCAGAGCAAATGAGAACCATGAGGTCAAAGGAACTGCCTGAAGAGCTCAGAGACAGAATTGTGGCAAGGCACAGATCTGGCCAAGGTTACAAAAAAAATTCTGCTGCACTTAAGGTTCCTAAGAGCACAGTGGCCTCCATACTCTTAAATGGAAGACGCTTGGGACGACCAGAACCCTTCCTAGAGCTGGCCGTCCGGCCAAACTGAGCTATCGGGGGAGAAGAGCCTTGGTTAGAGAGGTAAAGAAGAACCCAAAGATCACTGTGGCTGAGCTCCAGAGATGCAGTTGGGAGATGAGAGAAAGTTGTAGAAAGTCAACCATGACTGCAGCCCTCCACCAGTCGGGGCTTTTTGGCAGAGTGGCCTGACGGAAGCCTCTCCTCAGTGCAAGACACATGAAAGCCCACATGGAATTTGCTAAAAAAACACCCGAAGGACTCCAAGATGGTGAGAAATAAGATTCTCTGATCTGATGAGACCAAGATAGAACTTTTTGGCCTTAATTCTAAGCAGTATGTGTGGAGAAAACCAGGCACTGCTCATCACCTGTCCAATACAGTCCCAACAGTGAAGCATGGTGGTGGCAGTATCATGCTGTGGGGGTGTTTTTCAGCTGCTGGGACAGGACGACTGGTTTCAATCGAGGGAAAGATGAATGCGGCCAAGTACAGGGATATCCTGGATGAAAACCTTCTCCAGAGTGCTCAGGACCTCAGACTGGGCTGAAGATTTACCTTCCAACAAGACAATCACCCTAAGCACACAGCTAAAATAACGAAGGAGTGGCTTCACAACAACTCTGTGACTGTTCTTGAATGGCCCAGCCAGAGCCCTGACTTAAACCCAATTGAGCATCTCTGGAGAGACCTAAAAATGTCTGTTCACCAACGTTTACCATCCAACCTGACAGAACTGGAGAGGATCTGCAAGGAGGAATGGCAGAGGATCCCCAAATCCAGGTGTGAAAAACTTGTTGCATCTTTCCCAAAAAGACTCATGGCTGTATTAGATCAAAGGGGTGCTTCTACTAAATACTGAGCAAAGGGTCTGAATACTTAGGACCATGTGATATTTCAGTTTTTCTTTTTTTATAAATCTGCAAAAATGTCAACAATTCTGTGTTTTTCTGTCAATATGGGGTGCTGTGTGTACATTAATTAGGAAAAAAAATGAACTTAAATGATTTTAGCAAATGGCTGCAATATAACAAAGAGTGAAAAATTTAAGGGGGTCTGAATACTTTCCGTCCCCACTGTATACACATAAATTATCAGTGGGATTTATTTACTACCATCTTTATTCTGATTTATTTAAATCTTAATTCAAGATCATTGTTGGTATTTGTGTGGATAGCTAAAATACATATTGACAGTCATTACTGACAGTGTAGTAGGTTATATTGTGTTCATTCATTGTTTAGGCTCCGTTCACATCTAGGCTTTATTCTGCTCTAAGCCTCAGCTTTAAACGCCCAACAAGACAAATCCTATTCATTTCAATGGCCCCGTTCACATCTGAGCATTCTTTTGCTTAAAGCAAAACGCCCGTCGCTCAAAAAAGTACATGAGCTTCTTTTTTGGCAGATTACAGGTGTTTTACTGCTTTTAAATTGGTGACCTTTTAACGCCTGTACAAAAATGCTGCAAAACTCTGCAAAAATGCCAGAAAAAACGCCTGTAAAATAACAACGTCTAGATGTGAACAGAGCCTAATACACTGCATGTTTCATACCCATTACTATATAAATGTGTACTGATCTCTTTCAATTGATATCTATTGTCTATTGACATGTGTGGATATTTGTTATTGATACTTATTTGCCGTTTTCTTAGATTACTCTTCTTTTTCTTTTTGATGATTTGTGTACACATTAATTAATGATTTTAACCCATTGTGTCCATAGGTTCAGGAGATAGTCAGACACCCAATTTGCTCCAAGACAGGTGCATTTCCGTAGGGTGTGCACTTGAATAGCTGGGTCTCAGACATCTCCTTGATTATGATTAAGCATGAAATGCACGTGTGAAACGCGTCAACATTTTTTCCGGACTTGTTGTCTGGCATAGTGACAACAAGTGTGTTGCTGATTTTCCTTTTACCCTAGAGAAAGAGGCAATGCAAGGTAACTTGTGCTCTCTATTGAGGGGTGAGTGTGCTTGTTTTGGCCTTGTATGCATGCCGGGGTGTCTTTGAAAAGTAATGGCAATGCAGTGCAACACGCATACACCGCTTATTAATGCGCACAAAGCTGCACATTTGCTTACACACACATGTGCACAACTACAACTGCGCTCTAAAAAATGATATGTGTCTGAATTTTCCAACAGAAAGAAGAAACTCAACTTCAAGGGCCCTATCATAGTTGCACCCCTAACATACGAACCAATCAGAAACCAGCTTAGTACACTAAAATGTTAACAGCTAATTGATCATTGGCTTCTAAACATCACTGTTTTTGCACTTGTTTAATAAATGTTTTTTTCCATGATTACCAATAACATCATATATTTTTATTGATATAAGGAGCATACAGCTTCCCATAGAATAGGCATGTGCAAATGGCAATCTATAAACACCGGTTTGTATGAGTGATTGCATGTCTGCAGATTTTCCTCTTCAGAGTTTTACAGTGGATTTACAAGTGATAGCGAGGTATATATATAAAGAGAAAGAGATAAACCCCGTGTCTATGTGCTCAGCGGTAATAGCGTGGAATCCTTTTACTTAACGTTCCTAAGGTCCAGTTACAGGCTCATTCCAGCCCTCCTCCTGGGTAGATTTCTCTTTATGGAAGTTTGGCAGTTCAGCATCAAATGTTTTGGCTAGGAGATCAGATTCATTGCAGAGCTAGTGCAGAGGTCAGGCTCTGTCCTGAATTACTAAGATGACCCTTTTTATACAGACATGGTCAAATGTTTGCAAATATTGCTGCAAATAGGAATAGGTGCCAAGTACACAGATCGTAAGCTGCCAAATATCCTAGAACGTGGCACAAGCTTATCACTGCTCCCATAGCCCCGGCACCCCTCTGGTAGTGAATGCGTTAACACCATGAACTCGATCTATCTGATAATTAATCTCCTTAGGGGCCTCGGCATAGCAGGTCTAAAAGTATTGTGTTTATGTGTCAGAATTCAGAAAAGAAATAGTCGGACTCTGAGATGGTGAAGAATTTTTATTCAAATATTTTGTTTAAAGCTGTTCTTGGAAGGGTATTAATTAAATTATCAGATTGAAGGCTTATTTGGAGGATTACCGTGGATGTTGACACAAACATGGCAGGTCCATTTAATATATGAGCATGGCTATAAAATCTAAAGTAGATGGTTTATATACAGTACTTGGCCATCTTTTAGATTGTAAGCTCTAACGAGCAGGGCCCTCTGATTCCTCACGTATTGCATTGTATTGTAACTGTACCATTTGCCCCCATGTTGTAAAGCGATGTGAAAACTGTTGACGCTATATAAATCCTGTATAATAATAATAGAGAGGCAATCCTAAGGTGTCGCCTGAAATAATATTAAAGATGTTTCTTAACCCCTTCACGCCTAAAAGGTAAAACAAATCTTAATGCCTAAGCACAATTTTGCAATTTTGACATGAGTTAGTAAAACCGTATGTATCATCACAACTACTTTGTGCATCCAGGTGGATTATACCTTGTTTTTTTTTTTTTTGAAAAATTGGGCTCTCATTTGGTAGTACATGTTTATGGATATGTTCGATGGAGCATACACACGGTCGGACTTTCCGACAACAAGCTCGCATCCAACATTTCCCGTCGGAAAATCCGACCGTGTGTACGCGGCATTAGAAATTTGTACAGTCGAGAAAAAAACAATTCTGCTCCTTTGAATTTTGTTGTCACTGTGGTTGAAAGCGAACAATGCTTATATTCAGAAAAATAAACATTCTTACAATGAAAATGTTGGAAATGCTACTAGTATACCTAGCTTTATTGCTGGTGAAAGGGTTAGCAACATTAATAAAGAGCATTTTATATGTTTCTCTAATATTAGCTGGTTAAAAAAATAGAAGGAAAACCACCAAGGGATTCAAATTTTACAACTATGTCTTGTTTCTCCCATGGAGCACGATACAAGGTGAAAACATCTACAGACGCCACTCCTACCTTTCCCCATGACTGAAATGACATGTGGATATAGCATATAAAATTCCAAGTAGAACTATGGCCAAACTATAAAATCACATATGTCATGTGGACTGCCCCAACCAGTATGACTGGGCTCACTGTTTTTCCAATTATCCACTGGGACGTTTTTAAAAACCAGTTGGTCTTTCCAGCAGAAGCAACTGAGAGACACATTTTTTCATAAGGTGATACAATGTTGCTTTAGCAATGAAATCATTGCAGCACTGTCACCATTGCTGCCGGTGGAGCTGCTAAGACCTTGGCCCCATTAGTAACCCTATCAGTGAAAACAAAAACACCTAGCTCTGCCTTCAACCCTTTGCTGCTTAGGAAAACGATACAAGAGCCTTGCACGGTCCATTTCACTCCCTCCCTCTAGTAGTGTACACAAAAAAAAAAAAACAAGCTTCAGGGCTAAATTTAGACTTTCTCTTAAGGTATTAAACATGATATAGTGCAATGAAATTGTAATTGTATCACCCTAAAGGAAAACATTGAGGCTTTGGATGGACTTTAATCTGCTCTCCAGCCACAAAAACATCCATTTAAATAGATTCCTCAAAAGCCGCAAAAAATATAAGTCCACTTTGTGTGCACTAAATTCCCTTGCAAGCCCAGTTATTTAATTGTAAAAGTTGTAATGACATCATCACTGTAATATACACAGCCTGCGCAGGGAGGGAAACTAAGGGGGGACCCAGCAGGCACACCCACTACAGGCTTGTACAGGGGGTTAGGCCTCCACGCTAGTTTCTGCTGTATAGACCCTTGCTATGTTCTGTATTTGGATGGATTTGGCCAGCTCTTGTGCCAGGCTATATAGTGAATGGCTCAATAAAAGTGTAGAGTCAAACTTTAGTGGACAAAGGAAGCAGCTAGCACCAGAAAATATTATGCCCACTTCCCCTTAGTGTATGTAAAGATATATGGGTGCAGCGGGAAACAAGTTTTAACAACTAAAAATATATACAGTACCATTAATCAGTGAAAAGACCTAAGTGCAAACAAAAAATATTATATAGAACTAAATTCACAAGAAAAAAAATGATACACAATTATGAGGTTAAGCAATAGTCCATATATCAATGTGTATAATAAGTCCACCAATTCCTGAACATATGGTGCATAAATTCCTAAATATTCTAAATTATTAGAAAGAAATGAGCTAAAGTGTGACCTTGGTGCCCTAATAGATATTAATATACATTAAAGGTCAACAAATACTACTGCTAATGAATCATTACGGAATCTCTGTACATTGGATAAAATATTCCTCCTCCCAAATCAAGCAACTAGGGATCAGTGAGGTGGACATAATAGATTATGACTGTAATGTATAAATTACACTTATTGTCATGTCCCTGATCAGTCATTTGAAACTTCTTGTACATGTTATATTCAGGACCTGCAGGCAGCATACACGTTTGGGGTGGTGACACCTTGTGGAAAAAGATCAAGCTGCAGACTAATACATTTAGAAAAGTGATAATAATGAAGTCTTCTATAGGCAGAGCAGAGATGATGGTGAAGGTGAATTAGCCTAGGTTTACACTTGTACGGTGCGGGAAACGCCACAATCCATACGCATCTCCTACACCACATTCAAATTGCACTGCCTTCGTGATCTGCTGCGGGTCTGAATGATACCCCAAACGCAGGTTTCCAACAACAAGCTCCGATCGCACATATTCCGTCGGAAAGTCCAACCATGTGTACAGGGCATTAGTGTTTTAGCACAAATTCTGAGTTTATAAAAAAAGTTTTTGGGAAGTAAATGTTTGTTTTTATTATCATTCATAGGCACTGTACACATTTGAATATTTAAATGTATTATGTGCTCTTTTTATTGGCCATTGGGCTACAGAGCAGGTTTATAACATACGGGGATTATTTGAGTCATTCGCACAACATATTTTTTTATAAATAGACCCCATAGGGGGTAACATTACCTTCCTCTATGCTGTGTTCTGATGCTCTGGGGTTGGCCTCAACATCTTCAGAATCTTGTCAAAGATGTACGAAACAAAACTAATTACTGTTTATAGCTATAAGGAACACATCAACATACACACACACGCTGTACATTTGCAAAATCAACCAATATTTTTTAAAAGGCCTTTCAAGTACCGTATATACTCGAGTATAAGTCGTTCCGAGTATAAGTCGAGGCCCTAATTTACCACAAAAAAAATGGGAAAAACTTATTGACCCGAGTATAAGACGAGGGTGAGAAATGCACAGCTACTGTAAGTGGAAAAGAGGGTCAACAATGCCCATTTGCAGCATCACTGTGCCCATTTGCAGCCATAGGTCCCCTGAACTTCAAACTCAGTAGTTAAGGGTTCCTAGATGCCCCCTAGCTGCAGCCAAAATTTGGGGTCTCTGAACCCAAAGGGTCCCGAAATGACATTGCTGCAGATGGACACAGTTGACCAAATTTGGGGCCCCGTATCTCGGGGCCACTTAGTGCTAAGGACCCCAAATTTGGTGTGCAAACCCAGTGGAACTAGCCCCATAACATTTCCAAATCTGGGGTTTCTAGCACCAAGTGGCAACCAGATACAGGGCCCCAAATATCAGTTCAGAAAATGTCAAGCACTTTTCTACAGCAGAGAATGACATTTTCCAAACTGGATTTGGGGCCCTGTATCTCAGGGCCACTTAGTGCTAGGAACTTCAGCTTTGGATATGTTGTGGTACCAGTTCCACTGGGTTTGCACACCAAATTTAGGGTTCCTAGCACCAAGTGGCCCTGAGATATGGGGCCCCAAATTTGGTTCAGAAAATGAAATTTTTTGCTGCAGAAAAGTGCTTGACTCGAGTATAAGTCGAGGGGGGCACTTTCAGCACAAAAAAATGTGCTGAAAAATTCGACTTATACTCGAGTATATACGGTATATGTATTGTAATTATTTTTTGTGCATTTTGATGGCAAATTAAAACAAATCAACAATAAGAAATAAAATCACTACCAACAGGAAAAAACCCACAAAAGAGCCACAGGCCAAAGCCCACAGCAAGTTTTTTTTTCAGAATTGAAGAACTATAATGTATTTACCATTACCTTTTGATGGTCATCCAAGTATTGTTGAAAAACTTGTCTGGGTGATGCAGGTCGTTATAGAAATTCCAAAATTGCCCTTTACTCTCTAGTTCAGTAGGCAGATGAGGTGCTCATGATGGACAATGCTGGCATGTTCTCAGCCTCAGAAAGGTAAGAGCCAGGATAGCCAAATCCCCAGTTATCAGCCAATTCCACAATGAATCAGCAAGGGAAATCTCTACAGCAGTCTCAGAATGTAGCAGAAGATTTCAAAGTGATCTCAAAGAAAATGGCCCTTTATTAGTCATAAAAAAAGCAACGGCATTTGAAAAATATGCTTTAGAACACAACGTACATTATTGTATCCCAGCAAACATGCAATATGCATGCATTATAACAAAAAACATTGTATGAATCTCTGGCCAAAGCCCACCCCCCTCTCACTTATTAAGCAGTGTAAAAAATGACGTTTTGGTCCTTTTATTACTTAATGTGTCCCTGGTCAGCATTGATTATGGGAATTACAACTGTGAAAATAAGGCTGTAATTTGTGCCATTTGATGCCTTTTTGTGATGCCACCACACTAAGCAGCCTCAGAAGGCCCCACCATAGAAGAGCCAATAGGAAGTGTTCAAGTCACTTAGGCAAAGAAGAACCCTCCCTTTCTACAGTAAAGAAGACAGAAAACTTAAATTTTCAGTAAGTAAATGGGTCTTTTACTTTACCATTTTTTAACATTAATGCAGCAATTATTTAAAGGGGCATCAAGGGGTGATGGTGGTAAGATAATCCCTGGTGTTAAACTAAACCTGTGCTTTGCTAATGCAGGCTGTGTGATGCTGCAGGTATTTGTTGATTGGTGCAGCACTGTCACATGGAGTTAGTCACATGCTCCTCCATACTCGGAAGTACCAGGTAATTCCTTTCCTTTACTAGCATTATCTATAGGCATATGCCTATCATGCTTGTGTGTGAATTCAGCTTCTTCCCAATGTGTAATTCATGTGCCCTATTTAAATAATTGGTTATTAGCTATTGTTAAATAATTTTGTAAACACTGCATTCTGTCTGTCTGGTTCCTTTTAGTCAATGTCAACTCTTGCCAACGCTGCACAGCTCTCTTGTTATTATTTTTTGTTGCCAAGATATAGATTTAAATAGTAGATTTGTAGGTTGTTCCATGCAGGATGTTCAAATTAGGGCCAGCTACATCAGATACCAGCTGACATAATAAAAGTATATTTGTGGGAAAAAACTAGACCACCTAACTTTCAACTTCATACAAACTCCTTTCCGATTCTAGAGTCTAGAGTGCTAAGCACCTAGCTAAAAAAATATATAGTATAAGCCCCATTTCCCCTTTTATGTTTAGGATTCCCTAGCTAGATCAACTTTTAAGAAAAAAACACAACACTAGGCATACTTTTACAAGCTAATCGGCATTTCTAAAAAGCAAATCACACATTTAAGTGTTTGGTTTATGCTATTATGAACATGTGTTCTTAACACATAGGTACAAGTGCAGTCACTCTGCATGTGATATGACAAGCTCTTCAATCCACAGTTGTTTCTGCCTGGACATCAGCCAAGAACAGCTGCAGTGACAAATCTTTCTGCTGGATGGATGCAGCGGATAATTTTAGAATGGCTTTTTGCCTCTTCCTTCCTTTCTTTCCACCTGCAATAGGCAGCTTGGGCTGGTAACTGTCCATGCAAATGTGCTGAAAAAGCGAGTCCCCAATAATGAAAGAGTAGCCTATACTAAATATTTTGTTCTTAACCCTTTCATGCATAGTGGTCACTACAGTGGACAGATATTTTCTTGTATTTGCATTGGTTCTGACTGTATAGTTGCATATCACCCAATACAGTAAAAGCTAGTGTATCACCCCATACTCTACCAGCCACTGGAAAGCCATTATAAGTGCAACAAAAATTTTTCAAAACCAAGATTTGGTAACGGAAACCCAGGAAGGCTAAGCAGCTTAGGAATACCTTGCCAATATTCTTATAGGAGGATATAATCAATTTATTTATGCTATTAGATTATCATTTGCGGGTTTGAAGTTTTTGCAACAAAAATATCATTTTGTGCAGACAAGTTCCATTATGTGAGTAGGGCCTCATGCACGCTGGACGTTTTTCTAGCTCTTGTAGACGGCTTTCCTCCTGGCAGCAGCATTTTGGCTTAAAAAACACTTGACGCTTGTATATATATATCTACCTACACACTTTATTCCATTCCAGAGTGTGTCTACACTTCTGAACCCTGCACTCTGTAAATCTGGCGGCAGGCTGCAGTGGCAACTTACACACTGCATCTGGCAGCAGCCCTGATGTAAGGGGGGCTCTCTGGGGACCCTGGTGTAAGGAGAGGCTCTTTGGGGACCCTGGTGTAAAGGGGGGCCTCTCTGGGGCCCCTGGTGTAGGTAGAGGCTCTTTGGGGACCCTGATGTAAGGAGGGGCTCTTCGGGACCCTGATGTAAGGGGGGCTCTCTGGGGCCATAAAGTAAGGGGGCTCTCTGGGGACCCTGATGTAAAGGGGGTCATAAAGTAAGGGGGCTCTCTGGGGACACTGATGTAAGGAGGGGCTTTCTGGGGACCCTGGTGTAAGGAGGGGCTCTCTGGGGAACCTGATGTAAGGGGGGGTCTCTCTGGGGACCCTGATGTAAGGGGGAGGCTCTCTAGGGATCCTGATGTAAGGGGGAGGCTCTCTGGGGACCCTGATGTAAGGGTGGCTCTCTGGGGACCCCGATGTATGTAGGGAGGCTCTCTGGGGACCCAGATCTTATTAGTAGAAATTTAAAATCTGAAGTGAGATATATATATTTATATATATATCTTTACTTCACTGCTATAGGCTCTAGCCCCAGATCTTTTGTAGACCTAGCAACGCCCCTGCCTAAAGTTAATGTCTTTTTATTTTGTAGAGCTCAAGTGTAGAGCATCATAGAAAGGCCTAAAGCATAGTAACGCAAATACCATCTAAGTTGTTTCTTCAGTTAAAACCTCAAATGCATGCAGTCCCAGTGGTTCCAGTGACAAATCACAATTTTTTTATTTTCCCTCACTTTCAGTCCTGGTGACAGTAGTGACTTACGTGACTGACACAAATAACAGTAAACATGATGTTTCTACTATAGAATTAACCAAAAAGGTTTTGGCTTTAGATGCACTTTAAAAAGGAAGTCTCATGTCTATTTTTAATAATACATGTAGTAATTTGTCCAATTTCCCTATGTGCTAAGGCTAGCTGTAAGGTCTTCCCTCCATGGCCATCCTACATTCAACAACATAGCTAGCAAATAGACAGCTTCTTTGATAAATGGCACTTTTCTCCATTTCCAAGCACTGGCCCACTTGCCTGGAACATATAACTGACAAGCACCCTCCCCCCCTGCTTTCCTCATTTTATTTATTTATTTCAGGTACTTATATAGCGCTGTCAATTTACGCAGTGCTTTACATATACATTGTACATTCACATCAGTCCCTACCCTCAAGGAGCTTACAATCTAAGGTCCCTAACTCACATTCATACATACTATGGACAATTTAGACAGGATCCAATTAACTTACCAGCATGTCTTTGGAGTGTGGGAGGAAACCGGAGTACCCGGAGGAAACCCACGCAGGCACAGGGAGAACATGCAAACTCCAAGCAGGTAGTGTCGTGGTTGGGATTCGAACCAGTGACCCTTCTTACTGCTAGGCGAGAGTGCTACCCACTACACCACTGTGCCACCCATCAGATACTTGTCTTGACTAAGATCTTAGATACAGAGAAAAGTGCCATCTCTCAAAGCAGACATCTGCTTGCTAGCTGTATTGTCGGATGTCTGAGCAGGGAATAGGGATCCCCTGTCCGACCTCATAGCTAGCCTTAGGCAGCTTATAGGAAGATGGGATGAAGTACTACATGTACTTTGTCCCTTGGGAGACAGAACACATAAATATAGATTGAAGTGATATTACCTATAGGGGTACCTAAAATATGGACACCTGGTGACCCTGATTAAGTAATCTGCAGGCAAGCAGCCCAACTTGGAAAAGGAAAGGGAACATCAAGCATCCAGGGATAACAAAGTGGATTACAGAGGCCTTGGAAAAGTAAGTGGCAGGGGTTAGTGACCCCAGTCCTTCATTGGAGGGCGATGGTGGTGATATGGCCAGCATGATTTTACAAAGAACACAGCAGAGTTTAGTTAGTGTTCATAAAAAGATCACCAATACATTGTATGTTGGATATTTCTAAGGTTGTGATATAAATTCTTTGCCCTGGTCACCATGTACGACTTTATTAAACTTGTTGCACATGTATCTCTTGGCTGAAACATATCTACCTATTATGACATGCATATTTGGACAGCAATGTGCCAATTAACCAAGTGCTGCCCATTTTCTGATAACAAAAACATGCTCTAGATACGCCCATGAGGCAGGGGCATACCTAGAGCATTTGGCACGTGGGGGAGATCCTATATCTGGCACCCCCCCACGTTAAAATGTAAAAACACTGTGCCCCCTGCATACCTCAATATCTCTTTGTCACTACTGTGTACCCCCTCTCCACAACTGCACCTCTGGACCCCTTTACATTACATAGTACCGCACCTTTGGACCCCTTTAGATTACACAGCACCCTGCACCACTTTACATTACACAGCACCCTGCACCCCTGGACCCCTTTACATTACACAGCCTCCCACAGCTCTGGACCCCTGCATGTCACACAGACCCCCCCTCTAACAGTTCTGGACCCCCTGCATGTTACACAGACCCCCCCAACAGCTCTGGACTCCATGCATGTTACGCAGACCCCCCCTAACAGTTCTGAACCCCCTGCTGGTTACACAGACCCCCCCTCTAACAGTTCTGGACCACCTGCATGTTACACAGACCCCCCCAGCTCTGTCTCTTCTTACCTTAATCATGAAGATGGAGAGACAGTGAGCAGCACTGAACAGAGGGCGGGAACTGCTGGAGTTAATTTTTCATATTAACAAGCTATTGATTGGTTGCTAGGACCACCTAGCAACCCATCACCTGCTGGTTGACTTAAAAAGTTAACTCCAGCAGTTCTCTACTCAGCGCTGCTCACTGTCTCTCTCTCCCCTGCGGTACAGGAGGAGAGAGAGTGTTTTGTTTACCCTGCTCCGCTCTGTGAATCCGGCGACCGGTTTTGGGTGTCACCCTGGTAGTGGCCTGGGCACCCCCCACGCACTGTCACAGCTCGCCAGTGGCGTCACTAGGGTTGGTGTCACCCGGTGCGGAAAAACATGGCATCTCCCCCTTCACCAACTATAGTCTCTCCTCAATACAGACACCCCTCCATCAGTACATACCCCTCTCCCTAAGTACAGACCCCCCCTCCCTAAGTACAGACCCCTCTCATCAGTACAGACCCCTCTCATCAGTTCAGACCCCCCTCCCTAAGTACAAACCCCCCTCATCAGTACAGACCCCCCTACCAAAGAATAGACACCCCCTTTCAGTACAGACCCCCATTTCAGTACAGACGCCCTTTCAGTGAAAAAAACCCCATTCAGTACATCCCCCCTTCAGTGCAGACCCCCCATTCAGTACAGAACCCCCCTTTCAGTACAGTCCCCCCATTCAGTGCAGACCCCCATTCAGTGCAGACCCCTGGGCCCTGCCGTTGGGTGTCACCCCTCTGGCGGTTGTCACCTGGGTGCGGCTCACACCCCGCACCCCCTGCAACTTCACTGCAGCTCACGTCTCCGTGCTCTAACCTGCCCTGTCACTGCGTTGCTGCCTAAACCCGCTGTCACCATTTCAGTTGCGGAGGGGGGGGCGCTGGCCTGACACCCCCCCAGTGTGTGGCACCCGGGGGTGGCCCTCTCCCCCGCCCCCCACTTGGTACGCCACTGCTATGAGGTTCTAACTCACAGAGCTAGACACCCATCACATACTCCTTACTTTGACATTAGCAGCTTCTAGGGGACACAGACAAATCTACATAGATAAACCTACATTCACCTCTTCTTTGAATGAAAATTGCTGTATACACCTAGAGCTAGCCACTTAAAAAAGTAAAGTGTCATTAAACCCACATCATAAAACAACTCTCAATAAATGGTGTATTACATGCTGCTCATACTCACCCAGTCAGGATGAGATTTGTGTTATATATTCTTCAAAAAAATGGTTGATTCTACTGTTCTCTGTCTCCCCCTTCTGTCCAAATCTCTAATGCAACTAGGGGTTTTGCAGAGCAGTAATAGCAACTATACACATGATCAGTTTTCAGTGAGTTTCTATCCTGAGCATTTCCTCCCTATCACATCTGAGCAGCCCATGTGACTATAAAGCCACACATGTGGGTGTATACACAGTGGTAAATGACAACCCACTCCCTCCCTTCCTCCTCCTCCATGCCCACTAACCAGCTAAGCACAACGGGGGCAGGATATTACATGTAGATTAATGGAGGCTTCATCTCCCCCTTATTCTAAGACACAAGCTAGAGGGGTGTGACACAGCCTGTGACTGGTAGAAATCAGTCCACACCATGTTATTGGCAAAAAATAATAAAAAATAATTTAAAATATATATATATATATAGATATATATATATCTATCTATATATATATATATATTTTTTTTTTTTTTTTTTTTTTTTTTTACACTGTTTTCCAAAGGCTGTTTTTTTTTTTTAACATGTGACCAACAGCAACATGAAGCTACTCCTGCTTACATTTCCCTGCAGAGAGGCCGGGAAAGATCTGAGTCACGTGACAGTTGTATATTGAGTAGGAAAAAGGTACTTTTTTAAAAATTTTAATAATTGCAGTGCCACCATCCACATTCAGAAATAGAAGGGACAATGTAAATTAAACAGTGTGTATTTAGTAACACTTTAATGATACCTCATTTCAACATACCATACTTATTTGTCAATGTTGATGTTCCTGTGTAGGAGTGCAATGTACAGTATGAGGAAGGCCAAGTTGTCCACTGCAGAAGAAAACACAGGTAATTTTTATACCTTTCAGTTACCTAAAACAGCTTAGGAATGATGTTGCCCAAACAATACCATTCATAGAAATATTTTGCTGAAGTAACAAAGAAGCATGGCCAAATCAAAGCTCCAGCTACGTCAGCAAGATTATGACTGAGTCTTATACTGTCCACATATCAAAAGAATCACTTTAAAATGGAAAAAAATGCCTCTGCAAGCACTTGTGTTTGTTAAAGGAAATTTATGGACACAGCATACACTTTCATTTTTTAACATCAGTATTGTAATAACAATACAGATAATAGTTATTTTTGACAAACCAATGTACAGTATCTCACAAAAGTAAAAATGTATTATATCTTTGTGACAACACTGAAGAAATGACACTGCTACAATGTAAAGTAGTGAGTGTACAGCTTGTATAACAGTGCAAATTTGCTGTTCCCTCAAAATAACTCAACACACAGCCATTAATGTCTAAACTGCTGGCAACAAAAGTGAGTACACCCCTAAGTGAAAATGTCCAAAATGGGCCCAAAGTGTCAATGTTTTGTGTGGCCACCATTATTTTCCAGCACTGTCTTAACCCTCTTGTCTTAACCCTCTTGGGCATGGAGTTCACCAGAGCTGCACAGGTTGCCACTGGAGTCCTCTTCCACTCCTCCATGATGACATCATCGAGCTGGTGGATGTTAGAGACCTTGCGCTCCTCCACCTTCCATTTGAGAATGCCCCACAGATGCTTAGTAGGGTTTAGGTCTGGAGACATACTTGGCCAGTCCATCACCTTTACCCTCAGCTTATTTAGCAAGGCAGTGGTCGTCTGGGAGGTGTGTTTGGGGTCGTTATCATGTTGGAATACTGCCCTGCGGCCCAGTCTCATACTACCATTTGTTACTGACCTTTGGCATGTTTTACTGACTATGCTTCTATGCCCCGCTGAGGAAGTTCAGACGAACGTAACGTAACGCGTATGGGGGAGGAGCCACGCACGGATGCCGTCACCTGCTGCCATCCTTTGCTAACATTCAGCACAGTGTTGTGCTATATGCTTGTATTCCTCCTGTTTCATGTGAGTAGTCCGTGTTGGACCCTAATACATTTTTATTGGTTGCACAGTGAGCACTTAGATCTCCCCTCTGTTTTTTATATGGTTTGATGCCCCCATTGATTGACCGATCTGGAGAAGTTCAAACAGACTTATTTCTGCCGCCTACCTGTTGTGTGGGATCTGCGTGCATAACTATCTGTTAGCTTAGGGGTCCATGCTCTGAGGTGAGTGTAGAACATAGATTGGAGGTGGAGTGTCTGTCACCATTAGGGATGAGCCGAACACCCCCCTGTTCGGTTCGCACCAGAACATGCGAACAGGAAAAAAATTCGTTCGAACACGCGAACACCGTTAAAGTCTATGGGACACGAACATGAATAATCAAAAGTGCTAATTTTAAAGGCTAATATGCAAGTTATTGTCAATAAAAGTGTTTGGGGACCTGGATCCTGCCCCAGGGGACATGAATCAATGCAAAAAAAAGTTTTAAAAACGGCCGTTTTTTCAGGAGCAGTGATTTTAATAATGCTTAAAGTCAAACAATAAAAGTGTAATATCCCTTTAAATTTCATACCTGGGGGGTGTCTATAGTATGTCTGTAAAGGGGCGCATGTTTCCCGTGTTTAGAACAGTCTGACAGCAAAATGACATTTTGAAGGAAAAAACACATTTAAAACTACCGCGGCTATTGCATTGCCGACAATACAAATAGAAGTTCATTGATAAAAACGGCATGGGAATTCCCCACAGGACAACCCCGAACCAAAATTTAAAAAAAAAAATGATGTGGGAGTCCCCCTAAATTCCATACAAGGCCCTTCAGGTCTGGTATGGATATTAAGGGGAACCCCAGCCAAAATTTTAAAAAAAAATTGACGTGGGGTTCCCCCTAAATTCCATACCAGACCCTTCAGGTCTGGTATGGATTTTAAGGGGAACCCCGCGCCAAAAAAAAAAAAAAAAACGGCGTGGGGTCCCCCCAAAAATCCATACCAGACCCTTATCCGAGCACGCAACCTGGCAGGCCGCAGGAAAAGAGGGGGGACGAGAGTGCGGCCCCCCCCTCCTGAACCGTACCAGGCCACATGCCCTCAACATTGGGAGGGTGCTTTGGGGTAGCCCCCCAAAACACCTTGTCCCCATGTTGATGAAGACAAGGGCCTCATCCCCACAACCCTGGCCGGTGGTTGTGGGGGTCTGCGGGCGGGGGGCTTATCGGAATCTGGAAGCCCCCTTTAACAAGGGGACCCCCAGATCCCGGCCCCCCCCTGTGTGAAATGGTAAGGGGGTACTTACCCCTACCATTTCACTAAAAAACTGTCAAAAATGTTAAAAATGACAAGAGACAGTTTTTGACAATTCCTTTATTTAAATGCTTCTTCTTTCTTCCTTCATCTTCTTCTTCTTCTGGTTCTTCTGGCTCTTCTGGTTCTTCCTCCGGCGTTCTCGTCCAGCATCTCCTCCGCGGCGTCTTCTATCTTCTTCTCCTCGGGCCGCTCCGCACCCATGGCATGGGGGGGGAGGCTCCCGCTCTTCTCTTCATCTTCTTCTCTTCTTCATCTTCTTCTTCATCTTCTTCTTCTTCTTCTCTTCTTCCTTCTTCTCTTCTTCATTTCTTCTCCGGGCCGCTCCGCAGCCATGCTGGCATGGTGGGAGGCTCCCGCTGTGTGACGGGGTCTCTTCGTCTGACAGTTCTTAAATAACGGGGGGCGGGGCCACCCGGTGACCCCGCCCCCCTCTGACGCACGGGACATGACGGGACTTCCCTGTGGCATTCCCCGTGACGTCACAGGGAAGTCCCGTCAAGTCACCGTGCGTCAGAGGGGGGCCGGGTCACCGGATGGCCCCGCCCCCCATTATTTAAGAACCGTCAGACGAAGAGACGCCGTCACACAGCGGGAGCCTCCCACCATGCCAGCATGGCTGCGGAGCGGCCCGGAGAAGAAATGAAGAAGAGAAGAAGGAAGAAGAGAAGAAGAAGAAGAAGAAGAAGAAGAAGATGAAGAAGAGAAGAAGATGAAGAGAAGAGCGGGAGCCTCCCCCCCCATGCCATGGGTGCGGAGCGGCCCGAGGAGAAGAAGATAGAAGACGCCGCGGAGGAGATGCTGGACGAGAACGCCGGAGGAAGAACCAAAAAAACCAGAAGAACCAGAAGAAGATGAAGGAGAAAGAAGAAGCATTTAAATAAAGGAATTGTCAAAAACTGTCTCTTGTCATTTTTAACATTTTTGACAGTTTTTTAGTGAAATGGTAGGGGTAAGTACCCCCTTACCATTTCACACAGGGGGGGGCCGGGATCTGGGGGTCCCCTTGTTAAAGGGGGCTTCCAGATTCTGATAAGCCCCCCGCCCGCAGACCCCCACAACCACCGGCCAGGGTTGTGGGGATGAGGCCCTTGTCTTCATCAACATGGGGACAAGGTGTTTTGGGGGGCTACCCCAAAGCACCCTCCCAATGTTGAGGGCATGTGGCCTGGTACGGTTCAGGAGGGGAGGGGGCCGCACTCTCGTCCCCCCCTCTTTTCCTGCGGCCTGCCAGGTTGCGTGCTCGGATAAGGGTCTGGTTTGGATTTTTGGGGGGACCCCACGCCGTTTTTTTTTTTTTTTTTGGCGCGGGGTTCCCCTTAAAATCCATACCAGACCTGAAGGGTCTGGTATGGAATTTAGGGGGAACCCCACGTCAATTTTTTTTTTAAATTTTGGCTGGGGTTCCCCTTAATATCCATACCAGACCTGAAGGGCCTTGTATGGAATTTAGGGGGACCCCCACATCATTTTTTTTGTTTTATTTTGGTTCGGGGTTGCCCTGTGGGGAATTCCCATGCCGTTGTTATCAATGAACTTCTATGTGTATTGTCGGCAATGCAATAGCCGCGGGTAGTTTTAAATGAGTTTTTTCCTTCCAAATGTCATTTTGCTGTCAGACTATTCTAAACACAGGAAACATGCGCCCCTTTACAGGCATACTATAGACACCCCCCAGGTACGAAATTTAAAGGGATATTACACTTTTATTGTTTGACTTTAAGCATTAATAAAATCACTGCTCCTGAAAAAACGTCCGTTTTTAAAACTTTTTTTTGCATTGATCCATGTCCCCTGGGGCAGGACCCGGGTCCCCAAACACTTTTTATGACAATAACTTGCATATAAGCCTTTAAAATTAGCACTTTTGATTTCTCCCATAGACTTTTAAAGGGTGTTCCGCGGCATTCGAATTTGCCGCAAAAAACCCCAAATTGTTCGCTGTTCGGCGAACTTGCGAACAGCCAATGTTCGAGTAGAACATGAGTTCGACTCGAACTCGAAGCTCATCCCTAGTCACCATTCATTTTGATATTGTTGATCTTCACCGGTGGAATCATCTTATCTTCTGGGACTTGTAGTTCACCAGTTTATTGGACTATATTTTATTGCGCTGCACTTTTTATTATTTACTACGGATTTTTGTGAAAGTCTTTTAGTGTTCAGCTTGCATTTTGGGGGCAAGGAATCCCATACTCACATGCCAGCTCATAAAGTCGGCAGAAAAGTGGCCTTTTTGGGATCTGTTCTTATACCAATTGTATTTTGTACCTTGAAATAATGAAATGTTTCAGCTTGTAAAATAAATATTTTTACTTATTTACCCTTCTATGCGATTTACATTGTTACTTTTTCATTTGTGACACGCCTCATTCAAATTCCCATGACCAATTTCTCTCTGCAAATACAAGGCTGTTCTGCTGTTTTTGTATGTACTGTATTGTCCCATGCCCTTTTTTAACCACTTGCCGACCGCCGCACGACGATGTACGTCGACAAAGCGGCACGGGCAGGCAAAAGGGCCTGTAAGTCCCTGCCTGCCCGCGGGTGGGGGGTCCGATCGGACCCCCCCCCCGGTGCCTGCGGCGGTCGGCAAATGTCCCCCGGCGATCGGTGGTGAGGGGGAGGCCATCCATTCGTGGCCCCCCCCTCGCGATCGCTCCCAGCCAATGGGATCATTTCCCTGCCTCTGTATTGTACACAGAGGCAGAGGAAATGATGTCATCTCTCCTCGGCTCGGTATTTTCCGTTCCGGGCCGAGGAGAGAAGACTGTAATGTGAGTGCACCAAACACTACACACACAGTAGAACATGCCAGGCACACATTTCACCCCGATCCCCCCCCCGATCGCCCCCCGATCACCCCCCCCCCTGTCACAAACTGACACCAAGCAGGTTTTTTTTTTTTTTTTTTTTTTTTTTTCTGATTACTGTATTGGTGTCAGTTTGTGTCAGTTAGTGTGTTAGGGCAGTGAGTCTTAGGCCCCCTTTAGGTCTAGGGTACCCCCCTAACCCCCCTAATAAAGTTTTAACCCCTTGATCACCCCCTGTCACCAGTGTTGCTAAGCGATCATTTTTCTGATCGCTGTATTAGTGTCGCTGGTGACGGTAGTTAGGGACGTAAATATTTAGGTTCGCCGTCAGTGTTTTATAGCGACAGGGACCCCCATATACTACCTAATAAATGTTTTAACCCCTTGATTGCCCCCTAGTTAACCCTTTCACCACTGATCACCGTATAACCGTTACGGGTGACGCTGGTTAGTTTGTTTATTTTTTATAGTGTCAGGGCACCCGCCGTTTATTACCGAATAAAGGTTTAGCCCCCTGTACGTCTAGGGTACCCCCCTTACCCCCCTAATAAAGTTTTAACCCCTTGATCACCCCCTGTCGCCAGTGTCGCTAAGCGATCATTTTTCTGATCGCTGTATTAGTGTCGCTGGTGACGGTAGTTAGGGACGTAAATATTTAGGTTCGCCGTCAGTGTTTTATAGCGACAGGGACCCCCATATACTACCTAATAAATGTTTTAACCCCTTGATGGCCCCCTAGTTAACCCTTTCACCACTGATCACCGTATAACCGTTACGGGTGACGCTGGTTAGTTCGTTTATTTTTTATAGTGTCAGGGCACCCGCCGTTTATTACCGAATAAAGGTTTAGCCACCCGATCGCCCGGCGGTGATATGCGTCGCCCCAGGCAGCGTCAGATTAGCGCCAGTACCGCTAACACCCACGCACGCAGCATACGCCTCCCTTAGTGGTATAGTATCTGAACGGATCAATATCTGATCCAATCAGATCTATACTAGTGTCCCCAGCAGTTTAGGGTTCCCAAAAACGCAGTGTTAGCGGGATCAGCCCAGATACCCGCTAGCACCTGCATTTTGTCCCTCCGCCCAGCCCACCCAAGTGCAGTATCGATCGATCACTGCCACTTACAAAACACTAAACGCATAACTGCAGCGTTCGCAGAGTCAGGCCTGATCCCTGCGATCGCTAACAGTTTTTTTGGTAGCGTTTTGGTGAACTGGCAAGCACCAGCCCCAGGCAGCGTCAGATTAGCGCCAGTACCGCTAACACCCACGCACGCAGCATACACCTCCCTTAGTGGTATAGTATCTGATCGGATCAATACCTGATCCGATCAGATCTATACTGGCGTCCCCAGCAGTTTAGGGTTCCCACAAACGCAGTGTTAGCGGGATCAGCCCAGATACCTGCTAGCACCTGCGTTTTGCCCCTCCGCCCGGCCCGGCCCAGCCCACCCAAGTGCAGTATCGATCGATCACTGACACTTACAAAACACTAAACGCATAACTGCAGCGTTCGCAGAGTCAGGCCTGATCCCTGCGATCGCTAACAGTTTTTTTGGTAGCGTTTTGGTGAACTGGCAAGCGCCAGCGGCCTAGTACACCCCGGTCGTAGTCAAACCAGCACTGCAGTAACACTTGGTGACGTGGCGAGTCCCATAAGTGCAGTTCAAGCTGGTGAGGTGGCAAGCACAAGTAATGTCCCGCTGCCACCAAAAAGACAAACACAGGCCCGTCGTGCCCATAGTGCCCTTCCTGCTGCATTCGCCAATCCTAATTGGGAACCCACCGCTTCTTCAGCGCCCGTACTTCCCCCATTCACATCCCCAACCAAATTCAGTCAGCTGCATGAGAGGCATTTTTATGTCCTCCCGAGTACCCCTACCCAACGAACCCCCCCAAAAAAGATGTTGTGTCTGCAGCAAGCGCGGATATAGGCGTGACGCCCGCTATTATTGTCCCTCCTGTCCGGACAATCCTGGTCTTTGCATTGGTGAATGTTTTGAACGCTACCATTCACTAGTTGAGTATTAGCGTAGGGTACAGCATTGCACAGACTAGGCACACTTTCACAGGGTCTCCCAAGATGCCATCGCATTTTGAGAGACCCGAACCTGGAACCGGTTACAGTTATAAAAGTTAGTTACAAAAAAAAGTGAAAAAAAAAAAAAAAACACAAACAAAAATATAAAAAAAAAAAAAAAATAGTTGGCGTTTTATTGTTCTCTCTCTCTCTATTCTCTCTCTATTGTTCTGCTCTTTTTTACTGTATTCTATTCTGCAATGTTTTATTGTTATTATGTTTTATCATGTTTGCTTTTCAGGTATACAATTTTTTATACCTTACCGTTTACTGTGCTTTATTGTTAACCATTTTTTTGTCTTCAGGTACGCCATTCACGACTTTGAGTGGTTATACCAGAATGATGCCTGCAGGTTTAGGTATCATCTTGGTATCATTCTTTTCAGCCAGCGGTCAGCTTTCATGTAAAAGCAATCCTAGCGGCTAATTAGCCTCTAGACTGCTTTTACAAGCAGTGGGAGGGAATGCCCCCCCCTCCCCCAACGTCTTCCGTGTTTTTCTCTGGCTCTCCTGTCTCAACAGGGAACCTGAGAAAGCAGCCGGTGATTCAGCCAGCTGACCATAGGGCTGATCAGAGACCAGGGTGGCTCCAAACATCTCTATGGCCTAAGAAATCGGAAGCTACGAGCATTTTATGACTTAGATTTCGCCGGATGTAAACAGCGCCATTGGGAAATTGGGAAAGCATTTTATCACACCGATCTTGGCGTGGTCAGATGCTTTGAGGGCAGAGGAGAAATCTAGGGTCTAATAGACCCCAATTTTTGCAAAAAAGAGTACCTGTCACTACCTATTGCTATGATAGGGGATATTTACATTCCCCGAGATAACAATAAAAATGATTTAAAAAAAAAAATGAAAGGAACAGTTTAAAAATAAGATAAAAAAATAATAATAATAATGAAAAAAAAAAAAAAAAAAAAAAAAAAAAAAGCACCCCTGTCCCCCCTGCTCTCGCGCTAAGGTGAACGCAAGCGTCGGTCTGGCGTCAAATGTAAACAGCAATTGCACCATGCATGTGAGGTATCACCGCGAAGGCCAGATCGAGGGCAGTAATTTTAGCAGTAGACCTCCTCTGTAAATCTAAAGTGGTAACCTGTAAAGGCTTTTAAAGGCTTTTAAAAATGTATTTAGTTTGTCGCCACTGCACGTTTGTGCGCAATTTTAAAGCATGTCATGTTTGGTATCCATGTACTCGGCCTAAGATCATCTTTTTTATTTCACCAAACATTTGGGCAATATAGTGTGTTTTAGTGCATTAAAATGTAAAAAAGTGTGTTTTTCCCCAAAAAATGCGTTTGAAAAATCGCTGCGCAAATACTGTGTGAAAAAAAAAAATGAAACACCCACCATTTTAATCTGTAGGGCATTTGCTTTAAAAAAAAAAATAATGTTTGGGGGTTCAAAGTAATTTTCTTGCAAAAAAAAATTATTTTTTTATGTAAACAATAAGTGTCAGAAAGGGCTTTGTCTTCAAGTGGTTAGAAGAGTGGGTGATGTGTGACATAAGCCTCTAGATGTTGTGCATAAAATGCCAGGACAGTTCAAAACCCCCCCAAATGACCCCATTTTGGAAAGTAGACACCCCAAGCTATTTGCTGAGAGGCATGTTGAGTCCATGGAATAATTTATATTGTGACACAAGTTGCGGGAAAGAGACAATTTTTTATTTTTTTTATTTTTTTTTGCGCAAAGTTGTCACTAAATGATATTTTGCTCAAACATGCCATGGGAATATGTGAAATTACACCCCAAAATACATTCTGTTGCTTCTCCTGAGTATGGGGATACCACATGTGTGGGACTTTTTGGGAGCCTAGCCGCGTACGGGACCCCAAAAACCAAGCACCGCCTTCAGGCTTTCTAAGGCCGTAAATTTTTGATTTCACTCTTCACTGCCTATCACAGTTTCGAAGGCCATGGAATGCCCAGGTGGCAAAAACCCCCCCCAAATGACCCCATTTTGGAAAGTAGACACCCCAAGCTATTTGATGAGAGGTATAGTGAGTATTTTGCAGACCTCAGTTTTGGTCACAAAGTTTTGAAAATTGAAAAAAGAAAAAAAAAATTTTTTTTTCTCGTCTTTCTTTATTTTCAAAAACAAATGAGAGCTGCAAAATACTCACCATGCCTCTCAGCAAATAGCTTGGGGTGTCTACTTTCCAAAATGGGGTCATTTGGGGGGGTTTGTGCCACCTGGGCATTCCATGGCCTCCGAAACTGTGATAGGCAGTGAGGAGTAAAATCAAAAATGTACGCCCTTAGAAATCCTGAAGGCAGTGATTGGTTTTCGGGGCCCCGTACGCGGCTAGGCTCCCAAAAAGTCTCACACATGTGGTATCCCCATACTCAGGAGAAGCAGCTAAATGTATTTTGGGGTGCAATTCCACATATGCCCATGGTCTGTGTGAGCAATATATCATTTAGTGACAACTTTGTGCAAAAAAAAATAAAAAAAATAAAAATTTGTCACTTTCCCGCAACTTGTGTCAAAATATAAAACATTCCATGGACTCAACATGCCTCAAAGCAAATAGCTTGGGGTGTCTACTTTCCAAAATGGGGTCATTTGGGGGGGTTTTATGCCATTTGGGCATTTTATGGCCTTCAAAACTGTGATAGGTAGTGAGGAGTAAAATCAAAAATGTACGCCCTTAGAAATCCTGAAGGCAGTGATTGGTTTTCGGGGCCCCGTACGTGGCTAGGCTCCCAAAAAGTCCCACACATGTGGTATCCCCATACTCAGGAGAAGCAGCTAAATGTATTTTGGGGTGCAATTCCACATATGCCCATGGCCTGTGTGAGCAATATATCATTTAGTGACAACTTTTTGTAATTTTTTTTTTTTGTCATTATTCAATCACTTGGGACAAAAAAAATGAATATTCAATGGGCTCAACATGCCTCTCAGCAAATTCCTTGGGGTGTCTACTTTCCAAAATGGGGTCATTTGTGGGGGTTTTGTACTGCCCTGCCATTTTAGCACCTCAAGAAACGACATAGGCAGTCATAAATTAAAGGCTGTGTAAATTCCAGAAAATGTACCCTAGTTTGTAGGCGCTATAACTTTTGCGCAAACCAATAAATATACACTTATTGACATTTTTTTTACCAAAGACATGTGGCCGAATACATTTTGGCCTAAATGTATGACTAAAATTGAGTTTATTGGATTTTTTTTAGAACAAAAAGTAGAAAATATCATTTTTTTTCAAAATTTTCGGTCTTTTTCCGTGTATAGCGAAAAAAATAAAAACGGCAGAGGTGATCAAATATCATCAAAAGAAAGCTCTATTTGTGAGAAGAAAAGGACGCAAATTTCGTTTGGGTACAGCATTGCATGACCGCGCAATTAGCAGTTAAAGCGACGCAGTGCTGAATTGTAAAAAGTGCTCTGGTCAGGAAGGGGGTAAAACCTTCCGGGGCTGAAGTGGTTAAATAGAGAGACAAAAACTGTTCCTACCCAGTCCTGTGAAATCTCTTCTTCCACCTGTACTCCACTAATATAATGATAGATCCTTCTCTGCAGTTTTTCTGCTTTACCACCATTTCTGTTGTATTTATGTCCTGGCCATCAGCCATTTTTTTCCCTTAGTCAGGGGTCTCCAAACTATGGCCCTTCAGCTGTTCAGGAACTACAATTCCCATCATGCCCAGTTATGTCTGTGAATGTCAGAGTTTTACAGTGCCTCATGGGACATGTATTTCTGCAACAGCTGAAGGGCCGTAGTTTGAAGATCCCTGCCTTAGATCCTCAATAAAGTATTTTATCTCCTTCTATGTTGGTTGTTCCACCACTAATACTTCTGTTGCATATCCTCCTTGCATTTATTTTCTATTTTTTTAATCCTTCCTGACTTCAGATGTGTTTCTAACTGGAAAATATTATATAGTCCTTAATCACAAAGAAAAGGGAAATGTCAGACCTTGCAGTTATTCATAGGTTAGTTGTCATTGGTGTCAGTAGGGGAAATAGAGCCCCATCACTGGTATCAGTGGGAGGAATAGTGACCCATCACTGGTATCAGTGGAAGGAATAGTGCCCCATTGTTGATGTCCCTGGGCGGAATAGATCCCCATTGTTGGTGTCAGTTTGAGGAATAGTGCCCCATGGTTGGTGTCAAATATTGCCCTGTTGTTGATTTCACCACCAGGAATTATGTCCCATTGTTGGTGTCAGTGGAAGGAATAGTGCCTTGTATCAGTGGGAGGAAAAGTACCCCAAGGGCCAGATAAAGGTGAGCAAAAGGCCCCTGGGATGCAGTTTGCAGACCACTGGGCTAGGGGATCACATAGCCTGTCACTCCCTCTGAACTATTTAGTGCCAATTATACAACCAATCTCACTGAGGCTGGCCATAGATGGATAGAATTTAAAACAAAAAATCTTTAGAAAAATTCTTAGGAAAATTTGTATGAATATTCGCATAACATTCTTTTGTTCTTCAAAAGATTTTGTTTGTATTTAACATTTAATATTGGAATGAATTGACTTTACCAAACAAAACCATATACACTTTTAGAAACTCATTCATTTGGAGAAAAAAAATTCCAACCTGCTCCTTTGACTCGTAGGTAACATAAAACCGAGGGTAACCTAAACATGCGAAGAGATCTTGTCACATCTTCACATCTATGACCATCTAAGTGTCACCCCTAACATTTGGCACATTGCCAGACACAATTCTGTTTTATACATTTATTAGTTTCCATCAAGGATATAACTGCTGCCATAGCAGCCTATGTGACTGCAATGGGAACCAGAGACAGGGATGGGCCTGGTCCATGCCAAAAAAAGGTCACCCACCTCTGACTACCAACATTATGGGGAGTGCAAGAAGGATTAAATTATACACCATTCACTCATGCCCATCAATATTAAGGGTTTTAGGTAGGGCTGGATTATAAGCCATCCGATGAGGTCCCCTTTAAAATGTTGTCATTTCTAGCGATGCCCCTGATCCCACGCTGGTCTAGCTGCTTCTCTTCTGCATTTAGTCAGTACTGTAACACAAGAAACCATAACCTGTTTTTACTTTTTGTACTCCTGTAAAGCTGTGCAGAAAGCTCCCCCTAGGAATTCACAAAATACTTACTGCTTAATCCTCCACTTCTAATCTCCTCTATGACAGCAAGCAACCATAATAGCAATATTATCTGGGATCAGCATGAACGACTATTTTTAGAAAGGCTAATTTTATTTTAATAACTTTGTCACTAAACACATGGAGGGGGATAAAATCTTGACAGTAAGATATTAAAAAACAACAGTCTGCCTTCACTGTCATACTGTTTATTATGCATATCTGAAAAGAGCACTGCACATTGGATATTTGTATTTGTACACCTGTCACTTATGTAGGCATGCTAAAGTAAGCAACTGGTGTGAAATTGGGTACCAGCAAATGCCTGCACGTCCCCCTATTAGCTGGAAATTCTATCTTGTTGTACCCAAGGAACCATCCAATTTGATCCTTAAAGTCTTATCATGCGAACCAGTCACTTTGCCTTGCATGAGCAATCGCAGATTCTCTTTAACATGCCTATGAGATATGTTTGCCTTAAAAAGCTTTCTTATACTTAGTATTTCTGCTCAGCTGTACATTTTCTTAGTGTATAGAGCTAACCACATGGGTTAAAATGTGATTGTACAATGTACTAAGTTTAGGTTGAATGGTCGAATAGGTTGAGAGGTCATAATGTGGAAGGCTTTGGAATCTGCCTAGCTCTAATAAAAAAAATGTCCAACTTTTTCAGTTTCATACAACCGCATCCAAATTGTGTAAACACTTTGGACCCTCTGTGAGAATTATTGTTGGCCACTGCTTTGGTTTGAAGGTGAGTATTTTAGACAGCGCTATTTTCTTATTTTGTAGCCTGCATCTGGGCCCATTTCAATCTAAAAGAAAAACTGCCTAGAGTTGGACTTTAAAATTTGTACATCTGTGCCAAGACCATACAGCGGTTTAACAGGACAGGTTCCACTCAGAACAGGCCTCGCCATGGTCGACCAAAGAAGTTAAGTACACGTTCTCAGCTTCATATGCAGAGGTTGTCTTTGGGAAATAGACGTATGAGTGCTGCCAGCATTGCTGCAGAGGTTGAAGGGGTGGGGGGTCAGCCTGTCAGTGCTCAGACCGTACGCTGCACACTGCATTAAATTGTCTGTATGGCTGTCATCCCAGAAGGAAGCCTCTTCTAAAGATGATGCACAAGAAAGCCCACAAACAGTTTGCTGAAGACAAGAAGATTAAGAACATGGATTGCTGGAACCATGTCCTGTGGTTTGATGAGACCAAGATAACCGTATTTGGTTCAGATGGTGTCAAGTGTGTGTGGCGGCAACCAGGTGAGAAGTACAAAGACAAGTGTGTCTTGCCTACAGTCAAGCATGGTGGTGGGAGTGTCATGGTCTGGGGCTGCATGAGTGCTGCCGGCACTGGGGAGCTACAGTTCACTGAGGGAACCATGACTGCCAACATGTACTGTGACATACTGACGCGAAGCATGATCCCCTCCCTTCGGAGACTGGGCCGCAGGGCAGTATTCCAACATGATAACAACCCCAAACGCACCTCCAAGACGACCACTGCCTTGCTAAAGAAGCTGAGGGTAAAGGTGATGACTGGCCAAGCATGTCTCCAGACCTAAACACTATTGAACATCTGAGGGGCATCCTCAAATGGAAGGTGGAGGAGCACAAGGTCTCTAACATCCACCAGCCTCATGATGTCATCATGAAGGAGTGGAAGAGGACTCCAGTGGCAACCTGTGAAGCTCTGGTGAACTCCATGCCCAAGGGTTAAGTCAGTGCTGAAAAATAATGTTGATAACACAAAATATTGTCACTTTGGACCCAATTTGGACATTTTCAAATAGGGGTGTACTCACTTTTGTTGCCAGCAGTTTAGACAATAATGGCTGTGTGTTGAGTTATTTTGAGGGGACAGCAAATTTACACTATTATACAAGCTGTACACTCACTACTTTACATTGTAGCAAAGTGTCATTTCTTCAATGTTGTCACATGAAAAGATATAATAAAATATTTACAAAAATGTGAGGGGTGTACTCACTTTTTTGAGATACTGTATCTATCAAAAAGTGTTTTGCAGGGCTAAGCCTTTCATCCAATTTCTAAATTGTAATTTGTAAATTCCAAAAGCCAATATAAAGGAATATTAGTGGTAAAAAAGCACTTGTGGGTTTAATTAATCAGTTTTTTTTTTCATACAATTCTCCTTTAAGGGGTGGCAGTGTGGGTGTCCTATACCTACATACTTTTGCAAATAGGTGTCCCTTGTTCCCATTTCTGAAAATTGGGAGGTATGATGTAGCCCCAATCTGCACAGGTTCCTCCGAATGTGACTATAGAGCACCAATACACGGTTGATCCTACCGTTCTCTGTCCCTGCCTCCTGTGTGTGTCCCTGCTGCAGCCTGAGATTGTGTAGAGTGGCTTTTGCCACAGCTCGTGCATGTGATCCGTTTTCAGTGCCTTTCCAAGCCGATCATTTCCACCTTGTTTGCATTTGAGCCACCCACAGGACTATAGGGTCACACATGTTGGCGTATAGACAGTGGTAAATGACAGTCCCCTCTCTCCCTCCTCTTCCATGCTAAACACTATGGGGGCGAGATACATATCTCCCAACTTTTTGAGACGGGAACGAGGGACACTTGTTAGCAAAAGTATGTAGGCATAGGACACACCCCCTGTCACGTCCCCTTAAAGGAGAATTATTCAAAAACAATATTAGTAAAACCCACAAGTGCTTTTTTTTAACCTCTACTATTCTTTTACTTTGGCTTCTGAAATTTACAAAATCCAGCAATTTAGAGATTGGAAAGAAAGATTTAACATTGGAAAACAAGTTTTGAAAGATAAAAATGTACATTTTATATACAAATATATAGATGAGACCAAAATGAGGGACAAATGAGGAGGAAAGAGGGACAGAGGGACTTTGTTCCAAATCAGGGACAGTCCCTCGAAATCAGGGACAGTTGAGAGCTATGGGGATATAAGATGGTGATCTTCTATATGGTGATCATCTACAACTCCGTGGACGTTGCCCCAAAGGGATGTTGGTGGCAAGTAGGAGTAGCACTGGGAGAGGAAGCCCTTCGTTCTGCTGGACCCTGTACTTGCTGTATTGCATTGTTTGCATTCTTACTCAGCCACTAGAGAATTAGTTCTCTGTAGATTGCAAATAAACCTGGTTTATCCTGCCGTTCTTTGTCCCTCCCTCCTGCCTGTGTCCCCACTGCAACCTGAGATTGTGTGGAGCGGCTGTTGCCACAGCTCGTGCATGTGATCCGTTTTCAGTGCCTTTCTAAGCCGATCATTTCCTCCTTGTTTGCGTTTCTGCAACCCACAGGACAATAGAGTTATATATGTGGGGGTATACACAGTTATAAATGACAGTCCCCTCCCTTCTCTCTCATGCTAAACACTATGGGGGCGGGATATTGGATGCTAATCTTCTATATGGTGATCATCTACAACTCAGCGGACATTGCCCCAAAGGGGTGTTGGTGGCAAGCAGGAATGGCATGGAAGAAGAAGCCATCCCTTCTGCTGGTCTCTCCTGTGGGCAGCAGTCTATGCGAATGGCGAGAGCCATGGCCTCCTACAAAGTATCTTAATAGGATAATGGGCTAATGGTTTTATAGCATCTATGAATTCCAACCTGTACCCAAGCTGTACTGGCTAAGTTATTTTATTTGGAGCCTATTTTTGTATTGTATAGGAGACACAGAAATCCATAGACCTTATATAGAAGGTGACGGGGATGGAAACAACTCAAGATACTGAGTATCAGCAATGTGAACACTTTTGATGGACTAATAATACAGGATCATTTAAGAAGCTTCTAAGAAATTGTTTAGTACTCACTGTTATTTTTATAGATTGCATATCACATATATTGCTCATATTTCATGGTTTAATATTACTTTATCTTCACTATAGGTTTAATTTTATATCTGCATATACTGGGTTTGCTTGAGTAATTATTGCATATTTGCACAATTCATTTATTTTAGTTTTTTGCTTGATTTTGCACATTATTACATTGTTTTCTGCACTTTATTGCATATTAATTAGTTCACATATTTACAGTGCCTTGCAAAAGTATTCACCGCCTTAGCTTTTTACCTATTTTGTTGCATGACAGCCTTTAGTTCAATATTTTTTTTTTCTGAATTATATGTGTTGGATCAGAACACAATAGTCTAAGTTTGTGAAGTAAAATTAGAAAAATATATACATAAACCTATTTTTCAGAAATAAAAAGCTGATAATTGGCATGTGCATATGTATTCACCCCTTTGTTATAAAGCCCACAAAAAGCTCTGGTGCAACCAATTACCTTCAGAAGTCACATAATTAGTGAAATGATGTCCACCCGTGTGCAATCTAAGTTTCACATAATCTGTCATTACATATACACACCTTTTTGAAAGGCCCCAGAGGCTGCAACACCTAAGCAAGAGGCACCACTAACCAAACACTGCCATGAAGACAAAGGAACTCTCCAAACAAGTAAGGGACAATGTTGTTGAGAAGTATAAGTCAGTGTTAGGTTATGAAGAAATATCCAAATCTTTGATGATCCCTAGGAGCACCATCAAATCTACCATAACAAAATGGAAAGAATATGGCACAACAGCAAACCTGCCAAGAGACGGGTGCACATCAAAACTCACGGACCTGGCAAAGAGGGCATTAATCAGAGAGGCAGCCTAGAGACCTAAGGTAACCCTGGAGGAGCTGCAGAGTTCCACAGCAGAGACTGGAGTATCTGTACATAGGACGACAATAAGCCGTACGCTCCATAGAGTTGGGCTTTATGGCAGAGTGGCCAGAAGAAAGCCATTACTTACTTTCAGCAAAAAACAAAATGGCACGTTTTGAGTTTGCGAAAAGGCATGTGGGAGACTCCCAAAATGTATGGAGGAAGGTGCTCTGGTCTGATGAGACTAAAATTTAACTTTTTGGCCATTAAAGAAAATGCTATGTCTGACGCAAACCCAACAAATCACATCCCCCAAAGAACACCATCCCCACAGTGAAACATGGTGGTGGCAGCATCATGCTGTGGGAATGTTTTTCAGCAGTCGGGACTGGGAAACTGGTCAGAGTTGAGGGAAACATGGATGGTTCTAAATACAGGGATATTCTTGAGCAAAACCTGTACCACTCTGTGTGTGATTTGAGGCTAGGACGAAGGTTCACCTTCCAGCCGGACAACGACCCCAAACACACTGCTAAAGCAACACTTGAGTGGTTAAGGGGAAATATGTAAATGTGTTGTAATGGCCTAATCAAAGCTCAGACCTCAATCCAATAGAAAATCTGTAGTCATACTTAAAGATTGCTGTTCACAAGCGCAAACCATCCAACTTGAAGGAGCTGGAGCAGTTTTGCAAGGAGGAATGGGCAAAAATCCCAGTGGTAAGATGTGGCAAGCTCATAGAGACTTATCCAAAGCGACTTGGAGCTGTGATAGCCGCAAAAGGTGGCTCTACAAAGTATTGACATTAGGGGGGTGAATAGTTATGTACATTGAATTTTCTGTTATTTTGTCTTATTTGTTGTTTGCTTCACTATAAAAAAAAAAACAGAGTTTGGTACCTGGTAACTCTTTTTCTAAGAAGTCTTCCAGGGCAGCATCCGAGAGATAGCCTCCTCCTCCCTGAAACAGGAAACACATTAGTCCACCATTATAAATTTGTTAGCCTTACCTGCGTGCCTCAGTTATATTAATGCACCAAAGGAACTCTCAGTAGGCTAAAGCTTCCCCACTATACCTGGTATTATCGCTTTAGGGTGGGAACTAGTGCTGCCCTGGAAGACTTCTTAGAAAAAGAGTTACCAGGTATCTAATCACACATGGGTAAGGGGGGAGAGGGGAAAAGAACCCGATAGGGTGGGTTCAAAAGGGGTTACTTGGTGCAACAATAGATTATGGAGTGGATATAGTGATAAAAACAATTTTATTGGACTTAAGCATAAAAACAAACACAATAACTTTACTATTACTAGAAAGTGGTACACAAGGCCTAGAATATACCAGACAATGACAGACTGGACAAACGATACATTTAATAAACATATAGTGCTACCCGGTCAGGGCATATTGCAGTTTGCCACATTGGCCTATTTGGTGGGGTCAATCAATCAAATTGTATTGGATTACTTTCACCCAAATGGGGATTTCAATTTGGTGTTGGAACTATAATATGGGCCCCTGTGGCATAAAGCAATGGGAGAGTGTTGGACACAGTGGAAGAAAAGGATACCAATAGTGTATAGGCAGGGTAGAATACCGTTATTATTAAAATATTAGGGGTAAACTGTCCCTCTGATTTGGATATGGGGCAGTATGTGCGATTGGTCTTATAGCCGTATTGTCCCTATATATTTTCGGAAGTCCTTCATAACCTGTAAAGATGTTGAAGATGCAAATTCAAGCTGATGCCAGGTGTGCTGTGGTACCATAAACAGACAGTAATCAGTCTCAATTGGTGTTAGAGCGGCAGTGCAATCACTCAAATCATGATCTAGTTATATAGTTGGCATACAGTTGCTGTTAGTATCGAATTATGTTGTTGTTAACTGTACATTACCACTGTCTTCCACGCAGCTCTTACTCAGGGATACTGTAGGCTGTTAGTCCTGATAGCCATGGCTGCCATTGCGTTCCTGTTTCAGGTTCGGGAAACCCACAGAATGCTTCCGTACGTTGCGGTATTCCGCTTGTCAGTGTAGGTAAGGGTTCCCGTCTCTCGGAGGCGCTTGGCGGGCCTTTGATTGCTCCTTTCGGGGCTGCGGCTGTGTCCTCTTCGGATTAGCTCCTTCGCTGAGTATCCCCCTCACTGCCCTGAGCGCACGGACCGGGTCGCGCTGTGACGTCACATCAGGACTAACAGCCTACAGTATCCCTGAGTAAGAGCTGCGTGGAAGACAGTGGTAATGTACAGTTAACAACAACATAATTCGATACTAACAGCAACTGTATGCCAACTATATAACTAGATCATGATTTGAGTGATTGCACTGCCGCTCTAACACCAATTGAGATTGATTACTGTCTGTTTATGGTACCACAGCACACCTGGCATCAGCTTGAATTTGCATCTTCAACATCTTTACAGGTTATGAAGGACTTCCGAAAATATATAGGGACAATACGGCTATAAGACCAATCGCACATACTGCCCCATATCCAAATCAGAGGGACAGTTTACCCCTAATATTTTAATAATAACGGTATTCTACCCTGCCTATACACTATTGGTATCCTTTTCTTCCACTGTGTCCAACACTCTCCCATTGCTTTATGCCACAGGGGCCCATATTATAGTTCCAACACCAAATTGGAATCCCCATTTGGGTGAAAGTAATCCAATACAATTTGATTGATTGACCCCACCAAATAGGCCAATGTGGCAAACTGCAATATGCCCTGACCGGGTAGCACTATATGTTTATTAAATGTATCGTTTGTCCAGTCTGTCATTGTCTGGTATATTCTAGGCCTTGTGTACCACTTTCTAGTAATAGTAAAGTTATTGTGTTTGTTTTTATGCTTAAGTCCAATAAAATTGTTTTTATCACTATATCCACTCCATAATCTATTGTTGCACCAAGTAACCCCTTTTGAACCCACCCTATCGGGTTCTTTTCCCCTCTCCCCCCTTACCCATGTGTGATACTGTATAGTTATGGTTACAGCAACAATACCCTAACGGGTCAAATTACCCACGATCCGATATTGGTGTACTCACGCCTTCCCTTTTCCCCTCCCATCCCCCATCCCCCCCCCCCCACCTCCTTCCCCTTTCTCCCTCATTTTTTGATACCAGGTACCTAACTCTGTTTTCACAAATCGTCTTCCAGGGCAGCATCCAGGATATATCAAGCAATACATACTAGGGTGGGGATAAATACTGGAGCACCTTGCGACCAAATGCCTGATCTTGGTCAGACAGCTGGTCCATACGATAGTACCTTGCAAAGGTACTGAAGCTTGACCATGTCACTGCCCTGCAGATCTGCTCCGGAGTTGCCCCTGCTTTCTCTGCGACCGAGGTTGCCCAGGCTCTGGTTGCATGTGATCTGATCCCGCTTGGAGGGGTGAGGTTTTGTGCCTCATAGGCCATCTGTATGGCCATTCTTATCCATCTGCTGATCGTGTTTTTCGATGCCTGTTTTCCTTTGTTGGCTCCTGCATAGAGGACGAATAGAGATGTAGTTCTTCGCAAATCCTTCGTTCTCTCGAGGTATGTTATGAGTGTATTTCCTACAGCTAGCTTATTGTATGTGTCTCTTTTCTTCCTGACCATAGATTTTGGAAGTGATGGGATGATGACATTTTGGGTCCTATGGAATGCTGAAGAGACTTTGGGAAGAAAATCCAGGTCTGGCGAGAGGATTATTTTGTCTGTTTGTATTAGGCAGTATGGTTCCATCATGGAAAGCGCTTAGATTTCGCTCACTCTTCTGGCCGATACCAGGGCCACTAGAAGTCTGAGCTGTCTTCCATCGGTTCGAATGGGGGGGGAGAAAACCCCTCTGAGCACTGTGGACATATCCCATGTTGGAGTTCTGTCAATTTCTGTAGGCCTAGCTCAGTTTAGTGACATTAGGAATCGCTTTATCAGCGGATCCTCTGTAAGTCTGGTGTCCATGAAGGAGAAGAGTGCTGCCACTTGTACCTTAAGCGTGCTCTGAGAGATGTTCTTGTCTGCTCCTTCCTGTAGGAAATCCAGAATTCTTCAGGATTATCCCTCTATTGGGAATCTGTTTGTTTCTATTCCGGGAGACAAACTTTCCCCCCCCTTCTTGTAGATTGCTCTAGTCATGGGTTTCCTGCTGTCTAAGATGGTGTTGATCACTTTGTCTGACAGCCTTTTGTTTTGTAGTCTTACCCTTTCAGTAACCAAGTCGAAAGCTTCAGGATTCTGTGGTTCGGATGGTTGACTGGTCCCTGTGATAAGAAATCTGGAAGGCCCGGCAGTGTCAGTTGAAGCTGGATGCTGAGGTTCTTCAAGTGGCTGAACCATGCTCTTTGAGGCCAGTACAGTGCTATGAGTATCACTGTTGCTTTGTCTGCCTTGATTTTTTGAATCACTCTTGGTATTATGGCAGTTGGAGGGAATGCATAACACAACTGCCATCCCCAGCTTTGGCTGAAAGCATCTACTCCGCTGCTGCCATCTGTGGGATCCAGTGAAAAGAACGTTGGTAATTTTGTGTTTGCCTTGGAGGCGAACAAATCTACCTCGGGTACCCCCATGTTTGCGTGATCTGTGAGAAGGATGCTTAGTTTAGCGACCACTCTGTCTGTTCTATAGTCTTCCGGCTCAGGAAGTCTGCCAGTGTATTGTCCGTTCCTTTCAGGTGGATGCCTGATATTGACCTTATGTTTGCTTCTGCCCATAACAGTGTTGTTTCCGTCAGCCTCAATAAAGCTTTGGGATTTTGTCCCCCCTTGCCTGTTTAGGTATGCCACCGTCGTGGTGTTGTCTGATTGAACCCTTTTAGCTCCCTCATGTTTGAGGAGGCTTGGGACCATTTGGAGTTCCATTTCCCCTGAGTGCATGTTTGCTCTCCAACCTAGGGTGCTGGCATCTGTGGTAATCCTGATAGGGGTGAATTGAGCCCATCTGAGCCCTTCGATGTATCGGAACAGGTTGAGCCACCACTGGAGTTTGTTTGACTGAGTTCGGAACAGAAATGGACGTGTCTAGGGATGAGTGGTTGCCATCCTACTGGTACAGAATATAATTCTGTAAAGGTCTCATGTGAATAGGGATGAGCCGAACACCCCCCTGTTCGGTTCGCACCAGAACATGCGAACAGGAAAAAAGTTCGTTCGAACACGCGAACACCGTTAAAGTCTATGGGACACGAACATGAATAATCAAAAGTGCTAATTTTAAAGGCTAATATGCAAGTTATTGTCATAAAAAGTGTTTGGGGACCTGGGTCCTGCCCCAGGGGACATGGATCAATGCAAAAAATTTTTTTAAAAACGGCCGTTTTTTCAGGAGCAGTGATTTTAATAATGCTTAAAGTCAAACAATAAAAGTGTAATATCCCTTTAAATTTCGTACCTGGGGGGCGTCTATAGTATGCCTGTAAAGGGGCGCATGTTTCCTGTGTTTAGAACAGTCTGACAGCAAAATGACATTTTGAAGGAAAAAACTCATTTAAAACTACCGCGGCTATTGCATTGCCGACAATACACATAGAAGTTCATTGATAAAAACGGCATGGGAATTCCCCAAAGGGGAACCCCGAACCAAAATTTAAAAAAAAAAATGACGTAGGAGTCCCCCTAAATTCCATACCAGGCCCTTCAGGTCTGATATGGATATTAAGGGGAACCGCGGCCAAAATTTAAAAAAAAAATGACGTGGGGTTCCCCCTAAATTCCATACCAGACCCTTATCCGAGCACGCAACCTGGCAGGCCGCAGGAAAAGAGGGGGGGACGAGAGTGCGGCCCCCCCCCTCCTGAACCGTACCAGGCCACATGCCCTCAACATTGGGAGGGTGCTTTGGGGTAGCCCCCCAAAACACCTTGTCCCCATGTTGATGAGGACAAGGGCCTCATCCCCACAACCCTGGCCGGTGGTTGTGGGGGTCTGCGGGTGGGGGGCTTATCGGAATCTGGAAGCCCCCTTTAACAAGGGGACCCCCAGATCCCGCCCCCCCCTGTGTGAAATGGTAAGGGGGTACAAAAGTACCCCTACCATTTCACTAAAAAACTGTCAAAAAGGTTAAAAATGACAAGAGACAGTTTTTGACTTGCATATTAGCCTTTAAAATTAGCACTTTTGATTTCTCCCATAGACTTTTAAAGGGTGTTCCGCGGCATTCGAATTTGCTGCGAACACCCCAAATTGTTCGCTGTTCGGCGAACTTGCGAACAGCCAATGTTCGAGTCGAAGCTCATCCCTACATGTGAATCTGCGCCCAGGTGATAGCTGGTATTGAAGACGTCATCAGTCCTAGCACTGCCATTCCTTGTCTGATCGTGATAGAGTTGGTCCCCATTAGAGAGGCTATTGTCTGTGTGATTTTTTTCGTTTTTTTCCCCCATTAGGAAGGTTTTGGTTAGTCAGTAATTTTTCTGTATTTACTATCCACCCCAGGTTTTGTAGATAGGACATATTTGTGATTAGGTTGGTCTCTAGGGTTTCTGCTGAATCCACAAAGAACAGTAGATCATGTAGGTATGGTATGACGCCAATGCCTTGTTGTCTTAAGTCCTTTAGAGCTTCATTATCTTTGAGAAGATCCTTGGCGCAGAAGAGATGCTAAAAGGGAGAGCCGTATATTGCAGGTGTAGGGTGGCTGCCGGTCCCTGAATTGCGAACCTCAGGAATTTTTGATGACCTTCCTTTATGGGGACATGTAGGTAGGCATCCTGTAGGTCTATTGTGGCCATGAATGTTACTTGTGTTAGGATATTTCTGACTGAATAGATAGACTCCATCCTGAATTTTTTGTATTTTATTCTTCTGAGTGGCTTGAGGTTCAGTATGAGCCTTAGCTTGCCTGACGTTTTTTTCTTTGCAAAGATATGCAAATAAAACACCGTTTGCTCCTCTTTTTGAGGGAAATGGCGAATCACTTTCTTATTTAGTAGGTTTTCCAGGGACTCTAGAAAGGCCTTTGCCCGATCTTCGTTCTTTGGTAGGATGGTTACTAAGTACTTGGTTGGGGGGCGGGTGGAAAATTCTATCCCGTAGCCCTCTGTTATCTGCTTTCATCCACTGGTGGGCAAAAGTTGCGAGTCTGCCCCCCACCTGAAGACTGTCACTGTTTTATGTTCTTTGGGTTAGGAGGCTTGAGGATTAATACACCCTTGCCTTTTTTGTTTTGCTGTCCCCAGTGCTTCTTTGCTCCTGGCTTCTTGAACTTTTTGAATTGACGAAGGGGCACCTTCCCTTGCTTCTTTTTGGTTTGGGGGAACCCCTTGTTTTTTGCTGCGGTCCTGTCTAGCACTGTTTCTAGGTCAGGCCCAAATAGCAGATCTCCTGTGAATGGGATTCCGTATAGTCTGTTCTTGGAAGGGATATCACCTTCCCATTACTTCAGTCACAGGGCTCTTCGGGCTGAGTTCACTAGAGCTGTGGCCCTTGAAGATATTCTCACAGTTTCAGCCAAGGCATTTGCTAGAAAAGCTGCCGCTCTGGTCAGTGTGGGGATGTTTCTTACTAATACTTCTCTTGGTGTGTTACCAGTAATTCTTGTAGCTGGGTCAACCAAATTAGTCAGGTGCGGGCTGTGCAGGTGGAAGCTATCGCTGGATTCAGGTTTGCCGCCCCTGCTTCCCAGGCCCTCTGTATGAGGGCTTCTATCTTCTTATCCATGGGGCCGCTTAAGGTACCCGCATTGTCAAAAGCGAAGTTGGATTTGTTTGTGACTCTTGCTAAAGAGGCATCCACTTTGGGGCATTAAGCCCAGGTTTTGGTGTCTGTCTCTGTGAATGGATATCTGAGTTTAACCGCTGCTGGTATAAAGAGTTTTTTCTCTGGTTCTTCCCACTCTTTTTTTTACGATGTCTTTAAGAGTTTGGTGTACAGGAAACATTCTAGGTTTCCTAGGCTGCAGTCCTTTTTACATTTTGTCATGTAGGGTAAGCTCTGTGGCTTTTTGCTCTTTGATGCCCAGCGTGTCGGCTATAGCTTTTAGGAGACTGTCCATATCTTCTGAGGGGAATAAGTTGCCCTCTGATGCCGGATCTTCCTCCTCAGAGTCTGAGCATAGGCCATCCTCAGATTCCTGCTCAGATTCATCAGAATCTTCCTCTTGTTCTTGCCGCCCTGCTGGTAGATGGGGTACTGGTTTGACTGACACATGCCGGTGTTTCCAACTTCTTAATTGCTGAGCGCAGTGGTGCCATGGTGCTTTTTCGAAAGAGCTGAGCAGGTCATTAAGGTAACCTTGTGATTCTTTGGCCACAGTCTTGTCTATGCATTTTTGGCTTAAAGGTTTTTTCCAGTCAGGAGGAAAACGGTGGTCACAGGAAGCGCATGCTTTGTTACTGTTTTTTCGCTTTTGTTTCCGCGGTTGCCAAACTGCATTTATATAGACAAGTTTGTAGTGAGGTGAAGACAGAGCTTGCAGGATCTGCAGGGCAGGGTGGAGAAGCGTCAGACATGGTCAGCCACCAGGGTCCTCTGTTTAGAGGGACCTTTTTAACTGCTTCCTGCATGAGCTCTGGCCCCGCCCCCAGCTGACCTTGTGCAGGTTGGTGGACATACCTGCACATGCCGCTCCTGCTGGTGTCCTCCTTCCTGGCTTTCCATTAGGGCGGGGGACTTCTGCTTTTTTTTTTGTCCTTTTTCTGCTGCCGACCAGAACCGCGTGACCAAAAACAACGTTTCTGGCATCGGCACCATCTGGTACACCCTGTACACCCTGTGGGGCCTCCATAAGAGAGATGAGCCGGGACAGACTGCGGAGTGCAGTGGTCGCCGTTCATGGTGGTGCGGCGGCAAGCGGGCGGGCGGACAGGCGGCCGGACCAGCGGGAGAGAGGCTGTGTGCATGCGGCTGATGCTCATGGCAGATTGGCGGTCAAATGGACTAGCGGCAAACAGGGCCTCCACCAGCAAAGAGACCGGTATCCGGGAGAGAATGCCAGTGCATGCTTTCCAGCCTGGGGGGGATGGTTGCAGACCCCTCTGTAGGGGTGAAACCTCAGGCAGAGTGATTTGCTCAAATTGCTGCCCCTGCTCGCCCTCCCAAGGCCAGCTCGGCTGGATGGGATGCTAGACAGGGAGTCTCCTGCAACAAGCACAGAGGCTTGGAAAATAATAAACGTTTTTGCAGCTCCTGTGGGTCCAGAGGAAACACAAAACAACTGAGGCACGCAGGTAAGGCTAACAAATTTATAATGGTGGACTAATGTGTTTCCTGTTTCAGGGAGGAGGAGCCTATCCCTCGGATGCTGCCCTTGAAGATGATTCGAGAAAAAACATCTTCAATTTGTGGGTATGATCTGTAAATTAAATTATGCAAATCCTCAAACAATCCATGTTAATTCCAGGTTGTGAGGCAACAAAACACGAAAAATGCCAAGGGAGGTAAATACTTTTGCAAGACACTTTATTCATGGTAATTTTGCATGCATAAACAGCGCAGCACCATTTATAACAAATTTAAGCACCAAAATGCTACTTTGAGATCGTAAATTAAATTGAGAGTGAAACCACACTATCAAAAAGAAAAGCACCATAAACCAAGCAGTTTGATTAGAATAATTTATTAATGAAGTCTGTATAAATTAAAGACTTCCTAAATAGGACACCTTTATACTTTTAGAAAACATAAAACATATAACATGTACAAAACATTGTTAAAAAGACAATCCGGATTATCAACCCACATGCTGGAAATTTAATGATAAAGATAATTATCTAAAATATCAAAAAACTATAGGAATTCCCATTTATGATAAAGTGCACACCATTCTAAAGAAGTCCTCTGATTGGAAGATGAAACGTGTCAATCAAGTGACGTCATTACATTATTCAATCCGGCAACGGAACCCACACACAAGCCTCAAGATCTCTGAAAAGGGACTTTAAGATAGGCCGACTGGCCTGCTCTGTCTCTGGCTTTATAGAGCAACACTGAGCATTGACAAAGGAATTGAAAACTACTATTACCAAGCAAAACCTTATTTACAGCAACTTTATGTGAAGATAACCTTGAAGGATTGAAATACAGGTGTCCTGTTTAGGAAGTCTGTCATTTATACAGACTTCATTAATAAATTATTTGAATCAAACTTTTTTTACTTTGAAATCATGCTACTTCAAGTGAATTAGTATGATTTCAATGTCGCGATCGGTGTGATCGGGATAAGGGTTAACTCCTAAACTTTGCAAGTGAGATCCTCCAGCTCAGCCTATTCAGAATTCATCTGCCTACGGTGGTGGATTTTGATGACGTAAAGCTGTGTATGCAATCATCCTGGTCCAAATGTATAGGGACAATGTATTTCACCTTTAGCAGCCACTTTTCTCTTATAGCTAGCTACCTGTACTCAGATGCCTCTAGGACCAACAGAATAACATGTATATGGCAGGTGCGGCCTGTCCATTAACCACTTCAATACCGGCACTTTACCCCCTTCCTGCCCAGGACAATTTTCACTTTCAGCATTGTCACACTTTGAATAACAATTGCGCGGTCATGTAACACTGTACTCAAGCTAAATCTTTATTATTTTCTTCCCACAAATAGAGCTTTCTTTTAGTGGTATTTGATCACCTCTGGGGTTTTTATTTTTTGATAAACAAACTAAAAAAGTTTTTCTTTGTTTCTATTATAAAATTTTGTTTTCTCCTTCACTAACGGCACTGATGAGGCGGCACTGGTGGGCACTGATAAGGTGGCACTGATGAGGAAGCACTGATATGCAGCACAGATGGGCACCGATAAGCGGCACTGGTATGCAGCACTGATGGGCACTGATAGGTGCTGACAGTTGGCACTGATGGACACTAATAGATGGCACTGATACGCAGCATTAATAATGAGGTACTGACAGGCTTTATTGATGGGCAATGCTTGGCACTGTGATGGGCACTGATTGGCACTGTGGTGGGCACTAGTTGTCACTGTTGTGGACACTGATTGGCACTGACAGGCATTTCTGATGGGGCACTGACTGGCAGCTGATTGGCATGGTTTGTGGCATATCTGATGGGGCTGTGCTGATAATCAATGTGCCGATTATCAGCACAGACCCCCCCTCTGACAGGGAGAGCCGCCGATTGGCTATCCCTGTCAGCGCAACCCTAGGAAAGCTGGTTACTGGCACTTCCTGGTTCACCCTGTGATCAGCTGTGATTGGTCACAGCTGATCACGTGGTACGGAGCCTCCGTTGATAAAGCAATAAAGCACCCTTCTCTACTTCTTGATGTTTTATACTCTGATGTTCCTTATCTTGGTGTTGGTCCATAGTCACGGATGTCCTATACCTTGATGTTGGTTTACAGTCACGGATCTGCATTGCTTAGTAGTGACTTTGGTTTTTCTCATTTGTGGATCTACATCATTCACACCTGCTCATGCAGGTCTTCGTCAAATATTTCAGTTTTGAACAACCTCTTTGCTTAATGTGGACTCATTATATATCCATCGGAAAATCCGACCGTGTGTACGGGGCATTACACTCCCCTCCTTCCCCGCCTGACAATGCTGCTGTCCAAATCTGCCCCTGTGCTCCTCTATCCAGAGTGGGGGCACTCTAATACAGGTGGTGTGTTTAGAGTTGCCACCTAATTCCTTTAAAACCAAACACATATTAAATACACAGGTTATGTGGCTGATTAAGGTGGCAATTAAACTCACTTGGTGCCTTATCTGCATTAAATTAGCCTCAGAACCTGTGTAATTCATATGTGTTCAGGTTTAAGGGGATGAGGTAGCAGCCCTAGGTGTGGTACTGGCCATTTCACCAGGTGAAACAGAGGCAATAAAAGCAAATAAAGCACAATGTTGGTTTTGGATGTGATACGGCTTTAAGGCTATCCATACATGTTAAGATATCACTTGTTCATAGGATTAGCAGCAAAAAGGGTCACTGGTTCAAATCCCAACCACAACACCATCTGTCTGGAGTTTGCATATTCTCCCTGTGCCTGCGTGGGTTTCCTCCAGGTACTCTGGTTTCCTCCCACACTCCAAAGACATGCTGGTAGGTTAACCAGATACTGTCTAAATCGGCCCTAGTATGTATGAATGTGTGTTAGGGACCTTAGGTTGTAAGCTCCTTGATGGTAGGGACTGATGTGAATGTACAATGTATATGTAAAAGCGCTGAGTAAATTGATGGCACTATACAAGTACCTGAAATAAATAAATTGTCTGAAGTCACTATAGGGCTGAACATTTTCTGCCTGGCTCTTTGGCTTTCCAGATTGAAGTTTGTTGACTTGGGTGATGTTGAAAGGGCAACTCAAGACTGAAATTTTGGCCAGTTCATCATTGGTCATAAATAGCTATAAGCTAAATTACTCCCAGGAACAAACTGTATTGTGAACTCCTTTATCATTTTAGGGTCCTCCCAATTAAGGTTCTGAAATATGCATTGCAATCGCTTCAAAACTCTATACTTTGATTTATCTGGGGTCCCACTTGTCCAGGAATTAATGGAACGACTCGTGAAAAGCTGAACAGTGGCCTTGGCATTCCCATGGTGTCACGCTATTATGTTTTGTTATTACGTTATGTTATTACGTTATGGGGGGGCTGCAAGCATAGCCCCCCAGTGCTTTTACATGCCAAACAGGAAACCCGCTCTGTGTTCTTTTAGACGCAATTGATTGTGATGCTAGAAAACAAACAAACACCCCACCAAAATGTTGACAAGCTAATGCATTTTGGGGGACACATCTGCTTCTTCAGAGCTCAGCTCTGAAGAAGAGGGTTCATCCACCAAAATGCATTTTTTGCCAGCATTGTGGTGCATTGGATTGGGTGACACTTCAACACTGGATCTGTTATTAGTGTGATACATTACATACATCTTCTCCTCTTTTGTGAGTATGCATTTGGTTTTACTGTTCATTTATTATTAAACCTTTTGATACTGGGAGTTTTTTTTTCCCCGCAATTAATTGTGACCCTATAGCAATCTAATCTCTACCTTGGCAAATGCCCAATTTGCAACCCCCAGTTATACAACCCTGTTTGGCCAACACCATCAAAGTCTGGGACTCTTAGATATTTAGGGGGACTTATTTCCCCCGATCTGCTTCTCTTAAACATTGTAAAATGTCCCCTGTTTCCACCAGCCATAGACTCGCCAATTAAATTTTAATAATTGCTCCGCAAGAGATTTACTGTTGTATATTCTCTGCTCACATTTGGAAAAATTAAGCCCTTTGCATATTTTCAAGAAACGCACTTAGCTCCTAACACTTATACCAGTTATACCAGTACATACAGCTTCACCATTTCATCTCCTCTTTACTGAAAAATGTCCCCACGCCTACCAGCTTTCTAATGTAGATGTCAGTCTGACTGTTGCTCCCCGGGGGCTCATCTCTCTGATAATTTCTATTGTTCGCTCTTCTAAAACCCATCCTGAGGCATGCTACATGCTTCGATGAGACGAGGACCTTGGTAAGTCTCTCTCTGAAAAGGATTGGATAGAAATTTAGGAAACCACAGCGAAAACTTCATGTAATATATTGGCTATAGTAAATTCATACAAAGTTCTTTTTAGATGGTACTTTACAACCACTTGAATTGTTATGTATGTTACTCACCGACCTGTTTCTACTGCACTGAGCTTGGTCTAAAGCTATTCAAAGGGGTGCATGTTGGGTTTTGATGTATTCCTAAGAACCTGGGTCTGTAAAAGAACTATGGGGTAGCTCTAACACAACTACAAAAAGGTTAACTCACAAGGCAAAGAGGAGATAGTTTCCATGGGTAACCGTAAGGAAAAATAGCCCCAACAACCAGTCCTTTGGTGTGGTACCTGGTTAGGTAGCAGGTCCTCTGGTAGCAATGGGGTCGGTGCTCCGACTCCCTCCCTAGCTGTCCATCTCCTCCGGTCACCAGGAGCAGACTAGCATTATGGAGATCTGAGGCTTGATTACTAGATACAGGAAGGTAAGGGTTAAGAGCATGCATGGGGCCTACTATGTGCTCGGTGCTACAGCATTCTGTTACTGGGAGTGAGGTAACAGAGGCACGCTGGACTGGTGGAGCAGGCAATGGCTCTGCATGTCCCTCCAAATGCAACAGATAGATCAGTACAAGTGTATAGTGACTGGGGACGAAACATCTTACATTCACATCTGCACATTCTCTATACACAAGTAGAACAAGCTTAGTAGGGCTCCAGGTGAACGATCAAAGCCTCTGTGCTGCGAGTATGAGTCAAGGTGCTGCACAACTTGTCTGTAAGACCATGGAAGAAAAAAAAGTCTAGAATTTACTGCAATCCTCAGTATCTTTTTTGTAGTATCAAAATAACACCACAGGTATAGCAGAAAAGGTAACGTGTTTCACGCTAAATACAGCGCTTACTCAAACCAGAGGTTTGAGTAAGTAACGTGTTACCTTTTATTGCTCCTGCTATGCCAGTGATGTGATGTTGACGCTACAATAAAGATATCGAAGAGTGTAGCAAATTCTGGACTTTTTGTTCATCCACTATACACAAGTGGCTCACCTTTGCACCGGCGCAGCCAGACCCCACCCCACCCACAACCTTTGTAAAGTTATTGTACAGATCTAGTTCTTGTCTTGGTCTTCATGAGGAACTTGTTAATACAGTGGCTAAAATAATTATTTCATCCCCTGCAGATTTTGTAAGTTTGCCCACTTACAAAGAAATGAAGGGTCTATTATAGCTGTATTTTAAATGATAGAGACATAATATCAACCAAAAATCCAGAAAGAACACATTATACAAATGTTATAAATTGAGTTGCAGTTCAGTGAGTAAAGTAAGTATTCGATCCCCAAGCAAAACATGAGAAACCCTTGTTGGCAAGCACAGAGGTAAGACGTTTCTTGTAGTTGGTGACCAGGTTTGCACACATCTCAGGAGCGATTTTGGTTCACTCTTCTTTACAGATCTTCTCTAAATCCTTAAAGTTTCTTGGCTGTCTCTTGGCAACAGTTTAATCTTCCTCCATAAATTTTCTATAGGATTAAGGTTTGGAGACTGGCTAGGTCACTCCATGACCTTCATATGCCTCTTCTTGAACCGCTTCTTTGTTGCCTTGGCGGTATATTTTCGGTCATTGTCATGCTGGAAGACCCATCTACGACCAATCTTCAGTGTTCTGGCTGAGGGAAGAAGGTTCTCGCTTTTTTTTTTGTTCTCACTTTTACAGAGAAACAGCTCCAAAGCATAATGTTTCCACCTTTGACAGCTGTTTGGTCTTGCCCATGATGGTGAGGTTTGAAAGGAAGAAAGATTCTGTGGATAGGTGTCTTTTCTACACATTACAAGTTGTCGTTAGGAGCACCTTCTTAAATTGACAGGACTAATCTGTGTACTAGATGAGCACATACTGTACTGTAGCCAGTCTGTGGGAGCCGGAATTATTGTTGGTAGGTAGGGGATCAAATACTTATTTTACTCACTAAACTGCAACTGAGTTTATAATATTTGTATCAGGTTTTTTCTGGATTTTTGGTTGATATTCTGTCTCTGTCATTTAAAATACACCTATGATACAAATAATAGACCCTTCATTTATTTGTAAGTGGGCAAACCTAAAAAATCAGCAGGGGATCAAATAATTATTTTCCCCACTGTATTTTGGCACCAGTGTCTGTCAGAATACCTGAATATTGGCTGCCTTTAATTGGATCCAGTCACTGTTTGGCCAACAAAAGTCAACTGTTCTTGCTAATTTTGGTAAACCCTCTTAATCAACATTAGCTATGTTTAATCCTTATGCCGCTAGCATTACTAAATAGATAGGAAGGAATATTATATTTACTTGTTTTTCTTTTTTACATTTCTTAAGTTGATTCCTGGTTTCTGGCCTAGGCCAAAATGATGTCATATATCCCATGAATCTTCATGGGCATTTTTTTCTTTTCATCTAGAGGAGAGGAGGGGCCTTCTCAGCTAAGCACACCTTCCCGCCAGCATGCCTGAGCTAAGGGAAAATGGATTCCAGGAAGTAATTCACCCACACTCACTAAAAAAAAAAAAAAATCTCTCTAGCTTCTGCATACACCACAATATGTGTTCTAATAAGTTGAAAGAAGTGGCATCATTCTGCTGGGACCTGGAAGTGGTGAGACTTACCCGGATAGATCGGGGAAGCGGCCACACTTGCACTAGGAATAGTGGTGCCAGGCTGTGACATTATAAGCTGGGTGCAATTTTTAATGTAAAGAAAATTATGAGCATAAGCTCTTACAATTAAAAGCTCTGCAGCTCTTCTCTCTCCTCACTTCCAGGTCTCACTGGCTTTGCTGGGGCACCAGGAGCCATTGGCTCTCACTGCTGTCAATCAAATCCAGTGACGAGGGAGCAGGGGGCGGGGCTGAGTCCGGCTGTCTGTGTCAATGGACGCAGCAGCGGGGCTCGGGAGCAAGCAAGCACAAGTCCCCCATGATAAGCAGCTTCCCATGGGGGCACTGGACATAGAGGAGGAGCTAGGAGCGCCAGCGGGGGGACCCGAGAAGAGGAGGTTCAGGGTCACTCTGTGCAATTTCATTGCACAAAGCAGGAAAGTATAGAGATGTTTGTTATTTTAAAAAAAATAGCTTTATAACCACTTTAATGGTGGACAGCATCACCACTTAATTTGGTATCTCTCAACATGTAAGACTTCTTCTAGTCTATCATGGTAACCAGCCAACTTTATACTCAGACTCCAAACAATTGATGGAGGTTGTGCTATGGGATCAACAGAACGCTAACCTCTTCAGCCCCCAACACCCAAGATGTTGCTCTTGGCACTTTGTTCTAGGGGGGTAATAAAATGTGTTTGTTGGAGGTTTGGTATCTGCATAACTGTTCAAATACAGAGTTGTGAACAAGGTTTTATTGCCATGTAGTCATATTTTATTTAGTAAACTGCCTACAAAGACCCGAGTTATTTAGCCGTAAGAGCTGTAAGAGGCAGGAACTTCTATGTAAAATCAGGTTTACACTTGGCAGATTTCCTAAGGGTTCTCTTTAACAAGCTCTCACTGAGCCAGAAAAGGCTGGCACATAATGCAGAACAGGTGTGCAAACCATGTCCCAGGAAAACGAGAGGAAACCCCATCCGCGGGGGGTCTCAGTTATCAGAGTAACTCAGTACAGAGTCCTCAGGGTCCCCTTTCTCCAGGGTGCTAATGGAAAGCTGGATTCTGCAGCCAGAATTTGTTAGCCTTGCTTGTGCAGGGAGGGGGTAGGAGAGGGGATTGGGAAGTAAAAGCTGGGGTTTGTTGCACGTTGTCCAGCACAGAGATCGCCGAGGCACTGCAGCAGCTCATCTGACGGTACAGTGTTTGCTATCAGCTATGGAGCTTAGGCAGGACTCGTTACGCATAGACCTGATGCTGATTGTCCAGTCACAGGAAAAGCAAATGGCAGAGGACAAGCAGAACGCCACTCGAGAGACAGCAGGTACAAAACAAAGTATGGTGTGCATGGGTGTGTGTGTGTGTGTGTGGAAAAACACTAACATGACCTTTAAGTGTGACTCCACCTTTGTGCAAGCTTTGACATTGGAGCAGTCAGACTTTCAAAAAGCAAACCATTTGTCATCTATAGCCTCCTGTTATACAATTAAAGGCTTTTGAGGTTTCCATTGTTTAAAAACATACAATTTTTACATTTTGCATGTTGCAACCACGTGGGTCTGCCTATAATATATAATATATATTCTGTTGTACACATAGGGGGGAGATTTGCTAAAACCGGTGCACACAGAATCTGGTGCAGCTGTGGATAGTAACCAATCAACTTCCAGGTTTTAATGCCAAAGCTTGGTTGAACAACTGAAGCTGATTGGTTAATATGCACAGCTGCACCAGATTCTGTGTACTCCAGTTTTAGCAAATCTCCCCCATAGTCACACAATGCAACACAAAAAAAAAAATGTGAATGTTTTTGAAACACATATGGACCAAATAGAGAGGGAATACTTTTATTTACAAATTTTGCAATTTTCTTGTTCTGCCTCCAATATCACATTTCCCGGAGAGTTGGGATTTTAATATATTAGACAAAGATCTATGTACGCGGACAAGAAACAGAATAGTTCTTTCACTCCACAGACAGCTGCAGTTTGATTGGCTATTTTGGGTAAGTGCTTTGTTATTAAATAAAGGTTGCTGCAGGACACGTAATAACATGACAGCTGCAGAGCAGTAACTACTCCAACATTGAGCAGCACTGCAGGAGCCATCTTTAATGTTGGCAAAGATAAAACGATATATATCATATGAAACAGTGAAGTTTATTTAAGTTATTTAACTTTTTGGCGTTTCTTGTTCAAACTGGAAAAATGTAACAAAGTAACAACCAAGTACTAGGGATGCACCAATACCAGTTTTTTAAGACCAAGTATCGATACTTTTTCTTAATTACTCGCCGAAACCAATTACCAATACCTCTGTTTAGTGTCATGTGACAATTTTATATATATATATATATATATATATATATATATATATATATATATATATGCAAATTGGATGCTTTTGGATGTTTTGAACTGCATCAATGTTTTGCATGACGTGTGAACCTGCTACCTTTTCATGGGAGCCAGTTCACATATGTGCGGGTCGGCCGCAGTGCGCTTTAAAGAGTCTGGTATGATTTTGAGCATGGTTCAGGTGTGATTTCCATTGTAATACTCTTTGACAATTCACACCTGAATCGCTGAAGAAAGTCACACCGGAGGGGGCTGAAATCCCAAAGGTAACAGTTTTAGTATTGGCACCAATATCGGTATGGGTGCAACGCTACTAAGTACGGATCTTAAAACTAACAAAAACAAGTCAATAATGCAGTTAGTTTAAAACTTTGGTTGAATCAATATTAAAGGAGAAGTCCAGCCTAAGCTCGTTTGGCTGGACTTCTCCTATGGGTCACAGGAGTGCTATTCCTTTTTCACTCCTGTGACCCATTTTCAGCAGAGAGTGGTCTGAAGTCCTCTCTCTGCTGACCTCAGATAAATCAGTCCAGGCACCATGCCATCCCGACAAAGTCTGGATCTGCCAGGTGCCTGGACTGATACCCGTCTCAGCCTCTCAGCGAGCCGCTGAGAGCCTGAGACGGCCGCCCCCCGCCCCTCCACAGCTCAGCGCTCCAGTGAGCATGGAGGAGCAGAGAGGAGAGCTGCTGATTGACAGGCAGCAGCTCTCCTCTCGGGGAGCTGTGAGAACCGTTCGGGTCTCAGTGCAGAGGCGGCGGGGGACAGATGCAGCATCCACCTAGGTAAGTATGATGATTCTGGAGAAAAAATAAAACCATACTTCTCTTTTAAACCCAAAAGCAGTAATGTATTGTAATGTAATATAAAGTTTACACTGACGTTAAAAACAGGCGTTAAAAACGCCCCTCAAATGCCTATGCAAATGATACAATAACCAGCACGTTACATTTACATTATTAAAACATGAAGCGTTGGCGTCGCTTCAAAATTGAAGCCTCATGTCGAGTCAGGAGGAGTTTGAAGCCTTACAACCAATTCCATTCTAGTCTATGGTAAAGCTTCGCAAATGCCCTGGCAGGCGCGTGCAGTGCACTTGTAGGGATTTAAATCTAGTTTATTTCCTGTAATATGCCATTTGTGGAGCAGTTTTAACGTGTCTTAACCCTCACCAAACGATTCAAAACTGCACATAGGGCATTTGGGGAGTGTTTGTAAGGCTTGTAAAATGCCAGTCTAATGCCCATACTAAAGCTTATTGACGCAAGTCTAACGTCCATACTAATGCTATAGAAATCTAGTCAAGTGTGAACGAGCCCCTAAAAGGTTTAGACAAACCAATTAACACTGACAGGCAGGGGCGGCCAGTGCATTGTGGGGGCGCACGGGTGCCACTCCCCCTAACACCTCCACCGCCCTCCCTATCCATGTACCTGGCCCCTTTCAGGACGCCGGGCACATTTATTCCTATGGTGAGGGTGTGTTTTTTTAAGCACTTGATTAGAGCCAGAGGCTCTGATAGGCTTCAAAATTGGGTGGGCTCGGGGCGCAGATCCCACCCAATTGTGTGACCATAGCAAATAAATTTTTCGCTATTTTCACACTACAGTTATTCCCGGCCAATCAGGAGGCAGGTCAGTGAGACCTGTTTCCCGATTGGCAAAAGAGCCAGGCAATCCTATTGGATGCCTAGCGCTGTGGAAGAGGAGACATGCCGGAGCCGGACCTGCCGCTGCCTGAAGGACACAGCCCACCGCATAGTAAGTGCCGGACCTCCCGGGGGGGGGGGTGCTGGCTGACAGTGTGCTCAGGGGGGGTGCATCAGTGCCGCGCAGACCAAAAGCGGGGGGGGGGGGGGGTAGTGCTGGTTGTTTGCATAGATAAACTGGTGAAAGGTTAGTGCCCCATGCACCCAGGTACATTAGGGTGTGTAGAAAAATTCTGGCTTTTTTCCACACCTGTGAAGTCCAGATGGTGTGTACAGCTGCACAAAGATATGAATGGCTGCTTGTGGGCATGCACTAGTATTCGCATAAACCAGCATAAATCTATGGCAGAAAGTCTATTGCTGTATGTACTGTATCTCTTTTGGTTAGATTCTCACTCGCTTCCTCTGTGGTCACCAGAACAGGAAGTAAGCAGAATCTCCCCAAAGTAGACAGAGAGTTCAACAAGAGCAATTTATTTTAATTGTAAGGGGAAATCTCCCCAATAGGAACCCACACAACAGATGGAAGATGTTCTAACCTATGCACAATTTAGCTATAATGAAAAGATGCATGTTTTGAGTAGAATTGGCTATAATGTGTCTACACATTTATTTACTAAAATCATTAAAAGTTTCTATTGTTTCCTGATATAGGAGTTAAAAATAAAAATATTATAAAACAGGCAAAAAGCAAAGTTAAATGCAACTAACACATTGTACATTAAATGTTATATATCTTTTTATTGTACTTTTTTTTTTATCGCATCTTTTAACAGAGGGGTCCAAAAGAAAGTTATCATCTAAAATGGGGGTTACACCTAAGTGAACCTGTGCCTAGACTATGGACATTAGTAGCATAAAAACAAGCCGTCCCTGAATTCTGCAGGTGTGTTTAATGTGAAGGTATTCCTTCTTAGGCTCCATTCACACTAGCGCGTTTTTTGATGCATTTTGCATTTTGCAGAAATGCATGGGATTTTTTTAACATGGGTTCCTATGGAACATGTTCACATCAATGCGTTTTTGTACCTCTGCGTTTTTGGAAAGGGTCAGGGACTTTTTTTCATGCAAAATGCAGCATTTTGCATGTAATAGAATGCAATGGACCAGCATCAAAAATGCAAGTACAGCATTTTTGCAGCGTTTTTTAGGCGTTTTGTATTTTTGGCGGTTTTTTTGTTTTTTTTTAGACTGTATACAGTCTAAAAAAAAACTGCAAAAAAACAAACAAACTGCAAAACGCGTCAAAAACACCACAAAAACACTGTAAAAACGCTGCTCAAAAACGAGGCAAGCATCACAAAAAACACTACAGAAACGCTCAAAAGCAACATGCATAGATGTGAATCGAGCCTTAGGCCTGATTCACACCTATGTATTTTTAGTGCTTTTTGCATTTTGCAGATTTGCACTACAGAACGTGTTCCATAGGAAACCATGTTAAATGGACTGTAGTGCAAATCTGCAAAATGCAAAAAGCACTAAAAATGCATAGGTGTAAATCCAGCCTTAGGCCTGATTCACACCTATGCATTTTTAGTGCATTTTTCAGATTTGCACTACAGAACGTGTTCCAGAGGAAGCCATGTTAAATGGACTGTAATGCAAATCTGCAAAAAGCACTAAAAATGCATAGGTGGGAATCAGGCCTTAGGCTCGATTCACACCTATGCATGTTGCTTTTGAGCGTTTTTGGAGTTTTTTTTGTCATGCTTGCCACATTTTTGAGCAGCGTTTTTACATCGTTTTTGCGGCGTTTTGCCTTTTTTTTTTACAGTTTTTTTTGACTGTATACAGTAAAAAAAAAAACAAAAAAAAATAAACGGCAAAAACGCATCAAAAACGCTGCAAAAACGCTGCAAAAACGATGCACTTGCGATTTTGATGCTTGTCCATTGAATTCTATTACATGCAAAACGCTGCATTTTGCATGAAAAAAAGTCCCTGACCCTTTCCAAAAATGCAGAGATACAAAAAGGCATTGATGTGAACATGTTCCATAGGAACCCATGTTAAAAAATTCCCATGCATTTCTACAAAATGCATCAAAAAACGTGCTAGTGTGAATGGAGCCTTAGACCCCATACACTCTATTAGATTTCCTGCAGATTTTTGTCATCCTTAAGAGTTATGCTATGTACACACGATAGGATTTTCCGACAACAAATGTCCGATGTGAGCTTGTTATCGGCATTTCCGACAACAAAAATTTGAGAGCTGGTTCTCAAATTTTCCAACAACAAAATCCGTTGTCGAAAATTCCGATCGTGTGTACACAATTCCGATGCACAAAATTCCATGCATGCTCGGAATCAAGCAGAAGAGCCGCACTGAACTTCATTTTTCTTGGCTCGTCGTACGTGTTGTACGTCACCGCTTTCTTGACGTTCGCAATTTCCGACAACATTTGTGCGACTGTGTGTATGCAGGACAAGTTTCAGCCAACATGCGTCGGAAATAAATCCACGGTTTTGTCGGAAAATCCTATTGTGTGTACATAGCATTTCAATTTGTATGCAATCAGGCAGGCCCTTGCACTACATGGTTTTGGTAAATCTGAAGAAAAAAATCTGTTAACAATAAATTAGTGTGTATGGGGTCTTAGAGGTTCTCAAAGATCACAACAAAGACTCTGAAAATGGAAAATTGTATCAAATACTTACCGTAATTTTCCTTTCCTGACGCCAAACCATGGCAGCATACTAGTGATAGAGCTCTGCCTCTTGACCACTCCCTCAGGACCAGTAAATAGCATAAATAAAGGCGTAGTTAGCCACCCCCCCCCATTCTTTGTAACAAGTCGCATACCGAAATGTACTGTACAAGGGTGGGTCTGTATGCTGCCATGGTTTGGCATCAGGAAAGGAAAATTACATTAAGTATTTGATACAATTTTTTATTTTCCTGATGCCAACATGGCCGCATACTAGTGATAAATAACAAGCTGACAGGGTGGGTACTGCTTAAACCATGTTAGTTTATTTACAATTAGGGATGAGCCGAACACCCCCGGGTTTGGTTTGCACCAAAACTTGCTAACAGGCAAAAAATTTGTACGAACGCACAAACACAGTTAAAGTCTATGGGACACGAACTTGAAAAATCAAAAGTGCTCATTTTAAAGGCTTATATGCAAGTTATTGCCATTATATCGTATTTGGGACCCAGAGTCCTGCCCCAGGGGACATGTATCAATGCAAAAAAAAAAGTTTTAAAAACTGCAGTTTTTTCAGGAGCAGTCATTTTAATAATGCTTAAAGTGAAACAATAGAAATGAAATATTCTTTTAAATATCGAGCCTGGGGGGTGTCCTTAGTACAATTCCACTGTGCCCCCAGGTATACCAATTGCTGGGTTGGGGCAAGCTTGCTCTTCTTGATGATGATCATCCAACCGAACTTCTGTAAGGTGTCGATAAGAATCTTCGTGTGTCAGGAGTTCCCTCTGGTCCCTGGCCAATAGAAGGACATTGTCTAAATAATGATAGACCCAAAGACCCTGCACTCTGAGCGGGGCTAATACTGCAATGAGAACCTTTGTGAATGTTCTGGGGGACGTGCATAGGTCGAAGGGTAGGCTGGTGAATTGAAGGTGTGTGCGCCCAATGGCAAACCTGAGTTACCTCTGAAAAGAGGGCAGGATTGGGACATGCAGATAGGCGTCCTGTAGATCCAAGGAAAGCATCCAGTCGCTTGGTTGTACTGCCTGGATGATTGTGTGGATGGACTCCATCTTGAATCTTTCCAGAAGGATAAAGCGGTTTAGCCTTTTTAGATCTATGACTGGACACCAGTCTCCGTCCTTTCAAACCATGAACAGGGTGGAGTAAAACCCGCTATATCTTTCTGAAGATGGAACCTGTATTACGGCTTGCTGTGCTTGTAATGTTTGTACATATTGTAGCAGAACTGCTGCTTTCTGTGGAGCCTCTGGGATCTTGGTGGGAGAGAAATGATCCGGAGGGGCGCCGTGAAACTAACAGAAATGTGCAATTCTCCACCCAGACATCTGTAAAGTGTGCCAGCCTGGATCCTACTGCAAATGTCTGGGGCTTTTTTGCAGACTCCTGCGGGACTTTCATGGCTTTTTGGCTATGTGGCCTGAAGAAAGTAGATTGTGTACCCTTCCATCCGCCACCTGAACCTCTGGTTTTATGTTGAATCTTGGCTCCCTGGACCTGGAGAAATTAGATATGTTGGTAAAATTACCTGTTCGCCTCTGCTTCCTGTCCTGTGGAAGTAGGCCTGACTTGCTCCCTGATACTCTTTAGATGGCCATTTCCATCTTACTGCCGAATAAGGCCTTGCCGTCAAAAGGGATCTTGCACCAATTCTGTTTTGATGATGCATCAGCGGCCCAAGGTTTTAACCATAGAGCCCTTTTAGCTGTGACGGAGTGCAGCATAGCTCTGGCTGAACACTTGATCGTATCTATGGCTGCTTCACCGATGAAATCGGATGACACTTTGAGTTCCTCTAGGGACAGAATAATATCTGCTCTTGGAACTCCTTATTTTATGGCTGACTCAACATTTTAAATCCAGACCTTCAAGGCACTGGCCACCGAAGTAAGGGCCACAGTTGGACGTCAGGCTGCTCCTTCCGCTTGATCTATCCTCCTGTCCATTGTTTCCTTAAAGGAGGCTGAATCCTCCATTTGGAGGGTAACGTTTTTGGCCAGCCTGACCACTGCTGCATCCACCACAGGAGGGGAGTGAAGTGAGGCTATATTTGCCTCCTGCAGGGGATATAACTTATGCAAGAAGGGCAAGAGAACAGCACCCTCTAAGTGCAGCAAGTAAACAGTTTAATAGTTAACAAAAGATATGAATACACTCACAAGAGGGTAGAGGGTACAGGCATAAAGAACTGTTCATCCGCTCTGGCTTCCGGGTGGACGCTGGTGTCAATGGCCTGGATGTATAATCCGAGATCTGGCCATCCTCCTGCCGCACTGTTGGTTAACAGCGCTTCCGGATGGCTGGAACAGTGATCGGCGGCGCACACAGGCGGCGTCACTTCCGTTTTTTCCTACCAAAGTTCTGAACCGGCAACCCCCTGAGGACAGCATAAAAGCTATCCTTACATGGACTCAACTTGATGGACTTATTTTATTGCCCCATTTGTCTTACCCACCCCATATCCATTTATATATAACAATATTGTCATATCCAGAGTGCGCCATATTACCCCACTGTCTGTATGATATAACTTAGGCAGTCTGTTGAATGAGAACCTTTTTTCAGAGTTCTGCCACTCTTGCTTAATGACGCCCTTAATCTCCTCCATGAAAGGAAAGAAGGATTGGCATTTTTGGAGGAATGGAAAATAGGGTTTCGCCTTCTTGGGGGCCTCCTCCTCCCATGTAATGGCCTGCTTGATTGCCTCGATATATGGCTCCACCAGGGAAAAGCTAAACCCGAGCTGTTCCGGATCACTCTCCGAAGAGGAGGAAGTGCTGGCTTTCACCTGCTGTGCCGATTCTGCAGAGACCTGAGTCAGTGAGAAAGGGTATGAGGCAGGAGATAAAGGACATGCTCGATTTAGGCGTCATCGAGCCCTCCAACAGCCCCTGGGCATCCCTAGTAGTGTTAGTGCCAAAGTGGGATGGTACTACCCGCTTCTGCATAGATTACCGCCGACAAAACTACTGCACAACGACTGACGCCTACCCCATTCCCCGGGTCAATGAACTGTTAGACCGCATCGCCCGAGGTAATTTCCTAACTACCCTTGACCTATGAAAAGGTCAAGGGTAGTTACTGTCAGTACTGGCAGATTCCTCTGGACCCGGAATTCGTTTCGAAGTCAGCATTTATCACCCCCTTTGGTTTGCACCAATCTAAGGTCATGCCATTTGGAATGAAAAATGCTCCGGCGACGTTCCAGAGGATGGTAGATCAACTCCTCAATGGCCTTCAGGATTATGCCTGTGCATACCTGGATGACATTGCGATCTACAGCGATACCTGGGAGGAACATCTACTTCACCTGGTTACTGTGTTATATCGCATCAGGACTGCAGGACTAACATTAAAGCCAGAAAAATGTAGCATAGGGATGTCCGAGGTTCAATACATCGGGCATCGGGTAGGCCGTGGGCAACAGCGTCCTGAACCAGCTAAAGTAGAGGCCGTTGCCAACTGGCCCACCCACCGGACGAAAACCCAGGTCTTGGCATTCCTAGGCACTGCAGGATACTATAGGAGGTTTGTTCCCGACTATAGCACAATAGCTAAATCCCTGACTGACTTGACCAGAAAGAATCTTCCCATCCAGGTCCTGCGGTCCCCAGAGTGTGAAAATGCTTTCCAGCGCCTGATAAATGCTTTTCTGCCCCAGTTTTGGCTGCTCCTGACCCAAACAAACGTTTCTGTGTACATACAGATGCTTCCACCTTCGGTTTGGGAGCAGTGTTAAGCCAAGTGGGAGCCGACGGCAGTGAGCACCCTGTTGCCTACATCAGTTGCACGCTACTACCCCGGGAGGTGGGGTATGCAGCCATAGAAAAAGAATGCTTGGCGCTGGTGTGGGCCTTGCAAAAACTTCAGCCGTATCTCTGTGGACAATCCTTCACGGTGCTCATGGACCACAACCCTTTGATCTAGTTAAATCGAGTATCAATGGTCGATTATTAAGATGGAGTCTTGCCCTGTAGCCCTACAACTTTACTGTGCAGTACAGGCCGGGCCAACAAAACGGCAACGCAGATGGACTTTTGCGGCAAACTGAACTTTGATTGTACTATAGCTCCCGGACATCCCCAAGCTGACCCGTACTGGATCTAGCCGGGTCTGCCGGACTTTGGAATATGGAATGGGGGGGAGTATTGTCACGGACTTTGGGCTGCAGGAGAACCATGGCCTGGAGAACTCTGTGTTATAATGTGTTCTTAAAGTGGTTGTACACCCTGTACAACCATTTTTACCTACAGGTAAGCCTATATTAAGGCTTACCTGTAGGTGCTGTAAATATCTCCTAAACCTTCACGGTTTAGGAGATATTTACAAAAAAGCCATGCGCCGATGACTACGGCGCTTGCGCACTTTAAAAAGGGTAGAACGTACTGTTTCTAATAGGGGTTATGCCGTGACTGGCGGCTTCCACGCGCATGCGTCACGCAACTCCGGCCAGTCACAGAGCCAGAGTTTGCGGCCCCGGAAGGAAGAGGGGTGAAGATGGACGCTCGCTGCTAGTGGGGACAGTGGTGACATCGCAGGCTTCGGTTTCAGGTGACACATAATGGGCTTCTATACTTGTCTCAGGAAAGCTCTCAGGATGAATTCACATTAGATGCCTTGAGAGACGTTTTACAATTGCTTTGTAAATACAGCCTCAGAGCTGAGACAAGCTGCTGTTATGAAGTAGCCGCCGTCTCCATAGGGGACAGAACAGTAAAAATTATGGATTTTCTTTAGAGAGATCCTGTAAGTTTAAAATATGCAGATAAAAGGTCCTTGCAATAGAGGAGCTTTTATACAGAGCTCCCCTGAGGGGTCTCCATAAGACTACCTGGCAGCCAACACTTCAGAAAGTATAAGGTGCCAATCTCCATGTTTTCATCCCCTGACCCCTATCCCACTGCTATGTCCTGTACTGATAGAAGATGGGACCACAGTGCTTGGTGGAGGACACAGATATCCAAGAAGGCTGCAGAACTTTTACTGCAAGAACCTTTAAAATTTTAACAGGACAGGGTTGATTAAGAAACCTTATTAAAATGCATGTTTTAAGCATAAAAATGAAAATGAGTCTTTAAACTACTTTTCTTGTTTTTACAATTACATTTAATTAGATATAAATTTGAAATAGTATATTCTGATTGCAGTTCTACCAACTCCATTTTTACATGAATTATTATAATTAGGTCCGCTTTCCATCAGCACTAAAGTGATAACACAATTGAATTAATTAAAGAATTCTCTTTATGGAAAACGATTCAATTGGTAATGAATAAATGGTTCAGCTTGTTTTCACTAAATACCGCTCTTACTAGAGTGCGGTGATGATTAACAAGGATATTATGTACAGTGCAAGTGTCCAAGTCACAAGCCCGATTAATCCCGTTTTAGCTTCAGAATGCAATATTTTGGCAACATAGAGGTCATAAGACACCATTTATTTATGGATGCAAATGTGTCCTAAATGGAAGGTCATCATGCTCTTATTTACACTGTGTATTTTAATATTCATGTTATCACTATCATAATTAACTGGTCAATGGTAATACAACAGTACAGTTGGGCATCTAATAATAAATCCAACCTGCAATGATATAATATCAAAAATATTAAGATGCCTGCCTTTACACGCACATGAACCTTAAAGTGGTATTGTATTGTATTGGTATTGTGTAGTGTGTTTTTACCTACAGGCAAGCCTGTACGGGTTAGGAGATATTCACTTTGCACATAGCCGCTGACGTCAGCGGCGCTCGCGCTGTGAAGGTTCGGCTGAAGGTCCAGCAGACGCTGCCAGACCTTGCCGCAAAGAAGTCTCCCACGCGCTTGTGCAGGAGTGACAACATCGCGGCTCTGGCCATTCACAGCGTCGGAGCCGCAAACCCGGAAGACACGCAGAGGGGAAATGTCAGCTCCCTTAGCGTAGACTGGGATCAGCTGCCGACGCCTCATTCTAAGGTAAGTATTTCATAATGAGCTAGTATGCGGTGCATACTAGCTCATTATACCTTTTGCCTTACAGGTTTAAAAAAAGAAAAATACATTTCTGCAGGTATACAACCGCTTTATTGGCATCCTAGTCTTAGTCCTTAGGGTTCAATATTGAGTTGGCCCACCCTTTGCAGCTATAACAGCTTCAACTCTTCTGGGAAGGCTGTCCACAAGGGTTAGGAGTGTATCTATGTTTGATCATTCTTCCAGAAGCGCATTTGTGAAGTCAGGCACTAATGTTGGATGAGAAGGCCTGGCTCGCAGTCTGTACACTAATTCATCCCAAAGGTGTTCTATTGGGTCGAGGTCAGGACTCTGTGCAGGCCACCCTAAACTCGCTCATCCATGTCTTTATGGACCTTGCTTTGTGCACTGGTCCAAATCATTTGGTGGAGGGGGATTATGGTGTGGAGTTGTTTTTAGGGGTTGGGCTTGGTCCCTTACTTCCCATGAAGGGAACTCTTAAGGCGTCAGCTTACGAAGACATTTTGGACAATTTCATGCTCTAAACTTTGTGGGAACAGTTTGGAAATGGTCCCTTCCTGTTCCAACATGGCTGGGCACCACTGCATTAATCAAAGCAAGCACTCCTAAACCTTGTGGACAGCTTTCTCACAAGAGTTGAAGCTGTTATAGCTGCAATGGGTGGGCCAACTCAATATTGAACCCAACGGACTAAGACTGGGATGCCATTAAAGTTCATGTGCGTGTAAAGGCAGGTGTCTCAATACTTTTGAAAATATAGTGTATGTCTCAGAATAAACTTGAATATGCCAGAACCTTTAGCATATATTCACACTGTGGGTTTTATTACATTTGCAGGTGCTTGGTTTGGAATGGTCATGAAAAACTATTGTTAATTGCTAAATTCAGTCACCAAAATTAGAAAAGGAAGGGGACCATTCACAAGACTTGCTTTTGGCTGTGTTTCTTAACCCAACCTCAAAGCATGGACAAGGGGAACTGCCTGTTTCTAATTGCCCCAGTTTACACCAACGCACCGTACTGGTATGTGCTAGTCAAAAATGATATTTGCTGCAACTAAACACAGTGCAAGGCGTTACAATGCGTTGAAATTCCTGTCATAGAAAAAGTAAAAGAAACGTGTGTTTTAGCAAAACAAAAAAAAGTGCATCAAAACACACATATAAAAAACATCACATTGCACACCAAAATGCAAGGCAACGCACATGGCATTTTGACACATATGCACTGTGGTCTGAATGGGCCCTAGGATGTATGCTGTTTTCAGAATGAAATCTGACATACTAAATTAAAGAACTGTGTTTCATTATAATATACTAATGTATAAAAACTAAAGCAAGAAAATCCGAAGGATGAAAAAAATCATGCGATGGGTTTCTATGAGTAATCTGGTTGCTATCTTCAGCTGTTCTCTCTTTTTTTAGATTTCCTTGTTGCAGTTTGTTACATACAGCAAGCTTTTCTAGTAACCCATGCTTCATAAATACAAGGCCTTGTAAATACAAAAAAGTCTCTGTATGATGCTTTCTTGTTTCTGTCCTATTTAGTGATAAGTCATTGCCATTCCTTCTAGCTGTGACACCATCTCTGCAGAAGCCACCATCCAGAAGACACATCATCAGTAGCTATGAGAGCCAGGGTAAGACATGCTTGCTGAGCTTGTTCACCTGTTTGAAACTGTGGGTCAAATTTACAAAACCAGAGCTAATTAGACTGAATCAAGTTACTTAAAAGTACCAGTTGGGTTATGTCTTTCAAAAGGACAAAGAACATAGTTCCTAAGGGCAAAAGCTGTCATCTTATAAATAAAGGTGTGTACTTACATGTTGAACTATATATAAATATTCTAAATTCTCTTTATTTTAAAGTTATTCACCATCCATTTTTATTTAAAAGGCGGCAAACAATGAACTGGCATTCCAGAGAAGAGACAAATTGGAAAGTGTTAAAAAAATACCATAACTATTCTAAAGTAGTGATTATAAAATGAGGAGACAAGAAAGGAGGCATGCACTTCCTAATATTCCAAACTTTCAAGAGGAGTCCTGTGAAGGCTGTCAGCAGAAGCAAACATTACAATTCTAGTCTGCTCATAGTACAAAATGTGTCTTCAAATGACTAGCCACACTAAATGGGAGAGATCAAAAGTAACATAGTTCACTCACTGTGTACTTGAAGACTAATGCTGACCATACATTTGGCGAAAAATTGTCTGGAAATCGGTCATATTGGATAGTTTGTTCGTTTATCAGCCAGTTAATGGGCACAAAACGCTAATCGGTAGTGAGTTTTTTTTGCCAAAAAAAACGAAGGACAAGTTTGTAAATTTTTTGCCGAATGAACGACAAATTGGCAAATGAATGTGATTCTCAGGCAGCAATAAATCGTTGTGTGTAATGGGCAAGACGTAAAGAAGTACCCTGAAGTTCAGTTCCTTTGCACGAACGTTCATTTCTAAAATGAACGATTATCCTCATAACATCAGTCATGAGTAGGGATGGGCTTTGTGTTCGCGTCGAACATGAGTTTGACTCGAACATTGGCTGTTCGTTGAACAATTTGGGGTGTTCGCGGCAAATTCGAAAGCCGAGGAACACCCTTTAAAAGTCTATGGGAGAAATCAAAAGTGCTAATTTTAAAGGCTTATATGCAAGTTATTGTCATAAAAAGTGTTTGGGGACCTGGGTCCTGCCCCAGGGGACATGTATCAATGCAAAAAAAAGTTTTAAAAATGGCCGTTTTTTCTGGAGCAGTGATTTTAATCATGCTTAAACTAAAACAATAAAAGTGAAATATTCCTTTAAATTTCGTACCTGAGGGGTGTCTATAGTATGCCTGTAAAGGGGCGCATGTTTCCCGTGTTTAGAATACTCTGACAGCAAAATGACATTTCTAAAGGGAAAAAAAGTCATGAAGTAATAGCGGCTATAGTGAATTGTCGACTATAGTAAATTGTCTATGGAAGAAATCAAAAGTGCTAATTTTAAGGGTTAATATGCAAGTTATTGTCATAAAAAGTGTTTGGGGACCCGGGTCCTGCCACAGGGGACATGCATCAGTGCAAAAAAAAATGTTCATTTTTTCGGGAGCAGTGATTTTTTATAATGCTTAAAGTGAAACAATAAAAGTATAATATTCCTTTAAATTTTGTACCTGGGGGGTGTCTATAATATGCCTGTAAAGTGGCGCATGTTTCCCATGTTTAGAACAGTCCGAGTGCAAAATGACATTTCTAAAATAAAAAAAGTCATTTAAAAGTACTAGCGCTACAGGGGAACCCCGAATCAAAATCTTAAAAAATGCATGGGGGTCCTCCCAAATTCCATACCAGGCCCTTCAGGTCTGGTATGGATATTAAGGGAAACCCCGTGTCAAATTTTTTTTTTAAAATGGCATTGGGGTCCCCTTCAAAATCCATACCAGACCCTTCAGGTCTGGTATGGATTTTAAGGGGAACCCCGCGCCAAAATTAAAAAAAAAAAATGATGTAGGGGCCCCCTCAAAATCCATACCAGACCATTATCTGAGCACGCAACCTGGCAGGCCACAGAAAAAAGAGGCGGGGACAAGAGAGCACCCCCCCTCCTGAACTGTACCAGGCCACATGCCCTCAACTTTGGGAGGGTGCTTTGGGATAGCCCCCCAAAGCACCTTGTCCCCATGTTGATGGGGAGAAGAGCCTCATCCCCACAACCCTTGTCCGGTGGTTGTGGGGGGTATGCGGGTGGGGGGGCTTATCGGAATCTGGATAACAAGAGGACCCCCAGATCCTGGCCCCCCCTCCCCTGTGTGAATTGATAATAGTAACAAATGTACCCCTACCATTTCACAAAAAAAGTGTCCAAAAGGTTAAAAAACACAAGAGACGGTTTTTGACAAGTCCTTTATTAATTTCCTCTTCTTTCATCTTCATTCTTCTGGCCTTCCTTCTGTGTTCTTCTTCTTCCTCCATCTTCTTCTTCTCCATCTTCTTCCTCTGCTCTTCTCGTCCCGCATCTTCCTCCGGCATCTTCTCTGCTCCGTCCACACGATCCGCCTCAGTGGGAGTCTTCTACCGTGTGACGCTTCAGTTCTTCTGACACTGCTTATATAACGGAGGGCAGGGCCACCCGGTGACCCCACCCTCCTCTGACGCACAGGGACTTCCCTATGGCATTTCCCGTGTTGTCAGAGGGGGGTGGGGTCACCCGGTTACGTAAACGGTTATCCCCTCTGTTATACAGGAAGTGTCAGAAGAACCGAAGCGTCACACGGCAGGAGACTCCCACTGAGGTGGATCATGCTGGCGGACGGAGCAGAGAAGAAGCCGGAGGAAGATGCGGAGGAAGAAGAAGATGGAGAAGAAGATGGTGGAAGAAGAAGAACACCAAAGAAAGACCAGAAGAAAGAAGATGGAAGAAGAAGTGGAAAGAAGAAGGAATTAATAAAGGACTTGTCAAAAAACGTCTCTTGTGTTTTTTAACCTTTTTGACATCTTTTTGTGAAATGTGAATTTTGAGCGGGACCCCCACGCCATTTTTATTTTAATTTTGCCACGGATTTCCCCTTAATATCCATACCAGACCTAAAGGGCCTGGTATGGAATTTAGGGGGACCCCCACGCATTTTTAAAAAAAATTTTGGTTTGGGGGTTCCCCTATGGGGAAATTCCATGCCGTTTTTATCAATGAACTTTTATGTGTATTGTCGGACCGACAAATCATTATACCCGCGAGTAGTTTTAAATGACTTTTTTTCCTTTAGAAATGTCATTTTGCTGTCAGATTGTTCTAAATACGGGAAACATGCGCCCCTTTACAGGCATACTATAGACACCCCCCAGGTACGAAATTTAAAGGAATTTTACACTTTTATTGTTTCACTTTAAGCATTATTAAAATCACTGCTCCCGGAAAAACGTCCGTTTTTAAAACTTCTTTTTGCATTAATATATGTACCCTGGGGCAGGACCCGGGTCCCCAAACACTTTTTATGACAATAACTTGCATATTAACCCTTAAAAAAAAACAGCAATTACTGCAAAAATAAAACGTTATTGCAACAGAGAATCCCGGATCATAGCAGAAACTTTTAAATTTCAAAATGAGTTTACACAATGATATTTTTTTGGAAAAGTATTATTACAAAATACCAACATACATATTTCTTCGTTAAAGTTATCACTGATTTTTGTGTTCAAAACAGATCTTTCAATGGTTTATACTGTAATAAACTTTAGCAATGATTTCCATAACAATAGCTTTCTTTAAAACAAAAATTGCAGATAGTATGCTTTCCTTTGTACATGGGCATGAAAAAGGAGCACCAGTGGTTTATGTGCTGCAGATATTTTGAAAGGCAGCACATGCACCACTGAGATCTGAGCCCTAGATGCACATATCTACATGTGCAAAGATGAGATGTCGTACAAAACTGACAAATGACAAGTGAAAAAAACTTCAATAAAGTGTCCCTATAAAAAATAACAAAAAAGCAGATAGTATGCCTTCCTTTGTACATGGGCATGAAAAAGAAGCACCAATGGTTCATGTGCCGCATATATTTTGAAAGGAGGTACATGCACCACTGAGATCTGAGCCCTGGATGCATATATCTACATGTGCAAAGATCAGATGTCATACAAAAGTGACAAATGACAAGTGCAAAAAACTTCAATTAAGTGTACCTATAAAAAAAAGAAGAAAAAAGGCCATGGATCTTAAAATATTTAACACTCTTCAATAACACCAAAAAAGGATCATTATCATAGTTATACTTTAGCAAGGGTCTCAGCAACATTCACTAAAGTTTTAATTACAGAGCACACATGATCCTTTTCATTTTGTTCGATGTGCAATTTAAAATGGCACAAGATAACATCTGTGCGGCGACCTATCCATAGTGTTCTTTTCAGAGGGTGGATTGACTGTAAAAAAAAAAAAGTACTGTAAATAAAGCTGAAAAAAATCAAAGTTGTGTGCATGTACTGTATGTTTTTGTAGACATACCTGTGCTGCTAGTAATCTCCCCGGACAATGCTATAGGATCTTGTTGAGCCAAATCACATTCAGTTGTTGGTAAAGCTAGGACATTTCCACTGTCATCTTGCAGTGGAATGACATTGTCACACTTTTCATTCTCAGGAACAGAAGTCAAAGCAGATTTCCTTTGTCTCTCTGAGTTAAAAAAAATAATAATAATAAATCCACAGCAATATCAAAATTTTAAATCACAATAATACAAAGTAAAAACATGCAAACAAGTTCTGTTATGCAAAAAGAGGTAGGACATGTATAGATAGCTAAATATGTCCAGACTTTACCTACCTAGTGTGATCTGAAAAATTAGAACATATGAATGCAGGAGACAAGCAACATGACGAGCATACACAAGCACATCTCAATGCAACATAGCATTTATAAAGCAGGACCTCTAATTAAAGATATTCTGACTCAGAAACCATGGCACCATAATTAAATATATGTTAATTACCTTTTTTAATGATTTTGTGGATTCTGTGAAGGTGTTCATGCTCTCTCAGCTTTAGGTCTGACCCCCTTTTCCTTAGCTGTTCCTTGGAATGTTGTACATCATGTTTGCTGTAAAGGGACTCCACCACCTGCATAATTCTGTCTTTCCTGGTATTTGGCTTTGGATAATTCGCCAATCTGCCGTCATAATCCCTTCTTTCCAATATCTTCACCATGGTGACCATCTCTTCAAAAAACATAGCTGTGGCCTTATCATTATTGGCGCCGATGCCCTATCATTGGTGTCAGTGATAAAAGAAATAGTACTCCATCAGTGGGGTCAATAATAGGAAGAAAAGTAACTTATTCTTGGGGGCAGTAGAAGAAAGAATAGTGCTCCATTGTTGGTGTCACTAGGTGGAATGGTGCTCCCATGCTGATGTCAGTGGAAGAAATAGTGCCTCATCGCTCGTGTCAGTGGTAGGAGGAATAGTAATCTATCATTGGGGTCAGTAAGTGTAGAAATAATGACCCTTTGCTGGAGTCAGTAAGAGGAGGAATAGTGCTCCATTGTTGGTGCCAGTGGTAAAAGGAATAGTACTTCATTATTGGAGTCAATATGAGGTGTAATAGTGCCACATTGTTTAGGTCAGTAGGAGGAGGAACAGTGCTCCATTGTGTCTGTCACTGGGAGGAATTGTACTTTGTCACTGGTATTATTGGAAGGATACATGCCCCATTGGTGTCAGTGGTAGAAAGAATACTACTCCATCATACTACTCCGTCTTTGGGTTCAGTAGGGTTGGGAAAGGTGCCCCACTGTTAGGGTCAGTAGGCGGAAGAATAGTGTAACTAATCTAAACACTAATTTAGGTATATGACCAGCTAAAAATTTTCAAAGGAATTTCTTCAGTGTGGACCTAAATGTACATCTTTTTCGAATGTACAGTTTCAAATATTTAAAATACTAATTTTCTTAACAGGAAGCCATGTCCGTGTAGAAATTCATCCCAAAAACAGCAGGCCCCAACTATTCAACAGACCTCCAACCCCAAAAGGTAAAGGAATACGTGTCATTTTGAGGACATTTTGGCAAAAATGTAGAGAATGAGTCTCATGGATCAATCAATCGGCTGTAAGGCCTGATGCACATGGATAGAGAGAGGCTGAAAAATGCACTAACAAAAAAACTCCAGCCATTTTCCCAAGCCGGGTTCTCGTACAGCCAGCTGTATAAGCGAATAGCTGTACTTGCGCATACTTGTTTAAAAGCTGATGTTTCTATGCATCGGTATTTACCCAAGCATGTTTGTATAATGTATTTCCCAAGCATGGAATTCAAATTTCAAAGAGATGTAATAAAGTCCAGTCTGCTGTAAGATTACCAGATTATCAAAGTGAAATCCAAGGACACCCTACTGACCAAACCAGACGCACAACCCCCCCCCCCCCCACCTCATCCCATTTTTTAGCCACACCCACAAAATACATCCCCATTTTAAACCATGCCTTGAATTGGTCACAGAACATAAAGCAGACATTCAAGGTATAAAGACAAAATGCCTTTAGTACCAAGAGCAGAGGAACGATCTGGCACCGCAGCAAATTGTGGATGTGGCCAAATTGCGGTAACAGTGGGAGGTGCTTAAAGAGGTATGGTAAAATAAAACCTCAGCCTTTCCTGCTGTGTGTCAGGAGTAAGTAGTGTGCAGATTTCGGGGGTCAGGATTATGTAACGCACAAAGTGCAGAGGTCAGCACTGGGTAAAGCAGAGAGAGCAGATATCAGGTCAACAGTGAGTAATGCAGAGAGACCAAAGGTCAGGTCAAGAAAAAGTAATGCAGAGAGCAGAGGTCAGTAGTAAGTAATGCAGCGAGAGCACAGATCAGGTCCGGAGTAAGTACAGTTGCAGCAAAATAAGTGTAGCTGCCGTATTTTTAAAATATATTAGTATTATACTATACTTCATTATTTGGCTTGGTGGTGACAGCCCACTGATTGTGCCTGATTTTTCCAATGTAAAAGCCTGGGGTCCATCCATCACGCTTTCTCCTCTTTCACAGTCAAACCAATAATTGCGGGTATCCCCAGCACCATCCCCAGGCACGCAGTAGTGTGTAAGCCGTGCAGTGCTCAGACTTCAACTCAACAGCTTCACTGCACAAGCGTCAGTCCAAAACAACACTGCACATCACTCCAGTTTGTTGCATACATGCAGGCAGCTCCATCATTGCCGGTTTGGACTGAAACTTGCACTCTGTGACTGTTGGTTTTACTCTACACTGCCAGGCTCCCGTGGACAATGCCAGTTTACCAGGGACAGACTGCTTGAAATGGGACAGTTCACAAGAAATGTGTACAGAGAGCATCCTTACTCTGCTGCCCACTCCCAGAGTGCCAGTTCTGCGTTTGCATTTAGGTTAGAAGGCTAAAAGGCTGCCAGGTAACTGCTGGTAGGGAGGAGCAGGATGCCATAAGTGGCTGAAATTAAAGAAAGTATTTTCTGCTATATGAGGATACATTACTTCATAGTCCTTTCAGCTACAATAGTCAGAAAGGACTTGTTTTTAAATCTATCCATAAATATTTTAATACATTGTTGCAGTATAGGTAGTATCTGACACTAGTTAGGGTGAATTTACACTATGTGAGGGTGACAGGTGTTTTACTGCATTAGTTTAGGAAAGAGAGGAAATGGGACTTTCAATGAGGCCCGCCATAACAATTATAATAGAAGAAATGTGTACACGCATGTATGTACAATGAGTTGGTTTATTGATCACAATCTAGAAAATCATTCATAACTATTAAAGTTACATTAAAACAAATAATTGGTAGTCACATGACTTACACTAAAATTATCTTGACAATGGCATATACAGTTAATGAATTGACATGTTAGACATGAGGAGCAATGGGACACACTAGAAATAGATGCGTGTACATTCAATGGAGTCAAAATAGAACTTGGTATCAAGTAGCACTCAACGCGTTTCATGGCGTTTCAGCCACTCATCAGGAGTATTATGTACTGTAAAAAATATATATCAATTATTAGTAATGGTGCCTTTTAAAGGGAACGAAAAAGTTTAACAAAAATGGTGACAGGTCAAAAACTTTCAATTCTGTCCCCGAGGATAAGCTCAGCCTCTACATGGGGACCTATAGGGATCTCAAGCACGGTGTCTCCCCCAGGGCTGAGGCGGGAATGCCCCACCAAGGACCTAGGATGGCAGCCAACAGGGGGCCAGATAGCCACAGCATAATCCAGATGTACTAGGTGTGCACTAGTGTGCATGTTGTGCTGAAAGGAATAAAAGAAATGTGTATGGGAATAACTAATAAAATGGAATGGAAAAACTAATTGAGGTGTACCCAATTAAGGAATTTAACACAAAATATTAGTAGGCATGGATACTAAACATGGTGTTGACCCCTAAATACAACCCACCCAAACTGAAAATAAAGATAAAGAGTAGTATAAGGACCCCCTTCTAGGATTACCTGGTGTGTAGTGAGCGTAGATCAGCTAGTGTTAAAGGTACCCTTCAAGTGTGATAGGATCATGCAAAATGAGCCATCAGCCAGCTAAGGCCAACATATGCCCCAGTCCGAGGTGGAGTCCCGCCAACGTCATGCTAAGCGAGCCAATGCAGTACGAGGGGGGCTGGCGAGGCGGATCCCATCCACGTGCGGCGTGCCCGTCAGCTTCAGCGGATCCGCGCCCACCTCGCCTGCAGCGCAGAATGGAAAAAAAAGATCCCCAGCAACGGGGCGTCATTAGACGTCACGAGCGGGGCATCAGTGCATGACGTCGATGCAAGAGAGGTCAATCCCCTCCACCACCAATGGGTGATGAGGAGGAAAGAACTGTCACGCATCGCAACCCCGGAAGTGGACACAGTCCGACCCCCGTCAACCCTGGGCTGGGCCAGCCTAATGAAAAATCCAAATTAAAAAACACTGGGGGCAAGCCCAATGAGGATAGGGGATAAAAAAGAGGAAAGAAACCATGCAGAAAGTTGATGTAAATATAAGAGTAATTGTAGATACTCTGAGATCAGAAAATATTAGGCGTAACAGATCACTAAAGCGGGTGTCTTCCACCCAATTAGTAATTGTAAAAATTACAGTACATAACACTCCTGATGAGTGGCTGAAACGCCATGAAACGCGTCGAGTGCTACTTGATACCAAGTTCTATTTTGACTCCACTGAATGTACACACATGTATTTCTAGTGTATCCCATTGCTGCTCATGTCTACCATGTCAATTCATTAACTGTATATGCCATTGGCAAGATAATTTTAGTGTAAGTCATGTGACTACCAATTATTTGTTTTAATGTAACTTTAATAGTTATGAATGATTTTCTAGATTATGATCAATAAACCAACTCATTGTACATACTTGCTTGTACACATTTCTTCTATTATAAATGTTATGGGGGGCCTCATTTAAAGTCCCATTTCCTCTCTTTCCTAAACTATTTCAAGTAGGGATGGAGGCCTGCCATTTGGCTGTACCAGGTCGTTTTACGGCATTGTCTGCACAATTGTTTTCTGTGTGTCCCATTCACACTGCAATACAGTACAGGACTGTGCTGCAGTATGCTGTATAAAAACAGTTGCCCGTCACACTGCCCCCTACCACAGTCGGGAACGAACAGCGTCCAGAGCGGTAAAGCGCCTGGTTGGCTTGGTTGCTGAATGAGTAGTAACCTGGAATGGGTCTTGGTTATACAAAATGTTATGAACACAATGGGATCCTAAAACGAGGCTTAGTTAGATGGTACATATAGATCGCAATGACCCAGCATAAAGTCCATACCCCGGAAGATGTCAGGTATGATGAAACGCATAGGGATGAGCCTGCTGTTGATGTCCTTGTGTAACCAGAAGTCCTCCGGAAGTCTTGCTATTGCCGGACGGAAAGTGTTTTATGTACAAGCGCTATTATGGAATTTTAACTTTGAGTGTGTTTTAAGTCCATATAAAAGTTTCTTGGATGGTTTTACGCTATGTTTTCATAGCATATATTTCTTTTATCAGTTATGGTGATGTACGGATGATTAAGGAGATCGGATTTAAACTTGGTGTTCCATGGACTGTGAAAGAAGCCATTTCGGCGGAACATTATCACCGATGCTCTTTTTTACTTCTCTTTAAGGGGTCAATTTTTATTAGTAAACCTGCATTCTGTTGGGATCCAGTGGAGGATTTTCTTCAGATACTCCTATTTCCAAGATTCATTTTGGTGGACGTGGGCATCTTTTCTTCACACATTTTGTGGACATTTATTTAACATATTTTTGTGGGACTTTCACTGATCAATGAGCTTGATGCACAGAATCAAAATATCATATTTATTTTGTATGTTGTTTTATTATTTTTTTCTGTTTGATTAATCACACATATTAGTTTAAAGTGGTACACAAATTTTTGGGTGCTAACTAGTGGGAATTAGCATGGCATTTTTTGTTGTACCAGCTGTCTGTTCCTGTATGAACCTGCCCCTAAACTTCCAAGGTGTTCATCACTGGGTAAACATCATCCAAAATCATATATATAAGTTGTTATATTCCGCGCTTAGGTTTCAATAGGCTGCTGCCTCACCTGGGGTGCTTTAATTAAAGCTCCAATATTAAAAGTTGTGTATACGATGAGGTAAGTGGTGCTGCCTATCACCTGAAGAGTGATCCTCCCCAATAAATCACTCCTCCCAGGTGAGTATGCAATAGGTGGATATTAGTCGCTGTAGGCAGCGTTTCCCGCCACCTGAAAGCCGACTCCCTACAGTGAATCGCTCCTCCCAGGTGAGTATGCTATGAATGGCTAGTGCCTGTTCCTGTCACCTGAGGCCTCAAACGACGTCCTATGATGAAACGTGTAGGGCGGAGCTCGGTACGCACTCACGTCACTTCCGGTTGCGGAGTTCACGCCAGTCTGGAGCTCATGCTTTGCAACCAGGGCACGCTAGCTTTACATTTGACTGAGACAAGTTTTGATATTGTTTTGCTGTTAACTTTATAATATAATTTTTTAATAAACAAACCAGCCAGATTTACACTATGAGTGCCCGTTTTTTTTGGTTTATGAGGCTACCCTGTGGTTTTTGATCTCGAAGAAGCGATTACTACAGTGAAAGAGATCCACCCCAGGAGGGGCTTGAGGGACCAGGATACCCCAGTGTTTGCCGAGCCAAGGTGGAGGTGCCTGTTCTGGATATAGTCAGCATACTCAGCACATGCGTCTTACTCCTGCAGGGGTGCTAGTATCTGGTGAGTGGGGAACAGAAGGGGAGCACGGAAGTCACTTGATTTTCTGCACACCAGTGGATAAATCCAGGCATAAGTCACTTTGGACAAGCACAAGTCACTTTATATTTTGCAATTTTTTTGCACCATTTAGGATTGAACATTATTGTTGATTTTTATTAAATTTTCTTTTGATATTTTTTCACTGGACTTTGTCTATAACAGCACACCATCCAATATAGGTCTCAGGTTAAGCACATATTTTTTTCCTCTCTGTAGAGTGACCCATTGGGGAATCACCCTTCAGGTGACAGTAACAACCACTAGCCATCCATAGCATACTCACCAGGGAGAAGCGATTCACTGTAGGAAATGCTGCCTACAGCAACTAATATCCACCTATTGCATACTCACCTAGGAGGAGTGATCTATTGGGGAGGATAACTCTTCAGGTGATAGGCACCCCTTACATAATCCACCCACTCCGTCCCCTGTATTCTACTTGCTTTCACCCATAGTGTCTGGAATATACAGCTCAGCATCACAGGACAGAGTATACAGCCGAATTACAGGACAGAATATACAGCCCCAAAATCACAGGACAGGGTAAATAGCTCAGCATCACAGATCGGGGTACATAGCTCAGCATCACAGGACAGAGTATATAGCGCAGCCTCGTTGATCATTGTATATAGCGCAGCCTCGCAGGTCATGGTATATAGCGCAGCCTCGCAGATCATGGTATATAGCTCAGTCTCGCAGATCATGGTATATAGCGCAGCCTCGCAGATCATGGTATATAGCGCAGCCTCGCAGATCATGGTATACAGCACAGCCTCACAGATCATAGTATATAACACAGATCGTGGTATATAGCTCAGCCTCGCAGATCATGGTACATAGCTCAGCTTCACAGATCATGGTACATAGCGCAGCCTCACAGATCATAGTACATAGCGCAGCTTCACAGATCATATTACATAGCGCGGCTTCACAGATCATAGTACATAGCGCAGCTTCACAGATCATAGCACATAGCGCAGCTTCACAGATCATAGCACATAGCGCAGCTTCACAGATCATAGTACATAGCGCAGCCTCACAGATCAGGTTATACAGCTCAGCATTACAGACCAGGGTATACAGCTCTGGTGATCAGACTTACAAAAGACAGTTGGTTTGCACTGGCAGTGGTATGGTTCTATGATCAGACTCAGAACACACATTTGGTTGGAACTTGTAGTGATATGGTGATCAGACTCAAAGCAGACCATTGGTTGGCACTGGCAGTAGTGTGGTTGTACCATCCTACCAGCCCTGTTTAGCTGAACACTGTGGATGAGATGAGTGGTGTGCTGATCAGATTGCTCCTGTCACCTGTCATCATGCTCATGTTATCCCATCCTGGCAGCTAGCAATCAATCTCTCCTGTCCGGATGGATATGCTCCCTGTCCCTGTGCAGAGCTCACCTGGTAATAGCACACCACCTTGGTTGGACAGGGGCAGCCGGGGACTCGCAACAGCAACCCCCCCTATGGGGCTCGCGGTACTCTGAAGGCAACTACCCCCACCCCGGTCCGGCCCTTCACAGAACCAGGTTGTGGTGTCCTCTCCTCCTGTGTCTCCTCAAGAGTGCAGGCAGCAGGGAGCAGCGGCATTGGAGGTATCCCGCTGCATGTCTCTTCTTCCTAAGCGCTGGGCATCCAATAGGACCGCCCACTGCTTTGGCCAATCGGGAAACAGGTCTCACTGACCTGCCATCTGATTGGCGGGTAGGCACTGTAGTGTGAAAATAGCAAAAATTAATTTGCTATGGTCACACAATTGGGTGGTATCAGGGTGCATTCTCTGTGCCCCCATCACACCTTATTTTGAAGCCTATTAGAGCCTCGGGCTCTAATCAGGTGCTTAAAAAAAAAAAAAAACACATCCCCTCCCATCCTGTCATAGGAGTCCATGCACCCTGCTTCCTGAAAGGGGCCAGGTGCATGGATACGGAGGGCGGCGGCAGGAATGGGGGGGCTTTGCCCGTGCGCCCTCAATGCTTGGGCCGCCACTGTCCAAAATTCTACTGTTAGGTGAACGTTGACTATTTTATTCATATAGTGCCCCATTATAAACCACTAAATCTTTACTGTTCCCTTACGTTTTAATCACAGGCCAGGAGGGTGAGGTAACCTAGCTTTATTGCTTAAAGCGGAACACCGGACACTTTTAATAAAATATATTCCTCAATAGCCACAAAGGATATAAATCCACCTTGTGTGCACTCTTTACAGATAAAGCTATAACTATGCAAAAATAGCAATGAAAATCATTACTGTGGTGTCCATTGCTTTTGTGCAGAGAGCAGAGCTGTGGGAGGGACCTGGCTGCTCCACCCACTATGGGTTGCCTATAGAAAACTACAGAAGTGGGCGGAAGCAAGACTAGTCACTCTGCACAAGGAGAGAGAGAGCAGCAATGACTAGTCTTTGTTACAGTAAACTACTGCACAGACGCATAGTTTTGCACTGGATTACTACACAGATCTAAAAGAAATATACAAAGTACACAAGATTCAAGCTAAAAAAACATATGACTTTTCCATTTAGACAATGTTTGCTGGAGTTTAGCTTTAACTAAAGTAGAGAAACATTGTCAGGTCAGCATACTGGCCATGAAAATCTTAGGAATGGATTGCTATAAATGGCAGGTTTGGCAGGTAAATCCGCTCCCATATATGTATTTCAACTGTGTATTTAGCTGTTTGCCTGCAGTTTAACGATAATTTTACCTCCATACAGTTTTTTGGGGGATTTTTTTTACCATAAACTTGATTTATTGGTCGAGTTTGTTTTCTTGGTAGTTTCTCTGCATAGTACTGGTGTATCCTTACCAGAAATAAATTAGATTTTTAACTGACCAGTGTGTCGTTTCTGACAAATGTTTTTAAACACAAGACAGTAGCTTTTCATTTTTGATCTTCACAAAGCTGTGGGAATCCTTGTGCTACGCATAGAACTGTACCGTACAGAACTACATTGGGACAGCTGCCAGGGAATGATAAACTCTTCCTAATTTAGAGCACAGAAGGACTGGAATGATAGTGAGTGATAGAACATGTTGCATATATCTTTCAGATGTACCTGTTCCCACCAGGAATGGTAGCAATTTGGAGCAAATGCCACAGCCCAGCGCCAAAGACTTTTACGGTAAGATACATGTTCAGTATGAGTATTTACAAATAACTTGAGTTATCTTCAGGTTCTCTAGTTTTTACAAACCTGTCTTTTTTTTAATCTTTTTTCTTTACTTTTGATTATTTGCAAATCTCCCAAAATTAGTGTGTGCTGTAAATTGCCTCCAGCATTGTTTTTGTTTCTTGACTGGAGGCTGCCATTTTGCTGAAGCCCAGAGCCCCTGAACAGCAGTAAATCATAAAGTGGAACTAAACATTTCAATTTCAAGGTTTCAAAAAAAAGTTACATTCCTGGAATCCTGGGATTGATAACTGTCACATTTGCTTGTGTCCTCAACCAAACTGTTAAACAATCAACCAATCAATAACTGATCACATGTGCAGCACCATGGCAGTTTAAGATCAAACTTAAGCAGTTTCCATGGCTGTAAAAGGATAGGAGGGTTTAATTCCACTTTAACCTGTTGCTGCCTGCCCACTGTCATATGATGGTGGGACGGCTCTCGTTCTGGGCCGACGTCATATGACGGTGGGGCGGCTCTCGTTCTGGGCCGACGTCATATGACGGTGGCCCATTCAAACAGGGCATGCGCGTTTGCGGGCGTGCAGCCCTGCACTGTCGGTGGCGGCGTGTCACCAACAGGGGTGAACAGCCATTGGGAATGGCTGTTTACCGCGTGATCGGCCGCGATTATGTCACAGTCGATCACAAATGGTACTCCCTTCCTAAGACCGCGCATGCGTGTGATCGGGAGTGCACAGCACGGTCATGTCGGTGATGGAGTGTTCCCAGGAACACTGCTCATCATCGACAAGGGTAAATAGCCAATGGCTGGCGGCTGTTTACCACGTGATTGGCTGTGATCCATTCACAGCCGATCACTAAATGTAAACACAGAGCGGTTGCTACCTGTTACCGACTCTTCTCTCCTCACACACCGTTTCCAGTGTGAAGAGAGAAGAGCCAGGAGCAGTGAGTTACCGATCTGTGTAGTGTCAGTGTCTGCACCAACACCACACAGTAAAGAGAAGCTGTCACATCGCCCCCCCCCCCCATTACAGCTGTCACCCAACAGTCACCACATAAGTGCCCATCAGTGCTTATAAAAGTGCACCTGTCACCCATCAGTGCGCATAAAGTGCACCTGTCATCGTCAGAGACTGCCATCAGCAGTGCACCTGTCACCCATCAGTGACCATCGCCAGTGACCATCACCAGTGAGCGTCATCAGTGACCCTCATCTGTCACCTATCAGTCCCATAAAGTGCACCGGTCACCATCAGAGACTGCCATCAGTGACCGTCACCTGTTGCCCATCAGTGACCGTCACCCGTCACCTGTCGCCCATCAGTGACCGTCACCCGTCACCTGTCGCCCATCAGTGACCGTCACCTATCACTCATCACCTGTCACCTATCAGTGAACATCACCTGCCACCTGTCACACAGACCATCAGTGACCGTCACCTGCCACCCGTCGCACAGCCCATCAGAAAAATATCCAAAAGAGTATATACCAGTGAGGAGGCGTTCCAGATCCTCTCCATGACTGATGAGAGCAGCGGGGAGTTCTCATCAGATTCAAATGCCAATTCCAATTCTGAATCAAATTCAGCATTTGAACCGATCGATAGTAGTGGATCGGCAAATGAATTAGAGGAAGAGTGGATCCCTCCTAAAAGAGCACGGCGCTCTGGAAACCAGGCACCCACCAGCAATATATCCAAGGATCAAATTCCCAGGCCCAGTACCAGCGCTGCCACCAGTGATAGACCCCAAGAACAAAGGCCCGGTACCAGAGCTGCCGCCAGTGATAGACTCCAAAACCTAAGGCCCACTAACAGCGCTGCCACCAGCGAAAGACCACAAGAAATGCCCAGGCCCAGTACCAGTGCTGGCGCAGCATCAGGCACAAGTGCCAGCACAGGAACTTCAAATTCCCCAACTACCAGCACTGGAGTGCCACGCCCCCAAGAGCCAGGGCCGCTACACATCTTCCAGCTGGTCTTGCCAACCCAACATGGCTGCCTTCCGATTCAGGATCAGCAAAAATTCCGCCTTTCACCGCAGAGCCAGGTGTGTAGTCCAATACTCAAAATTTTACAGAAATCCATTGTTTTTATTTATTTTTGCCTGACACGTTGCTGCAATTCATCGCGGACCAGACCAATTTATATGCCCAGCAGCATATTGCCAAAAACCCCCAATCATCATACGGGCCTCACCCATAAACACTTTGAACTCCTCCAGAGTCAAATCCTTCCACTCTGAGAGAGTTTATGGGCCTCACCATAAACATGGGGCTTACAAAAAAAAATGAAGAACATGCCTATTGGTCCACCAACCCCATCCACCACATGCCCATTTATTCTTCCGTAATGTCCAGGTCCCGATACGAGATGATTATGCACTTCCTTCATTTCAGTGACAACACCTAGTGCCCTCCCCGCAATCATCCACATTACGATAAGTTATATAAAATTCGCCCACTCAAAAATTTCCTTTCGCAATGATTTGCAGAACTCTATGTCCCCGATCAGAATATATGTTTAGATCAGTCCCTGGTACCCTTTTCAGGCCGCCTAGGAATAAAGCAATACATTCCTAGCAAAAGGGCCAAATACAGAGTGAAATTTTATAAGCTTTGAGAGAGTCATGGGATATCTGTATGCATTCTGCATATACGAAGGAAGAGATTCCCAGCTCCAGCCCACTTAGGTCCCGGCCTACATGGGCACAACTGGTAAAATTGTATGGGACCTGGCATACCCACTGCTGAAGAAAGGTTACCACATATACCTGGATAACTTCTACACCAGCCTGCCCCTTTTAAAACACCTATATCTCGCAGAAACCCTGGCCTGCGGAACCTCCAGAAAGGATAGGAAGGGCTTCCCACAAGCCATAGTGAATAAAAAACTGCGAAGGGGAGAAAGAGCAACTTTGAGATGCAAAAAAGTGCTGGCCTTGAGGGGAGAAGGATACCAGGAATGTGTACATGATGTTCACCATCCATGATGACACTACAATTGAATTTCAGAGAAGACGAGGTCCCATTGAAAAGCCAACATGTAAACAAGATTATAATCTCTACATGGGGGTGGATTTCAATGACCAAATGAATGCTTCAGCCCTATTTGTCAATAAGGAGGTCCCATTTCTGGTACAAGAAAGTAGCAACCTATTAAATTAATTTGGCCATTTATAATGCCTACATAATTCACACCAAATTCATGGAAAGCCTTGCCCACTTCCTAAAATTCATCGAAGAAGTTGTCACATCTACCAACAAAGACCCCCTCAGAAAACCTTCGCTCTGATGCTGTTAGCGGACTTCATGAGCGCCACTTCCCGGACAACAATCCACCATCTGAAGCAGGCCAAAGATGCCAAAAAAGATGTTGAGTATGCAGCAAAAGATTTTCGAAGAGATACCAGCTACCATTGTCCCCAGTGTCCCTCCAAACCTGACCTTTGCATTTGTGAGCAGGGTGAAAAAGGTGTATTACTGGATTGTAAACAGTATAGGCGCTTATTTTGCTATACCTGCAAAAGGGGCCAGGCTGAAGTGATCTAGCAGGACTTCATTTACTAACTAAAGTCCCACTTTAATGTGTATAAGTATGTAAACAAGTCTCCAAAAGCTGCCAGTACACCAATGGGTTCTTTAGTAAAAATGGCTTATTGAATTCAGAAAAAAAAAAGAAAAAATGGCGGACTGCATAATGCTAAAATAAAGAGCTCTATTTATTAAAGAATGTACTGATGTGCTGGCAGCTTCTGGGAGACTTGGACTTTGAAAACGGCGCCATCTGTTTTTTCATCTCAAACACTCGCTGGGGTGACTCTATAATTAATTAGTGTCAAAATAGACACCAGTCAGCAAAGGCTAACTCTGGACTAACCATCCGTAATGTTTGCAATTTGCCAGATAGGACTAAACTTACCAGTCACTATTGTAAGTGGTCTTAAAGAGTAACTTCACTCCCCCATCCCCCTGACTTCTATAGCTGGGTTGTGTACAATAAACATACTTGCACACTCAACAACCTAGTGAGTTCTCTAGGGGTAGGCTGTTTCAATGCAGAGCACCCAGTCCCATGCTGCCTATTTCTTCTGATGTGATCAGGGAGGTAAGCTGTCTCTTATTTTCACAGCACATCATCAAGGGGAAATCTGAAAAAAACATGGAGACACAGACAAACTCCCCTTAAGAAAGCCATCCCCCTGACGATGTAGTGCAAAACATGCAATGTAGAGTATCCCATGACCCCATGGTCTCCAGGGATGCAGGACATGGGGATCTCAGGAGGCTGCAGAAAATGAATATGTCATTCTCGCCTTGGCAACAAAAAAAAAAAATACAATGGAGGAAAGTGGATGGGGATGATGAAAGTCCACTTTACTGCCAGCTTTCTATGCAGTCACATATTTTTTTTTCTTTTATCAGTAGACCTCAGTTTACATATTAAGTGTCTGTTAGGCACCAGGTCAAACACTTCAGCAAAATCCAAATATACCACATCCACAGTGAACACAGTCCAACGTTCTACTCAGTTATTCCTGAAGGGAGAGTATATTTGTTTGACATCTGTCTTTCATAAATCCTTTCTGCCTGTCAAATGGTGATACTATTTTCTATTGCATATATTTTTGTATGTGGTTTGTTAAATATCCCTCTTTCCTATAATAGAAGATTTACTGGCATATAGTTACCGGGTTAAGGACCTTAATCTCTTTTAAAATATAAACATGCCAAATTGGCCTTAGCTTTTTGGTATCTTGCCAGACATTAAAGAGCCTCTAAAAACATGAAGAGCTTTAAAATAACTGAGCTTATCTCTCTGAGGTCTTGTGGGTGTTCAGGGCAAGCCGTGTTGTTACAAGTCAATGCTGGCTGTTGGAAGTAAAAGAGGTTGATTAGAGATGTACCTGTAAATACAGTTTAGCACATTTGTGAAGCAGAGGATAGTTTCTAAAATACACCTTTGGGATGTGAGTTTACCTGGTGGAATATTTGTTAAATTAGCCTGCCAATAATATTTCTATGCAGTGTGGTCAGAGAGGTAATTTGGTGGGATTTTATGGGTGCCAAGCAAGTAATTGTAGACGAACATCAAGATAAAAAGTATAAATGACATTTTATTGAACATTAACAGAGTTTTAAAAATTATGCTGGCTAATGCATAATATAGAACCAACAGCGATACATATGTACATCACTAGTGCAGGCAGGGGTTAAAGTATTTTTCAATGTGACACGTCTTCCCTTGTATGTGTCACTTCATTTTTGTGAAGGTTATATATACATGGAGGGTCTGCCTCTTGGTGCATTCTGGCATGGGAAGAGAGTTGATAGCATCTCAGTAACTATGTAGCTATTCTACCAGCGGCGTCACCCTTTAATGGGACTGGATTATAGGTAACCACACAGTTGGACTCTGAGCATGGACTAACCTGATTTATGGTACAAGCAGTGCCACTGGAGGAGGGGGGGGGGGGGCAGCACGGACAACTAAATGTAAAGAACTGTTCTGTATGTGACAGTGTTATGTCTACCTCTGTATTCAGGATTTCAACGAGAAGTTGTCTGGTCCTGTTTACTAAGTAAGGAGAGTCAAATTGACGATAAGTGTATTCTTGGTATATCCTAAGGACTGGGGAGTTAGGAGCAAAAGGAGTACAATGCCCCGTACACACGATCGGACGTTCCGACAACAAAACCGTGGATTTTTTGTTTGAAGGGTGTTGGCTCCAACTTGTCTTGCATACACACAGTCACACAAATGTTGGCCAACAATTACGAATGTAGTGACGTACAAGACGTACGTGATATTTCCATTACGAATGCTAGTTTTACAAGACCGAGCGCTTCTGGCTCGTACTTGATTCCGAGCATGCATGGACTTTTGTGCGACGGACTTGTGCACACACGATTGGAAACAAACCTTTGTTGGTGGAAAATTTGAGAACCTGCTAGCCAACATTTGTTGGCAGAAAGTCCGACAACAAATGTCCGATGGAGCATATACACGGTCAGACTTACTGCCAACAAGCTCACATCCAACATTTCCCCTCGGAAAATCCGATCGTGTGTCTGCGGCATAAGAATAAATATTAAAGTGTAACTTTAGGCAGAAATTTACGTCCTTCCAGATGACTTTAGGCTGGCCCCTTTTGAGGGCATAGCTATGTAAAACATTAAAAATAAGTGTCTATACTGTTTAAAATCCGGTAATACACTGTCTCTCCCTGCTCTGCACATGCTCAGTTGCTCTCCATTTTTAGGTACTGCCGAGTTAGTAAAGGCCAATCTGCTGACTGCCTTAAAGGGTAAGTTCACCTTTGTACACTTTTTTTCCAGCTCCCCTATGCACCAATATAGCATTCATGTACCTTTTTTGCAAAAATATCAAAGCTTTCCATTAAATCTACAGTCATTTACTTTTCTTGTCTTAATCCACGTTTCCATTAATAATGTCTTACATTCTTATAGACTTTAGGTCATGGCACAGGAAGGAGTTGACCAGCTGACCTCATTAGCACACACCCTGCATCATCTACCCTCCTATTCCCAGGTGCACATTTTTTAACTGAAATGCAATCAATCAGTGATCACCCTTCTCACTAAATATACAATCAGATTGCAAAGTGTGTGGCCATCTTTATACAAGTACATAGAAGGGAGTGGACAGAAACACTCAGCTGTCAAGTCCTGCTCACATCTCTGCATAGCGGGAACTCGTATTCCCACATGCGTTTTTTTTTTTTTAGGGAGGGCAGCCCATCCACGTGAATGGGCTGCCCTACACACAGCAATCCCCCCAAAGAAGCTTCAGAACTTTTATTTAGAGTGGAACTTGGTGCTTTTTTTACTGCAATTTTTGGTGCATCGCATTTCTGAAATGCACAGATGTGAACGGAGCCTCGTTGTTCTTGTGTTACAGCAATAATTTCACTTACAGGCCCCATTCACATCTAGCTTAGTGGCAGCGCACATTTTGTGGCTCGTTTTTCCTATGACACGCATAGGGCAGCCCATTGATTTCATATGGCTGCAATACATGTGATTAATGGGACATTTTGGTGTTTTGTTGGTTTGCATGTTTTTTACTGTGCGTTTTGCAGCATTTGCCCCTTGTTTTTTCACATGGCAAAATGGGCGTTTGCTTCTGTGTTTGGTGTGCCCTTAACAATTTATGGCACTGAAAGCGCAACTAGTAATTTTAGGTAAATATAAAGATGGCTATACACTATGCAATCTGATTGTATATTGTGTATTTAGTGAGAAGGGTGATCACTGATTGATTGCACGTCATTTAAAAAACGTGCGCCTGGGAATGGGAGGGTGGATGATGCAGGGTGTGCGCTAATGAGGTCAGCTGGTCAACTCCTTCCTGTGCCATGACCTACAGTCTGTAAGGAAGAAGACATTACTAATGGAAACATGGATTAGGACAAGAAAAGTAAGTGCCTGTAGATTTAATGGAAAGCTTTGATATGTTTGCAAAAAAAAGTACATGAATGCTATATTGGTGCATAGGGGAGCTGGAATTTAGAAAAAAAGTGTACAGAGGTGAACTTACCCTTTAAAGCAGAATTAAACTCTCTTATCCTTTACAGCTAAGGAAGCTGCTTCTGTTTGAACTGCAAATGCCATGGTGCTGCACATGTAATCAGTTATGACACCCGCCATTTGATGGTTTGACAGTTTGATTGAGAACACAATCAAATGTGTTTGCATTTCCAGGATTCCAGGAATGTAACTGTTTTTTGAAACCGGTAAATTGATGGGTTTAGTTCTGCTTTATGATTTACTGCTGGGGCTTTGGGCTTTAGCAAAATGGCAGCCTCCAGTAAGAAGTAACAGTAGCAATGCTGGAGGCAAGTTACAGCACACACTAATTTTGGTAGCATTATTATTAATGTGGAATGTACATTCCTTGTTAAAGAACATTATATTTTACCAAGTTGTTGTGGGTAAAGTTCCACTTTAAAGTTAACCTTTATATTTAAAGCGGAACTAAACCCATCGATTTAACAGCTTCAAAAAACAATTACATTCCTGGCACATGCCAGGAAGGTAACTGTCACATTGGTTGTGCGCTCAACCAAACTGTCAAACTATCAAATGGCTGGTGTCATAACTGATCACATGTGCACTATGGCAGCTGAAGATCAAATAGAGGCCAAGATGGCAGCTTCCTTGGCTGAAAATCATAAAAGGGTCCAGTTTAAAGTGACTGTATGGGCTTTTTTTAAAAAATAACAAACATATCATACTTACCTCCACTGTGCAGCTCGTTTTGCACAGAGTGGCCCCGAACCTCGTCTTCCGGGGTCCCCCGGCAGCTCTCGCGGCTTCTCTCAACATCAGTTAACCCCCTAGGAGAAGCGCTCTCCCGGAGGGGTTACCTTGCGGGCACGCTCCAGAGTCCAGCATTTGGCGCCCATAGCCGCCGAATGTATGACTTGGCCCCACCCCCCACGTCATTGGATTTGATGGACAGCAGCGGGAGCCAATGGCTGCGCTGCTATCAATCTATCCAATCAAGAGCCAAGAACCCCGGGCAGAGAGACAGCGTGCCCTTGCGGGGTCAAGTTCCAGGGCTCAGGTAAGTAAAATGCATTAAGGTGAAAAAAACACGAAGGTTTACAACTCCTTTAAGGAGTGAACAGTGAGAAGGAGAAGCAAGTAGCTGAGAGTGGAAGTGGTTGTGGTGGCTGGTAAAGAAGGTTCTGGTAGTGAGGAGCAGCTAAATACTTCACACACCTCTCTAAGCGGCAGGGTCTTCATATCGCAGCCTGATGCGGTACAGAACTCCCTTAGGGAAGGGAATATGTCTGTAAGCCATGACATGCAAGGCCTTGCAAGATGAGGTGGCTTCCCTCTATCTCCCTACAGGTTGAATACAGTAATGATATAGTGTGATGAGTCAAGTCAAGCTGGTGGAGACAAGTGGGTGCTTTGTACTACTTGCTCAAAATGACTTTGAAGTTGTTGGGACAGGCAGGAATAGATCATGTCTCCAGCTGAGGAGAGATGTGGTCTTTATGAATGCGAGTGTGGGGCTCTGAAGTATAATGCAGCCTCTGGCCTAACAGTGTCACCAATTAACACTGAAGTTAAATCAATGGTGTACTGTAATGGCTTGTAATACTCTGTGACCCAAAAGTAAAAAGTGTATGTGCTGCTCAAGTCAGAGGTATAGTCTGAGGGCAACCGCAGTGAGTGCTGGTTAGGATGGGAGCCCCCCCCCCCAGCTTCAAGCTTCAATATGGCAGACAAATGTCCGTGAACCACACATCATAGAGTAGACCAGTGTAGAAGGATGACTTCTAGATGGGTCTGCTCTATGATGTGCAGTTTACAGACATTTTTTCTGCTATATTGTAATACTCCCCGTTAGCCCCGGCAGGGGGGGGGGGGGTAAAACCTGCTAACAAATTCAAGTATGCAATACAGATAACACCTGGAGTTCAGCTTTAATATTATTAAAATGTACCTTAACATTTCATCATGAAGCTAGAATTTCTTTAAAAAAAATATCAAGGGAATGAAAAAAAGTCTAATTTCTGTTCTATATTGTGTACAGAACACCCCCCAAAATCCCATTTATTTTCCTCTAAACTGGAGCTTTGCTTACATTTACTTAATTATCCTAATTAAGCATCAAAGAGCACCTAACTATATGTTCATGCCCTCACTTATCTGTATCTCATATATGTGTGCAATACTTTTTTAGCTTATCCCTGGGATAAATGCAGCCTCAAATCGATGCCTGTCAACTTGAAGAACTTTGAAAAGCTGGATGCCCATGCTGTGCAGGCAAGTAAAAATGGCTGTTCACTAATATGATACATAATTCTGCTTTCTGTAGTGGCTGTCATTCTTATTTGTATTATGCCAGCAAGCTATATATATATATATGTTATACCAGAAATGCAATGCTAAGTGGCAAGTGAAAACATTTCACTGCTCAGTTACACTGACTGACTGACATAATAGCTGTGCTGCAAGCATAGAGTATACAAAGGTAGAGTAACTTATCAGATTTATAGGTATACAGTGCCTTGAAAAAGTATTCATACCCCTTGAGATTTTCCACATTTTGTCATGTTACAACCAAAATGTAAATGTATTTTATTGGGATTATATGTGATAGACCAACACAAAGTGGCACATTGTGAAGTGGAAGGAAAATGGTAAATGGGATTTAAACTTTTTACAAATAAATATGTGAAAAGTGTGGCGTGCATTTGTATTTAGCCCCCTGAGTCAATACTTTGTAGAACCACCTTTCTCTGTAATTACAGCTGCAAGTCTTTTTGGGTATGTCTCTACCAGCTTTGCTGTGCAAAATAGCTCAAGCTCTGTCAGATTGGATGGAGAGTGTCCGTGAACAGCAATTTTCAACTCTTGCCACAGATTCTCAATTGGATTTAGGTCTGGACTTTGTGTGGGCCATTTTGACACATGAATATGCTTGGATCTAAACCATTCCATTGTCAGCTCTGGCTGTATGTTTAGGGTCGTTGTCCTGCTGAAAGGTGAACCTCCGCCCCAGGCTCAAGTCTTTTGTAGACTCTAACAGGACTCTGACCAGCTTCCCTGTCCCTGCTGAAGAAAAGCATCCCCACAACATGATGCTGCCGTCACCATGTTTCATGGTGGAGATGGTGTGTTCAGGGTGATGTGCAGTGTTAGTTTTCTGGCACAAATAGCAGTTTGCTTTTAGACCAAATAGTTCAATTTTGGTCTCATCTGACCACAGCACCTTCTTCCACCTGTTTGCTGTGTCCCCCACATGGCTTCTCCCAAACTGCAAACAGGACTTCTTATGGCTTTCTTTCAACAATGGCTTTCTTATTGCCACTCTTCCATAAAGGCCAGATTTGTGGCGTGAACGATTAATAGTTGTCCTGTGGACAGATTCTCCCACCTGAGCTGTGGATCTCTGCAGCTCCTCCAGAGTTACCATGGGGCTCTTGGCTGCTTCTCTGATTAATGCTTTCCTTGCCCGGCCTGTCAGTTTAGGTGGACAGCCATGTCTTGGTAGGTTTGCAGTTGTGCCATAATCTTTCCATTTTCAGATAATGAATTGAACAGTGCTCTGTGAGATGTTCAAAGCTTGAGATTTATTTTACAACCCAACCCTGCTTTAGACCTCTCCGCAACTTTATCCCTGAACTGTCTGATGTGTTTCTTGGCCTTCATGATGCTGTTTGTTCACAAAGGTTCTCTAAAAAACCGCTGTGGGCTTCACAGAACAGCTGTATTTATACTGAGATTAAATTACACACAGGTGAACTCTATTTACTAATTAAACAATCGGTTCCACTAGATTTTAGAGTAAAGGGGCTGAATACAAATGCACGCCACAGTTTTCTGATATTTATTTGTAAAAAAAATTGAAAAACGTTTATCATTTTCCTTCCACTTCACAATTACAGCATGTGCCACTTTGTGTTGGTCTATCAGATAAAATCCCAATCAAGGGGTATGAATACCTTTTCAAGGCACTATACATCCTATAGGATCACCTAGGCAAACTAATCACTTCGGTGCAGAAAACATTTCAATAGCAGAGACAATTAATATCAGAGACTGTCAATTATAATATAAAACTTTTTAAATAACTAGTAATCTGTATGAGCAGAGTTTGTTCTGTAAAGGATTGTTTATGGCAGTGGGACAACAATCTTGGTTTTGAAAAAAATTCCTAGCATTGCCAGGAGTCTATAGCAGGGGTCCATTTTTTATTAAAGTGTAAAAAGCCATTGGGACTAAGGTTGGTCATACACGGTTCAGATTTTTTCAGCTGAATGAAAAAAAAACTGAACTGATTCCCCCATCTATGCATTTGAGATGGATGGGGAAATCCTCTCTGCTGCGCTATTGTATTCTGACAGCAGGGAGACTCACCTGCTATCAGAATACACAGGATGAGCACTGCAGCCACCGATCAAGCAGCTTTTTTCCAACGGAGCGGTTGAGCAGATTAGAAGTCGATCGGTAGATCACAATTAGGGATGAGCCGAACACCCCCCGGTTCGGTTCGCATCCAGAACATGTGAACGGACAGAAAGTTTGCGCGAACATTCAAACACCGTTAAAGTCTATGGGACTCGAACATGACAAATCAAAAGTGCGAATTTTAAAGGCCAATATGCAAGTTATTGTCCTAAAAAGTTTGGGGACCCAGGACCTTCTCCAGGGGTCATGTATCAATGCAAAAGAAAGTTTTAAAAACGTCCGTTTTTTTGGGAGCAGTGATTTTAATGATGCTTCAAGTGAAAAAATAAAAGTGAAATATTCCTTTAAATATCATACCTGGGGGGTGTCTATAGTATGCCTGTAAAGTGGCACGTGTTTCCTGTGTTTAGAACAGTCCCTGCACAAAATGACATTTCTAAAGGAATAAAAGTCAATCAAAACTGCTTGCGGCTGTAATGTAATGTCGGGTCCCGGCAATATGGATGAAAATTACTGAGAAAAACGGCATGGGTACCCCCCACCCCCCAGTCCATTACCAGGCCCTTTGGGTCTTGTATGAATATTAAGGGGAACCCCACACCAAAATTAAAAAACGAAAAAGTTTGGGGCCCCCAGGCCCTATATACTCTGTACAGCAGTATACAGGCGGTCCAAACAAGACAGGGACTGTAGGTTTGTTCTTAAGTTGAATCTGTTTGTAATTTGGAACAGGTTGAATTTTGTAAGTGTAGCTCCATCCAAAAAATCTATTTTTAAGATTTTTGGATAACAACGGGAAGGGTTATCATCATCCCTGTAACATTTGTTTTGCTGTCTGTGCCCCAGAAGATTTCACCTCACTTTCTGTCCCAATGACACCCAATGACAATTGGATTTTGAAAATTTGGGGTTTTTAGGGAAACAAGGATTGGTGATGAAGCATCAGTGGAAACACCTTTTTCCCATATTAACTCTTACAGGAGAGAATTTCCCTTCCTAGGGGTAGATTTCCTCTCACTTCCTGTCTCCCTCAGTTTGTAAGTAGGAGTTGTTTGTAAGTCGGATGTTTGAAAGTAGGGGACCGCCTGTATATACTATACGGCCTGCCCTATATACTCTGCAGAAATTTGGGCCTTAGGTGTTGGTGGTACCAGAACACAGTTACTCTTGGTGGGTGCTGAAAAGTGCCCTGCTGTGAAATATTATATCAATAATTGTAATTACATGCCCCTGTTGAACAGGGGCAGAAAAATTGGGCCTTTGGTGGTGGTGCCACAATACTGTAAGCCCTCACAGTTACTCTTGGTGGGCGCTGGAACGGACCCTGCTGTGAAATATTATATCAAGAATTGTAATTACACGTCCCTGTTAAACAGGGGCAGAAAAATTGGGCTTTAGGCACTGGTGCTGGTGCCACAACACTACAACCCCTCACAGATATTCTAGTTGAGCGCAGGAACGAGCCCTGCTGCAAATTATTACAGCAAAAATTGTAATTACACGCCTCTGTTAGACAGGGGCAGAAAAATTGGGCTTTAGGCACTGGTGCCACAACACTGCAATCCCTCACAGATATTCTAGTTGAGCGCAGGAACGAACCCTGCTGCAAAATATTACAGCAAAAATTGTAATTACACGCCCCTGTTAAACAGGGGCAGAAAAATTGGGCTTTAGGCACTGGTGCTGGTGCCCAGAACCAAAAATGTTCTTAAAAACTATCAACATGAACATTGAGGAGGAATAGGATAGTCACCCAGCATAACAGGATAGTCACTCAGCATCAGCATAGGCAGTCTTCAGGGGATCTCACATTCATAAAAAATGAATCGGTTACATCTGCATCAGGTGCTTGGTAGCTGGTGATCCAAGACTGATTCATTTTTATGAAGTTGAGCCGATCAACCGAGTCTGTGGACAGGTGCACTCTGTGATTGGTTACAAAGCCTCCAGCAGCACTGAAAGTGTCTTTGGATAGAACGCTGGATGCAGGACAGGCCAGTAGCTCAATTGCATACTGTGCAAGCTCTGGCCAGTGATCCATCCTCAAGTCCCAGTAACCCAGTGGATTTTCGGTTGGAGAGGTCTCCAAGTCTGATCTTGCCCTAGGGTATTTCTGCACATTTAAATCAGACGCTGGCGATGGTTGCTGGAACCGATCAGACCTTGGGGCTGCGGACTAAAAAATTGTCTGAACGCATCGGTCAGACGGCCACCTTCTCCACCGCTCCTTCTGTGACTGACTGAAGCCTCACAACACGTTGTCCAGGAGGACCAGGAAATTGTAACCTCCCAGGCTCTGGAAACGCATTGCACAAACCTTTCTGCAATGGCTCCTGGAGATGTTTCATTCTCTGCTCCCTCTGTGAAGGCTGGATAAGTTCCACAACCTTACCCTTGTAACGTGAATCAAGAAGGGTTGCCAGCCAGTACTGATCCCTCTCCTTGACACCACGAATCTGAGGATCCTTTCACAGACTTTGCAGGATCAGGGAGGCCATGCAGCGTAGGTTTGCTAAGGCATTCGGTCTGGAGTCCTCTGGGTCACTAAGGATGACATGATCCGCAGCCACCTCCTCCCAGCCATGTACAAGTCCATGGGTTTCTGGGGACTGAAAACGATCCCTTGAAGACTGCTGCTGAGTGCCAGGCTCCAACTCAATGCTGACACAATCCTCCTCCTCCTCCTGTGTGAGTCGGGCCTGCAGGAATTCTGTCTGTATAAAGGGGGCCTTGAGAGGTAAGGAAGTCCTCCTCTTCCTCCCTCTGTTCTGCCTCAAGTGCCCTGTCCATTATTCCACGCAGTGTGTGCTCCAACAGGAAGACAAGAGGAACAGTATCACTGATGCATGCACTGTCACTGCTCACCATCCTCGTGGCCTCCATAAATGGTGACAGGACAGTGCATGCATCCCAGATCATGGCCCACTGGCGTGGTGGAAAAAAGCCAAGCTCCCCTGACCCTGTTCTGGTGCCATACTCGCACAGGTACTCATTGATGGCCCTCTGCTGCGTGTGCAGCCGCTGCAGCATTGCCAACATTGAGTTTCACCTGGTGGGCATGTCACAGATGAGGCGGTTCTTGGGCAGGTTGCATTCCTTTTAAAGGTCAGCCAGCCGAGCACTGGCATTATATGACCAGCGGAAATGCCCACAGACTCTCTTGGCCTGCCTCAGGAGATCCTGTAAGCCCGGGTACCTGCACAAGTACCGCTGCACCACCAAATGAAGGAGGTGAGCCAAACAGGGAACATGGGTCAAGTGTCCCTGTCGGAGAGGAGGTTGGTGCCATTGTCGAAAACCACCATTCCTGCCTGAAGCTGGCATGGCGTCAACCACCTCTGAACCTGCCCCTGCAGAGCTGGCAGAATCTCTGCCCCAGTGTGGCTCCTGTCCCCTAAGCAGACCAAATCAACCACCGCATGGCATCTTTTTGCCTTGAGTGCTTGCGTAGCCCCTAGAACACCTACGGAGCACCGCTGGTTCCGAGGACAAATCTGCACAGAAAGGGGCCATAGAGCAAGAAGAGGAGAGGGTGGAGGAGAGAGGTGTGGCAGAATCACCACTACCAGCATTTTGGAGGCGTGGTGGCGGAACAAGCTCTAACATTGCTGCACCCTGTCCTGCATCCTTCCCAGCTGGCAACAAGGTTACCCAGTGCGCCATGAAAGAAAGGTAACGTCCCTGTCCATGCCTGCTGGACCATGAGTCCGCGGTAATATGCACCTTACCGCTCACCACCCTGTCCAACGAGGCCAAGACATTGCCTTCCACATGCCGGTAGAGAGCCGGAATTCTACACCTTCATTCCCTTCAGTGCAGATTTCTGAGAGGACTGAAGGTATAGTGGGGTTGGAGATCCCAGCTGATGAGGAGCAAGGAGAAGTCCGCCTTGTTCTTTGGTGTGGGTCTTTTAAGTACTGTTGCCAAAGGACTGCATGGGAAGCTTGACATATGTCTGGTCAAGCATGTGGTGCCCAAGCGGCTGCTGTTTTGGCCACGCTTGATACGCTTCAGACATATGTTGCAAACAGCAGCGGTGTGATCTGCTGCACACATCTCAAAAAAGGCCAACACCAAAGAACTTTTGAAAAAACGTGCGGAGTCAGCAGCGCCCTGCACATGCGGAGCTCTGCGGTATGATGCAGTCAGTTGGCTGTCCTTAAGCTGGCCCCTGGAGGGCATCCTGCCTCGTTGAAGATGTGCCTCCTCCTCCTCTCAGGCACCCACGTAGAGTCAGTGACCTCATCATCCCCTCCCTCCTCGGCACTGGAGCAAACCTGGCAGTATGCTGCAGCTGGGGGAACATGACTGCCAGTTTCTTGTCCTTCTTGGGCCCTCCCTCTCTCTGGGCTCACATTACTGCCTTCATCCTCAACCTGGGTACCATCATCAGAGCCTTCAAAATGCTGCACATCCTCCTGCAGCATGTACCCCACACTGTGGTCGAACAGTTGGGGGGACTTCTCAGGACATGATGGTGGGGCTAGGGAAGGAGTGACTGATGCCATTGAGCTGATGGAATAGGCCGCTTTGGCAGATGCATTGGCAACCAAACTTCTCTGAGCCTGGGTGACAGAGGATGAGGAGGATGAGGATGGCTTTGTGATCCACTCTACCAACTCTTCTGCATGTTGTGGCTCAACACGGCCAGCTGTCGAAAAAAAGGACAAGCCTGCCCCACGGCCACGTGCTGAGGATGCACCATGTCCATGACCAGCACTGTTGGCTTTAGACATAGAGCCTGCTTGCTCTCTTTTAGTGGCCTGTGAGCGTCTGCCTTTCCTTGGTGGCCTTCCAGACATGCTGTAAAATTGGATTAGCACTGCAGATCACTGAATAACCTGCCTGGCCTTCCTGCCTGTCTGAAAGTGTCTTTGAATACGTACACCAGGAATGGCCTATAGTCAGGTATAGGCTTGCCTAGACTAGAATGCAGTGGATATATATGCAGGAAACGGTATATATATATTTTATGCACTGCAGATAACTGAATCACCTGCTTGCCTGAAAGTGTATTTGAAAACGTACACCAGGAACGGCCTGCAGTCAAATATAGTCTTGGCTAGACTAGAATGCAGTGGATATATATATATATATATATATATATGAGACTGCATATATATTTTATGCACTGCAGATCACTGAATCGCCTGCCTGCCTCAAAGTGTATTTGAAAACGTACACCAGGAACTACCTGCAGTCAAATATAGGCTTGGCTAGACTAGAATGCAGTGGATATATATATATATATATATATATTGGAGACTGTATATATATTTAATGCACTGCAGATCACTGAATCACTTGCCTGCAGCAGAATTTTTTATGTGACCTTGGCCAGATCTGTGCACTGCCACAATTCTGTCTCTGAGCTCTTCAGGCAGTTAATTTGACCTCATGATTCTCATTTGCTCTGAAATGCACTGTGAGCTGTAAGGTCTTAAATAGACAGGTGTGTGGCTTTCCTAATCAAGTCCAATGAGTATAATCAAACACAGCTGGACTCAAATGAAGGTGTAGAACCATCTCAAGGATGATCAGAAGAAATGGACAGCACCTGAGTTAAATATATGAGTGTCACAGCAAAGGGTCTGAATACTTAGGACCAGGTGATATTTCAGTTTTTCTTTTTATAAAAATCTGCAAAAATGTCAACAATTCTGTGTTTTTCTGTCAATATGGGGTGCTGTGTGTGTATATTAATGAGGGAAAAAAACGAACTTAAATGATTTTAGCAAATGGCTGCAATATAACAAAGAGTGGAAAATTTAAGGGGGTCTGAATACTTTCCGTCCCCACTGTGTATGTATAGATAGATAGATAGATAGATAGATAGATAGATAGATAGATAGATAGATAGATAGATAGATAGATATTAAATACACTGCAGCTAACTGAATCGACTGACTGCCTGAAGTATATATATATTACACTGCAGCTAACTGAATCGCCTGCCTAAAGTAGATTAGAAACAGTACACCAGGAATGGACTGCCTGCTCAATCTAACGTCAGCAACACACTACACAGGGCCGACGTGCAGGCGGCCTTATATAGTGTGGGGCGTGGACTTAACCCCCTGAGATATAATTGGCTAAAGGCACCCTGCCTTTGGCCAATTATGGCTCCCTTTGCTGACTGCGCTGTGATTGGCCAAAGCATGCGGGTCATAGTGCATGTTTGGCCAATCATCAGCCAGCAATGCACTGTGATACGCAGTGCATTATGGGGCGTGATGCACCGCTCGAATTTGGCGCAAACGCCCCATAATGTTCAATCTTTGTCGAATGATCAAACAGCCGATGTTCCACTCGACCATAAAGCTCATCCCTAATCACAATTGTAAATCACACATCTGCCCCATTGTCTAACCAGGAAGATGGTTCCATTATTTCCTGGTTAAATGTTACAGTTTCCCATATACCCTTTCTAATTGGACTATAAATGAGAAATGTAATGAGAGTTGACCTGAAAAAAGGAGTACCACTTGATTAAGATATGTGACTCACAATACTGTCCGAACAGCAAAAAAAAGGTTCATATAGTTGTTTTTTAGATCCACATCACATGGGTTGCATCCAAGTTAGAATACTGTCCTCAATGTATTTTGTTAGCATCTTAATTTTTTACTTTGAAGATGATTTCCAGGTATACCAAATTTTACACAGGGAAATTGGTCCAGTTGGAAACAATGTAAGTATGTATGTGTCATACCTGTGGGATCCCTGTGGAAGCTGGAAAAAACACTGTAGTAGCTCTCATTATTACAATGATCTCCACTAGTTTCCGGGTCCTGAGTGGCTGCCCTGCTGTATTGTGAAAAGAGAAGTCATTCCCTCGGCAAGGGTCTATACAGGCATTTTCTCCAGATTGGATAAGAGGGGGTGCAGCGGTGATGTCACAATCTCCACCTCATCCAATCAGAAAATTCTTTGCATTCATTGATAAAATGGAAAGTGTTTTCTGCATGGTTCCCCGGCGGCGAGCTTCTGGGTTCAGTAGGCAGCAGTTCAGCTGCATGGCACAGAACCTAGAAAGTAGTGGCAATCACTGTAGTAGCAGTGCCTACTACAGTGATTTACGCATTAGTATGTGAACCTGTGAACATAAAGCATGCATTTCTGTGTAATAAAAGCCGCAGCTTAGCAAACAACACCACAATACAGGCTGTACCAGTCAAAAATTTAGCCATGTAGTGCCACCACAACGTGCTAGTCACTTGACATGACACTATGTCCATGCTTTCAGGTGGGCACAACAAGTACAGTAGAAGAACTGGTGAGAACCCTGCTAAAGCTGGCTCGTACGGACGTGGAGAAAGTCAGAGCCATCTGGATGTGGGTCTGTCACCACATAGGTGAGAAAAAGCCCATGAACCATAGAAAGGTTTGTAGCAGAATCTTTAACTCTGAATGAACATTACAATATACCACATTCTTTTTTCTCCTTTTTTTTCTTTTTTCTTTTTGTCAATGGAACCCTATTAAAAAAGTTCACTTTTGGTGGACTTTTAGAAGAAAAGCCAGGTATACATTGCTGTTACAGTGTTTTTTTTCTTCAGCAATGTACTTTGACAAGGGGTGAGGCTTCATATCAAGCACTCAGATTGGAGGTAGTTATCAGTGGCACAGTTGATTTTGTTTAACTAATGTTAAAGCACAACTGTACTTTTAGTTTTCTGACAAATTAAATACAAAATCTAACAATGAGGGAGATGCCCAATTATAATTGTCATGGCAAGTAGGAAAAATGTGATATATGAGGCAAAGACCCCACCATCCAAATACCTTAGAAAAAACATTGGGCAATTTAATATGTCAGCCTAAATCCAAAACTTAAACATCAGAGTAATCAGATCAAAATAATTATGTGCTGATGATCATTTGTAAAAGAAATGCATGTGATGCTATTCAGACAATATATAGCTTGTCTGGCCGGCTAAGAGATTATCATTACTATTTTTATGTAACTGGTATCCCATTGCTTATGCCAATCTCCCCATAAGCTCTTGTGGACATATATGATTGATACCACCCTCGGTCTTGCTCAAGTCACAAGATGATTACTAGGAGCAGAAACTCTAGGAGGAACACTAACGAAACAATATCTATTTTATTTAGAATATGATTTAGAAGGTCTGGAAGACAAGTCCAAATGGACTAGTGATCCCTCCCAGATCCTACTCAGTGGAAAAGGAGCCTGTGAAGGATATGCAGGACTGTTTGAAAATATGTGCAGGTGAGTGAATGTGTAGAGTGAAAGGTATAGTCTAAGGGGAGTCTTGAAAGGCTCTCATTTATCCAGGTCATGGTATACATAGTAGTAGATAATCACATTCAACTGAACTTGTTCAATACACAATTCAATTCTATTTTTGGACAATCAGCATCTGCCTTCAGTTATTGTGAGTGGATTAAGGTGAATAAGTTATCTGTGTGGCTAAAAATATTGGGGTATGTTCTTGACACTGATTAGAACCAAAGGAGATACTTGGATGAGCTTAGAATTGTCTTCAACGTTGCAGAACAAGTCATTTAAATGTAACTTGTTTGGAATAGCCAGTCTAAGCGTTGGACATGTGCAAGTAAGTTTAATGGAAAGCTGAAAAAAATCTGACACATGGTAAATACTCTGGTATATCTCATACTTAGATTTTTGTTTAGATCACAACTCTGCACCCAGAGCATCAATAGCACATTCTATGGCCCATTCATACAATGTGGGCCGCGGTGTGGAATTCGCAATTGTCATTCAGATATCTTTTGATTAACACAGCAGAGAGAGCTCCTTCATTGGAGGACCAGAGCAACTGCCATTAAAGCAGATTTCCGCTGGGGAAAAAAAAAATTCAAAGTTCAAAATTTTAATATAAGGACACTTACCTGTCCAGGGAGCCCGCAACGTTGGCACCCGAAGCCGACCAGTCCGGGTGCAGGCGCCGGCATCCTTACTAAGGGAAGCAAGAAGTGAAGCTTTGCAACTTCACAGCCTGTTTCCTACTGCGCATGTGCAAGTCATGGTGTGCATTCTAACTGGTCCCTGCTGTCTTCTGGGACCTGTGTGTCTCCCAGAAGGCAGCAGCGGGGGGAAGTAGGAGGGGCCAGACATTGGGTAGTTTGTGCAGCGATCTTTCCCCAGGAAGTGGGAGTAGATACCTGGAATTGACAGGTATACGCTCCCCCTGAAAGGTGCCAAATGTGACACCGGAGGGAGGGGGGGGGGGGGGGATACGATCTGCGGAAGTTCCATTTCTGGGTCAAACTCCACTTTAAGTTTTAGGGCACTCCACCAGCTTCGGACTACCAAAGCCAGCAGAGTGCAATATACATTTGTTCTACATACTAAACATGAGTCTTACAAACCCATTATCTGTCTGACTACTACAGACAGCTATCACTAATACTTATAAGAAAAATACTCAATGTGTACAATGATGAATACCAAAATAAATAGATGAATAAATATAAAAAAAACAAAACAATGCAAGCTCTGTCCCTTTAACAAAAAAAAAATGTATTATACAAAAAATATAAAATTGTACAGGTATAACAATTCCAATTAAAACCCACCATATCATTCTGAAAGATCTCCATTGTAAACACTTGTGGCGATGCTGTCAAAACATCAACGTGCAGTGCACATCTACAAAGGATGTCTTCAATTTACTTTGCCCCTAGAAGGTTAGTGCCATCTTTGTTCAGAAATCATTCAGGGTCAGCTGTTTTGCAAATTACGATGATCAGCAGTAGTGTTCATGTTCTTAGCTGTGTACAGTATAGATCAAATACCAGTTGGGTTATTGTAATAGAAGCCAGTCACCAATTATTTGTAAAGGTTACAATGTACAGACTGTTCAAAAGATGACTTGAGGAGGAGAGACTAAAGGAATGCTTACTTCTGTCTGCACCAGACTAATGACATCATTAACACATATCGTATTTCTCGTGGTTAGGTTTAGTTTAGGCTTAAAGTACATGTAAACTCTAACAATAAACATTTCTGTTATTTGCTCCTTTTGGCCTGTTATTCAGTATATACCATTGCATGAATGTTATTTTATCTGTTTATTTTTATCTAAAAAAAGGTAAGCTATTTTAGCTAAAAAAAAAAAATTGCTTATCCAGACAGAAATCGTAGGAGCTGATCACTCCCGGTGATCTCTGCCTCAGGACTGGCATAATCCTTTCTATCTCGGTGACTACAGAAGCCCTTCCCCTGTTATGGAAAAGTTAGAAGGGTGTTATGTTGTCCTAACACCATTATATTAACACACTGCCTGTCCTAGGTTGACAAAGCTGCTCAGTACGGTTGTCACTCTAGGGCAGGAAGTGTGTTAACGGCAGGATTACCACATTAAAATAAAGGACAAACATGAAAAAAGAAAAATGAGTGCAGCCACCATATCGAAGGACCAGTAAGCTGCAATACTATCGATTTTTGTTTAAATACTTTATTTTTAATTTTGTTGTTGGCATGTGAGGAATTTAAGCAGACTTAATGATTGTCCCACTTCATTTTCATCAACCTACAGGCTTGCAGGAATACAGTGTGTAAAAATTGGTGGCTACTCAAAGGGCTTGTGTTACGTTTTGGGTCAGACATTTTCTGGAGAGACGAATCATGCCTGGAACGCAGTGTATCTGAACAAGAAGTGGCACCTTCTAGACACCACATGGGGAGCAGGAATTGCAGATCGCAGCAGTAATAAATTTAACTTTCGGTAAGTAGAGCAGGAAACGTTTTCACTGTCTGAGCTGTTTTTGCGTTTTTTTGCAAACATTTAAAAAGTTATCTTAGCCTTGAAGATTACATAAAACTCCCAAACATTATATATTTTCTGAAAGCAGAGGACCTAGAGGAAAAAAAAAAGGGTAGTTCCAATTGTTTGTTATATGATATTAGCGCAAAGGTCTAGGAAACGCAAAATTTAAGTAAAAAATACACTAAATTTAATTTTATGGCACGCAAACCCAATAGATTACCCATTTTCTTTTTTTGGTCAAATCTAAAAGATGAGGTTGGGCCGAGTAAACAGATACCTAACACGTTGGACCTTAAAATTGTTCCTGTGGAAAGGCAAAAAACTTCAGTACCCTATATTTTCTATAGGCAATGCTTTAAAAGCTCCTACAGGTCATGAATGCGTGGCAATATGTAGCGTGTATGGCAATCAACATTTTTTGCTCCCCCAGCATGTGCATTTACACTCATTTACATGGGGGTGGGGATCCTCAAAAAAATGGGGGGGGGGGGATTTTATTTGCTTAAGCGTAGCTTAAATAGTTTTATAAATTTTTTTTTTTTTTTTACTTAAAGCGGAGTTCCACCCAACTTTACTGCTTGGTCTTAAACTAAAGACCACCTCTCCACCCCACGTTTTTGGATATACATTTTCTTTTCTCTTACCTTTTTTGAAGTACAAAGGTGTACTTCCGTCCCAGCCACGCCACGGTGAGATACGTAATTTCTTCTTCTGCCATGGCCCCTCCGTATTCCCCCCCACTGCCTTCCGGGACCTGTATGTGCCCCAGAAAACGACGGGGCCATTCAGAAAGCCGGTTTCCCTTAGTTGCAATGGTGGCACCTGCACCCAAGCCAATGGACGAATTGGCCTGGGGGGGTGCGAAATCGGGGGAATCCCTGTTCAGGTAAGTGTCCTTATTAAAAGTCAGCAGCTACAGTATTTGTAGCTGCTGACTTTTAAAAAAAAACTTTTTTCAAGATGGAACTCCGCTGTAAATTTTTTTCATCATATAGGGGACAAAAACTCCCCTATCTGATGTTTGGTGAAATGTTCTCCAAAAGACCCCTGATGTTTCACCTGCCTTCCAATGAAGCTCATAGAATGCAGATCGCATTCCATCAGCTTATGCCCCAGCCATACAGACTGGAGAAAATGAAAGGGGGACCCGGAAGTGATGTTTTACACATTGCTTCTGGGTCAGCAAGAAGTGGAGGAGAGTGGACAGAGTCTGCTCGGCTCCCCTCCCTCTACTTGGCAGCACCTGCCATGCCGGCCCTGGGTTCGCTGATGGACATATAGAGCTTGGGATACATAGCAGGGATACGCCATGGGGAAGGGCTTCCTTTTTGGAAGGGATCAGGTGGCTGCACAGCCACAGATCGCTTCTATCTGACAGCCAGCAGTCAGATATGCAGACACTCAGTAAAAGGGATAAAGCAGGAATTCAGGCTAAACAAGTAATTTCTAAATACAATAGGCACGTGTATTCTTACCTAAATCTCAATGCCCTTATAGTGTATTTATTCCAGACCAGTGAAGTAAGCCTGCATTTTACTGCTGCTTTCTTTCCTTGTACAGTGTGACTGGTGTTAAGTCCACCCCTCCTGTAGTTTTCTGCAAGGAGCCTGTACTGGGTGAGTCTGCTGGGTCTTCCCCACAGCTCTCTCCAAAATTCAGTGGCTGTTATAGGCAATCTGCCAGGACACAAGTATATTGCCATTGTTGTCATTCTTATCAGTAGTTCTCTGTCTTGCAAAAACATAAGGATATCAGGATATCTATCAGCTATATGCATATGCTTGACTCAGGTCACGAACACTGGCTATAGACGGAGCAAATTTCTATCCTGCATCCATGGATAGTGCCGACAGTGGAATCCCTCCCACTGAGCCATTGTGTTCTCCCAGCAGGTGGGCGGGGGAAGCCATTCCCACCGAGAGAACACAGTAATTATTGCTAGCTACTATAAAAGCTGCTAGCAATAATAGCATCTAAAATACGGCAGGCTTAACCAAGTCGATGGATCGATCAACTTGGGTACATTCAGCCTGCCCATACATGGTTTGAATGGTGGCCAGTTCCTGCTAAACCGGCCGAGATTCAAACCATCTATGGCTGACTTAAAGTGGAGATCCGCCCACCCCTGCAAAAGTTAAAAGCCAGCAGCTACACATACTGCAGCTGCTGACTTTTAATAATAAGACACTAACCTGTCCTGAAGTCCAGCAATGTTGGCACCGCAGCTGATGTTTCCATTGGCTGGTCGGGTGCTCCCACCGCCATTGTCGGTAAGGGAACCCAGTAGTGAAGCATCACGGCTTCACGCTAGGTCCCTACTGCGCATGCGCGAGGCACCGCTGCACTCTCCTGGCCCGGCGACGGGGGAAGGAGGAGGGAGCCAAGGTGCTGACTTAATGCGCCGCAGCCAGGTCTCCCGGAAGTGGAAATTCGACAGGTTCTTAAAAATTACTGGAGAGAGTGGGGGTGGGAAGGTGAGACCTAGGACTGAATTTGAGCTGCTAGTAATAAAGTGACCCTAAATCTAGGGCACAAAAAGACAGTTTTCTAGCTAACAAAGGTTATAACAGGCATTAGCTGTTTGTTTTAAATGTTTCAAATAGCTAACAGGTTTATTTCACTTCCCATGTTCACAGCATCTACAGAACAATAATGGAGCCCTGTTTCTCAAAATGTCTTTCATGCCATATAAAAAACTATTTTTAAAATAATTTTCATGCCATATAACCTCCGCCTTTACTAGAGAATGCTGCATCACAGACCCAGTTACATTAGTTGTACAGCATCTATCACAGGAATCTGGATACTAAATGCTGGAAAATGTGTTGGATCCCAGAAAAGTTAAGCCTTTAGGCCCGTACACACAATCAGATTTTTCAACGGGAAATGTTCGATGTCAGGCTGTTGGTGGAAAATCCGACCGTGTGTATGCGCCATCGGACAATTGTTGTCGGACTTTCCACCAACAAATGTTGGCTAGCATGTCTTCAAATTTTCCGCAAACAAATGTGTGTGTGTTGTCAGATTTTCCGATCGTGTGTACACAAGTCCGTCGGACAAAAGTCCAAAGTACAAACACACATGCTCGGAAGCAAGGACAAGCCAGAAGCGGTCGGTCTTGTAAACTAGCGCTCGTAATGGAGAATTAACATTCGTGATGTGGCAAATTATGCCAGTTATTGCAAACTAATTTTCAAAGGCTTATTTTTTTCTAGTGATATCAAGAATAATATGCATCCAAAAATATAGAAAATATACCAAATCAAATCATTATTCAACCAAAAAAAAATAATGTCAAAGCAATAACTCCAAGGCCAATAATAAATAACACGTCATCTCCTCCATATCCGCAACATGTCTGGTTGACGAACGGTCGTTCAGAAACAAACTGAAAAGCGCAAAATGAAAAGCGCGAATCAACACTCACCAAACTTCTACTAACATGAAATTAGCAGAAGGAGCCCAAAGGGTGGCGCTAAAGAGCTGAAAAACAACGTAGTACATGACTACATTCGTAATTGTTGGCCAACATTTGTGTGGCCGTGTGTATGCAAGACAAGTTTGAGACAACGCCCTTCGGACAAAATTCCACGGTTTTGTTGTTGGAAAGTCTGATCGCGTGTACGAGGCATTAGAGATGGGGTTAGTAGCTAGGCTACTCTGTCTTATCAGTGAGTCGTGTTCCCCCCACCCACAAAGCTTCCACCCTCTGCCTACTCTGGCTCCCCAGATTGAGGTTGATTTACTAAAACAGGAGAGTGCAAAATCTGGTGCAGCTGTGCATGGTAGCCAATCAACTTCTAACTTAAGCTTGTTCAATTAAAGAGTAACTCCACTTTTGTTGAGAAAAAAAAACATTACCCTCTGGGTGATTTATGTACATTACAAAAATGTTAACAAACTTTGTTGCAGATTCCGACCTTTTGTTATTGTGAAGAAATTCCTGTGTGTTTGTCTGTGTCCATGTGGAAAAGTGATTCTAATGGGCGTGGTTTCATAATTATCAATCAGCTGTAGCACCTGCAGGGCACCGATGAGGAAAGCTGCTGGGCCTGCATCCCTTTAGACGTGATTTCCTATTGGAAGTATCTCACCAAAAATTACATCTGAAATCTGACTTGTATCTTAGTACAGACTTCTGTAAAAATCGTTGAGCAAGCAAGCAGAAAATTGTTTCTGGGGGGCGTTCTGTACACATTTTGTGTGCAAAACATCTCCAGGTTGCCATATTGCATTAAGAAAGGTCATTTTTAAAAACATTCAATTACAATATGACTTGTGTCACAATTGGATACGCTAAATTATTTATTTTTTCTTTAGTTACTATTTTTTTCCCCCATGAAAGTGGAGTTATCCTTTAAGCTTTGACAAAAAAAAAACTGGAAGCTGATTGGTTTCTATGTGGAGCTGCACTGGATTTTGCACTCTCCAGTTTTAGTAAATCGACCTAATTTTTTCTTACTTCTCTTAAAGCAGTTGTATACCCGCAAAGAAAAAAAACAATCTGTAAGGCAAAAGCATAATGCGCTTGTATACACCACATACAGCTCATTATGAAATACTTACATTAAAATGAAGCGTCGGCATCACATCCCGGTCACCGCCAAGGAAGCTGACGTTTTCCCTTCTGCGTTTCTTCCGGGTTCGCCACTCCGGCGCTGTGAGTGGCCAGATCCAACATGACGTCACTTCCGCGAGTTTGCACGGGAGTCTAATTTCCGGCAAGGAGCTCTGATTTTCCAGCAGCATCCGCCGGACCTTCAGAATGCATGCGCCGCTGATGTCAGCAGCTGTATGCAAGGTGAATTACGGTTTAGGAGATATTAATTTTACCTACAGGTAAGCCTTACAGGTAAAAATGTTCTAAAGAGGTATATGACTGCTTTCACTCTTTACCCCTTTAGTTGGTTATTTACACAATTAAGAATTTTACTAGGATTTTCTATTGGAGGGCATTGTGAACATAGATTATAGTCATGGCAGTCTTAATTCCTGACTATCATTGTATCACACTTTGATCTTGTGTAAACCCCGTCATTGACTTGAATTGTGCTTGTTGTCATATATGTTTATACATCCCTGAAAAAAAAATGTATTGATAAGAAAAAAAAAATTAATTTCTTTTGGCAGATACAATGAATTTTACTTTCTGACTCACCCTGCATTATTCATAGAGGAACATTTCCCTGATAATCAGAACTGGCAACTCCTGCAAGTGCCACTGTCACTCAAACAGTTTGAGGGAAATTTGTGTCGTAAGAGCAGCTTCTACAATGCCGGCCTGATAGCATCCTTTCCTGAGACCCTCCAGGTTGAAACAGGTATTCTCTATGTTTATAATGAAGGCAGGGCCCCGAAATAATCAATAGAGTTGACCCTCATGTATCTCTTACCTAACAAATTTCCTTGTACTTACAATGCTCATGACTAACATCTGCTATGCAAAAGGAAATGTTAAAATTTTGCTTCCAATATATGGCCAACAAAAGATAATTATGGGAAGGGAAGTACAAGTTCTTAAAGCAAACACTTTTCAGTACTCAGTTTTGCAGCTTATCACTACTTAGATGATGTGGCTGCATTCATTTTCTTTTTTTCAGGCCATTTTCTTTTATTTTTACCTAATGATTTTGTCACTTCCATACTGTGTCTTCAGCTCAAGCCATTGTTGTTACCCATGCTCCACTTTAGACATATCTTGCTTTCATTCTCTCCAGAATAAAGGGGTGGGGATGAGTATCTTACAGAGGGAAGATAATAATACAGCCACTACATCTAAGGATTGGTAAGCTGCACCATATAAAAAGTTTGGGTTTAGATATCCTTTAATATGGAGGTCATTTCCAGCTTTCTAGGTCATAAGACAACCAGATTTGCTGAGGACATTTGTAGACCTCTCACAAGTGCATATTGCAGTATAATCCATAAAATGCACTCTCTATATTTTGTAAAGCTATTAGGACAGCATTACATAGAGACAGCTACGTGTGGTTGCTCATGACAACAAGCAAATTGGAAACATTTCCACTGGGAAGAATGCATGCTTAAAAATTGTCAGATGTCAGTAAAAGTAAACATTAAAATTGGAACTAGGTAAAAAAGAATAGGACTGGCCTAATTTTCATTTTCAATAAAAGTGAATCTGGCAATAGCAGAAACTAAAATGCATAGAAAATACTATTTTAGAAGACTTTTGATGCTATATCTAGGTAGTCTAGAACAGTGACCATGACAATATCTTGAATTTTTATTCTAACACATGAACCCTAATAGATGACGCAATTTCTATTTTTTTACAGTTAATGGAAAAGTTACCTTTTCTATTGAAGGTCGCTCCCCTGCACTGTTCTCTTTCACACTCAATAAAACAGAGAAGCCTGGGTTGATGACATTAACAAAAACAGGGATGCAGCTTGAATTATATCCACAAGTGACTGGAAGACACACTCTGGCAATATATACAAAAGCATATGACAGTAGCAAAGAATCATATGATAACGTTGTAGAGTATATTGTCTATTGCAGATCGGTGGACCCTGTGTTTATGATCCCTAAGGAGCTGGATGTTATAGTTGGTCCCAGCTGGCTAACTGACAAGAAGGGCTTTCTGCAGCTCACATGCCGTGACCCAGTGATTAACACTTACGATGGCCGTTGTACTTTTGGTTTAACTCTAGCCAAGAGAAACATTGTTGTAGCAACATTACATGGAGATCAGATCAAATCAGGAGATGAGAGGAGATATGTTCTGCAAACCCAGCGAGGAAACAGAGTGGAATTTAAAGTCCACCTTCCCCAAGCAGGTTACTATGCTCTAAAACTGCTCAGCTCCACCGGTCCAGGCAAGTTTGAGTGTTTCTGTAATTACCTAATCATATGTACAGATCCTGAAGTTGCATGGCCACCTTTCCCCAAAAAATTACAGAACCCTGTTGGGCCAACTGCCTTAATGGAGAAAAAAGGTATTCTGAAACCCTCTTGTAACGATCCCATTATTTACACACACACTGGGCAGGTTTCTATCTCATTTACTTTAAAGGATGATATCAAAATTTTACCAGCCCTTCAGTGTGATGATGTATCATTTAATGACTGTGGAGACAAGCGTCATGTGACACAAGTTCAAAGAGGCCACCATATAGAACTGCAGGTTCGTTTGCCTAAGATTGGCTCATATGTTCTCCAGATCTTTGCAGATAGCAAAACCTCTCCAACTAACTTTGAATACACCTGCAATTACTTAATATGTTGTTCAGGCATAGAGACTTCAGGCCCAGGTGTCACTGCCATGCCACAGATACCAGTGGGTTCCAGCAACTCAGCAGACAAAAAAAGTTTTATCCAGCCATCACAGCTAGGACAAGTAATCAACAGCACAGATGGATGCTGTTCTTTAAGTTTCTCCTTAGATAGAGATATGAGCTGCCTGGCTACATTACATTCTGATGATAACAAGTGGAATAGCCAGATGGAAAGACGGTACATTCTGCAAATACAGAAGAAGCATCAGGCAGAGTTCTACATCCAGCTTCCAAGACCCGGCTCTTTTGACCTCAGGATTTATGCAGATAATAAATTTCAACCTGGAAGCTATGAGCTTGTTTGCAGTTATCTAATATCTTGTTCCAATCCAAAGGCAGCTTGGCCGCCCTTTCCCAACATACTTCAAAACCCTGTTGGACCAACATCTCTGTCAGAGAAGAAAGGCCTTTTGCAGCCTTCCCAAACCGAGCCAATCATTCACACTTCGGATGGACGCTGCTCTGTCTCTTTTACACTCAAGAAGGAGATGGGTATATTTGGCAGGTTGCAGTCAGAAGATGTGCTATTAACAGAAGAGGGAGAAAGGAGGCACATACTCCAAGTCCAAAAACACAACAGAGTAGAATTTCAGGTAAGACTTCCACAGGCTGGGATGTATGTTCTGAAGATATACACTGAATCTGAGCAGGGCAATTTTAAATTTGCATGCAATTATCTGATTACCTGTGTTAATACTCAAGTGAAGTGGCCTTTGTTGCCCCTTGAACTATGCAACCCCGCTGGACCTAGTTACATCTCAGAAAAAAAGGGTCTTCTTCGCCCATCCCACCTTGAGCCTGCAATCTTTACAGATGATGGACGCTGTTGTGTCAGTTTTGCTGTAGATGAAACAACTGATATTGTGGCTACCTTACATTCTGATGACATCACAACAGAGGAAGCAAGGAGAAGATACATTTTTCAACTAGAGAAGGAGGGTCGGGTAGAGTTTCACATCCAACTCCCTAAAGCTGGTTACTATGTTCTTAAGATATGCACGAAGATGAAGACAGATCTCAGCAATGTTTACGATTATGCCTGCAATTACCTTCTATATTGCTCCAACACAAAAATAAGGTGGCCATTTTTCCCCATGAGATATAATGGCTGGAATTCAGGTTATGAACTGCTAGAGCCAAAGACTGGTGTTTTGCCAGCCAACACTGAAGTACGGTTCAGAATTAAGGCCAGAGGGCTGGCAGCAGTGTCTGTCAAGGGCAAGAACTTTTGGCCTCTGACCTTAGGCCATGACGAATGCTGGGAAGGTGTATGCAGCACAGCTGGAACCAAGGACATACAAGTGCTGGTGACAAACAATCTGAACAAAAACCATGCTTTGGTGCTTAGTTATCAAGTGAAGGGAGTAGGTCATCAGAGACTGATAGAAAGCTCATATTCTTCCTAGCTTTGTAAATCACAAACTTCCTTCCAAAGTAACAGCTCCCTTACAATATGAATCATCTTAACAAGTACACTTGTCAGAGGTGCTAAAACATGATATGGATGATCTGCTACACTGAAGTCTTGTTGTGTGACATATTCCTATTCTAAATCAAGTTTTAAAGCCAACGCTTATATAGTTCAGCTGTTCGATTTAAAACAGCTAGTAAAGATTTTGGAAGTGCTGCTGAAAAAAAGAACTTAGCAAGAATTTGTTATCTCTGATAGAGTTTGTATATTATAATGTATTATAATGTATATGTTGATGCTTTTAAATGTAGCTGAATGGGCATTTGTGTCATAGGACAGATTTTAAAACATTGAACTATGTTATATAAGTGGTTCTACAGTATGTATGATCTTAAAAATAAGAAACCTGAGGCCATGTTTACTACTTTTAACTTTTTAGTCTTTTTGCTATATGACCAGTTTTTATTGCATAGCTTTGCCTTATGTTTGGAGAAGCTTATAAACTAATGTTGCTCAATGGTAGTTCAGCATATCCTTTGTCTTCCTCCTAGCAAGACCCTTTCCAACTGCTCAAAGTAATATCACACGTACTTAGTGGAATTGTGTGCAACCTTTTTCTATTAAACCAGTTTGTTTTTGCATACATACACCACATACAACACCATGCATTAAGTTTTCACACCTGATAGACTAGTTTTGCATTAGCTATAGCATTGTAATTTCTAATCAGCTCAATGTCTATTGTCTTTGCCTTTATGGAATTTCAGACCCCAAATTGAATTGTTAATACCCTAAATATGGGTGTACCATATAACATGGTGCAAAAGGGTAAGCTAGGCTTTTAACAGAACAAAGGGGACCAAATGAGAGAAGTTGATCATTAGGATTTCCATATCCTGGTGTAAAAAGAGCAAAGGTTTCAATTAAATGCCAATCAGAGATCTCAGAGCACAGTGAACATGCAAGCAACACCTGAAGATGCATTTTGGGCTAGTTACACTTTTGGGTTTCCCTAACATTTATGCTTATAGAGGAGAAGGTGCTCAAAGACACTTCTGGCATCAGCTTAATTCAGGGAAACCAATATTCAGACAAGGTTTTTCAATCTGTCTGACAGTTATTCTGGAGACCTCTTGGTTATCAGGTACCCATAGATATAAAATTGTCAGTGGAATCAGAAGATGATCATCGTATGTCTATGAGCCCTATTACAAATGAAGATTATGGTCATCAAGTCTCATAAATCAGTTTTAGTGAAGAGGCTACAAGAGTGGAAGCAACTAGTTTGTTGGAAAGACGCTTAAAGTGGACCTAGCATCATATATATATGTTCATGTTAAGAGCATATGTACCAAACAGCGTGTAAGTGTAACACAGTTATTTATATCAGCTCTCAGAGATCGCAGTACATCTCTTGACAATGCTTACATCTGCTTTCCTCCCTAGAAGGATGGAACCATGCTTGTTTAGGAATTATTGAGGGGCAGAAACTACTCCCTGGACTAAGATGCTGTCTCAGAGATGCCACAATTGTGTAACTAATGATGTCTGTAAGTTTCTTGGCTGTCTCTTCAAGTAGAACTAAAGGCTAAACTTTTTTTTAAATTATGAATAGAGCAAGGGAGGGTTATAGCCCCTGTCATTTTTTTTTTAATTTTATTTTGCTGCGTCTCATGAGAGAGATTTCCCTTCATTTCCTGTCCCATAGCCAAAACAGGAAGTTAGGAAATCCATCCAAAGTGAGGGGATTCCTAGTTGCCACTAGGGTCAAAAGAACTAGTGTCCCTATGAGATGACTTCCCCTCTATTATTGTTCTGGAGACAACCCAAAAAATGGATTTTTAAATACAGCTTACCTGTAAAATCCTTTTCTTGAAGTACATCACGGGACACAGAGCAGCATAATAATGACTAATTGGGTTATACGCTACCTTTAGGTGATTGGACACTGGCAACCAATAGTAAGACTGTTCCTCCCATACAGGAAGTACCTCAGTTTTGTAGCAAGCAACGATAATCCCAGAAAAGAGGGGAGGGACCTCTGTGTCCCGTGATGTGGTTCAAGAAAAGGATTTTACAGGTAAGCTGTATTTAAAAATCCATTTTTCTTTATCGTACATCACGGGACACAGAGCAGCATAATAATGACTAATTGGGATGTCCTAAAGCAATGCACCTAAGGGGGGGGGGGGGGGCACCATATCCCTAAGCCCAACGGGCCAGAGACTTACAAAGCTGCCTATAACACGCTGTGGCCAAAAACAAACAGTCTCCTTCTGAGATCTGACATCCACCTGGTAAAACCTGGTGAACGTATGGACTGAAGACCAAGAGGCTGCTTTGCAAACCTGAGCCATAGACACCTGCTGGCGTACTGCCCATGATGCACTAACCCCTCTAGTGGAGTGTGCTTTTAAATCCGAAGGCGGAGCCTTGCGCCTTAATCCATACGCCTGGATAACAGTCTGACGAATCCACCTGGATATAGTTGAACTTGTTGCCGGCTGTCCTTTTTTAGGACCTTCCGGCAGGACAAAAAGGCAGTCAGTTTTCCGAAAAGAAGCCGACATCTTTAAATAAACCTTGATCGCCCTCACCACATCGAGCGAGTGAAATGACCTTTCCTCCCTGGTTTTAGGGTTTGGAAAAAAGGAAGGTAGAATGATGTCTTGATTCAAATGAAATTTGGAAACTACTTTAGGTAAAAAATCAGGACGAGGACACATGACCACTCTGTCCTGATGAAGAATCAAAAAAGGTTCTTTGCACGAAAGGGCGGCTAATTCTGACACCCTTCTAGCTGAAGTTATAGCCACCAAAAAGACCAATTTCCTAGTTAATAGGACAAACGGGATATGCCCAATAGGTTCAAACGGTTGACACTGTAAAGCCGACAGGACCAAATTTAGATCCCAGGGACATAAAGACGACTTAACCGGCGGCCTTAGGTGCGTTAATCCCTTAACAAAGGTACGTGAAAAGGAAAAGCTGCAAGTAGCCTCTTGCATGGCGTCTCAGCAGACCAGTTATTTAGCCACAGAACCCTGCGCATATGTACGGACAGTAACGCCAAACGAGACATCTGTTGAATTGAGTCTTTCAATGCGTCTACTGCAAAACATAAGGCATGAAGAAGCTCCGGCAATTCCTTGGAAGGTTCCTCCTGACAAAGCAGGTCTTTTAATAACCTTTTAACATGGTCCTTTAGGGATTGACAAATCCCAATGGCTGCACTGCTGGTTGAACTGCTGCACCAGCCACCGCAAAGGAGGCTTTAAACAAGGATTCTAGCTTTTTATCGGCCGGATCCTTAAATACCTGGGCATTGTCCACTGGACAGGTTAAATTCTTATTCACTGAAGAAATGGCGGCGTCCACTAAAGGTGTACCCCATCTCTTCCTGAACTTTTCCTCCATAGGATATGAAATAGAAAATCTTTTTGGAGGCAAGAATATCCTGTCAGAATGATCCCAGTCTGCGTAGATCACCTGCTCCAATAATGGATGCAAGGGAAATGCCTGGGAACCTTGCTGAGGTCGCAAAGATCCCAAAGTAGAGCAGAAAAGTCTGACTTCTGAACCGGAGGTAACTTAAACCCAACTCGTACCATCTCGGTCAGAGATTGGATAAACAATTTCTGGAAATGGGAGGCTGAAATTGTTTTTTCTGAACCTGAGTCCTCAGCCTCTCCCTCTTCCCGGTCTTTCATGGCCACCTCCTCCAAATCCTCTGCCCACTCTGGATCCAGATCACCTGGACCCATTTGGCAATAAGAGTCCTGGTGCTCTAGTGATTCTCCACTTGGCCCCGGCTCAGGAGAGGGAGATCTATTACATTTCTTTCCTACCTGTGTTACAGCAGCAATCATGCCAGCTGTCTTGCCTTCAAGGCCTGCTAATGCCGATGCCAAATCATCCTTAGTAACATAAGCCGAGGCAGGAATATTGGTGGTGGCCACGATGCCTGACAGATGCAATGGCTCAGCCAGGCCAGATGCCGCAGGTCTTTCAGGGGAGACTGAGGCTGCATCAGCATGGGGCTGGTCTCCTGTTTTTAAGGAAGGTCCCCTTACCCCTGTGCTTGCCTTGCTCCCTGTACCACGTTTTCTGGAAGACATTGCTTACATACGTGGAAAAAGCACTCCCCACAAGCTGAGACCAGTGTAAAACCTATTGCAACTGTGTCCAAAAACCTCCAGACTCACGTGCCCAAGTATTGCTCTGCGTTGTCCCAGCACATGCCAGGAGCACCTGCTCCTTATAAAGCCTGCATTGGGCTGATCGGATAGCACGCCGCTTGGCGCCTCCGCCGTGCCCATGCGCACAGCCGTGCACGCACGCCATAAAAGCGCGCCATACCTGGCGCTCTGTAATCCTCAAAGGCTAAAAAGGCCACACCAGAAACAGAGGGAATATAGCTACAGTAACACATAGAAATTCCCAAAGGGAGTACTCACCATCCCAAGCAGCAAGGCCTGTTCATCAGGTCCAATTTTGCCCCATCACGGCGGGTAGCACTTCTGAGGACCTTCAAGGACCGGGTCCCCCATTTTTTGGGGGCCACACCCTTGGACCTGTAAAGCACCCTTCAGGTTTGCCTTGGGCAAGTTATGACCAGGAATACCAATTTAAAAAGGGTCCAGTGCCATATAGGACACATTACAAGCAAAACCTCGCTCTTGAAACAGAGGCTCGGGTACCATCCACTTTAGCTTTCTTATGCCATCCGAATGGATCCGATTATAACATCCTTTTTTTTTTTTTTTTTTTTCTTTTCTTTTTTTTATTGCCACGTCAGTTAACTTTGTCTAGAGACTGCTTTCAGAGTGAAACTCATATATATCTCAAATCCAGTCACATCATTGTGGCCGTTAAAGTTTTTTTTTTTTTTTTTTTTTTTTTTTTAATATATTACAGTTTGCGTTTACAATGTAAAAATAGCAACAATAGTCCTTGACTACCAAGCAAGTACCATACGACTTATACCTCAAAGCCGGTTGGCCGCGTGCCCTATCGTTACCATTATACATGTTTTTGTGCTGTTATTTTTCTCTTAATTAAACCCACCCCCCCGCCCCCCCGTGACCCTCCCTTATTGGACCCCCATAGTTCCGAGACACACCCAATGAGCGGCAACAGTTCTGTATTTTATTCTCACTTATATCTGATCTACGCTTAACTCGGCCGTACCCCCTTGCTGGGGAGGCGGGTGCTCGCAGCACTAGAGTAGCACTGATTGCGGACATGGCATTGCCTGGACCCACAGGTTCCACAATCTCACAAACTTGTTGTAGTTACCCTCCCTGGTGTAAAATGTCCTTTCACTCCACACTGTGGAGTTAACGGTTCTAATCCAATCTTCCGGGGTTGGGGGGATTCTTGATTGCCAGGACTGTGCTAGTAATTTCCTGGCTTGAAACAGGCATCTTGCTGCTGCTATTGCTGTGCTCCTGTCTCTCGACTCGTTGTTAACATGTCCCAACACGCAGGTCTTGGGATCAAGCTCTAGGTTAATTTTGAACGTTATGTTTATTTTCTTCAAGATCTCAGACCAATACCTAGTTAGTTTTGGGCACCTCCATACCATGTGGATTAGGTCACCTGTTCTTCTACATCTAGGGCACTCGTCATTAATTCTACGGCCGAACATAAAAAGCCTTTTTGGCGTGTAATAGGATCTATGCAGCAGCATCAGGTGGGAGGCCTTTTGTGAGGGTGAGACCGACACCTCTGGTCCAAATTCCAGGATCCTTTTCCACTCTGTGTCCGTTATCTCCCCCACATCGGCCGCCCATCTGTCCCTGCCCCCAGGGAGGCCTGCCTGCGTGTTTGTTCGCTTTGTTAATTGGGTGTAAATCTCAGAGATTAACCCCTTAGAGGTCTCTGACTTAATAATTATTTGCAGCAGTGGGATCTTACACCATGTAGGGGGTTTCCTACCGAACTGCTTGCTCAAGGCATGCCTAATCTGTAGGTAACTATAAAATGCTTGATTTGGCAGCCCGTACTCGTGCCTCAATTCCTCAAAGGATTTCAGGGTATCCCCGGCGTATAACTGTATCAGCCGACTTATCCCGCATCTTTCCCACAGCTTATTACTGTCTACGGACAGTAATTCCTGCAAGTGTTTATTATTCCAGATTGGTGAGTGTTCTGAGGCTCCTTTATATCCCATTATTCGCTTAGTTGTTTGCCAGACCCTAGTAATCATTTTAAGTGTCAGGATCCCTCCTTGTAGTGATTCTGCCTCCAGTGCTTCCGCAATTAGACTATGTGGGCTTCCCTGTAAGATAATTTGAGCCCTCTTGTTTCCCCCTCCTATAGTGGCGCATCCGCCAAGTTGTTGTAGCTGGGCTGCCAGGAAATAGGTGGACGGGTGGGGAACCCCCAACCCCCCCTCCGTAACAGGGCACTGTAGTTTTTGCAGGCCAATCCTGGCCTGCCCTTTTTTCCATATTAGTTCCCTAAATAGGGATTGAATTTTTTGGAACCACTTCTCCCCAATCCAAACTGGGGAGTTGTGGAGCAGGTACAACAGCTGCGGCAACCAGACCATTTTAATCAGGTTGGCCCGACCCGCCACAGACAAAGGGAGTCTACTCCAGATATCAGATTTTTTTTTAAATTTTGATAGGAGAGGGACCAAGTTGTCTTCAATGAATGCACTGGGGTCTTTAGATAACACAATGCCGAGGTACTTCACTTTCTCCGTGACTTTCAGTTGGGGCAAGTTCAACGGAATCGGATTGGCCAATGGGTCGACCGGCAGGAGCGATGATTTCTCCCAGTTAATAATCAATCCTGAGAACTTTCCAAAGTCCTCCACTAAGTGCATCACTTTCAACAGTGAGGCGGTCGTGTCCCCCAGAAAAAACAGGACGTCATCCGCGAAAAGCGCTATTCGCTCTTCCTCCCCCCCTCTATGGAATCCCCGCAGTTCGGATGAAGATCTCACCGCTCCCGCCAGTGGCTCCATGGCCAAAACATATAACAAAGGTGACAAGGGGCATCCCTGTCTCGTCCCTCTTTCGAGGGGGAAACTTTCAGAATAAACATTGTTTATCTTGAGTCTTGCCTTTGGATTTTTATATAAGGTCTTTAACCAACCAATAAATACAGGGCCAAATCCGAACCTCTCAAGCACCCACCAGAGATATTCCCACTCCAGGCTATCAAAGGCCTTGGCGGTGTCCAGTGATAATATAGCTCTGGACCCAACGTTCTCTGTTGGTACCTGGAGGTTCAAATAGGCCCTTCTGATATTAACACTGGTAGATCGACCGGGGATAAACCCCGATTGGTCTGGGTGCACAAGGTTAGCAATACATTTATTCAGTCTGGATGCGAGCACCCTTGCAATGATCTTGGCATCTGAGCACAATAATGATATCGGTCTGTATGAGGCGACTTCCAGTTGATCTTTCCCCTCCTTCGGTATCACTATTATATCCGCCTCTGACATTGATAAGGGCAGCCTCCCGTTCTTGGTCGACTGCTCCAGTGCTTTTAAAAGCTCCGGAAGCAGCACCTCCCCGTATTTTCTATAGATCTCCAGTGGCAATCCATCCGGACCGGGAGATTTCTGGCCAGACAGCTCCATGACCGCCTTTTGCAACTCCTCCAGGGTCAGAGGCGACTCCATCTCGCTCCTATCCCTTTCCGAGAGCACAGGCAGGTCCACTCCTTTTAGAAACTCGTCCATGTCCCGCCGGTCCGACCCCCGGCGCGACCGGTACAAATCCCTATAGAATGCAGAGAAGGTCTCTAGGATCACGGCAGGATCAGATGTAATCTCTCCAGCCGGTGTCTTTATTGAAAAAACAGCAGTTGGAGATAAGTTAGACTTTGTGATAAGTGCAAGCATCCGACCTACTTTCTCCCCTTCACCATAATAATTTTGTTTCTGGAAAAGTCTTTTGTTCTCTACTCTTCTGATAATTATTTCTCTATACTCTTTTTGACGGTTAAGCCAAATTTCCTGTTTTTCAGGGGTAGGATCCGCCACGTATTGCGCTTCTGATACCATAGCGTCTCTACTAGCCCTCGCCTCCCATTCCCGCGACGTTTTCTTTGCGATGGTAACCTGCTGATGTAGTAATCCCCTAAGGAATGCTTTTAGGGTGTCCCACACTACCCCCGCTGGCGCTGTACCAGAATTGAATGTTACAAATTCTTTTAATTTGGAGGTTACTTCTGCTGGGCTGCTTATTAAGTCCAGCCAAAGTGGTTTTATTGCCCACCTTTTTTGGCTGGGTCTAAAATCTAAGTTCAAGGTCGCGATCAAGGGCGAGTGATCTGAGATTCCCCTGGGCTTATACTCTATGTTCCTAATCAATTGCAAAGCTTCACTGTTACCTAATACCATATCAATACGCGAGAGCGTGGAATGTGACCCAGAATAGCAGGAGTACTGCCGGGCATTTGGATTGTGAGATCTCCATAGGTCGCACCACCCAACCTCTTTCAGGAGTTGGCCAAGACGCCCCTCTGATAATCTCTCCGCCCGATTCACTGGTGGGAACCGATCCATTTTATTATCCAAAACTGCATTGAAATCCCCTACCAGTATTATCGGTACGTCAGCCTTATTGTCCACAAACTCCAACAGGTCCAAAATGGTCTCTGTTTTGAACGGAGGCGAGATATAAATATTTGCTAATACCAGAGGCCTATTTTCCACGACACAGCTTAAAAAGACGTAGCGTCCCAGCGCATCTACTCTGGCTTCCCTGCAGGAGAATGATATGCCTCTTCCCACCAGTATGCTCACCCCTCTTGAATATGAGGTGTAGACTGAGTGGTACTGTTCTTGAAATTTATAGTTCCGAAGTTGTGTTTTAGTATCATTGGTAAGATGAGTTTCCTGCAGGCAAGCCAGTTCAACGCCGTAAGCTTCCATCGCCAAGAACACTGCTGCCCTTTTGGCCGGATCACCCATGCCCCTAATATTCCAAGAACCTATTTTTAACGTTTTTAAAGACATCTAACAGAAATTAAATGTAAAAAAAAAGGAGCGTAAGTTAGTGGGTGCAAAGCTTGCCAACTCTGTGGTTATGTTAACCTGAAAAGGGAAAAGGAAGAGAGAGTGGGGAGGGGCAAAGAGCCCCCACATTCTGGGACCTCTCCCCCCCCACTCTGCGCCTCCCAATTGCAAAAACAAATCATATGTGCCAGTATACATTACTTTTATAAATCCTCCCCACCTTGCTATGTGTATCTTGCGTGTACTATGTTGCCCAGCCCCATATCTCCCTGTTAACCCCCCTCCCCCCCCCCTTCCCCTTTATTCGTTCCCCACCTCCCCTCCCTTGTCCGTGACCCCCCCTTGTGCCTAATTAGGCTAGCCCTAGGGGCTGCACTTGTGACCTTTTTATTCCTCCCTCCCAACCATACTAAAGATAACGCCCCTCTCATGTGAAAAAAAAGTGCATTGTAACTTATTACCACACTCTTACCCCCCACCCCCCCTCCCATAGCCCACTTCCAAACCTTCAAAACAACACTTAAAACATTCATAACTAGTGCAATCACATTGTTAGTACGTGCTACCATCTGTCACGCCCCCCCCCCTTCCCCCCTCCCCCGTGTCGTCTACCAATTGCTGTGAAAAAAACAACAAGTGAAAGAAAAAAGGAGAAAAAAACAAAACGAAAAAAACAGAAAAAATACATTTTCCTCTTTTCCCTTCCAAGTTTAACCAGCCTTATTTGATCCCTAGCTCTGCAAGTCCGTTTTGTTATCTTCCAGCCATTTAGTTGCCCCTGTTGTTGTGTCGAAAAAATGGGTAGTCCCTAAGGCAGTGATGCGAAGCCGTGCAGGATACAGCAGGGCATATTCTATTCTGTAATTACGTAGATTACGTTTGATGTCCCTAAATTCAGCCCTTCGTTTCTGAAGATCTGGAGAGTAGTCGGGAAAAAATAAAATCTTGGCTCCATTATGAGAAATATCTCCCAACTCTCTGGCCCTGCGCATCAGGGTTACCTTATCTCTATAGTTGAGGAGCTTCATAATTATCGGTCTGGGATATCCCCCTGGTGGTGGGGCCCTAGTTGGCACTCTGTGGGCTCTTTCAACGGCAAAAAGGTGAGAAAAGGTTTCCGTTCCAAATATACCCTTAAGCCACTTCTCCAGAAACTCCTCGGGGTGAGGACCCTCACACCGCTCCGGTAGGCCTACCACCCTTACATTGTTTCTGCGGGACCTGTTTTCAATTTCCTCCATTTTTGCTTTATGTAGATCCATCTGCGTCTTTAATGCCTTAAGCTCCCGCTTTAGTGGGGTTAGGTCATCCTCAACCTGACTCACTCTCTCCTCCAATGTTGTTGTTCTGGCAGTAGTCCTTTGTAATTCTTGGCTTACTATAATTAACTCATCCTTTAGCCCTGTCAGCTGGTCGCACAAGTCGCTTAGGGAGGCTTTACAGGAATTAACAGCGCATAGGACATCTTTTAGTGTGGGTTCATCTTCTACTGGTGCGTTTTGCATAGTAGCATTATTGGTTGCTAATCCCGCGGACTCACCCGCTGAACTTTTGCTGCTTGCCGTTTTAGTTGTATGCGTTACCGCTGACCCTTTTCCTAGGCTCCTCCTGTCCCCTGATCCCCCCGCTTGTGGTCTATCCTGCTGCTGCTGGGAACTTTTGGATGGGGATACGGTAGAGAGGTGTGCAAATTTTTCTAATTTAGCCGCTGCTGCAGCTGCTGCCTGGTGCCCCTTCTCTTTTGAGGTGCGGGTCGTTTGGGAGCTAGTATTCTCCTGCTGTTGCAGCTCCTCTCCTTTTTTCCTTGTCATGACTTCGTTGTATGAGCCAAGGGGATATATGGGGGGTGTATGAGGGATTTTAACTACACGTGGAGCGGTGCTCTGCCGTTTGTTCTTCCTTATCCTTTTTCCCCTCTCCTTCTTTCTATATTCTCTCCCCCTCCTTCCCCCTCCTCTCCTCACCTCCCCCCCTCCTCCTCTCTCCTCCTTCAGTATCGTCTTTGGCCCAGCAGTGTCCCTCTAGCTGCTATTAGGATAATTGACCAGCCTGGGGTTAAAAAATGACACAGGGAAAGAAAACAAACAGCAAAAAGAAAAATGCTTTATGATGTAGTGATAGGTTAGGGTCTGTTTTAATAGTACAGCCCTCCACCAATTGCCAGGAGATGTGTTCTCACAAGATAAGAGCGAAATCACTGAAGGTCTATATGACAAGCTGCCCAGGCCTTCACCCCCCCCCGTCCACGGGGGTTACCCAGTTCCGGGAAAGAGGGGAAAGATAGTCCACTTTAAGTGTGCACAGTAATTGTTACCTTAGTGCTGCCAGCCGACTGGGCAGCAGATTGGCTTTCCTTACAGTAACTTCCCACATTAACACGCTATCCCAGCCGCCTCCTCCCGCTGGTGCCGAGGACGTTGCCCGGGCAACCCCTCGAGTAGAGAGCCCGACCCTCTCCTCCCGCTCCAAGGGCTCGGGTCGCGCGCTCTCCCGGGCGGCTCCGCTGTAGCTCCGGCGTCGGACTTCTGTGCAGGGGAAGCAGACTAGGGACAGGGGACAGGAGAGCCAGGCAGACGTTCAGACGCCAGGTGCTGCAGGGGGGAGGATCACTCTCAGGCAGTTCCGATCATCGGCTGGTTCAGGCAGACAGACACGGAGGCATCAGGCTGGGGGGAGTTCACACACACCTCCTCTCACTCCAGCATCCGGTCACGCCCCCTGTATGATATAACATCCTTACTGGGACATTATTTGAAGAGCTTAAACAGCCATGACCATCACCTTCAAGACACTGGCGAAAAAACTGAGGTACTTCTTGTATAGGAGGGGTTATATGGGAGGAACCGTCTTTTGGTTGCCAGTGTTCAATCACCTAAAGGTAGCGTATAACCCAATTAGTCATTATTATGCTGCTCTGTGTCCTGTGATGTACGATAAAGAAATTTGGGTTTTACTTACACATTGGGTGAGAACAATAATCAGGACAAATAAATAACGTGAATCTCCCTTACTGGGCCACAGACATCAATAAAAACCTGACTGGGGTTTTAATCCCTCTCTACTCGGTCCAGAACTGCAGCCTCTTACCTTGTGAATTGGCTACAATATTACAATGCTCAGCCCAAACACCTCATGAATACGCACTGAGCTACAAGAACTTGGCTTGCCTACTCTCTCTCTAGATTCGGCGACTGGGCTCAGAATTCTGCAAGTCAAAGAGCATTCTTGTAGCTCATGTGAGCTGTTCAGGCTGGACATCCAAAGGCAGGACAAAAAAGGGGAGCAGTAGAAGCAGCATCAAAAGTATAAAAAAGAAAAATAAAGAAAAAGGAAGAGGACAGCGTTTCAATGTACAGACAGAGCTGTAATACATATAAAATATATATATATATATATATATATATATATATATATATATATATATATATTTTATTTTTTTTATAAAAAGTGTACTAACCCTTGACGTTTTAGGAAATTAGGTTAAGTGTTTATTTTTAGGATAAGGTTTAGGTTACATTTTTTTTAGTGAGGAAAAATGCCTTACCTAGTGTGAATGAGTCCTTAGTTTTACAGTTGTTTTGCCAATGCAGAGCAAAGTAACAGGATCTCGTTAATAGTGACCCACTAGCAATGCAACCTACCCCTTTTATTTATCCCTTGCCACTCCATTAGATTACTGAGATGAAAAATAAATATCTTGTACTTACAGGCATAAGAGCTCGAGCACCTCACTGTCACATAGGTGCCTGGGAGGAGTCCTTGACCTGTGTAAGCTCTTAGGTGTCCGTTTATGAAGCAGTGATCAGCGGTGATCCCGAGGATCACCGCTGATCACAGTCCATAAACAGTTTATGAAACAGTGATAATCGGGGGAGAACATGTTTGAACTTGTTCTCCCGCCGATTATCTCTACACACGGAGAATCCTCATGAATGACACAGAAACGGCCAGTTTATGAAGCGGTGATCTCAGCGCTTCACTGGTGATCTGTGTCAGAATTCACACTCCCAGGTTCACCAGCTCAGAGGTGGAGAATCGGGGAGTGAAGAGGAAATCTGGGGGGATCTGAGGGGGGAGGAGGAAGTTTTTTAACTTCCTTATGCCTCGTTCAGACCCCCCAACACTGTAAGCATGTCCCCCTGTCATATTTATGTGTATACATATTTATACATATATACATATAATGTGTATATGTATATATATATCATGTGTGTGTATATACATGTATATATAGTGTGTGTGTGTGTATACATATGTGTATAATGTAGGGGGACACATTATTTTATTAACATTAATCCACGCGCCGTTGAGCGGTGATAATTTATCACTGCTTGATAAACTGACATTTGGTACTATAATCTCGTAAAGTCTCACGAGATTCCAGTATCAGGGGCCGTTCTCCACTGTTTGAAGCATTTGTAGATCTCTTCACTCCTCCAAAGGTGAAGTGATCTACACCGCTTCATAAACTGCACACAGAGGAGAAAAATCTTCACTGTGAATGCCGGAGAATGAAGCAGTGAATAGATTTCACTGCTTCATAAACGGACACCTTATTCACTTACATTTTGTTAACAGTTAAAGTACAACTAAAGGATCCTGTATGACATTGTAAAAAAAAAAAAAAAGTACCAAATTAGGTTACTATATGACGTACAAGCCTAACAAAGTAAAAAAAAAACGTTTTACCTTCCATGGCTGAGCCAAATCCTTCTGCATTTGTGTCTCATGTGCTCACCTCCCAGACACTGCAGCTCACAGTGGGAGGGTTTCAGTAACAAAGACAGCGCTTTGAATCCAGAAGGCAGTGGGCAGGACTAGGTGTGACCAGTTGCTGACTGACAAACTACAAGCTTGTGAATCATCAGTGACAATGCTGATAGCCACACCCCCTACAACATTTTCTCATCCCATTGTACAGCCTACACGAGATTGGCAACCCTACTCTGAATTTGGATACAGTGCAGCATCATTACCACACCGCCACAGGAAGCTGCATTAAGTGATCTTCACTGGCAGGATCAACAGGTATTTGTGGGAATTAGCAAGGAGACTTAAAGCGGTAGTAAACTTGAGGGGGAAAAAAACCTCTCCCTGCAAGGTAAAGACATATTGTACTAGTATGCATTGCATACGAGCACATTATGAAAGATTTACCATGAAACAAAGCCCTCCAGGGGCACACTGTCACCGCTGCAGAGGCTTCCATCTTCACCTGGTCTTCCTTCTAAGTTCGCAGGCTGCGAATACTTGATAGGCCGAGCCACGATGATGTAGCGGCACACAGCATACCCGTGCCGTTCCATCAGAGCGCATGCACCAGTTTTGTCACTGGCTGCTACTCACTAGAATATCTCCGAACTGGTGCACATTTAGGAGATATTCATTTTACCTACAGGAAAGCTTTATTATAAGCTTACCTGTAAGTAAAAATAAAAAGAGAGAGTTTACTACCACTTTAAGAGAAAACTGTTTGTGCAGAGGCACCTACAACTTAGTGCTGCAGCTCTACTTTAAAATGTTGGAGGACTGTTATGTGTTAAAGAGGTTGTAAACTCTGAAAAAAAAAACCCTGTAAGACAAAGGCATAATGAGCTAGTATGCATCGCATACTAGCTCATTATGAAATATTTACCTTAGAACGAAGCTGTTCCAGCGGCGCCCACACACACCGCTGAGACGGCTGGCAAAATCCCGAGTTTCTTTCGGGTTCATGCTCCAAGCCCCTCCTCTTCATCAGGTGACCCTAGGGAAAGCTGCTTCCGATGAGGGCACCTGTGCGGGCTTGCTCCTGAGACCCGCTGCCTTGTCCATTGACACAGACAGCAGGACTCAGCCCCGCCCCCCCGCTCCCATGTTGCAGGGTTTGATTGGCAGCAGCGGGAGCCAATGGCTCCTGCTGCTATCAAGCTGCCCAATGAGGAGAGAGACAGTGGCTGGAGCCGTTGTGCTCATGCACATCGCTGGATCAGATCGGTCTCGGGTAAGAAAAAGGGGGAGTCTGGGGTGAGCTGCAGCACAGGTGCTTTTTCACCTTAAAGTGGAGTTCCACCCATTTAAAAGTCAGCAGCTACAAAAAGTGTAGCTGCAAACTTTTAATAATCAGACACTCACCTGTCCCACGGTCCAGCGATGTGGATGCAGGAGGCCTCGCTCCTCTCTCCCTCCTCTCTGAGGCGCCGGCTTTCTAATTGTGGGTGCCGGCTGTGGCTTCACAGCCAGGTGCACACTGCGCATGCGCGAGCCGTGCTATGAGTGGCCGGGCAATCTTTTGGGACCTGTGACAGGTCCCAGACAATTGCAGGGAGGGGGGGAGAGAGGTGAACTTCCTTCCGGCGCCGCAGAGCCAGGGGAGGAAGTAGGAGCTGGGTGCCTGTAAAAACAGTGTACCCGCTCCTCCCCCCAAAAAATGACATGCCAAATGTGGCATGTCAGGGGGTCACCTGCACTTAAAGCGGAAATTCCATTTTTGGGTTGGAACTCCGCTTTAATGCACAGAATGCATTAAGGTGAAAAACCTTAAGGCTTTAGAAACACTTTAAGGAGAAGGTGGGTGTAAGATTGAGCCAGGTAAAAAAGTGATCGACTGAGGCATTCTGGGACATGTATGTGCAGCCAGTCTGTGTCCCTGCTGGAGAGATTCATCCTCTATCAGTTACAATGACCACTGTCACCATGACAGAAATTATGGGAATTCCAAAATTTTTACAGTTGCCACCAGGACAGGTAAGGGGGGAGCAACCAATGGGGAAACCTGTTCCAATGACAACTTTCTAAGTGGGAAATCCCCCTCACTTTGTAGAGATTTCCTCTCATTCCTTTTGTGTCTCTAAGGCAGGAAGTGGTGGGAAAGCTCACAATGGAACAAGATAGCAAACCTGGCAAGGGTTTTAACAATTCCCTATTATAACCAAACAGAAAAAAATTCTGGCTATACATACAGTACAGTTTAAAGAAGAAAGCAAGGGAAAAAAAAAAGTTTTTTAATATCTGCTGGCATACAAGGAGTTAAGAACAAAAATGATGCATGCCACCTCCCGGAGGTCTCCCTTTTTTACAATTTATTGTTTCACTGAACTTCAATAGTATAGTTAGCTGTATACTTCAGGCCCTCTGACACCCCAGCTACGGATCTTCTCCACAGCAGCATAGAGTCTCTGGCAGCGCACTGCACCCCCCCCCCCCCTCCACTTCCTCTCCCCTGTCCAATTGCAGGATGCTTGTTTTCTGATAACCCATTCACTAAATACAAAGTTGTGTGTGAATAGGCAGAGGAGAGACGAGGTAAGGCGGGCTGTGAAGCTGCAGTGAAGAAGAGCCATATATCTCCTCTCCGGTGGCTCAGTCAACCAAAAAATTAGAAACCAAAAAGAGGCAGATCCAGACAGGTATCCGCTTCCACTTTTAGGTGCTCTCGCCGTGGCGAGATCACCTGGAAGTTCGGCCCCCCTCCTCCTTCCCCCACCGCCAGGCCATTCACAAAGCGCAACACGCTTCGCAAATGCGCAGTAGGGAACCGACTGTGAAGCCGCAAGGCTTCACTGCCAGTTTCCCTTACAGACAGACAATGGTGGCGACAGCACCTGAGAGCCAATGGAAACATCACTAGATTCCAGGACAGGTAAGTGTCCTAATATTAAAAGTCAGCAGTTACAATATTTGTAGCTGTTGACTTTCATTTTTTGTGGGTGGCTGGACCTCCTCTTTAAATAGCTTTTAGCTTCAAAAACTAAAAGTGATAGACTCTCAGCATAAAAACATGACGTATTTCATACATTAAAATGGTACTGAATGCAACGCTCAATAAAAACACAAAAAAGAATATTCAAATAATTTATTAAGTATAAAAATATTTCTTTACATTTTAGGAATGTGATTATGCAGTCAAAGTGTATTAGAAAGTCAATTTACATTCAAATAAAAATAGTGATATAACAAGATACAGCGTACTCCCCGCATCCCAATCATAAAATCTGAAAAATAAAAAACACAGACCTCAGATAAAGACAAACCCAACATCTCATAACCCAGTGTGACCGACATAGCTTTGTTTGCCGCTCAGGCTCTCTGGAGTGAGGTGTAAATGCTGGGCTTCCAACGCTGGGAGTGCTGGCACGGGAGGGAGCTTGTCCCAGCTCCTGCAATCACACAAGGTTAAGAAAGGACTCCCTGTAGCCACACATCTATGCTGCCCCTAAGATGAGTGTGTGAGTGGCAACTCCAGCCAGGCCACCCCCCCCCCCCCCCCAACACGTTTCGCTACCCCCCCCTCGGAGCTTAGTCATGGGGACCAGGCAATGTTTACATCCTTCAGGTTCCTGTGAATTTTCTGTGGATGGACTGGTCCATCCCAAATAGGCTAGTCATTGATGCCTCCAGCTCAACCACTGTTCTCTACAGTGCACAAATGTCAGAGGACACCAATAAGATGTGAGAAAGTGACTTTGTTTACATCTGATGTGATTTGTCAATATTCAAATTTAGATGGCAAAAGAAAGAGTGGTATATGGGATTTTGTTTTTAAGAGCAATTCCCCTTCAATCGCCTAGACTTACTTACAATTCAAAAAGTAGGATCCCATAGCGAACAAGCAGCAATAATCACTCACTGATCTAATTTCAGGTAACTGGAATTGGTTAATAAAGATTACAGTACTTTTGCACTGCTCTCTGCCTTGTTAAAGTCTGAACAGGTCAGTGTATAAATTATCTAGCAATAAAAATACTCAATTTATGTATTTAAGAAATACACAAACTAGATACTGCTACTGGACAAAAAAACATATCCAAACAAACAATAATGGGCATAAATTACTAAAAGTAGAACATACAGAATCTGGAGCAGCTGTGCATAGTAACGAATCAGATTCTATCTTCAGATTGTTCAGTTAAAATGGAACAAAACCAACCAATTAAAATGTTTCCAAAAACAATTACATTAAAAGTATGTTACAGTTGCTACTGTGCTTATGTCAGCAGTGAACCCAACTATCAGGACGTCAAATGGATGTTATCATAGTTGATCACATGTGCAGCACCAACTACAGATCAAAACAGAGGCAAAGATGGCAGCTTCCTTGGCTGTAGAGAAGAGCAAGGTTTAGTGATCCAGCAGCAGATCATTAGGCTTAAGCGCGGTCACATAACAGGAGTGATGTAACTGCTTTCCTTAGTGTCCGCCACCAGCTGACACTGGGGATGTTGGTACCCACTATGAAAATGGAAGCAATTGCAGGGAAGTGCAGGGAAACAGAGTATCAGTGGATCCCTGGGGAGGGGCTTTGCAAAGACATTGTCACTTTGCCCTGTATATGGAAGGTGACAGTGTCTCTTCACTAAGGCAGAAGAGCAATTTGCAAAGTGATGTAATCCACAGATACCAATTAATAATCATATAAGCCAACGTGTTTATTAAAGAGAACTCCCCCCCCCCGAACCACACACCTATGGTGACTAAGGTATTGACTGAATAGCAACAGAGATGGAAACAATGTGAAAGGTAAGTATAGACACAGGGTAAGGGTCCACCGTTTTTATGACGTGTGCTTTATGCATTGTTCTGAGCACCTTTAATTTAGCAAGGCTGAAATCTGGTTGTTAGTGATGGGTTGCCGTGTCATGTAATCTTTTTTATTAAAAGATTAAGCTAAAAGTTTCTAAAAAAAAAAAAAAGACAATCTGCGGCAAAGGCTGAACCAGCATCAACGGCAATGGTGCCTACCAGTTTATTATAAACATCTAACATCTCTCATTAGACTCCAGTAAAGTGGCAGTTGAATTTCTATGAACTCTGCTTTAGGCTAGATATACAAATCAAACTACAAGGTGAGCTTACACTGAACCACAAGCAACCTTTAAGAAAGTTCAATATCCTGTTGCCAGAGAAGAAAAGGTATTATACTCACCTCTCCATCAGCATGTGACCTACCCCCTCTGTTTCAGTCTCTTTGTTATTCATTGCTTTCTAAAGTGTTGGATACCTGTGTCCCCCCACCATGTTGGTACCTTCTTCTGACTCCTATGTCACTGCAGGATTTAGCAATGACATAGGGTCAGAGGAAGGTGCTAGCATTGGTAAAAAGGCATCAAACACTCTCAAATGCATTGAATACCCAGGAGAGAGATGAAGGAGTACAGGAGGGGAGACAGGTCACAGGCCACTGGAGAGGTGGGTATACTAACTTCCCTCTTGCAGGGAACCGGTCGTTATCTCTTTAAAGTCTCTTATTAGAATAGTACATATAAGACATATGGCAGTAATAAGTTCTTCACATTCACTATATCACCAAAATAGTCCAAAATATCTACATAGAAATATTATACAAGCACAAGCCATGTATTGTAAAGCTTGAATTCACCCCACAAAGATTTGTATGTTTTGTACAAGAGTATATAAAGAACACAAAGAAGAGTTTTAATTGTTTATATACATAGTGTAGAACACTTAAGAACACACAAATTGAGGTAAAGCAGGTAAGGTGAATAGAAGACTAACCAGTGACATCTGGTAGATAAGACAGACTCCAATGTCCTTCATGGCCTTTGCACAGACAGCAGAAACCCACCCATGTTACCTGACGTCTGTGAAATGTTGCACTGTGCGGCGACTCTCCTGTTTCAGCTCCTCAATGTGAGAATCTAGTTTTTGAATAAGATCCTGCGATAGCAGCTCCTCCTCCTGTAGGAACCGTGCAGCTATTGTACTGGCTGGGGAGGACGGTGGCATTGGGAGCTACAATGAGAAAATGTGAATTGAGAGATAAAACATGAAATATTAACAACTGACAGATGTAAATTGTAAGATTCTATGAGATGTATGAAGGTTTAGATGGGAATTAAAAAGAAAATGCACTTGCTAGAGGCACAGCATTACATCTTCATCTCAGAGCTTCCAGCAAGGAGAACAAAGAGAAAACAGAAATAGTATTGCTAAATCTCCTAAACCTAGTAAGCAATGGCAGCAGTGCCTTAGACCTCATAAAGCAGATAAACAGTAACAAGGCTGTAGGCACAGGGATGTGGCGGCCGGTCCACAAGGGGCGCAACCCCCCAGCCCGCACCATCTGTGTGGCAGTGCATTGTACGAGGCGCCGAACCAACAGGTCTCTACCTGGTTTGTCACCCCCTCACAAGCACATGACCACAGCCTGAGGCCCCAATTGACCAGTTTTAGTTTGTCCTCGGGGTGCAGATCACTGCCCCCTGAACTCTCCCACCCTGTGATACCAGCAAATCGGTTTCCTGCCCCAGCCAATCAGGACAGGAGGCTGAAGGCCGTGTCATCGCGCAAGCCGCTGCGTCGAGCACCAGGGGAGCCGTAACTGCTGGAGGGCTCCACCCGCAGGCAATCCGGTTCTAGCCCAGCCCAGTTTTTAATAGGAAAGCAGAGGGACTGACAGGAACACCAAGGATTTCACACAAAGTAAGTAATACAAAGAGAACAGGATTCTTTCTTATACAAGTACATGGCACAGTAGGCCCATATCAGGAACATGAAATGTTAAGTTTACATATACGTGCAGTCAGTTTTCACCTGTGATTCCTGGTTAGAGTCCTCACTTATAACACGGACACCTGCTTGGCTGTGCTCAGATGACACCGATTCCAGAGAACTTGTCCTGCTTAAACCTTTCAGAACAGAGGCGGCTTCCCGTTGAGAATGGAGAGCACACAGGACCTCCTCATACTGCTGAGAGACCTTATTCAACCGCTCATTAAGTGCAGTCAGCTCTGCCTCATGTTTGCCCAGCAGTTCCTGGGATCTCCTGTCAGTAAGGAAACAAATGTTTTATGGAGCAGCTAAACCATTACATTTATTACAGTTACAAATGTGCCCTAAACAAAGTACTGATCTTGAGGGAAAAATTACAGTTTTTATATTTGCAGCTATGTTTTTCATTAAGTAATTTGGGGAAATCCATCAACACATGCACTGCCAGATACTTCTTCAGTACACGACAGTGAAGGTTTATTAGTGGAATTCTAACCCCTGTGCTCTCCTAGGATTTGAAGATTAAGGCCACCTTGAGACAGGTAATTAGGTGTATACAGTGGATGCGGCTGGGATCATGTGTGTATATGAATAGCTGCACCTGCTCAGCCTGTACAAAGCAATGAAAGGCTGGCAGGAGTTGTCACTGTTCATGTATACACACACAGAGCGGTTACCTGCAGTTAAGCTCGGTTCAGATTGGTGCGATGCAAGAACCCTGCAAATCCACTGTGGGTTCCTGCATCACACCCGATTCGCAGGCAGTTCACACTGCCTTATGCAAACCGCTGGGAGTGTCAATACAAACTTAATGACACCCCCAAATCAGTTTGCATATCACAGTGCAAACTATCAATTCAGACAGAAATCTGGTGAACACTCATGCGATCCGATTCTGGTGCGGACCAAAAAAAGGGTCCTGTGCGAGTTTGGTCCGAATGCGATGCAAATTCAGCTATACAGTTTGTATGGCTGAGTTCACATCGCACAGACATTGCATGTGATTTGCACTGCAGTGCGGTGCGAATGACTTCCGTTGTCGGACAGCGCACCAGTGTGAAACGAGCCTCAGGGTCAGATGTCCGACATTTGGCTGTGTCCAGGGTCATACATACAGTATATCTCAAACCGAATGTAACCACTTGTTGCATGAATACATGCGAACAGCAACAGCTCCTTTCAGCCTGTCATTGTTTTGTATAGACTGAGCAGCCACTGCTGATCCCATACACTTGTCATTCCAGCTGAAAGAATCTGCTAATTCCTGCTGCTGGTATGCACCTAATGGCCCATCTGAAAGAAGTCTAAGAAATGGCATACAATAGCTCTATGGAAAGGGTGTGCAATGTACTGCCTGCAGCATTTCAACTTCAGTCACATAGCTGGAACCTGAATGAGGGAGTTAAGTTATTCATTAGGGTAAACTTTAAATCTACATGCTAATATAAATTTAGTGGCGACCTTGGAAATAAAATCACTAGACTACTTTCTGGAGGCACGTTTTTGAACCTGCCCCTCTGTTTAGGCAGGTTGGTGCATTAACCATTTGCCTACCGGGCACTTTTACCCCCTTCCTGCCCAGGCCAATTTTCAGCTTTCAGCGCTGTCACACTTTGAGTGGCAGTTCACACTTGTGCGATGTCAGACATTGCATGTGATTCGCACCCACACTGCTGTGCAGATCACATGTAATGTCTGTGTGATACGAATTTAGCCATACAGATTGTATGGCTGAAATCGCATCGCATTCAGACAAAAATAGTGCAAGAGCCCATTTCGTGACACCCATGGGACCCAATTCCTGTCTGAATTCACAGTTTACACTGCAATATATGAACCGCTCTGGGGGTGTCATTAACTTTCAATTGACACCCGCAGCGGTTCGCATAGGGCAGCATGAACTGCCTACGAGTTCTATGCGATGCAGGAACAGGCACTGGAATCACGCTGGTTCCCGCATCACGATGGTGTGAATCGGGACTAAATGACAATTGCATGGTCATGCAACACTGTACCCAAACTTAATTTTTATCCTTTTTTTCACACAAATAAAGCTTACTTTTGCTGGTATTTAATCACCACTGGGTTTTTTATTTTTTGCTAAATAAATGAATAAAAAATTTTGAAGAAAAAAAAACAAAACATTAATAGTTTGCTATAAAATTTTGCAAACAGGTAATTTTTCTCCTTCACTGATGTGCGCTGATGAGGCTGCACTGATGGGCGCTGATAGGTGACACTGATGAGGGGGCACTGATTGGCAGCACTGATGGGCATTGTTGGGACTGCACCGATAATCAGGACACTGATAATCAGTGTACGTGTCCCTTTTAAAGAAGCCAATTGTTATCAACTCTCTGACGCTGTCAGTGTGAGGAAAGGAGTGCCGATAACTGGTTCTGTTTACATCCATGATCGGCTGTGATTGAACACAGCTGATCACGTGGTAAAGAGCCGTCAATTGGCTCTTCATCTCAATCTCTGATCAGCAGTGTCTGATTTACAGTAATTGATTTACAGTAATTGATTTTCATTCAGAACCGTGAACATGCCAGTAGCACATAATTTGCTATCATCCAAGAGAACCAGTTTCCTCACCTATCCACTGCAGTCTGGATATCAGACTCGCGTGTGTGCCCAACAAGCTCCAGATTCCCCTGAGCCTGGGACAATTCTTGCTTTAGTCTCTGGTTCTCACACTCAAGATTTTCCAAAGCCTGAAAGCACAAAGATTGTGATCTGAATTAAATCCATAGGGCACATACAACTGAAATGCACAAGGGAAGGAAAAAAAAAAACAGAATGCAAAAAGAAAAAAACAAACAAAAAAAACACAGTATTTTTAAGAAAAGAATAAATACAGGTAACCATATAGCAGAGCATCGTTCTAAAGCTTGTGAATGGCAAAACTAGGATCATCAGGAAACATGGTTTTAACCATTTCACTGCCAGGCCCTGCGCTTCACATTTAAACTCGGGTGGCCACACCATTTTTGCAAGTTTTCCATTGATTTTTTATCATTCCCTTACAGCTTTCAGCGTTTGTAAAATAGCCCTCCCCTCCCCAAATAATATACTGGTATTTTCTGAAAGCATAGGACCAATAAAATAAAAGGAAGGTGCTACTGATTTTTTTTAGGCCCTGTGATATTTGCGCGAATGTTTATTAAAACAATATTTTCACTAAAAATACACTAAATACATTAGTGGATACACACATGGCAAAAGTTACAAAATTCCTGCTAAATTCTAATAAATACAAAAAGTTAAAACTGTATTCAGTTAATAAATAACAAATATTTGTACATATAAATTGTGCCTTTTTATGAAATGTTACCCTTTTGCACTTTCAGAGTTTGTAAAAGACCCCCCCAAACCATATATTTTCTGAAAGTACATGACCTGTAGAATAAATAAAAGGTGCTACTGATTTTTTTAAGCTCTGAAATAATTGTGCAAATGTTCATTAAATGGCTTCCTTCACTAAGGTTGTAGGTAAAGTATGGTGGGAAGCCGGTGGCTGCAGGGTAGCCACAGGAAATTGAGGTTGCAGGGAGTGATGGATCAGTGCTGGGAGGGGGGTGCATTGAAAAGAACAGATGCAAAGGGGCAAATAGAACGAGGGGGGCAAAGAACAGCGATGGTTGGTGGTGAGGCTGAAGATGTAGAAGCAGGCATAGGGGGGAAGGGGGAGGGGGGGTCATATTTAAGGTCAGTTTGTTCATAAGCATCTGCTGAACAGTTCTGTTATAAGTTCATGGTCTCTGAGGTGACCATGAGCTTACAGCAGAAACAGGGAAGGTCAGGCCCGTACGCCAGCTTATAGCAGGGCTGTAGGTCTGTACGGCGCACTGACCTGGCAGCAAAAGGGTTAAAAGGCCTCTATGATATCTGGTGCAAAAAGATGCATGCCTTCAACGGAATGGGGTGGTAACTGTAGGCCTATGCTTACCTGTACACTGAGAGGTAACAACAATGAACTATTGGATGAATAAATACTCGCATCTGCTACAGCTTATGTAGAAACACAGACTGCAAATGGAAATGACCGATTCCTCTTGTACCAAATTGTAATGTAACTGTACGGTCTGCCTTCATTTTGTTAAGCGCTGCGCAAACTGTTGGTGCTATATAAATCCTGTATAATAATAATACAGGTACTACACATTAATCATCAAATGCCTACAGGTACTCTAACTAGGCCCCACAAAAATTGCATAGGCAATGCTTCCATTATTCTTTGTATATTGGTATATTTTGCATTACTAGAAACAGATAATATCAGTTCTTTTTATTGGCTAGTAGAGCTGAGAGACAGAATTTTCATTGGTACTTTGCTCCTACTTCCAGAAGATCTCGCCAGGGCAAGATCACCTGGAAGTTCGGCCGTCCTCCTCCTTCCCCCGCCGCAGGGCCAGTCACAAAGCAGTAGGGAACCGACCGTGAGGCCTCAAGGCTTCACGGCCGTTTTCCCTTACAGGCAATGGCGGCAGCAGCATCCGAGAGCCGATGGAAATGGCTGGGGTGCCAACATCACTGGATTCCAGGACAGGGAAGTGTCCTAATATTAAAAGTCAGCAGCTACAGTATTTGCTAACTTTAATTTTTTTTTTTGTGGGGGGGCTGGACCTCCCCTTTAAAGCAGAGTTCCACCCAAAAGTGGAATTTTCACTTATGTGCTTTCTCCCCCCCCCTCTGGTGCCCCATTTGGCACCTTTCAAGGGGAACGGGTACCTGTTTTTGACAGGTACACTTCCACACTTCTGGGAGACTGTGCTGCGGCACCATCCCTCGGAAGTTTGGCCCCCTCCTCCTTCCTCCGCCGCCGGGTCAATTGGAAAGCGCAGCAGGGAACCGACAATGAAGCCGAAAGGCTTCACTGCCGGTTTCCTTTACAAAGAATGGCGGCAGCAGCAGCACCCGACAGCTGATCTGAAAATCGGCTGGGGTGCCGACATCGCGGGCTCCCTGGACAGGTAAGTATCCAGATATTAAAAGTCAGCAGCTACAGTATTTGTAGCTGCTGACTTTGAATATTTTTTTTTTTTCCCCAGGCGGAACATTGCTTTAAATTGTTTTTAACTTCAAAAACTCAAAGTGATAGACTCTCAGCATAAAAACATGATGTAGCTCTTACATTAAAATGGTAGTGGATGCAACGCTCAATAAAAACACGAAAAAGAATATTCAAATAATTTATTAAGTATAAAAATATTTCTTTACATTTTAGGAATGTGATCTTGCAGTCAGTTAAAGTGTATTTTCATTGGTATTTAGCTGAATAAAATCCATCAATTTGGGAAGCACAGAATGCAAGGACTAGCTATAAACATAACAATATTTGCAAACACGCTTACAGTTCACGCTTCACTTGTGGAAAAATAAAGTATATGTATAGCCAAAACTTTATTTTTCGTTTTGTATAAAAGTAAGGGAAGGGTTAAAAATTATTTTATTGCTGGTGGTCCCTTCGCCTCCTGTCCCAAAGACACAACAGGAAGTGAGAGGAAATCCCTACAAAATAAGGGGAAATCCTCTTTTAGACAGTTGTCCCTTAAACAGGTCACACCAGTAGGAAATGTACCCTCACCTCTTGTTTTGGTGATGGCTGTAAAATTTGGGATTTCCAATCACTTTCACCAGGACAAACGAACAGGATGATCCTCCCCAACATGCACACACCCAGCAATACAACCTTGACAAGGGTTGTACTCCTTCCCACCTCTATCCAAAACAAAAACACATGGCTATATATACTCTTAAATCCACACAGAGATCTACTATGTAAAAATTAGCAATTTAAAATGTAAGAATTGCTCATGTTTGGGAAATGTGATCATTCAATGGTTGTTCCCATTCCTTCACAGTAAAGGGAAATGATCCTTTTCCGTACATGTTGTGCACCAGAACCTATCCCAAGTCAGGAATAAAGGTAAGCAGCAGGTCCTGGCATGTGGCTATATATAGGAACATGGGTACATTTTACACCAGCTGTTACTCTGCTTTACAGCTTTGCCCCTGTTTAGCCAATCTATGCCAACTATAATTCAGAACATCACTTGACCTTACCAGCAGGACATCTGGCTCTTGTTTTTCAAGCATTTCTTTTAGTTGCTGGTTCTCCTTTCTTACACTTTCCAAAGCTGCCAGGGAAACCTAGACATCAGAAAAAGATGCACTTGGAAACCAAAAATGTTGTGTAAAATGTTTGCACAAAATATGGAAGAAAGGCATATTCTGGAGGAGAGATGTGGGGTCTTATAAAACCCACATCTCTCCATAAAGAGGACCTATCAGGCACTATTCCTCGTACAAGGGATGTTTACATTCCTTGTAATGTGAATAAAAGTGATCAAAAAAAAAGAAAAGGTAAAATAAACAATAAAAAAAAAAAGTTTAAAGCGCCCTCGTCCCCGCGTGCTCGCGCACAGAAGCAAACGCATACATAAGTCGCACCCACATATGTAAACGGCGTTCAAATTACACATGTGAGGTATCAGCACGTTTGTTAAAGCAAAAGCAACAATTCTAGCCCAAGACCACCTCTGTGACTCTAAACTGGAAACCTGTAAAAAAAATTTAAAGCATCGCCTATGGAGATTTTTACCAAAGTGTGCTCCTACCAAAGTTTGGCGCCATTTCACGAGCGTGCGCAATTTTAAAACGTGACATGCTAGATATCTATTTACTCGGCATAACATCATCTTTCATACTATACAAAAAAATTGGGCTAATGTGACTGTTTTGTTTTTTTTTTATTCATGAACTGTTTTTTTCCCCCCAGAAAACGCGTTAAAAACAAAATCAAAGTTGCAACGATAGCCATTTTATTTCTTAGAGTCTCTGTTAAAAAAACGTATAATGTTTGGGAGTTCTGAGTAATTATCTAGCAAAAAAAAAAATTATGGCTTTTACATGTAGGAGAGGAGTGCCAGAATAGGCCCGGTATGGAAGTGGTTAAACCTCAACAGAGATCAAGGCGGAGCCTGAGCTATTAAGCTCATCTGATCCCTTATCTTTCTGCTTATGATCCATCATGTGTGTGATTAAAATGTGCACAGTGAACTATTCATGACCTTCGCAGCAGTGGTGGATGAGGGAGAATGCCTCGCTGCAAGCACATGTAGACCACTGTAGTCCAGGATCAGCGGCGGTAAACTGCTATTAATGTGCCCTCAGGACCTACAACCAGGAGATGTTGCTCAGTTGGCTTCCTGAATGCAAAAGAAGAGGCAGGGCGCACAACCTTAGACAACCTCCTAAAAAACAAGGGGACGCATGTCCAGCACGTGATTTCTGCTGTGCAGGTGCAGTACAGCACCACAAGTAAGGAGACCAGGTGCAACAGTGCCACAGCAGGCACCCTCCGGAAGGACAGCCAAATGGCACAATTAAGCCAGGCCATCCTGAATTGTAAAACCGCGCCACCAGAAGTTTGGAATTCTCATCTCCAAAGTGATTCAACCCTGTTTACTCACCATGTCAATAGTAGGAATAGGAAGGAGTTAATGTCTTACTGGCTTCACCATTTCTGCGGTGGGCATATCCCTGCAGGGGTCCTTAGAGACTAGGCTCTGCATCGGGCAGACCATGTAAGAAGGTAGGCTTCTCTCAGTAGAGAGAAGAGGTCCATCACCTAAGGACACCAGCAAAAAAATGTGGCTAGGGGGATGGGAGATGACCCTGCAGCCTTTCTTTTTGCCTGTGTCCAGTCACCGGAAGATAACTACATATAACCCAGTGATAATGTTTTAAAGAAATCTGTGTGCTATAAGATCAGGTAAAAATATTTTGGCTGGAGTTTTGTAATAAACTGATCACTAACGTTCACACAATTCACAGAAAGACCACAATGAAAAAATGCATAAGCGAAGAATACTTTTACTGAAAACCAAAAGATCTACAAATACTAAAATATAGGAAATGAAACTTATTCACAAATCTGACTAGCTATCATATTTCTACAACTACTTGTATAGTACCTTATGCTGTGATGCTTCCCTTTCAGCTCTGACTCTTTCAGCTTGCACTCTCCTCTCCCATTCTTTGGCTGTAATGCTGGAGGAGGCAATGCTGATGTCCCTCTGGTGTAGTTCTTGAGTTAGCTGAGAGATTTCCTTCTTCATCCCATCCAGAACACTGCTGTATGACAGTTCAGCCTGGGAGAGCTGGCTCTTCAACTGTTAGAACAAACATTGGAGACTTCCATTCATTTCTTTTTTTTTGCTTGTTTGTTTCTTCATTTAAATTTTTTTTTTTGGTTTAAGAAGAAATAATTACTACAAGCAGATGTACGGCAAGTTAGTTATAGTGTGGATTACATTACTGGGCATACACAGAATAATGTAATAGAGTAACAGTTGGCATTTTGTATTAAGGTAGGTATCAACTTCAAATAAATGCTAAACTGAAATGCTTGAAATAGGTCTTTCCTGTCCAAATCCCACATGACAGGACTGGGCGCCTTAGCAGCCAATCACCAAGCACCAGCACCGCCATATGAAAGCAAGAGAGGCGAGTCCCATGCTCCCCATACCTGGAAGTACCTGGTCTATTTCTTCACTTCTGATGTTCAAATGAAGTAGCAGAGGAGTGAGGAGAAGATAAGTACATGTTGCTGAAGGACCTGCCATTAAAGCTAAATTCCATGCAGATGTTAATGCATAAAAAAATCAAGCTCAATATTCATCAGCACATTTGTAAATGTAGTTTTTAAATTCTAGCAGGTTAGGTTCCTGAATTAAACATGTCATCAGGTTGAGTCTTTTGCAATCCCCTGTACAGTACAGCACAGACTGGGGAAGGGAGAAGTGGCACAAGCAGCCATATAGCTGTGCTGCAGTGCAAGGTGATAGAAAAAAAGATGGAGCTCATCAGTCTGGTGGTTCCAAATTTGACAGTCTAGTCACAAGCTGGGGAAAAAGACAACTGTAGTTACTCAGTGGTTTGCAGAACAAGGGCCCTTGGTTCAAATCCCAACCAGGGCACTAATTGCATGCGGTTCTCCCTGTGATTTTCTGGGTTTCCTCCAGTACTCGGATTTCCTCCTAAGCCCCAAAGACATGCTGGTTTTGGCTCCTGTCTAAACTGGCCCTAATACATAGCTCCCAACTGTCCCTGATTTGGAACAATGTCCCTCATTTTGGTCTGATCTATATAGCTGTATAAAATGCACTATTTATCTTTAAAAAGGTGTTTCCCAGTGCTAAACCTTTCATCCGATTTCTAAATTGCTGCATTTGTAAATGTAAAAAACCAATATAAAAGGAATAATTGTGGTTAAAAAGCACTTGTAGGTTTAACTTGTTTTTGTATAATTCTCCTTTAAAAGGCTGTGGCAGGGGGTGTGTCCTATACCTATATACTTTTGCCAATAAGTGTCCCTCGTTCCCATCTCAAAAATTTAGGAGGTATGCAAATATGGGTGTGTGTGTGTGTGTGTGTGTGTGTGTGTGTGTGCTTTTAAAAAGGTAGGGACCTTACACTGTAAGCTTCATTGGGGAATATAGCACTTTACATCTCTCAATGTTTTATCCCTTTAAAACATGCTGCATGTGTAGAAATGTAATCATTAATGTAACAGAAATAAAGTGCGCTCCTACCGTACTGTTTGAGCTTATAACACAATGTGGTTGATTTACTAAAGGCAAAAAGACTGTTCACTTAGCAACTGCGGTTGCACTCTGCAAGGGTATTTGCTCCAGTGCTTAGTAAATTAAATGAAGGTTCACCTTGTAAAGATTATCCAGTCACATGCAAGGAGAATATATAAATGAGTAAACTTAGAGGCATCTCACAACTAGTTTTGTTTGATGAAGGGTCAAATAAACCAGTAGGATTAGAAAGTCATGAACGATCACAAACTAATAAATTCCTTATACAGTACATATTCCATCAGCTGATGGGGTTGATTTAGACCCCTTTCACACTGAGACACTCTTCAGGTGTTTTAGCGCTAAAAATAGCACCTGTAAAGCGTCTGAATAGCGCCTCTAAAGCCACCCCAGTGTGAAAGCCCAAGTGCTTTCACACTGGGGCGGTGCGCTTGCAGGACAGGAAAAAAGTCCTGCAAGCAGCATCTTTGGGGCGGTGCGGGATCTGTGTATACAGTGCTCCTGCATTGCCCCCATCCACTGGAATGCAAAGCGCTTTGTCAGCGCTGCAACATGGGCGCTATTAGCCCCTTCTTAGGCCGCTAGCGGTGGTTAAAAGTGCCCCGCTATAACAGCGGTAAAGCGCCGCTAAGACTAGCGGCGCTTTACCGCTAACGCCCTCACCGCCCACTGTGAAAGGGGTCTTACTAAAGGCAAAAATAGGATTTTTAAAAACAGCTTACCTGTAAAATCCTTTTCTTTCGAAGGACATCACGGGACACAGAGCCACAGTAATTACTGATGGGTTATATAGGTATCACTGGTGATTGGACACTGGCACACCCTATCAGGAAGTTCAACCCCCTATATAATCCCTCCCCCTTGCAGGGATACCTCAGTTTTGTAGCCAAGCAATATAGTGTATTAGAAGAGGGGCGGGACCTCTGTGTCCCGTGATGCCCTTCGAAAGAAAAGGATTTTACAGGTAAGCTGTTTTTAAAAATCCTATTTTCTTTCTCGAACATCACGGGACACAGAGCCACAGTAATTACTGATGGGATGTCCCAGAGCAATGCTACCTGAGGGGGGGAACCACGACCAAGTAGGGTGCAATCAGACCTGAGGACCCTGTACCGCTGCCTGCAGCACACTACGCCCAAAGGCGATATCCTCATGCCTTCTCACATCCACCTGATAGAATCTGGTGAATGTATGAACTGAAGACCAGGTTGTGGCCTTGCAGATTTGAGCCATAGAGGCCCGGTGATGCACTGCCCAAGAAGCACCAATAGCCCTTGTGGAATGTGCCCTGATCTGAAACGGAGGAATCTTCTGTTTCAAACCGTAAGCTTGAATGATCAACTGTCGAATCCATTTAGAAATGGTCGCTTTTGATGCTGCCTGTCCTCTATTGGGACCCTCTGGCAGTACAAACAAAACATCCGTCTTGCGGATCTGAGTAGTTGCCCCTAGATAGGCCTTAACTGCTCTTACTACATCCAACGAATGTAGAGATCTCTCTTCCGGAGAACAGGGATCTGGAAAAAAGGAAGGTAGAACAATGTCTTGGTTTAAATGAAAATCAGAAACCACCTTCGGTAAAAAACTAGGATGAGGGCGTAGTACCACTCTATCCTTGTGTATAATCAAATAAGGCTCCTTACAGGAAAGAGCTGCTAATTCTGATACTCTTCTAGCAGAAGAGATGGCCACCAGAAAAATTAATTTCCTTGACAACAAGACCAAAGGAATCTGACTTATTGGTTCAAAAGGCTGTTTCTGTAACACAGCCAGGACCAAATTCAAGTCCCAGGGGTTTAGGGGCGCTTTAACCGGAGGATTAAGACGCATCACCCCCTGCATAAAGTTTCGGACCAAAGAATGCGAAGCAAGTGGCCGCTGAAATAATACTGATAAAGCAGAGACCTGGCCCTTGATGGTACTCAAGGCCAGCTTCATCTCTAATCCCATCTGTAGAAAATCAAGGATTCTACCTATGACATATTTCCTGGGATGCCAACCTCTGGATTCACACCAGGTTATATAAGCTTTCCAGACTCTATGATAAATCATCCTGGAAGCTGGCTTCCTTGCATTAATCAAGGTAGATATGACAGGACCTGAGAGCCCACGACTCTTCAGAACGTGGGTCTCAATAGCCAAACCGTCAAATTTAGCGTTTGTAAGGCAGGATGGAACACTGGACCTTGAGATAACAGGTCTGGTCGTACTGGTAGTGTCCACGGGGGACCTACCGTCATCCTTACTATTTCCGCATACCAAGTCCTTCTGGGCCAAGCGGGGGCCACCAAAAGTACCGACTTCCTTTCCTGTCTGATCCTGCGAAGGAGTCGTGGTAGTAGCAGAATAGGCGGGAATGCGTAAATCAGTGAGAACCGATGCCACGGAATCACCAACGCATCCGTCCCGCATGCAAGAGGATCTTTTGTCCTTGCCACAAATCTGTCTATCTTTTTGTTGAATCGGGATGCAAAGAGATCTACATCTGGAACCCCCCATCTTTGTGTCCCGTGATGTTCGAGAAAGAAAAGACTGTGCACTTTGCAACTGCAGTTGCACTCTGCAATGGTATTTGCTCCACAGCTCACTAAATTAAATGAAGGTTCACTTTGCAAAGATTATCCAGTCATGTGCAAGGAAAAAAAACAAAAAAAAAAACTGCTTTTTTGCTTTGACGTGATTGGATGATGGAAGTCAGCAGAGCTTCCCCTCATTTACTAAGCTCTGAAGCAAATGCGCTTGGAGTAGGGTTGCACCGTATCAGTGCCACTAAACATTTGCTCATAGTTCTCGTATTAATGCTCTGATACCTAAAACCAATAGTTTTGCAGTATGATTTGCGTCCATACAAAAATGAATGGGCTCAAATCGCACTGCAAAGAATCGCATGTGTTTTGAATAAGAACGCAGTGCAATTCCTCTCCAAATCACATGCCATTTCTCACACTGCTTATGCGTGAAATCAGGCTAGTCATAGTGACTTCAGACTGAGTTTACAGAGGAGCGGTGCGGGAAGCTGCACGTGATTCGGACAAAAATCTCACCGCATTACTGTTCAAATCACATGCGATTCTTTGCAGTGCGATTTGAGCCCGTTCATTCTGTTTAGGCTCAAACTGCACCACACACATATGGTAATTAGTATTGGCGAGTACTAGAGCGCAGGTAACGATCGGTACTCGCTTTTAAAAAACAGGTATTGGTGTATCCCTACCTTACAGAGTGCAACTGCACTTGCAAAGTTCACACTCTATTTGCTTTTAGTAAATCAACCCCCATGTCTTGAGCTCTGATATCATAAAAAAGTGGTGTCAACCCTGCCTATTTCATTTCTGATGGATTAAAAAGGACACAGTCCTGTCCTTATCCTTATAAACCTTTTTATTCACAGGAAGTTATGAGCTATCAGGATTTCTGGCGGAATCAACAGGCATTTTCTTGAACTTATCAAACAGATATAACAAAACGCTTTTAATGGTATATTTGGCAAACCAAATGGACCAAATAAGGGAAGTTCATTGTAGGTGAGTGTTAACGTGCATTTTAACTTTAACAGAAAAAAATATCAGGCCTCCGGTCCTGTTAGACAAGGCTGCGCTGCGTGGCAGTTTTGTGTAGATTTAAGAACTGGATGGCCAAATATACATATCCTTTGGCAGGTAATTAATTATATATATACATACATACATACATACATACATACACACACACACACACATATACATACACACACTGTATATACACACACACACACACCTTTATTCCCCATCTGCGTACCTAGCTATTACCTGGTGGTCAGCTTTAAAGGGAACATGTTGGTTTTTTCCCTACGTTGTCCTAAACACTAAAACCTACACTGGAAGGACCAGGGGCAGTACCTACATCTCCTACCTGAACCTTTGGAGATTAGTATCTGCTAATCATGAATAACAGTTTCACTCCACCAATGAGGCAGAGCCATTGGGCCGTCTCTGTAACCCTTCAATTCCTTTACCTTTGCTCCAGTCTTTAGATGAGAACTGATAGAAGACAGTTTGCACTTCCCCTGTCTTGGTAGGATTATAACACATATAAAATGGCAGTAAGGAATACCGTATATACTCGAGTATAAGTCGAATTTTTCAGCACATTTTTTTGTGCTGAAAGTGCCCCCCTCGACTTATACTCGAGTCAAGCACTTTTCTGCAGCAAAAAATTTCATTTTCCGAACCGACTTTGGGGCCCCGTATCTCAGGGCCACTTGGTGCTAGGAACCCCAAATTTGGTTTGCAAACCCAGTGGAACTGGTACTACAACATATCCAAAGCTGGGGTTCCTAGCACCAAGTGGCCCTGAGATACGGGGCCCCAAAAATGGTTCGGAAAATGTCATTTTCTGCTGCAGAAAAGTGCTTGACATTTTCTGAACTGAATTTTGGGGCCCTGTATCTCGGGGCCACTTGGTGCTAGAAACACCAGCTTTGGAAATTTTATGGTGCTATTTCCACTGTGTTTGCACACCAAATTTGGGGTTCTTAGCACTAAGTGGCCCCAAGATACAGGGCCCCAAATTCAGGCAACTGTGTCCATTTGCAGCAATGTCATTTCGGACCCGTTGGGTTCAGAGACCCCAAATTTTGGCTGCAGCTAGGGGGCATCTAGAAACCCTTAACTACCGAGTTGGAAGTTCAGGGGACCTATGGCTGCAAAGGGGCACAGTGATGCTGCAAATGGGCATTGTTGACCCTCTTTTTCACTTACAGTAGCTGTGCATTTCTCACCCTCGTCTTATACTCGGGTCAATAAGTTTTTCCCATTTTTTTTGTGGTAAATTAGGGCCTCGACTTATACTCGGAACGACTTATACTCGAGTATATACGGTACATATGACAGCAAAGGCTCTGGTACAGAGCACATATTATCAAGATCGTTTCAAGCCAAATTAAATAATATTAAAGCACAGAGAACTTACTGACCTTCTTAATTTCTGCCCAGCATTTTGTGTGCTCTTCTTCTAACAGCTGCCTTGCTTCAGACTTCTCCTTAATCTCTTTAGCAAGCTGCTGGCATTGGACTGTCACTGACCCAATCTGACTTTCTAGTCGGGTCACTTCATCTTGTAGCCTCTGCTCATTTAAATGGCTAACGGACAGCTGAGCATGCAGCATATCCACCTCTGTACACCCATCGGAGAGCCGGGTTCCTTTTAATCTTTCTTCTAATGATCTGGAATCAATAATCATAAAACAAAACCATGAACGCATTTCATCTGCCTATTAAAGATATACAACATATTCACATTGTAAAATAAAGAGAACATGAATTAGTATGCAGTGTACCTCTTCGTATTATGTGCTCATAATACTAATCAATTATATACTGAAAAATCTGTTGTTCTAGCAGCCAGTAAAACAGAAGGCAGACTCCCCCACACCATAAAGAGAGTATATAAATGAGTGAACTTAGAGGCATCTCACATATAGTTTTTTTGATGAAGGGTCAAATAAACCAGTATGTTTAGAAAACCATGAATGGTCACAAACTATTAAATTCCTTATACACATTCCATCAGCTAATTTGATTTAAAGTAAACCTGTGGGCTCACTTTACAAGGTAAGATGGCCTTAGACCCACAAGGAAGATACCCTCCATGCTCCCTGGCTCAGTTCATCTTCAAAATACCAAGGGATCCATAAAAATTCTAGCAATCTTTTACCCAATTACAGTCCAGCTTTTTTGTCAACATTTTTTCCCCACTTCCTTCCATCCACTGAACCTTCCTATAGACAGCCAAGGTCACGTACTCCATTCAGCACTCAAAATAAAAGGTGCAGTAGCAGGAATATATCTAGTTATACAAATATAGATTTTCTCTTGTTAGTCAGTGGCTTGAACAAGAGAAAATTATGATTTTCCCATCCACACTAGACAGCATGGAAGGAGGTATCTCCACTGGAGGCTCTTGTATTCAGCAGCAAGTGGGACCCATGGTTGCCTGAATACTCGAACAGTGACTGCATTTGACACACAGTTACTGTTCGGCTCATAATTTTTCACCCAGTTCGGACGATTTTTAAAAGAAGAAGTATGACCAGAGCTTTTTTGGATATTTCTCCTATGGATTACAGGACTGCAGTTCGTTCTACACCCCTGTGACCCCTTTTCATCCGACAGCGGGCCAAAGTCCACTGTCGGCCGTTGACTCAGCTGGTCCAGGCTCCACCTAGGAGCCTGGACTGGCAGCTGTCTCAGCCTCTCAGCAAGTCGCCAACTGACTGTCCCATCTCTCTGCTCATTGCAAAGGGGAGAACTGAGTTGTCAGCTTTGTTTGATCCCTCAGCTCTGAGTTCAGAGGCAGCAGAGGACAGGGGATCAATCCGATGCTGCATCCACCTAGGTTAGTATCATTTTTACTTTTTTTTTGGAAACCGGAACTACTCTTTTAAATTGACTTTTGTCAAGTCAGGCAGACTGACAGGGCCAAACCATGGGTTGAATTTCACCCAATTCAGAGAATATTTCGAACTGCGTATGGATATCTTTAATGGGCCAGTTATCAAATAAGAAACTGCTTAATCTAAAATGCCTAACAAAAGGCTGTAGCTTTTGGGAACCTCGGTCACAGAAGAGTCTGCTTTATGGACCTATGCCATGGTACATGGTAAGATGAATCCATGTGTTCACATTAACAAAACGTGGGAAGTGCTGACCAATACTTTTGGTAAAACTAAGCCTCGGCAGGTTGCACAAAGAATACATATGTTCAACCAACTGCGATCAAAAGCGAATAGGACAACATTTTCCAACCACATTTCTTATGGTTTAATTCCACAATCCAAAACAGTTATATCGAAACTATTGTTACCTTACAACCACGTATATACCATAAATCCATTATAATGTAAAGAACCAGGTCAGTGGCAGCAGTGATTTAAGGTAACCTTTATTCTCAGGTAAGATCAACTCACCTGATGCTGCTCTCCCTTTCTCTCAGCGTCTTGTTTACCCTGCACACCTCTCTGTGTAGCTCTTCCTTCTGTGCTTTAGACCCCTGCAGGAAGTCAGTCTGAGCTTGTATAGTCGCCCTCAGCTCAGCCTTCTCCTCCTGGAGAACCTGTATGGAGAAAAAGCAGGAGGGTTTCTTAAACAATTATATTTAAATGTTTAGATAACTACAGTACAGAGTGGCCCATTAAGCTTTTTTTATTTCTGAAACAAGTGAGAAAAAGTATGGATATCACCTTCTGTTATTTAGCAGCAAGAGGAAGTCCCCCCCCAAATCACAGACACAAGTCACAATAATCGACTATTGCAACTCCCTCCTCATTAGCTTACCTTTGCATAGGCTATCCCCTATTCAGTCCATCATGAATGCTGCTGCCGGGCTCATCCACCTTACAAACTGCTCAGCGTCTGCTACCCCTCTCTGCCAATCCCTCCATTGGCTGCCACTCACTCAACAAATTTGATTCAAAATAATAACAATAACTTACAAAGCCATCCACAACTTGGCCCCCAGCTACATCACTAACCTAGTCTCAAAATACCAATCAAATTTTTCTCTTTGGTCTTCCCAAGACCTCCTGCTCTCTAGTTCCCTCCAGGACTTCTTCCGGGCCTCTCCCATCCCCATGGAATTCCCTATCCCACTCTGTCCGACTATCTACTACTCTATCCACTTTTAGGCGATCCCTGAAAACTTTTCTCTTCAGAGAAGCTTATCCTGCCTCCACCTAACAACTGTAATTGTATTTTATCCATCAGCTCATCCCCCACAGTTCTTACCTTTTGTATCGCTTGTCCCTCCCCTTTTGGTTTGTAAGCTCTAATGAGCAAGGACCTCTGTTTCCTCCTTTATTGAATTGCATTGCAACTGTACTGTCTGCCCTCATGTTGTAAAGTTCTGCAAAGTGTTAGCGCTATATAAATCCTGTATAATAATAATATAATAATAATAAAATATACATTTATCACACTGAGGTCAGTATAGAACCCTTCCAAGGATTTAATTGCTGTTTGTGTTCCAATTAGGGAGACCCCCCCCCTTCCCCTTTTAAATTTAATTTCCAGATGACAGTGTTAGATAAAAACAAGAAGACAAAAGAAATTAAGTCTCTTCATTGGTCACACAGCATTTAAAACCTGACAAAGATTCTAACTCTTTTCAATTCTCTCCCAAACTAAACACTGCAAAACTGTGGAAGAACATGGACAGCGCAGTGGCCCAGTGGTCAGCAGTTGCAGCACTAGGATCCTCGGCTAAAATCCCAACCAGGATGCTACCTGCTTTAAGCATGCATGTTCTCCTTATAGTTGATTAGGTTTGCTCTGGGAACTCTGGTTGCCTCCCACAATCCAAAGAAATGCTGGTAGGGTAATTGACTCCTGTCTAAATTAGCCCTAGTATGTGTATGTATGCATGTCATAAGGACTTTGTATTGTGAGCTCCTCTAGGGCAGGCAATGATGCAAATGTACAATATGTAATACGCTGCGTACATTTTTGACCTGCAATAGATAATAGGATATAAGCCACAAAAATATAAAATGGACACAGTCCCCAGAAATCTGTGGGAGAAACATCCTGAGTACAGTACAATACTACCATAGCAAAGAACAGCCACAGGGGCCTCACCTTTATGGTGTGCTGAGCCTGCTCAAGCTCACGCTCTGTTCTCTCCTGCCCAGAAGTTAAGGACTCAAGCTGCAGATTCAGACTCTCTACTTCCCCTTCTTTGGCACAGAGAGTATCATTAGCACGTTCCAGTTGACCACTGAGAAGCTGCATTTCTGATCGGCCAGCCAAGCTTGTTTGCTCCAGCATCTGCTTTCGGCTTTGGGATTGCTGCTGCAAAATCAGAAAAGGTAAAAATTAGTATAAAAAAAGAAAAAAAACTGAAATCTGGCAGGGCAAATCACAGGCACATTTTGCTATAAAAGGTGTGGGTGTGGCGCTGCTTATTTTTGTATTTTTGGTGTGTGTCCCTTTAAGTGCACCTGCGATAAGTATGCTGGGTAAAGTGGTTAGGTGTGCAAATAAGGAAAATAAAATACCATGACAAAATGAATAGGTAAACAGCTTATTAGTGAATATATGGTTGCAATATCTTACTTGTGAATAAATTCATAAAACAATGGAATCATCAAACTTGCACCCTATGTGCTGTGCTTACAATAGCATCCGTGGAAAAGTGACATGTGCTATGAAACAATATAAAAGTCCAAAAAGTGACTTGTGCTAAATAAGCAAAAAATAATAAGTCCATAATGCAGTATTAGTTAAATTCATAAATCATGTGGTGTGCTGGTGATTTTCAAACGTGCTCCCCCTTCTCCACCTCACTCACCAGAATCTCTCCCCTTTAAGGGGTAAGCCAACATTCACAGCACTTCGCAAAGTGTACAGTCTCTTTGATTTCAGTAAATATGTGTGTGTATGTTGGGGTGGGGTGGGAATTTCCCAAATGGGGGGAAAAGACTACAATAAAAACAGAGGTTCTAGCCCTTGCACGTTCAATACAAAGTTTTAGCTGAAGTGCTTTAAGATAAAATACATGGATGCTAAACGAATTCAGCTTAGAGAAAAATTATAATGATTACAGATGAAATAATAAAGGCAATGCTAGCAATAACAATACTATACAAATAGCTCTAATCCACAGCAATCAGAATTCATCTCTAGCCTAGCTACAGAAAACTGAAGCCTGATTGGCTTTCATATATTCTGCACATCATAACAATGGTGTACTAACTTATGAGAGAAAAAAAACACCTATCAGAAGGAAAGCTGTACACTTAAATATAGAAGTCAAAAAACAACTGTGTCCCTGTGTGTACCTGGTATATTTCAGCCTGTTCTGCAAGTGTCCTGCGCTGAGCCTCCAATCCTGTCAACTGTTGCTGATACAAGAGGCGCTGCTTCTCCCAGTCCAGAGACCTCTGGCGAAATTCCTATAGAAAAGCCATAATGCAAACAACAATTAGAGATATAGAAAGAGAAAGCACAAACTTACTAAACTGTCACAATTCTGCAAAAAATCATTTAATCACATGAAAAGTACTGTGCAAATGTTTTAGGCAGGTGTGAAAAAATGCTGTAAATTAAGAATGCTTTCAGAAATATAAGTGTTAATAGCTGATTTTATCAATTAGCAAAATGGAAAGTAAATGAACAGAAGAGGAATACAAATCAAATCAATATTTGGTGTGACCACCCGTTGCCTTCAAACCAGCATCAATTCTTCTAGGTACACTTGCACACAGGTTTTGAAGGAACTTGGTAGGTAGGTTGTTCCAAACATCTTGGAGAAGTAACCACAGATCTTCTGTGGATGTAGGCTGCCTTAAATCTTTCTGTTTCTTCAGGTAATCCCAGACAGACTTGACGATGTTGAAATCAGGGCTCTGTGGGGGCCAAACCCTCATTTCCAGGACTCCTTGTTCTTTATACTGAAGACAGTTCTTATTGACAATGGCTGTATGTTTAGGGTCGTTGACGTGCTGCAGAACAAATTTGGGGCTAGTTGCACACCTCCCTGATGGTATGGCATGATGGAAAAGTATGAATTTCTCAGCATTGAGGATACCATTGATCCTGACCAAATCTCCAACTCCATTTGCAGAAATGCAGCCCCAAACTTGCAAGGAACCCCCACCATGCTTCACTATTGGCTGCAGACACTCATTATTGTACCGCTCTCCAGTGAACAAATTGCCTCTTGCTACAGCCAAATATTTCACATTTTGGCTCATCGGTCCAGAGCACCTGCTGCCATTTTTCTGCACCCCAGTTCCTATGTTTTCCTGTATAGTTGAGTCGTTTAGCTTTGTTTCCACATCAGAGGTATGACTTTTTGGCCGCAATTCTTCCATGAAGACCACTTCTGGCCAGATTTCTCTGGACAGTAGATGGGTGTCCCACTGGTTTCTGCCAGTTCTGTGCTGATGGCACTGCTGCACATTTTTCAATGTCGAAGGGAAGTAAGCATGATGTGTCTTTCATGTGCTGCATGAAGTTTCCTTGGCCAACCACTGCATCAACGGTCCTCAATATTGTCCAATTAATAGTGTCCTCAATGTTCAGAATTACAGGCAGATACTTATCCATCATGCTATTCCATCAGGGAGGAGCGTGGCTGGCCCCAAATTTATTCTGCAGCAGGCCAATGATCCCAAACACACAGCCAATGTCAATAAAAATGCTCTTCAGAATAAGAAAAACAAGGAGTCCTGGAAATGATGGGTTGGCCCCCGCAGAGCCCTGATCTGAACATCGAGTCTGTATGGATATACATGAAGAGACAGAAGGATTTGAGGCAGCCTACATTCACAGACGATCTGTGGTTAGTTCTCCAAGATGTTAAGCACAACCTACCTGCAAAGTAGGTAAAAAAATATACCCAACTGAATGCAGACTTCCAGAGGATAGCAATAAGAGAAAAAAAGACCTTCTTAAACAATCAATGCAAAAAATTAGAAGAAAACAACAGAATGGGAAAGACTAGAGAGCTGGAAATATCAAGGGAAAGTTTTGTGCAAAGATGGGGACGATAATAGACAAAAATGGCAGAGACTTGACAGAAGCAGAAGAGATAAAGAAGAGATGGCAAGAACTATATAAGAAAGATCTGAATGGCCAATATAACCACGATGATGCAGTCACTGACCTTGAACCAGATATCCTAGAGAGTGAAGTCAAGTGGGCCTTAGGCCCCTTTCACACAATCGGACCGTTCAGGTCCGCCTGTCAGTTTTGACGGCGGACCTGAATGGGCGCTCCATGTTAGTATATGGAGCGTCGGATGTCAGCGGAGACATGTCCGCTGACATCCGACCCGGTCCGCTAAAAGCAGACGGATGGCTCTACGTCCAGGTCCATCGCTGGCGGATCGGGTCGCAACGCAGGATAGTCCGATTGGTGGATAAGCAGCGCCAAACAGGTTCCAAAGAAATTCAAGCTCACCTGCAGGCTCAGGGAGCACCAGTGTCAGCGCGAACTATCCATCAACATTTAAATGAAATTAAATGCTATGGCAGGAGACCCTGGAGGACCCACTAATGACACACAGAGACATAAAAAAGCAAGACTACAGTTTGCCAAAATGTACTTGAGATGAGACCAAGATAGAGCTTTTTGGTAAAGCATATCATTCTACTGTTTACCGAAAACGGAATGAGGCCTACAAAGAAAAGAACACGGTACATACAGTGAAATATGGTGGAGGTTCAATGATGATATATATATATACACACACACACACACACACACACACACACACACATATTAGAAATTTTGGACAATTTTCAGCGTTCAGCGCTTTCGCACTTTGAACAATTGCGCGGTCATGCTACACTGTAACCAAACTAAATGTGCAGATGTGCAGCACGGATGATGAGGTTCTGACAGGTGTTACTGTAGGGCACTGATTGGCACTGTGATGGGTACTGATTGGCAATGTGGTGGGCCCCTACAACTGAGGCTTCTTACCACGATCAGAGATGCGGCATGTCAGACTGACATGCCGCACTTGCCGCGCTGTGCGCCGGCATGTTATCCTGCTGGACATCATATGACGCCCAGTCTGGATAACAGAACCGGCCGGCAATCTTCTATAGGCTGGGCGGGAAGTAGTTAAGGATAGCAATCAAGCCATTTATTATCACATTTTTTGAATCCTTTTTAAAATCAAAATTATAAGAGAAATCACCCAAATGACCCTGATAAAAAGTTTATATACCTTGGAATGTTTGGCCTTGGTACAGACACAGAAAATGGCACACACAGGTTAAAATGGCAATTAAAGGTTCATTTCCAACATTTGTGGCTTTTTAAATCACAATTAGTGTCCGTGTATAAATAGTCAATGAGTTTGTTAGCTCTCACATGGATACACTAAGCAGGTTAGACACTGAGCCATGAGGAGGTAGACAAGAACAGTCAAAAGACCTGTGTAACAAGGTAATGAACAAGGTAATGAAACTTTACAAAGATGGAAAAGGATATAAAAAGATATCCAAAGCCTTGAATATGCCAATCAGTGGAAAATTTGGGGATCTCAATACCAAGCCAAGGTCAGGTAGACCAAGAAAAACCCACAGGTAACCGCAGGAGAAACACAGGCTGCTCTCCAAAATTTGAACCTGTGTGTGCCACCTTCTGTGTCTGTACCATGGCCAAACATTCCAGGGTAAATAAAACATCCATGCACGCCGAACAATGTACAGTAATCGGCATGCTGCTCTTGACTTTGTGCATGTCTACAGAGCAATATACAATAATCTGCAGAAACGACTTATACAAAAATTATAAAACAAATTACCTTCATAAACAATGCAACTCCACATGCAGTGATACATGCATCAGTGGTAATACCTAGTCATATGTATAAGAAGTATACTCTCAGCTGCCAGTTTATTTAAAGCAGGCTGTGCAGTAGCGTGCAAGCTCTGCTAATTATGTTCAGGCTCTTAACCCCTATAAAAAAATAGAAAATAAATCACTTACTGATAGTATGTCCAAATTTACCTGTAAAGAAAAAGTTAGATTATGTACCTTATACCTATCTTCTACCTATGGTGCCTAGGTGAGGGCAATGCCATCTTCCTTCTGTTGAGATCCTGGGGAATACATCGGGCAACCCAAGTCTTAGGAGCAGACGTTCTTGCACTGGACTGGGATGTCCTTTTTTCTTTACATTTTGGACCTAGTATCAGCAGGCGATATTTACAGGGTGAAGGGGCCTAGACATTTTAAGTGGAACTTGCAATATATTGTAATGGTCCACGTTAAGCTAGGCTCTTAAGGCTCCAAACATACAACTGATCAGCTGCCAGTTTAGGACTGTTTTTAATGCCACACTCTGTACTAGGACCAAACACCACTGATGTCACACATACCGACACTGAATAAAGTTTAGATGACGAACACGCTGAAGAGTGATGCATCCACACTGCGACTCCGATGAATGCAACCTAGAGAGTTTTCTATTTTTTTTTCTTTGTAATTTTCTCACCTCCAGCCTTCTTGTCAGACGGCCAACCTCTGACTTCTCTTCTTCCGCTTTGCCTTTCACCTCCAGCCTGTGGTGTCGTCTCTGAACCTTTTCATAAGATCTTTTCAATTTATTGAGCTATTGACAAAAGACAGTAAATAAAGGGTTTCATATCTAAAACAAGGAAATCAAATAAACTTCAGATATATTAATTGAACAATATATATTAAAAACAAAAGCAGGGAAAGTAAATCAAAGCATATAAGGAAAAACTGCACAAACAGAGGTGACCATCTATGAAAACCACCGGTCAAATGACCAGAAGAATATAAAACCCAGGATAATGTTATAACATGCAGCTCTTAACTGCTGTAAAAAGTTGCACTTGGTTTGGCCCCTTCCACCTGCACAGCTATCAGTCTGGTTAGCCACTTCAGCCCCGGAAGGTTTTACCCCCTTCCTGACCAGAGCACTTTTTACAATTCGGCACTGCGTCGCTTTAACTGCTAATTGCGCGGTCATGCAATGCTGTACCCAAACAAAATTTGCGTCCTTTTCTTCCCACAAATAGAGCTTTCTTTTGATGGTATTTGATCACCTCTGCCGTTTTTATTTTTTGCGCTATACACGGAAAAAGACCGAAAATTTTGAAAAAAAATGATATTTTCTACTTTTTGTTCTAAAAAAAATCCAATAAACTCAATTTTAGTCATACATTTAGGCCAAAATGTATTCGGCCACATGTCTTTGGTAAAAAAAATGTCAATAAGTGTATATTTATTGGTTTGCGCAAAAGTTATAGCGTCTACAAACTAGGGTACATTTTCTGGAATTTACACAGCCTTTAATTTATGACTGCCTATGTCATTTCTTGAGGTGCTAAAATGGCAGGGCAGTACAAAACCCCCACAAATGACCCCATTTTGGAAAGTAGACACCCCAAGGAATTTGCTGAGAGGCATGTTGAGCCCATTGAATATTCATTTTTTTTGTCCCAAGTGATTGAATAATGACAAAAAAAAAAAAAATTACAAAAAGTTGTCACTAAATGATATATTGCTCACACAGGCCGTGGGCATATGTGGAATTGCACCCCAAAATACATTTAGCTGCTTCTCCTGAGTACGGGGATACCACATGTGTGGGACTTTTTGGGAGCCTAGCCGCGTACGGGGCCCCGAAAACCAAGCACCGCCTTCAGGATTTCTAAGGGCGTACATTTTTGATTTTACTCCTCACTACCTATCACAGTTTTGAAGGCCATAAAATGCCCAGATGACATAAAACCCCCCCAAATGACCCCATTTTGGAAAGTAGACACCCCAAGCTATTTGCTTTGAGGCATGTTGAGTCCATGGAATGTTTTATATTTTGACACAAGTTGCGGGAAAGTGACAAATTTTTTTTTTTTTTTTTTTCAACAAAGTTGTCACTAAATGATATATTGCTCACACAGGCCATGGGCATATGTGGAATTGCACCCCGAAATACATTTAGCTGCTTCTTCTGAGTATGGGGATACCACATGTGTGGGACTTTTTGGGAGCCTAGCCGCGTACGGGACCCCGAAAACCAATCCCTGCCTTCAGGATTTCTAAGGGCGTACATTTTTGATTTTACTCCTCGCTGCCTATCACAGTTTCGGAGGCCATGGAATGCCCAGGTGGCACAACCCCCCCCCCAAATGACCCCATTTTGGAAAGTAGACACCCCAAGCTATTTGCTGAGAGGCATGGTGAGTATTTTGCAGCTCTCATTTGTTTTTGAAAATAAAGAAAGACGAGAAAAAAAATTTTTTTTTCTTTTTTCAATTTTCAAAACTTTGTGACAAAAAGTGAGGTCTGCAAAATACTCACTATACCTCTCATCAAATAGCTTGGGGTGTCTACTTTCCAAAATGGGGTCATTTGGAGGGGTTTTGTGCCACCTGGGCATTTCATGGCCTCCGAAACTGTGATAGGCAGGGAAGAGTGAAATCAAAAATTTACGGCCTTAGAAAGCCTGAAGGCGGTGCTTGGTTTTCGGGGTCCCGTACGCGGCTAGGCTCCCAAAAAGTCTTACACATGTGGTATCCCCGTACTCAGGAGAAGCAACAGAATGTATTTTGGGGTGTAATTTCACATATTCCCATGGCATGTTTGAGCAATATATCATTTAGTGACAACTTTGCGCAAAAAAAAATACAAAAAATAAAAAATTGTCTCTTTCCCGCAACTTGTGTCACAATATAAATTATTCCATGGACTCAACATGACCCTCAGCAAATAGCTTGGGGTGTCTACTTTCCAAAATGGGGTCATTTGGGGGGGTTTTGAACTGTCCTGGCATTTTATGCACAACATCTAGAAGCTTATGTCACACATCACCCACTCTTCTAACCACTTGAAGACAAAGCCCTTTCTGACACTTATTGTTTACATAAAAAAATAATTTTTTTTCGCAAGGAAATTACTTTGAACCCCCAAACATTATATTTTTTTTAAAGCAAATGCCCTATAGATTAAAATGGTGGGTGTTTCATTTTTTTTTTTCACACAGTATTTGCGCAGCGATTTTTCAAACGCATTTTTTGGGGAAAAAACACACTTTTTTACATTTTAATGCACTAAAACACACTATATTGCCCAAATGTTTGATGAAATAAAAAAGATGATCTTAGGCCGAGTACATGGATACCAAACATGACATGCTTTAAAATTGCGCACAAACGTGCAGTGGCGACAAACTAAATACATTTTTAAAAGCCTTTACAGGTTACCACTTTAGATTTACAGAGGAGGTCTACTGCTAAAATTACTGCCCTCGATCTGACCTTCGCGGTGATACCTCACATGCATGGTGCAATTGCTGTTTACATTTGACGCCAGACCAACGCTTGCGTTCGCCTTAGCGCGAGAGCAGGGGGGACAGGGGTGCTTTTTTTTTTTTTATTTTTCTTTATTATTATTATTTTTTTATCTTATTTTTAAACTGTTCCTTTCATTTTTTTTTTAAAATCATTTTTACTGTTATCTCAGGGAATGTAAATATCCCCTAAGATAGCAATAGGTAGTGACAGGTACTCTTTTTTGCAAAAATTGGGGTCTATTAGACCCTAGATTTCTCCTCTGCTCTCAAAGCATCTGACCACACCAAGATCCGTGTGATAAAATGCTTTCCCAATTTCCCAATGGCGCTGTTTACATCCGGTGAAATCTAAGTCATAAAATGCTCGTAGCTTCCGGTTTCTTAGGCCATAGAGATGTTTGGAGCCACTCTGGTCTCTGATCAGCTCTATGGTCAGCTGGCTGAATCACCGGCTGCATTTTCAGGTTCCCTGTTGAGACAGGAGAGCCAGAGAAAAACACGGAAGACGTGGGGGGGGGGGGGGGCAATTCCCTCCCACTGCTTGTAAAAGCAGTCTAGAGGCTAATTAGCCACTATGATTGCTTTTACATGAAAGCCGACCGCTGGCTGAAAAGAATGATACCAAGATGATACCTAAACCTGCAGGCATCATTCTGGTATAACCACTCAAAGTCGTGAATGGCGTACCTGAAGACAAAAAAATGGTTAACAATAAAGCACAGTAAACGGTAAGGTATAAAAAATTGCATACCTGAAAAGCAAACATGATAAAACATAATAACAATAAAACATTGCAGAATAGAACGGATCTTGTGGACAGATTACTGGGAGGGGCTGGGGAAGACCCGGCTGTCATGGTGCACGTTGGCACCAATGACAAAGTCAGAGGCAGATGGAGTGTCCTAAAGAACGATTTTAGGAGCTAAATTGAGGAAAAGGACCTCCAAGGTAGTATTCTCAGGAATACTACCGGTACATCGAGCCACACCAGAAAGGAAGAGGGAGATTAGGGAAGTAAACAAGTGGCTGAAGAGCTGGTGTAGTAAGGAGGGGTTTGGGTTCCTGGAGGACTGGGCCGACTTCTCAGTTGGTAACCGGTACTATAGAAGGGACGGACTGCACCTAAATGAGGAGGGTGCAGATCTGCTGGGAAGGAAGATGGCCAAAAAGTTAGAGGGGTTTTTAAACTAGGCTATGGGGGGGAGGGTCCAGAGGCAGAGATAGCCAGCGCGGAAGATATTCCAGAGGGTAGTATTGGGGGCATTAGTGGTAGGTTAACCAAAGCACAAAAACACAAGGTGAGTATAGTAGCAAGTCCTAGTTGCAATCTCGAAACACCCAATACGAAGACAATATGCGACCGGTCTAAACTATGTGGCATGTTCACCAATGCCAGGAGCATGTCGGACAAGATGGGTGAACTAGAGATACTGTTGTACGAGCAGGATTTGGATTTTGTGGGAATTTCAGAGACCTGGTTCAACAGCTCTCATGATTGGCTGGCAAACATTCAAGGGTATACCCTATACCGCAAGGATAGAGAGGGTAAAAAAGGGGGAGGGGTATGCCTATATATCAAGAATAATGTACAAGTGAATGTGAGAGATGACATCACTGAGGGAGCTAGAGAGGAAGTGGAATCCTTATGGGTAGAGCTCCAAAGGGATAAAGCTAAGGGGAAAATAATACTGGGAGTATGCTATAGGCCCCCAAACCTGAGGGAGGAAGTGGAGACGGATCTCCTATCACAAATTGGAGTAGCAGCAAGGATGGGAAGTGTTATCATAATGGGGGATTTTAATTATCCAGACATAGATTGGGCGGAGGGAACCGCGCATTCATTTAAGGCTCGCCAGTTCCTTAATGTCTTGCAGGACAATTTTATGGGTCAGATGGTAGACGCACCAACTAGAAATAAAACATTACTGGATCTACTGATTACCAACAATACAGACCTGATCACAGATGTGGAAATGCGGGGCAATTTAGGTAACAGTGATCACAGGTCAATTAGTTTCAGTATAAATCACACAAATAGGAAACATAAAGGGAATACAAAGACACTGAATTTCAAAAAAACCAACTTCCCTAAACTACAAACCTTGCTAAAAGGCATAAACTGGGATAAAATATTAGAAACAAAGAATACGGAGGAGAGATGGGTTTGCTTTAAGAGCATATTAAATAAGGGCATTAGCCAATGTATCCCATTGGGTAATAAATTTAAAAGAGCGAACAAAAGTCCTGGATGGCTTAACTCCAATGTAAAAATGCATATAAAAGCAAAGGAGAAGGCCTTCAAAAATTACAAGGTTGAGGGATCATCCCCAGCATTCAGACTTTATAAAGAATGCAACAGGATATGTAAAGGTTCAATTAGGACAGCTAAGATAGAACATGAAAGACACATAGCGGAGGAGAGCAAAAAAAATCCCAAGAAATTCTTTAAGTATGTAAACAGTAAAAAAGGGAGGACAGACCATATTGGCCCCATAAAGAATGAGGAAGGACATCTGGTTACAAAGGATAGGGAGATGGCGAAGGTATTGAATTTATTCTTCTCCTCAGTCTTCACGAGTGAATCGGGGGGCTTCAGTAACCAAAACTGCAGTGTTTATCCTCATGACACAACACAGGAAGCACCTCCATGGTTAACAGAGGACAGAATTAAAATTAGACTTGAGAAACTTAACATTAATAAATCACCGGGACCAGATGGCTTGCATCCGAGGGTACTTAGGGAACTCAGTCAAGTGATTGCCAGACCGTTGTTCCTAATTTTTACAGATAGTCTACTGACTGGAATGGTACCAGCTGATTGGAGAAAAGCCAATGTAGCACCTATATTTAAAAAGGGCCCAAAATACATCCCTGGGAATTACAGACCAGTTAGCCTAACATCGATAGTATGTAAACTCTTGGAGGGGATGATAAGGGACTATATACAGGATTTTAGTAATACGAACGATATCATTAGCAGTAATCAGCATGGATTCATGAAGAATCGTTCTTGCCAAACCAATCTATTAACCTTCTATGAGGAGGTGAGTTGCCATCTAGATAAAGGAAGGCCTGTAGACGTGGTGTATCTGGATTTTGCAAAAGCATTTGACACAGTTCCCCATAAACGTTTACTGTACAAAATAGGGTGCGTTGGCATGGACCATAGGGTGAGTACATGGATTGAAAACTGGCTACAAGGGCGAGTTCAGAGGGTGGTGATAAATGGGGAGTACTCAGAATGGTCAGGGGTGGGTAGTGGGGTTCCCCAAGGTTCTGTGCTGGGACCAATCCTATTTAATTTGTTCATAAACGATCTGGAGGATGGGATAAACAGTTCAATCTCTGTATTTGCAGACGATACTAAGCTAAGCAGGGCAATAACTTCTCCGCAGGACGTGTAAACCTTGCAAAAAGACCTGAACAAATTAATGGGGTGGGCGACTACATGGCAAATGAGGTTCAATGTAGAAAAATGTAAAATAATGCATTTGGGTGGCAAAAATATGAATGCAATCTATACACTGGGGGGAGAACCTCTGGGGGAATCTAGGATGGAAAAGGACCTGGGGGTCCTAGTAGACGATAGGCTCAGCAATGGCAGGCAATGCCAAGCTGCTGCTAACAAAGTAAACAGAATATTGGCATGCATTAAAAGGGGGATCAACTCCAGAGATAAAACGATAATTCTCCCGCTCTACAAGACTCTGGTCCGGCCGCACCTAGAGTATGCGGTCCAGTTCTGGGCACCAGTCCTCAGGAAGGATGTACTGGAAATGGAGCGAGTACAAAGAAGGGCAACAAAGCTAATAAAGGGTCTGGAGGATATTAGTTATGAGGAAAGGTTGCGAGCACTGAACTTATTCTCTCTGGAGAAGAGACGCTTGAGAGGGGATATGATTTCAATTTACAAATACCGGACTGGTGACCCCTCAATAGGGATAAAACTTTTTTGCAGAAGAGAGTTTACCAGGACTCGTGGCCACTCATTAAAATTAGAAGAAAAGAGGTTTAATCTTAACCACTTCAATACCAGGCACTTAGGCACCTTCCCGCCCAGCCCAATTTTCACCTTTCTGCGCTGTTGCAATTTGAATGACAATTGCGCGGTCATGCTACACTGTACCCAAACAATTTTTTTATCATTTTGTTCCCACAAATAGAGCTTTCTTTTGGTGGTATTTGATCACCTCTGCGGTTTTTATTTTTTGCGCAACAAATAAAAAAAGACCGAAAATTTCGAAAAAAAACAAGTTTTTCTTTGTTTCTGTTAAATTTTTTTGTAAATAAGTACGCTTTCTCCTTCAATAATGGGCACTGATATAGCTGCACTGATGGGCACTGATACGGCGGCACTGATGGGCACCGATCAGGTGGCACCAATGAGGTGGCACTGATGAGGTGGCACTAACGGGCACTGACGATGGGCACTGATAGGCGGCACTGATGGGCACTGATAGGTGGCACTGATGGGCACTGATAGGTGGCACTGGTATGCGGCACTGATGGGCACACATAGGCGGCACTGATGGGCACTTGTAGGTGGCATTGATTGGCATATATGGGTGGCACTGATGGGTACTTGTGTGGCACTGATGGGCACTGATAGGTGGGCACTGATGGGCACAGATGGGCACAGATGGGCACTGACACGTGGCACCGATGGGCAATGACTGGTGGCACAGATGGGCAATGACAGGTGGCACTGATATAGCATTGCTGGGCATTGCTGTGCATTGCTGGGCATATAATTGGCATACTAGTGCCAATCAGTGCCCATTTGTGGGCACCGATTGGCACAGATTGGGCACATGTGGATGGCCATGGGGTACATACCTGGCCATCCACGTTGCCCCTTCCCTGGTGGTCCTAGTGGCATCCCTGGTAGTCCAGTGGGGTGATCTGCGGGGGGGCTGCGCTGATAAACAATCAGCGCAGACCCCCCCTGCCAGGAGAGCCGCCGATCGGCTCTCCTCTACTTGCGTCTGTCAGACGCGAGTGAGGAAGAGCCGATCAACGGCTCTTCCTATTGACAGCGTGATCAGCCGTGATTGGACACGGCTGATCACGTGGTAAAGAGCCTCTGCCGGAGGCTTTTTACCAAGATCAGTGTAGCGGTGTGTCAGACTGACACACCGCTCCACCGATCGCCGCGATGCGCGCCCCCGGGGGCGCGCTGCGGCATGTTATCCTGCTGGACGTCATATGACGCCCAGTCAGGATAACACAACCACTTCCCGGACGTCAATCCGCTATAGGGCGGGCGGGAAGTGGTTAAACTACGTAGAGGGTTCTTTACTGTAAGAGCGGCAAGGATGTGGAATTCCCTTCCACAGGCGGTGGTCTCAGTGGGGAGCATTGATAGCTTCAAAAAACTATTAGATAAGCACCTGAATGACCACAACATACAGGGATATACAATGCAATACTGACACATAATCACACACATAGGTTTTTTTTTTTTTTTTTACACTTTTTTTTTGTAACTAACTTTTATAACTGTAACCGGTTCCAGGTTCGGGTCTCTCAAAATGCGATGGCATCTTGGGAGACCCTGTGAAAGTGTGCCTAGTCTGTGCAATGCTGTACCCTACGCTAATACTCAACTAGTGTATGGTAGCGTTCAAAACATTCACCAATGCAAAGACCAGGATTGTCAGGACAGGAGGGACAATAATAGCGGGTGTCACGCCTATATCTGCGCTTGCTGCAGACACAACATCTTTTTTGGGGGGGTTCGTTGGGTAGGGGTACTCGGGAGGACATAAAGAAAATGCCTCTCATGCAGCCGACTGCATTTGGTTGGGGATGTGAATGGGGGAAGTACGGGTGCTGCAGAAGCGGTGGGTTCCCAATTAGGATTGGCGAATGCAGCAGGAAGGGCACTATGGGCACGACGGGCCTGTGTTTGTCTTTTTGGTGGCAGCGGGACACTACTTGTGCTTGCCACCTCACCAGCTTGAACTGCACTTATGGGACTCGCGACGTCACCAAGTGTTACTGCAGTGCTGGTTTGACTACGACCGGGGTGTACTAGGCCGCTGGTGCTTGCCAGTTCACCAAAACACTACCAAAAAAACTGTTAGCGATCGCAGGGATCAGGCCTGACTCTGCGAACGCTGCAGTTATGCGTTTAGTGTTTTGTAAGTGACAGTGATCGATCGATACTGCACTTGGGTGGGCTGGGCTGGGCCGGGCGGAGGGGCAAAACGCAGGTGCTAGCAGGTATCTGGGCTGATCCCGCTAACACTGCGTTTGTGGGAACCCTAAACTGCTGGGGACGCCAGTATAGATCTGATTGGATCAGATATTGATCCGATCAGATACTATACCACTAAGGGAGGCGTATGCTGCGTGCGTGGGTGTTAGCGGTACTGGCGCTAATCTGACGCTGCCTGGGGCTGGTGCTTGTCAGTTCACCAAAACGCTACCAAAAAAACTGTTAGCGATCGCAGGGATCAGGCCTGACTCTGCAAACGCTGCAGTTATGCGTTTAGTGTTTTGTAAGTGACAGTGATCGATCGATACTGCACTTGGGTGGGCTGGGCTGGGCCGGGCGGACGGGAAAAATGCAGGTGCTAGCAGGTATCTGGGCTGATCCCACTAACACTGCGTGTTTGGGAACCCTAAACTGCTGGTGACGCTAGTATAGATCTGATCGGATCAGATATTGATCAAAAAAACTGTTAGCGATCGCAGGGATCAGGCCTGACTATGCGAACGCTGCAGTTATGCGTTTAGTGTTTTGTAAGTGACAGTGATCGATCAATACTGCACTTGGGTGGGCTGGGCCGGGCGGAGGGGCAAAACGCAGGTGCTAGCGGGTATCTGGGCTGATCCCGCTAACACTGCGTTTTCGGGAACCCTAAACTGCTGGGGACGCTAGTATAGATCTGATCAGATCAGATATTGATCCGTACAGATACTATACCACTAAGGGAGGCGTATGCTGCGTGCGTGGGTGTTCGCGGTACTGGCGCTAATCTGACGCTGCCTGGGGCGACGCATATCACCGCCGGGCGATCAGGGGGCTAAACCTTTATTCGGTAATAAACGGCGGGTGCCCTGACACTATAAAAAATAAACGAACTAACCAGCGTCACCCGTAACAGTTATACGGTAATCAGTGGTGAAAGGGTTAACTAGGGGGCAATCAAGGGGTTAAAACATTTATTAGGTAGTATATGGGGGTCCCTGACGCTATAAAACGCTGATGGCGAACCTAAATATTTACGTCCCTAACTAGCGTCACCAGCGACACTAATACAGCGATCAGAAAAATGATCGCTTAGTGACACTGGTGACAGGGGGTGATCAAGGGGTTAAAACTTTATTAGGGGGGGTTAGGGGGGTACCCTAGACCTAAAGGGGGGTAATACTCACTGCCCTAACACTGTAACTGTCACAAACTGACACTATGCAGTAATCAGGAAAAAAAAAAAATACTGCTAATGTCAGTTTGTGACAGGGGGGGGGGCGATCGGGGGGGCGATCGGGGGGGGATTGGGGGGTGTAAAGTATGCCTGGCATGTTCTACTGTGTGTGTGTGTGTTGTGTGCACTCACTTGTCTTCTCTCCTCGGCGCTGGAACGGAAACTGCCAGACCGAGGAGAGATGACATCTCATCCTCTGCCTGTGTGAAACTACACACAGGCAGAGGAGGATTCCCATTGGCTGGGAGCGATCGCGAGGGGGGGGGCCACGATCGGATGGTCTCCCCCTCGCCTCCCGACGCTCCCAGTCAAATGCCGACCGCCGCTGGCACCGGGGGGGGTCCGATCGGACCCCCCGCCCGCGGGAGGCAGATCACGTACGGGTACGTGATTCTGCCTGCCCGTGCCATTCTGCCGCAGTATATCTGCGTTAGGCGGTCGGCAAGTGGTTAAACTGACTATTAGATTTTTTATGGGGCTTTTTGTTCTTATGGTGCTGTCCGTTATCAGGGAAAATGACCATCATCTTGGAAATAAAGATTGCTACTATGGGGAGACATATACGTAAGTAAGCATTTAAAACACTTGATTTTGATGTGCTTCTACCTGCACTTTTTAAGTTGGTGACAGGGTCTCCTTTAGGTTGTAGTGAAGTCTACACTTTTGTTTTTTTTAATTGGCCCCATGCAGTTTTATGCCATAATGTGCTACTATGCACCACCTACTAGCACATTATGACAGACTTACCTTTAAAATGGAGCCCTATAGCGCTGCACGGTCACTGCCAGCACTCCCATTATCACCCAGTCTTCCTTCCAGGTTTGCGTTTTCTGGCCGTTTGAATGCCCAGGACGCACTGACATCACCGTGGCACAGCTCTCTGCATTTAGGGGACATCCAGCATGCCCTGAATGCGCATGCGTAGTGACTTAATCAGGCTACAGCAGATGTGAGTATCCTATTTAAAAGTTTACTACTGCTTTAAAGTACAACTAAACCCTACCTGAACAACATTTTTTCTAAAGCACTGTGTAACATAAGCAACTGAAAAGTCTTTTAAATTTAATAGACCCTTTTTTTCAATCTCAGTGATTTCTGATCTCCTCCTGCCTTATGCAGTCACTACCTGTTTACATGCACTTGCTTCAGCTTTATTACAGGAAACAGTATTGACTTAGGGAGCTGGGTGACAGAGCCAGTGACATAGGTATCTGAAACATAAAAAAATGTGATGGGTGTGAAGAGTCTGCAAATGGCTTTGCAGTGCAAAAATTCAAGAAAAAGACAAGGGACAGCAACAGGTATCTGTGGGATAAATCAGAGACAGAGAGGGTTGATTTGCGAAAACTGGAGCATGCAAAATCTGATGCAGCTCTGCATAGAAACTTCAGCTTCCAAGTTTTATTGTCAAGGTTTAATTAAACAAGCTGAAGTTAGAAGCTCATTGGCTACCATGCACAGCTGCACCAGATTCTAAGTGTGCCAGTTTTAGTAAATCTCCCCAGATACTTTTTAAAGTATGCCCATTTGTAATTTAAGAAGTCTGCAAAAATGAATTCCTATCATGTCAAAATGTACAAAATCATTTCAGTAAATGTAACTTTTATCACTAAAAAGTCCAAGAGCTCCAGTCAGTTAAAACGAGTGCCTAGGCATAGTCTCTCAGGTTCTGCCCAAAAGGAGCATCTTGGAAGAATTAGGTTATGTTCTGAAGAACAGAATAAAGCTGGTCATATAAAGTAAGTTTTCTCTTTTCAGCCTCGTGGGCTGAAAAAAAAAAAGAAGAAGAATCACTGACTTACCCCTATCTATGCTAAACCGCATGGATGGTGGAATCTCTGATGCCAGCTTTTACATTCAAAAGGCCGGCCCCTGCAGAGCAAAGAACGCATCTGATGCAGTCATTGTTTGGTCAACAACTTTCCACCAGACGCCTTCAATTTTGTAATTTAAAAGTTTGTTGAGCCAGGTCGTGCCACAGGAGCACCCACAGCTTAAATTGTGCCCCATTCAGCATGAATTGGATGAAATTGACACCATGTATGTCTAGCATAAGGGTTTAATTCATTTACAGGTTTAGTATGACTATGTCTTGATGGAAAAGGTAATGATGGTATAACAAACCTCTTCCTGAAACTGTGTCAGTTGAGATTCATACTCTGCTGTCTTCTTAAGATTGCTCTCCTCTTGCTCTGCCAGCTGTTTCCTTAGAGTCTTGATCTGTAGAATAAAAAAAAAAACAGGATACACTTTAATAAAAAAAAAGCCTTCGCATAAAAAATGAAACTACAGTTCTAGTTAAAATAATTGCTGGCAGGCTGTTTTTTTGTTGCAGCAGAGACTCTGTCTTCTGCATATAAAAAAAAAAAAATATGCATGGTAGCAATGTTTTTTTTCTAAATGCACGTTGAGTTGGGCATGTGCAGTTCAGTGTACAGTTCTGATATCTGCTGGAATTAATAAACTGCCTTGAGCATGTGCAGGAGTTACATTACACCAGGCTGGAAAATCAAGATGGCAGAAGAAGCCAGGGCAAAGAGCTCCCTTTGGCACATAGGTCTGCCATAATATTTGTATAGTGGCTTTGCGTAAATGTTTTAAATATTTATGTCTGGGAGGAAGAGAGATTTATCCACCACATACAGAAAGGCTTCCTCGCAGTAATGCCCTGTACAAACGATAGGATTTTCAGATGGAAAATGTGTGATAGGACCTTGTTGTCGGAAATTCCGACCGTGTGTGGGCTCCATTGCACATTTTCCATTGGAATTTCCGACACACAAAGTTTGAGAGATTGCTGTAAAATTTTCCGACAACAAAATCTGTTGTCGGAAATTCCGATCGTGTGTACACAAATCCGACGCACAAAGTGCCACGCATGCTCAGAATAAATTAAGAAACGAAAGCTATTGGCTACTGCCCCGTTTATAGTCCCGACGTACGTGTTTTACGTCACCGCGTTCAGAATGATCAGATTTTCCGACAACTTTGTGCGACCGTGTGTATGCAAGACAAGTTTGAGCCAACATCCGTCAGAACAAATCCATGGATTTTGTTGTCGGAATGTCCGATCAATGTCCGACCGTGTGTACAGGGCATAAGAGCTATAAAAATGTGTGATGGACTCCCTCAAGAACTAGTTCTTGCTAGCTCAGCAGATTGCTTTTTTAAACAAAGGGCTGGATGCATTCCTAAATGCACAAAATATGACTGGATACTAACATTTAAAAAAGGTAACACCAGGGGTAGTTGATCCTGGAAATATCCGATTGCCTCCTAGGACCAGGAAGCCATTTTTTCCCCATTGGAACAAATTGGATCATACTTTATTGGGATTTTTTTCTTTCCTCTGGATCAACTGTGGGTATAGGCTAGTGTATGGTTTTCTATTATTGTTTTTTCCTATTGGTTGAACTAAATGGCCTTGTGTCTTTTTTCAACCTAACTATATATTTATATCTTTTTTTAGTTGGGTAAATAGCTCCCTGATAGAAACCGTGAAATCACTGAGTAACCATCATGGGTAACAAGCACCCTATGATGTCTGCTACCAAACTGTTATTCTTAAATGAGACAATGTGAAAGAAAAGGCCCAATTCTTTTCAAACCCTTTGCTAAAGTTTCTTCATTTTGGCAGGGTTTTCTTGGATCAGGACCTGTGACCCCCAGCTTTCACGCGTCTATTGGTGAAATCTGTTGGTATGATTTATTAGGATAAAGTTTTTTAAATGTATATCATTCTGGTATATTTGCAGAGTGCTAAAAAAAACGGGACCACAATGTTCTATAGCATTGTTGTCAATGTTAGTTAAACTCTTCTGTATCGCTAAAACATTGGACAGAAGCATATGGGGATTTTCATTCAATGGGAATTTCATTTGCATTTAAACAGAACCCATTCAGCTGTCAGAGATGGTAGGATTACCTCCTGGCTCAGTCTTTCTTCTCGAGCTCTGGAGGTATTTAACTCCTGCTCTCGGAGTTGTAAAAGCGTATTGAGTGTCTCAGTATGGGCTTCCCACTCAGCCTTCTTATGATCCAACATGATGTCAATCTGTCTCATCAGTTCTTGCAACTCTGCTTCACAGGAACTGTAAAGTGTTCTGACACAAGGGAAGAAAAACAATCATGTTTATGTAAAAAAAAAAAACACACCACAAGATTACAGCAACATTATCAGTAGAAACAACCAATACCAGTTTAACATGAGAAAAGACATGTCCAGGGAACAGTTATTCATTAGCATGAATTATCAAAAATTATCAAAAATGTTGAAAAACAAGAGTAAAGGTTTAGTGCAGGGATCCTCAAACTACAGCCTTCCAGCTGTTGCAGAACTACACATCCCATGAGGCATTGTAAAACTCTGACATTCACAGACATGACTGGGCATGATGGGAGTTGTAGTTCCTGAACAACTGGAGGGCCATAGTTTGAAGACCCCTGGTTTAGTGTCTACAGCAGGCATCGGCAACCTACAGTACAAGATGCCTTTTTACCTGGAGCCTAAAACAATGCTGCCATAGCCTGTAATTCACAGTTCACTAGGCTGTCAATTGCAAAGCCTTGTCTGCCCATGGCTCACCCACCTCCCCGACTTTACTGACAGCATAGCGCACTAGCAGGTTCAAGAGCAGGGTGTATGGAAGAAGCCCGTCCACCCCCCTACACCCTTCCTCCAATTGTTGGAACTGCTGTAGCAGTAAAACTTCTGCATTTCTGCGGGTGTGGCTTGTGGTTGATCTGAGGTGTGAGGGTGCAGAGCTTAGAGCTGATCTGGAGGTGTGAGGGTGCAGAGGTTAGGGCTGATTTGAGGTGTGACGGTCTAGAGCTTAGGGCTGATCTGAGGTGTGAAGGTGCACATCTTAGGGCTGATCTGAGGTGTGAGGGTGCAGATCTTAGGGCTGATCTGAGGTGTGAAGGTGCATATCTTAGGGCTGATCTGAGGTGTGAGGGTGCAGATCTTAGGGCTGATCTGAGGTGTGAGGGTGCAGATCTTAGGGCTGATCTGAGGATTGAAGGTGCAGAGTTTAGGGCTGATCTGAGGTGTGAGGGTGCAGAGCCTAGGGCTGATCTGAGGTGTGAAGGTGCAGAGCTTAGGGTTGATCTGAGGTGTGAAGGTGCAGATCTTAGGGCTGATCTGAGGTGTGAGGGTGCAGATCTTAGGGCTGATCTGAGGTGTGAGGGTGCAGATCTTAGGGCTGATCTGAGGATTGAAGGTGCAGAGTTTAGGGCTGATCTGAGGTGTGAAGGTGCAGAGTTTAGGGCTGATCTGAGGTGTGAGGGTGCGGAGCCTAGGGCTGATCTGAGGTGTGAAGGTGCAGAGCTTAGGGTTGATCTGAGGTGTGAAGGTGCAGAGCCTAGGGTTGATCTGAGGTGTGAAGGTGCAGAGCTTAGGGTTGATCTGAGGTGTGAGGGTGCAGAGCCTAGGGCTGATCTGAGGTGTAAGGGTGCAGAGCTTAGGGTTGATCTGAGGTGTGAGGGTGCAGAGCCTAGGGCTGATCTGAGGTGTAAGGGTGCAGAGCTTAGGGTTGATCTGAGGTGTGAAGGTACAGAGCTTAGGGCTGATCTGAGGTGTGAGGGTGCAGAGCTTAGGGCTGATCTGAGGTGTGAGGGTGCAGAGCTTAGGGCTGATCTGAGGTGTGAGGGTGCAGAGCTTAAGGCTGATCTGAGGTGTGAGGGTGCAGAGCTTAGGGCTGATCTGAGGTGTGAGGGTGCAGAGCTTAGGGCTGATCTGAGGTGTGAGGGTGCAGAGTTTAGGGCTGATCTGAGGAGTGAAGGTGCAGAACTTAGGGCTGATATGAGGTGTGAAGGTGCAGGAATTGGGGCTGATCCTAGGATTGAAGTTGCTGAAATTGGGACAACTTGAGATGTTAAGGTGCAGGAATTCAGTCTGATAGGAGGTCTGAATATGCATACATTATTATTAATATTATACAGCTACAATGCTCCATTGTTTACTGGCACTGCCCTTGTCTACAGTATAGATATTTAACCACCAACACTAAAAATGCTACAAATCAGGCTTGCTGGGCTGATGTGGAAAAAAAGGTAACACTTTCATGGCAGGGTTACAAAAGCACAAAGGTAAAATTCAGGCATTTTGGGAAAAAGTGCTGAGTAAACTTTGTTTGAAAGTGACAAAATGAGACAAAGACAGGATCTCAAAAAATACAGGGATTCTATGAAGGGAACAAGCCACTTTGCGTAACTTAAAACTGAACTATACTCACCCAAACTCCAGTGATTTCGTGTCCATGAGTACCCTCCCTAGGAACAGACATCTTTGGCAGGTCCTCTTCTAAGTTTTGATCTTTAACCATTTTGATTGGCCAAGCCATGCACAGAAAAAGCCGAAATTGTATGCCGAGCTGTGCATGAGCAGCTCAGTGTACATTGTGAACAAGCAGGTAAAAATACTTTAAAGCAGTAAAGATATGCTATGTCTCTTCTACATTAATAAACCTCCCTTTTTACAAAAAAAAAAGTAAGTAAATTACATTTTAAAGACAAAAAGGTTTTCCACTATGCAAATCAACTAAATACATTCCAGATGCATCAAGTTACAGTTTATTTTCCATAGAAAGCAACCACAGCCGGAGTGGAAAATCCTGTGCCTTCCAAGCCTGTTGCAGAATAAGGCCCCTTGTATGGAAGCAGGGGTCTCACTACAAAGGTCCCACATACCCCTCTGCAATAAACAAAGCTCATACACCATGCTGATTGGTGAGCTCTAGTTCTGACTCAGCAAGAAGTGTGTTGGACATTTGCAGAGAGGCCACTGCTTCCACACAGAGTAGGGGTCTTTTCCACTTCTCTGCATTTTTTTATACTCACCCTGTCTTTCCTTTTTTTTGCATTCCTTCCAACAAAGCTTCCATCATGGAGTGATAACGTTCCAGAACCAATACCCGCTCATAAACCTGGAAGAAGACAAGAACACTGTGATATAACTACGTAGGACACTTGGGATTTTGCTAAGCGTAACATGCCAAGGATGCTTGAGATGACACACGGACAAACTTTGTAATCTATGAAGTAATCAACTAAACACTGGACACACACATACACATTACAATCTGATTACAGATTTCCAGTTTCCTTTATACTGCTCATACATATGACATTATATCAGCCCTTAAAGTGACACTAAAGTCTTTTTTTTTAAAATAACAAACATGTTATACTTACCTGCTCTGTGCAGTGGTGCACAGAGCAGCCCAGATCCTCCTCTTCTCAGGTCCCTCGCCGGCTCTCCTGGCCCCTCCCTCCTGCTGAGTGCTCCTACAGCAAGCAGCTTGCTATGGGGGCACCCGAGCTGAGCCGCTGCTCTGTGCATCTCTGCAGACACAGAGTCACGACTCGGCCCCGCCCACTTTCACTCCTCATTGGCTCACTGACTTTGATACACAGCCATGGTGCCTCTGCTATGTCTCAGCCAATGAGGAGGAAGAGTCCCTGAACTCAACATCAATGGATGGAGAGGGAGCTCAGGTGAGTATTAGGGAGGCTGCGGCACACAGGTTTTTTTATCTTAATGCATAGAATGCATTAAGTTTAAAAAAAAAAACTTCTCACCACTTTAGTTTAATAATTTTCATATTCATTTCAGTAATTGTTATAATTTTCTGCAAGGCCCTGAGTTTAACGCTTTTATTGAAATGATCACCATAAAACGATCACAGCATTACATGTATATTTACCTGCAAACATATTGCACAATTTATATTCAATCAGGTTAAGATTGCAGTACCAGCAATGGCTGAAAAGCCCTCTCATCAACCCCTGGGATGCTGCAGTGACCCCTCGCTGTAGAAGCCCCCCCCCCCTCGGTCCCTCCCCGAAACACTCTGATGATCAGCGGTGGGAAGCAGAGGGTGAGTGGACGCTCCATTCTTCCTGCGGCAGCGGTGCAGGTGCTGTAATGTGGGAGGTGCTGTGCTGCCCCCGGGGTATCCTCAGGCTCCACTCCCAGTCTCAGGGTCAGATCTCTGCTGGCATGGTCTCCGGCTGCCAGGATAATATCCAGACAGAGGGGCGCTCTCTCTAACTCCCTCGGTGCCAAGGGGAGGAACTTTCCCGAGAAGTTGAATAGAAATCATCTCTCCACTTCTACTGCACAGTGTCTTTTGGGATCTATAGTGTAAGTTGTCTATTCGTCCAATTATATGGCTGTCATCTCAAGCTAAATCTCCCAGGATTGAGGATTCTCAGCACTCTGCATAGAAGTCTTTGGGCTTGCTTGGCTTTAGCTCTCCTCCTGCTGTTCGAATGAGAATGGTCAAGCATAACAGCAGTATCTCTATAGAGGGAGAGAAGAATAAAAGGGAAGGTCTCCTTCATATTGCTGTAGCCCAGCACCTGACCATAGAAACATAATTATGTACTGTAGCATGTTATCACCATAAGTAAGAATGGATTAGCAGTGTCTCTACCATAAATGCAGATCTACAGGAGAACATTTTTACAGCGCACCTTTTCCTGTAAGACCTCTTTTAGCTGCTTACTAACCTTTTTCTATGAATTGGCTGTTCATGTCCCCAGGTTAAGATCTGTGATGATCAATAGAGAGGGGTCATAGCATCAGAAACTAAATGAAAGCAATGGGTCTGCACCAATACTCCATGAATAAAGACAACCTAGGGGACAGATGATACCTGAATGTAGCATGCATGGCAGGGACATGTAAAGTATCTCTAGGTGAAACTTTTTCTTTTTCAGTTTTAGATTGAGCGGGAAAGGGTTAGACCCTATATCAAAGTTTTTATTTCTGTCTCCACTGGGGAGATTCACCACTTTATTTGTACTGCGACCATTGTCATCAGAAAAAAGAAAGGGAGGGGAATCAAAAATATTTTGATTTGCTCCAAAACAGGATTTGATTTAAATCACTAGTAAAAAGGCTTGATTTAAATCAACTCGAACTAAATCATAATTTTTAAGGAGCAACTGTCATCTCTGACCTGCCGCAGCTCCTCCTCTGACCCGCTGTTGACTCACCGACAGTCCCATTCACTTTAATAGGGACGGCTGGTGATGTGGCAGTGACATGACAAGCTGGGGGACGTGGCGGCAGCAGATGAGTGAACGCCCGCTAACAGGCGCTGCCATGATGATTCTGAAATGACAGGTGCTCTTTAAATGTAAGGACTTATTCTTACTGGTAGTTACAATCTTTATTATTTGCAAACAAAATGAAGGTTTCCTATTTAGGATAATAAGCTGTCAAGTTAGTAAAACAGCGATATTAGAACCGATTCAATCATACAGTTTGTAGTGTACATAAATTTGCAAAACAATGGGATAAAGGGATATTCCTGAACTTTGTTTCATCTCATGGTTACTGTGAAGTTGTGCCAATGCATCAATGTAATGCATGTTATCTCAGCTTGCAGAGCTTGGATTTATTGAATGAGTTTACCAAAAATGTAAATATTGCAGAATATACAGCCTCATGCTACATAACTAAGCTCCATTTCATGCAGAATAAACTAAATTATTAATGTATCTTAAATAGAAAACTATCTTTAGATTTTTACTCTAAAAGCATTAAAATAAATTTGATAAAAATTAAAAAAAAAATAGATTTACAGTGAAACCTTGGATTATGAGCATACTCCGTTCCAAGGGTATGCTCTTAATCCAAAGTACTCGCATATCAAAGCAAGTTTTCCCAATGAAGTCAATGGAAACGAAAATAATTTGTTCCGCGTTGACTTCAATAGGATGCAATACTGCATGCGGCCAGAGACGGGGGGGGGGGGCGCTGGAGAGGATCGAAAAGGCCCGAGGATACTTCGGCTGACCTCAGCAAACCTCGGAAACACTTCCTAACCGAGATTTGCAGAGGTCAGCCATGCTGTACTCGGGCCCTTCCGTGCATTTCCAAACGTGGCGTTCGGCTCTGCTCGGGTCCTGCGCCCCCCCACACCTCAGGCCAAAAGCTGCACTGCACACCGCTTTGGCCTGAATCGTGCTCATTTTGCGAGACATCACTTGCAAACCGAGTTACGATTTTTAAAAATACAGTGCTCGTATTGCGAAACGCTCGTTGACCACGTTACTCGCAATCCAAGGTTCCACTGTAAATTCAAAAAAAAAAAAAAATTGATTTAAATCCAAGAATATCTGATTTTTTTATTTTTATTTTTTTTAAATCACCGATTTATATCCACCCTGCTCCAAAACACATCTTCTATTGGAGACACCTGTCCCCAGAACAGCCGCCTAAGTGGAGAATTCCCCTCACTTTGGGAGGTTTTTTTCTGTCTCTAGGATAGGAAGTAATGGGAAAATCCTCCAATGCAGGAGAGATTGCAAAAAACAAAAAACCTGTCAGGGGTTTAAACCCACCCCTAATCTATCAATATCTGTTTTGACTATACATACTGTTTAATCTTCTTATTGATCAGTTTTAAAAACCATGGCCAAAGCAGGAGCTCTTTCTGGAAAGTTTAGTAATAGACTGAAAATAATATTCCTGGCTCAGGATGAGCTCCGGCGTGTTCGCACACCCCACGTGCAGAGCCCACCAGGAAGTCGGCACGGCGCAGCGCTAATCACAGGCAGTGAGAAGTTTCCTGATCTCTGCAGCCGCACATCGGGACAATGACAAACTGCTTGTGATTAGCCGACTTCCTGGCGGGCTCTGCACGTGCGGTTTGCGAACACGCCTGAGCTCATTTTTACTCCTGGCACGTGAATGCACTATGACACGGATCTACAGGAATGAAGCTGGTGGTGATCATAATGCGACACATACCTAACAAACAGTGATCAAATCCCCAAGCAGCCCCCCAATCCCCTCTGGCAAGGTATTGAGCGCAATCGAATACTGTTTGAAATATTTTTGCTCTCATTACATGAGGCCCGGTAGACATTGTTACAGTATACATTTATACAAATGAAGTCAGACACGCTTTCTAATGTTAGGATCAGCCACCCACATCACCAGTTGGTGAACCAGTCTAATTAATCACAATTCTGTAGCGTTAACTATAGGCACTTTTTTTTTTTTTTTTTTGGATAGCGTAAGGGAGGGTTATAACCCCTGTAATGTTTATTTTTGCCATCTTTATTCCATTGTGGAGATTTAACTCCACTTCCTGTTCCATAGCTAAACAGGAAATGAGAGGAAATCCTTGCAGCAAATTAAGGGAATCCCCAGGTCACCAGAACTGGGGGTCCCCACTGGAGGATTTCCACTCTATTACTTTTCTGGGGACAACCCTAAATGTGGGCTTTTCTTTTGCTTTCACTTTCAATAATGGTAAACAGGACAAATAGAGAGGGGGGAGCTCCCTAAGAGGGGCACAGACAGCAATAAAAACTGACAGGTGTTCTAATCCATTACCCCTCTATACGAAACTAAAAAAAAGTTTTACTTTCAGCTATACTTTAAAGCTGAATTCCAGGTATGGATTTTATAGCATAGATACATTGGTCCAGCTTGGATTATTATAAGTATGCATATGCCATATCTGTAGGTGAACTGTGGAGGTGCAGAATTACTGTAGTAGTCACGATACAATACAGTTACAATAACTGCCATTGTCTTCCTGGTCCTGTGCCAAGGGGCTACCCTTCTTCACAGTGAAAACAGGGGGTTGTTTGCTTGATTTTGCCGCCCTTAACAGTACGATTTGCATTTTTCTCAATAAAAGAAAGGTGATTGGATCAGGTGGAGAAGTGGGGCAGTGGCATCACAATCTCCACCTCTTCCATTCAGAGAATGCTTTGCATTCATTAGGAAAAATGCAAGGCATTCTGTGTATGGCGCCTGAAATGCAGGAATACGCTTTAATGAATTTAAAAAAAAAAAAAAAAAAAACACTAAAGTTAGCCCAATTTTTTGTATAATGAGAAAGATGATGTTACATCGAGTAAATAGATACCAAACATGTCATGATTTAAAATCAGTTCTGGGCTTACCAAAGGCTCCGGTAAGCTCGGAAACAACTGGGAAGCGGCAGGAGGGGGGGGGGGCAAAAATGATCCTGTGGTGAATCTGAGGCCAGAAAAACACTTTTACCAGATGTCGAATCGCCCACAGAATAAAAAGATGCCAGGGTTATGGCAGCTAGCTGCTTCCATAACAACAGTATTTAACGTCAAAGTCATGACGTATATAATACTGTGGGTGGTCGGCAAGTACCCCGTTTCCCCGAAAATAAGACCTAGCGTGATTGTCAGTGATGGCTGCAATATAAGCCCTACCCCCCAAATAAGCCCTAGTTAAAGTCCTTGTAGGTCTTATTTTCACGCTAGGTCTTATTTTCTGGGAAACAGGGTAGTTATGGTAGTGGTGATTCTCTGCTCTCATGGGGATTGGCTAGGTATTTAATATGCATACTTATCATTTTCTGAGCTGGACCAATGTAACCATGCGATTAAATCCATACCTGGAGTTATTGTTTAACCCCTACGCACCGACCGCACACACATATATGCAGCCTCAGGGAAGTGGTCTTTTTTCCATGGGGCCGCATATACGCATACCTCCCTTTGTGCTGGGAGCGCACTGCACAGCACGCTCCCAGCACAGAGACTGGGTTCTCACCGAGAGCCCTGGGTCTTGTACTAACGATCAGGATGTGGACTGTCGGTTCCGGGTCACCTGATCATTGGGATAGCCTCTGATTGGTCACTGTGAGCCTGCCCCTGGGTTTCCTTCCTCTCCTGAACGAAGAGAAAGATGCACTGCATCTTTCTCTTCTTACAGCAGAGGAATAGTAAACAAACCAATGTGGGTAAAAAATAAATAAACATTAAAAATAAACAATAAAAAATAAATAAAATAAAACAACAAGGTCAAGGTTGCTAGGGTTATTTTTAGGTCAGGGTCAAAGGTCACGGTCAGCATATTTGGGGTAGAATTAAAAAAAAAAAAAATTAAAATTAAAATAGGCAATGTTGTTCGAGCCAGTGGGGGTTATTTACTAAAGGCAAATCCACTGTGCATTACAAGTCGCTGTAGATCTGAGGGGAAGATCTGAGGGGGCATCTCTGCTGAATTTATCATCCAATCATGTGCAAGCAAAAATGCTGTTTTTTATTTACCTTGCGCTCAGATCTACAGCGACTGCACTTCCAAGTGCACATGGAAGTACACAATGGATTTGCCTTGTGTTTTAGGCAAAATAAAATAAAATACATGTAAAATGTGCTCCATTCTTTCTGGGCTGTACTACTGGTACAAACAATAAATAACATACACAAATGTGGTATCACTGCACTCGTCAGGAGCAGGAGAATTAAATTTGGGGTTTTTCTTTGGTGGAAATTATGATAATAACAAGAAATATACAACTAAATTTATTTTAAAAAAAAGTGTTTTTTTTTTGTTTTTTTTTTACTATTTTGATAATAAAAAAATAAATAAATAAAATAAATAAATCAGGTGATATCAATTACCATTTACTACCAAAAAAAGCCAAATTTGTCCAGAAAAAAAATGAGGTATAATCCACCTGGATACACTAAGTAGTTGTGACGATATGTACAGTTTTACTAACACCTGTCCAACCTGCAAAATTTAGCTTAGGTTTTTAGATTTGTTTTACCCTTAGGTGTGAAGGGGTTAAAGGCTAAGGACTCGTTTACACTCTGTACAGAGACTTGTATTTTTCTGCATCTGATTAATGCAGGTCTCTGTGCAAGGGCACATAGAAAACCATTCTTTTCTATGTGCTCTGTTCATACCACAACATAGCAGTGTTGTACAGTGTGGACAAATGCAGAATGTATGCATTTTTTTAGGAATGCAACGCACATGAACACAGGTAAAATTCTATATAAACACAACCCAAATAAAAGTAATATGATAACAGAGGAAATAGGCAAAAATGTATGAAAGAAACGCACATCAACTTACATCAACACACACACAAAAAATAATAATAGTTATTACACATTTACATTTATTTTTGTGTAGGTTGATGTGCGTTTCTTTCATACATTTTTGCCTATTTCCTATGTTATCACATTACTTTCATTTGGGTTGTGTTCCTATAGAATATTAGCTGCGTTGCATTCCTAAAAAATGCATACATTCTGCATTTGTCCACACTGCACAACACTGCTATGTTGTGGTATGATCAGAACATGTAGAAAAGAATTGTTTTCTATGTGCCCTTGCAGAGAGACCTGCATTAATCAGATGCAGAAAAATACAAGTCTCTGTACAGAGTGTAAACCAGTCCTTAGGTCTCATTCACACCATAATGTGCATAAAAACTCATTAAAAAAAAAACCTTTATTACACATTTACATGAGTTTTTATGCACATTATGGTGTGAATGAGACCTAAGGGTACGTTTACACTATATGCAATGACCTACATTTTTCTGCACTGGAAAACCACAGATCGCTGCCAGGGCACACAGAAAACAATTGCCATCTATAAGCCCTGCTCATACCACAACAAGGCTGTGATGTACATTGCAGAAAAATGCAGACATGCTCCTCTCTAGAGACATGAATGACATGTCACTATGTGATGCTTCAAATAAAGTTAAAGAAGAAAAAAAAAAAAAAAATGAAAAGGTAAACAGTGTGATGTGCTGAAATGTGTCCTGCCCCACCCCAACTCCCACAGACACAAGCTAGCATGGTAAAATGCTGCGTTTTACTGTATGAACTAAAGTCAAAGAGCTCCAAGTCCACCTTTGTGACCACATTTCATCTCACAGCCACGTATTGGCTCCATTCACACTTCGTGGAATTGTGGGCAGAATCGTGCCCATCGCTGCACAACACACCTTTGGGGGCCATGATCCTTTAATGGCACCTCAAATGTGATGTACGGTAATTCTGCCACAGTTATCACATGCCAAAGCACACCTTTACCCACTTGAGCTGTGGAAGATTTTACCCCCTTCGTGATCAGGCCATTTTTTGCTTTTCAGCACTGTGCTATTTAACTTGTAATTGCGCGGTTAATTAACGCTGTACCCAAACAACATTTTTATCATTTTTTTTTTACACAGATAGAGCTTTCTTTTGGTGGTATTTGATCACAACTGGGTTTTTCATTTTTTTGCGATATAAACAAAAAAAGGCCAAAAAGTTTGAAAAAAACAAAACAAAAAATATTTTCTACTTTCTGCTATAAAACATAGCCAATTAAAAAAAAAATGGAATTTCTTTATAAATATTGGCCAAAATGTATTGTGCTACATGTCTACATAAAAAAAAATAAAAAATCACAATAATGCCACGTACACCCGACCGGTTTAGCCATCGGAATAAACTCTGAAGGTTTCTCCAACGGAATTCCATTCAAGCGTTCTTGCCTTTACCACGTTCAAACCAAAGTCCGACCGTGCAGAATGCGGTGACGTACAACACTTACGATGGGACTAGAAAAAGGAAGTTCAATAGCCAGTAGCCAATAGCTTCCGTCTTGTACTTGCTTCAGAGCATGCGTCGTTTTTGGTCCGTCGGAACAGCATACAGACGAGCGGTTTTCCCGATAGGAGTTGGTTCCATCGGAAATATTTAGAACATGTTCTATTTCTAGGTCTGTCAGGATTTTCGGAAAAAAAAAAGTCAGATGAGGCATACACATGATCGGAATAGACGTTGAAAAGACGCCGTCTGACTTTTTCTGTCGGACATTCCGCTCGTGTGTACGCGGCTTAAGTGTATATTAAAATGGTTTGTGTGAAATTTATAGTTGCTACAAGCTATGGTATGTATACTGGATATAATTTTTTTTTTATATACTACTAATGGCCATGATCAGTGACTTATAGTGTGACTGTGATACTGCGGCGGAAAATCTAACACTAACGGAACTTGGGGGTGAACAGACTGCCACTGACATCACCAGTGACACTAATACAGTGATCTGTGCTAATACTATACACAGTCTCTGTACTAATGACACTGGTTAGGAAGGGGTTAACATCTAGGGTGACTAAGGGGTTAAATATGTGCCTAATAATCTTTACTGTGTGATGATTTTACTAAGCAATGTGCGGATTTTTACTCCCTTCTTTGCAAAAAGAAAAATGTCACATCTCTGCTGTCTGTAGAAATCCCAGCGTTGTTTACCTACACAGGGCTCTCTCCTGTCATTGGCTCAGCTGATCAGCAGGTGCCTACCATATATCATTGGCCGGGACCTGCTGATCGGCTTGTGCTGCAGCGAATAACAGCACAGTCTTCTGGGCCAAGCACGCACATGCACGAGTGAACCCGGAAGAAAAGACACATCATACAAGTACGCGATTGTGCCGGTACTGCGGCGGGTCAGAAAGCGGTTAAAAACTGTGCAATGCTTGTCGTGCAAAAAGGATCTGGAGCTTTTTTTTGAATGACAAACGCGCATAGGGCAGGCCATTGAAATGAATGGACTATCCCTATGCGACACGCAGAGACGTGTGAAAATCGCACAGCGGGAACACTCGTTCGCGCTGCGCTATATGTGAAAGGGGTCTTACATGTGGTGTAGCATGGTCACATTCCCCCAGCCCCCCCACTTACCTAAGCTGCGGCTGTTCTCCTTGAAGCATCATGTTTTTCTCTTTTAATCTGTGGCTCCACCAACATGGCCGTGTCATCCATTCATAGATTCATTCAGTGATCTGTGAATGGAAAGACTACAAGTCCCATCTACCACAACAATGCACTTCTCAATGGAGCACAAGTGCAGTGACAATATGCTGCTGGTAGTCCAGTGTTTACTTTCTCTAGCCCTATAACACCAGCTCCATACAGATCTGGGGCTGGAGGAATGCTCTGCACAAGCTTGAGCATTGCACGTTTTATTATTGTGAAGCATTTCTGATATGTTTGCAGAAGATGGACTATGACTTTAATCCTCCACTGAGATAAATAGATCAGCACTGTACCTGCTCCAAAGTCAGACTCTCTTCTATCGGTCAGCATACATCTTCACACTGCTCTGCAAACCCTTACAGGAACCAAGCCTCACTTTCACATTCCAAGAATCAAGCCTCACTTTCACATTCCAAGAATCAAGCCTCACTTTCACATTCCAAGAATCAAGCCTCACTTTCACATTCCAAGAACCAAGCCTCACTTTCACATTCCAAGAACCAAGCCTCCCTTTCACATAGCAAGAACCAAGCCTCCCTTTCATATTTAAAGTACCACACTTTGCTTAACGATCCAGGAACCAAGCCTCACATTCAAAGAACCAAGCCTCACTTTTACATTCAAAGTACCACGTTTCCCTATCATAATCCAGGAACCAAAGTTCCCTTTCACGTTCAAAGAACCAAGCCTCCCTTTCATATTCAAATTACCACGCTTCACTATCACAGTCCAGGAACCAAGCCTCGCTTTCACAGTCCAGGAACCAAGCCTCGCTTTCACAGTCCAGGAACCAAGCCTCACTTTCACATTCAAAGAACCAAGCCTCACTTTCAGCTGTGGTTGTTGTATCACTACTCTGAATCGTTTTATGGTTTTGCATTTCCCTCTAGCAGAGGCACAGAGCATTGTACCTCCCAACATTTTGAGATAGGAATGGGGGAAACCTATTAGCTAATGTAGGTAGGCATAGGACACACCCCCTTAAAGGAGAAATAACCCCTCAAAAAAAGGTTAATTAAAGTGGAGGTCCACCCTAAAAAAAAAAAAATACATAAAAACGCTCCTTTAAATACATTAAAAAACATTTGAAAAAAAAAATCTGCGGTGATCTTCAGTCTTCTTCTCGCGTTGATTTCTGGGAAATTTGGGTGCGGTGTCTTCTGGGACCTGTGTGTATCACAGAAGACAGCCGCCCATTTAGAAATCGCCGGGGGAGTTGCGCATGCGCAGTGGGAAACAGGTAGTGAAGCCGCAAGGCTCCACTGCCTGTTTCCCTTAATGAGGATGGCGGCGCCAGCACACGATGCGAGGGACGGATTGGCCCCGGGGGGGGCCAACATCACGGGGGCGCCCTGGACAGGTAAGTGCTGCTGACTTTTAAAAAAAAAACTTACGACTGGAAAACCGCTTTAAATCCACAAGGGCTTTTTTTACCACTACTATTCCTTTATATTGGCTTTTGAAATTTACAAATGCAGCAATTTAGAAATTGGATGAAAGGTTTAGCAGCGGGAAACACTTTTTGAAAGATAAAATGTGCATTTTATATACAACTATAAATATCAGATCAAAATGAGGAAGAATGAGGGACAGAGGGACAGTGACAGTCCCTCGAAATCAGGGACAGTTGGGAGGTATGGAGCATGTACAGTGAAGTTGTATTAATGTAGAACTATAGGCAAACCTTTTTTTTTTCTTTTCATTTTGGATAGAGTGATGGAGGGTTATAACCCTCATATTTTTGCTATCTTCATTCCATTGAGGAGATTTTCCTTCACTTCCTGTCCCATAGCCAAACAAGAAGTGAGAGGAAATCCCTAGAAATTAAGGGAATCTCGTGGGGACCCCCAGGTCACCAGAACTAGTGTCCCCATTGGAAGATTTCCCATCTATTATTGTTCTGGGGACAACCCAAAATGTGGGATTTTTTTTTACTTTCACTTTCAATGATAATGGTAAACAGGACAAATAGGGAGGGTGAACCAGGACACGGACAGCAATACAACTGACAGGGGTTCTATTCCATCTCCACTCTATCCAAAACTAAAAAAAAAAAAAAGAAAAAAAAGTTTTGCGTTTTTTACATTTAATGCAATTTTTGGGGAAAAAAGTAACAAAACTTTTTTTCTACTTTGATTAGTGTTAGTTTAAAAAAAAAAAAGTGTTGCTATAAAGTATAACTAAAAGCAAACCTTTTTTTCTTTTTCTAGGGATTTCCTCTCACTTCTTGTTTGGCTATGGGAGAGTAGAAAAGGGATTCGAACCCCGGTCAGGTTTTTACTGCTCTCTGTGTCCCTGTTAGGGACATTCCCCTCTCTATGTATCTTGTTTACCAATATCACTAAGAGTGAAAGTAAAAGAAAATCACACATTTTGGGTTGTCACCAAAACAGGAATAGAAGGGAAATCTTCTAGTGGGGTTTCTGAACTTCGGGGGGATTTCCTCTCACTTCCTGTTTGGCTATGAGACAGGAAGTGAAGGGAAATCTCTCCAATGGGCCGCAAATGACGAAAAAAATCTGACAGGGGTTATAACCCTCTTTTACTCTAAAAAAAAAAGCTTTGCTGTTTGTTCAACTTTAAAAGTAATTCTGGTACAAAACACTGCAAAGTTATTCACAATTGAAATATAGTTTTTTTTTAATTTTCGATCGTGATACTAATAAAATGTGTAAACAATACAAAAAAAAACATGAAACAATAGTCTTTATGCAAATACAAACCGACTGTATGTGCAACCTCACCAAACCACCTGTTGCTTTATGCACTGGTCCAAATCATTTGGTGGGGGGGAGGGGTTGTTTTTTTAGGTGTTGAGCTTGGCCCTAAGTTCCAGTGAAACTCTTAAAGTAATTGTAATGTCTCATTTTTTTTCTATAAAAATAACAAACATGTTACATTTACCTGCTCTGTTGCAGTGGATTTGCACAGAGCAGCCCCGGATCCTCCTCTACTTGGGTTCCTCTTCGGTGCTCCTGGCCCCTCCCTGATGAGTGCCCCCACAGCAAACAGCTTGCTATGGGGCACCCGAGCCAAGCCGCTGCTCTGTGTGATCATTCAGACATGCTGCTGTGGCCCAGCCCCACCCCCTTTCTCTCCTCATTGGCTCACTGACTTTGATTGACCCCATCCTCGCTCTGTCAGGAGTGATCGTGGGTGCCCCGCGGAGATCGCGGCTGCCGGGCACGAGCATCGGCTCATTAGGGACGAAAACGAATTGCACTCCTGTGATCCATAGGAGAAACCCAGCCGAATGAGCTTAGGCTGGACTTCTCCTTTAACAGAAAAACAAAACCATTCATAGGCAGGTGCAGTCTATATTCTCCCTGCAGTTGGCGTTCAACCGCAATGGCAATGCAGCTGGGGGAGGAAAATGTAAGGAACTCCTCTATGATTTCCTTAGACACAGGGAGATACAGTAGCTATCCAATTGGATGCTGACTCCCCATGTGACTTCGGTGGCCATCTTGGGTAGGGCAGAGCCTATTTAGGGCCCTGACTCCCAGGATTGGCACGGCTTATGTGACTGGCTAGCATAGGGAAAGGAGCCTCTACTGTCAGGAACAGTACTAGAGACAGGGACAGGTTCCAGAGAGAGGAGAAAGAACAGTGCAGGGACTACGCCTACTTTCTAGGAAGCCTTCCTGTTTCGGTGTGGACCGGCCAGGCCACATTTCGCTCCTCCATAGCAGACGCTGTTGGCATCATCCATTCTGCATGTAGCAATATGGACTACAACCGTAAAATACAGTGATCCTCCGGTATTTCCATGCATCGCATGTCCCTCTGGTGATCAGTGTTATCAGGTGACATCATCTTTGTGAGTCAAACAAAAAGGATTTTGGGATGAGTAGTTCCTCAGACTGATAATTGCTTCATATGATTGCCTGTACTACATATCCCAGGGATCTTTGCTATCATCAGGAAGATTGCTCGGAGTAGCTATAAAAGAAGCAAAAGCCTGTGCGGAGCTCTCTTCCTCCAGGGAATGACGTGAGACGGACCTCTCCGTGCAAAAACCCAACCTTTACCCATCCGTTGTCACGGTTTCACTGGGACACTTTGCACAGACATCTTTTTGTAACAAGAAATGCACAGATATCTTTACATTAGGAATACTTTACTGAACCTATTTTGAACACTGTGCTTAGACACCTTTAGCCTTGTTCACTACAAGAAACATATTTCTTCCTTATCGGATTACAGTTAATGAGCTCCTACGTACCTGTGAAGACCATCAGTTCTGCAATGGGGACACTATAGGATATAGATATGGGATATGGGAACAACGATATGGGAACAATGATCAGTCTCCTCCCCAAGTCAGTCCCATCCCCCACAGTTGGAATACACACAGTCAGGGAACACATTTAACCCCTTGATCGCACCCTAGTGTTAACCCCTTCCCTGCCAGTGACATTTACACAATAATTAGTACATTTTTATAGCTCTGATCACTGTATAAATGTCAATGGTCCCAAAAAAGTGTCAAAAGTGTCCGATCTGTCCACCGCAATGTCACAGTCCTGATAAAAATCTCAGATCGCTGCCATTATTGGTAAAAAAATTAAAATAATAAAAATGCCATAAATCTATCCCCTATTTTGTAGATGCTATAACTTTTGCGCAAACCAATTAACATACGCTTATTGCGATTTTTTTCACAAAAAATATGAAGAAGAATACATATCGGCTAAACTGATGAAAAAATTTGCTTTTGTTTTTTAAATTTGGGATATTTATTATAGCAAAAAGTAAAAAAATAATGTGTTTTTTTTTCAAAATTGTCGCTCTTCTTTTGTTTATAGCACAAAAAATAAAAATTGTATAGGTGATCAAATACCACCAAAAGAAAGCTCTATTTGTGGGAAAAAAACGGACATAAATTTTGTTTAGGTACAATGTTGCGTGACTGTGCAATTGTCAGTTGAAGCGACGCAGCGCCGAATTGCAAAAAATGGCTTGGTCAGGAAGGGGGTAAATTCTTCCGGGGCTGAAGTGGTTAAGGACAATGGAATAAAAAAATGTTATAATGTATTTTTTGGTTGTTAATAAAGGGCTGCTATGACCATTTAAGCCAAGGAATGTGTCGGGTATTCATTTAGGGTATTGGTGGGTTTTAACCACTTCAGCCCCGGAAGGATTTACCCCCTTCCTGACCAGAGCATTTTTTGTGATTTGGCACTGCGTCGATTTAGTTGACAATTGCGCAGTCGTGCGACGTTGTACATGAACAAAGTTGACGTCCTTTTTTTCCCACAAATAGAGCTTTCTTTTGGTGGTATTTGATCACCTCTGTGGTTTTTCATTTTTTCTCTATAAACAACAAAAAAAACGACAATTTTGAAAAAAAAGCAATATTTTTTACTTTTTGCTATAATAAATATCCCCCAAAAATATATAAAAAACAAATTTCTTCCATAGTTTAGGCTGATATGTATTCTTCTACACGTTTTTGGTAAAAAAAAATTTGCAAATTTATATATTGATTGGTTTGCGCAAAAGTTATAGCGTCTACAAATAGGGGATAGATTTATGGCATTTTTATTATAAATTTTTTTTTTACTAGTAATGGTGGCGATCTGAGATTTTTATCGGGACAGCGACATTATGGCGGACAGATCGGACACTTTTGACACTATTAACATTTATACAGCGATCGGAGCTACAAATAGCCGCTGATTACTGTATAAATCATACCAGCAGGGAAGGGGTTAAACTCTATAGGGGGGATGGGCTCACTACAACATCACAGAGATCATTGCTCCCGATGACAGGGAGCAGTAGATCCCTGTCATGTTGTTAGGCAGAACAGGGAAATGCCTTGTTTACATAGGCATCTCCCCGTTCTGCCTCTCCTCACCACAATCGAGGGCCGCCGGCGAACATCGAGTTTGCGGGGCACGCTCCTGGGGCATCCGTGCACCGCCGGCAGTGTGTGCGCATTCGCTAGGCGGCAAATTCAAAGGGACATACGGGTACGCCCTTTTGCCTGCCCATGCCATACTGCCAACTGCGTGCGGCAGTCTACAAGTGATTAAGGGTAATGGAGGTAGGCTGTGGCAGCCACAATATCAGCCATACTTTAGTCAAGTTCTTGACAAGAACACTGGATCAAAACATACCCCAGCTTGCTTGCCCATAATATAGCATCAGGCAAGAAAAGGGGCTTCCATCATAACAAATATGCAGTGTGGTGGTCCCACTCCTTAAGTAATGAATTATAAACAAAGAATCCCCCTAAGATTGGGACTTTGACAGACCACCAGACCCATTCAAGTAAAAAAATATACTTTATTTTATTGATCTAATTTAAAAAAGACATAAAAGCGTCTATAGTATACAGTTATAACGAGAAAATTTTTTTTTTCCATACAACATAGAGACAAAATCAAAAACAGAGAAAATCTAACAGGTGACAATAATTCATGTACTTTCATGGGGGTGGTGCGCCCCGATACCCGACGCGTTTCTGGTAGCTCTGGTACCTTCATCAGGGGTTTTAAGAGTTGTAATTGTTATGTACATGTATGGATTCCCTAAGAGTGACTTTGTGTTCAAGTAGCACCCATGGCCCCTCAGATCAAATATTGTATTTTCATTTGTGCCAGACCGAAATTATATAAGAATAGTACATGTGTTGAAAAAATGAATATCAAAACACATAATAGGTGAGCCAACAAGGGGAAAACCATTTATAGGAGCCTGTTACATGCCGGCTGCATGCCGGGAGGAGAAATATCCAGGGACAGTCCCATGATGGTTGGCTCAGAAGACAATTCCTTAAAACATGTGAGTCTCACAGGGGGGTGCCTGCCTCTATCGGTGTACTATTCTTATATGATTTCGGTCTGGCACAAATGAAAATACAATATTTGATCTGAGGGGCCATGGGTGCTACTTGAACACAAAGTCACTCTTAATGAATCCATACATGTACATAACATTACAACTCTCAAAACCCCTGATGAAGGTACCAGAGCTACCGAAAACGCGTCGGGTATCGGGGCACACCACCCCCATGAGAGTACATTAATTATTGTCACCTGTTAGATTTTCTGTTTTTGATTTCGTCTCTATGTTGTATGGAACAAATTTTTTTTCTCGTTTTTCACTGTATACTATAGATGCTTTTACGTCTTTTTTAAATTAGATCAATAAAATAAAGTATATTTTTTTACTTGAATGGGTCTGGTGGTCTGTCAAAGTCCCAATCTTAGGGGGATTCTTTGTTTATGATTCATAATATAGCATCAACACACCGACAAGTTCATTCCTTGTTCACTTTCTGCTAAGGCCTTATTGACATGGGAGCTGAGGACTGTACGGAGTGAGTAAGCCGTTTGTTTATGTGGCTGGAGCTATCTGGAACTGTATGCAGGCAGTATGAGGATGCATTGGCTGTAAAGACAGAACCACAGACAGACATGCAGGGATGGGTATGCTCCAACAGTATAAACAAACAGCTCATTTACACTGTACTGGCCTCAGAGCCATTATGAATGAGGCCTAAAGCTGTGCTTCCCTCTTCCAGTATGGATGTAGCTAAATAGGGAATTAAAAGGCTGATATCAAAGCAAATCCAGGGACTTACAATACATTTGTATTACTATATACAGGTAACTGCATTCATTGGGAGTGAAGTTCAGATTTCCATGCAGAGCAAAGCAACACGTTCATTTAAATCCAGGCCCCCACAGCTACCTATCCTTACCCTTTCTTCACTTCACAAACACTGCATTCACCCAAGGAACCAACAAAAATGGTATGGGGGAACATCTAACCTACTTTTATTATTCCCAGTGAGAGTACTGGGGATTAGCGAATGGCCACCCAGGCATTCAGTGGTATCAGCTCTTGTAAGCTCCAAGTGAAAGCAGCAGGAGAACAAAGGTAAATGGAGGATGCAGTTAAATGAGTTGTAAAGGCAGAAGGCTTTTTATCTTAAAGCATTCATTGCATTAAAGCGGTTGTATAGTCAATTTTTTAACTTTTACCTACAGATAAGCCTATAATAAGGCTTACCTGTAAGTAAAAAAAATATCTCCTAAACCTGTACGGTTTAGGAGATATTCCCCTTGCTATGAGCCACTGTCTGCAGCGGCGCATGCGCACAGGGGATTCTCGGCTGAAGGCCTGGCAGATGCCGGACCTTGCCGGGAAAGAAATCATCACATGCGCAGGAGTGATGACATCGCGGCTCCAGCCACTCACAGCGCTGGAGCCGCGATACACGGAAGACACGCCGAGGCAACATGTCAGCTCCCTCGGCGTGGACCAGGTAAGATACCGACGCCTCGTTCTAAGGTAAGTATTTCATAATGAGCTAGTATGCGGTGCATACTAGCTCATTATGCCTTTTGCTTTACAGGGGTATTAAAAAAAAAAGTGTCAGCGGGTATACAACCGCTTTAAAATAAAAAAAACTTCTGTGTGTAGTACCCCCCCCCAGCACCCCCATAATTACCTACCTGAGCCCCTTCTCTCTCCAGCAATTTCCACAATCCCCTCAGCCACCCAGGACACTCCTCCTGACTGGCTGAGACAGAGCAGCTGCGCCATTGGCTCCCATGGCTGTCATTTAAAGTCAGACAGCCAATCAGGGGAGAGAAGAGTCGGGGCCAGGTCAGGGCTCTGTGTCTGAATAGATACAGGAAGCTCTGACTCGGCTTGGGTGCCCCCATAGCAAGCTGCTGGCTGAGGGGCACTCAAAAGAGGGAAGGGCTAGGAGCAGCGAAGAGGGACCCAAGAAGAGGAGGATCCAGGCTGCTCTGTGCAAAACAACTGCACAAAGGAGGTAAGTATAACATGTTTGTTATTAAAAAAAAAAAAGAAAAAACGAGCCTTTACAATCACAAAGTAAACCTGTTGTTTTGCATAGGCTACATTTAGGGATTGGTGAGGGTAGAGTTTCACGGTCTTCTCTGGTTTGCCATCAATAATGCCAGCATCCATTTTTCATCTTCTCCATTCTTCACCTTAGAACAGCAGCCCTCAAAACTGCAGTTCCACAGCCGGATGCAGCCCTTTGTTTGCCTAGCTTTTATCCAGCCCTTGAGGTAATATTCTTCTCACTGACACCAACAGTGGGACATATTTCCTCCCATTAACACCAACAATCCCACCAATACTAATGATTAACCACTATTCCTACCACCGATACCAATGTTGGGGCACCATTACTTCTATTGACACCAACGGTGAGGCATTATTCCTCCCATTAATACCAATAATAGGTCACTATTTCTCCTTTGACTGACCACAGATGCCATGTATTTTACTCTAACTTCCATCAAGCAAAAGACATTGCTTATTGTCACTGATGCCAGGATATTTTCTACTTTCACAATCCAGCTCTCCTAAAGTGTGAAGGACATTAAACTGGCTCTTTGTTTAGACCCCTGCCTCAAAATGTTGGAAAATAAAAATGCTGCTATATACTTTTGGTGTAATCTGCAATCAGATGGGTGGATATTTGCGGGCATCATGAATCCTTGGTTTGAAGGTTAAACAAAATGTACTTATCACTAGTGGCATGCTGCCTTGAACTGGAAGTATGGTGCCCTTGGTAGTGTCACTATGCAAGAAAATTATTCTTCAAGCATATTTGATTTTGTACCTTCCGACAGTCTGTTACTCTACAACAAATGGTGTGCAAAGCTAGCATGTATGTACATCAGAGACCTGATATAATAGATTTATCGAGCTCAGCAGTTTAACCAAAGATATCCATGCGGGCTTCCTCAGCTGTTTCAGCCCCTAAGCTTCTGGGTAGTACATCGTGCTCATGTTAACCCTTGTCTTTATTGTTAATTCCCACAGTGTAAATGATATTATTACTTTTCATGGCTTGCCAAGTGCTGCTCAGCCATATAGCATGCATATTTGATGAGTTCACAATTTAGCTGGCAATTACTACCCTTCATCATGTTGTTTAACGCTGAGATCAGCAACAAAACATGTGATTATATGTAATGACAAATATATTTGGAAGGCATTTAAACCCACTGCGTTATATCGGGGCAGGAAATGACTTGACCCAGGAATATTAAATTGCTGGTCAGCATTCAGTTATGCAAAGGGAATGTCCCATGTGTTCACATCACTATGTTTTTCATTTGCTTTCATCTTCCTAACTTATAGACAAACATACAGCATGCACAGACCTCTACCTACATGGATGTGTTAGCTTAACAAGGACATTGTATTCATAAAAACGGAAACATTTTCATAAGGTGGGAGCAGGGAACATACGGTAGATTAAAATGTATGTCAGAGCGAATAAAAAATTAAATATAACTATGCATACATGCACATTTGACCATGTTTTATCTTTTGAAAGAGCCTGCAAATATGGATAAAACCTGTTGATCCCTTAGCTTGTAATATCCAGTTGTGGGCTGACAACGTGCAGCAGTTTTGTGACATGAGTTGTGTCAGTCCTGCCCAGATTTTTTGCTAAATTACTCAAACCCTCCTGCTCCCCTCATCTCTAGAAACTAGACACTGATTATTCTGTAGTCCAAAATAAGAACAAGGAGGGCTAATCAGACTTCTAGGGATAACTCAGAAAGTGTGCACAGAACACAAGACAAATATATGTAACAAAGTGGTTTGAATATTTAAAGATATGCTGTCTGTTGGAGGATGGGAAATTAAGCCCACATCCCTAGGTCAAGCAAGCTATGGAAATTTTCCTCTGGTGGGACTTTATAAGGCAGGATCTCCCTTGCCTTAAAGTAACAACAATTGTTTATAAAAGAAAGTACATTTTATTGGAAAAGTAAAAAAATACAAGCAAGGTGCATAGTGATGAGACTACAATTGATGCAAATGTAAACAATGATACAAGATTCAATACCATACATGAAACCACTTGCTCAGTTTGGTTAGCCACACATTACAGAGTACACTCAACGCGTTCCGAGTTATAGCATTGATCCTCTTCATCAGCGATAAGTGGTTATGGGCTACCAAGACGGACTGGGGACCATAGACTATGGTCTATGGAAATTGTAGTTTGCATAGAGCAGTGCACATGTCTTCAACTAACATGTCCTGCTCCCTCCAAACAAACAGAAGTGCGCAGGTAAAGGAGAACATTACAAGAAGCCAGAAAAATACAGTATGAAATGGTTTCAAGAAAGATGGATTACAGGGCCAATAAATTGGATGTGGATGTGTATGGATTATATTTAGAGAATAAAGATATCATTTAGTGTCACTTTAACATCACAGGTGAACACATAATGTTATAGAACTGTTATAGGAGGTTGCTGACAACATCACACTGGGCGGAGACTAAACGCCATTTTGTTGGATAGATTGCCAATGCTTTGTATAACCACTACATGCTTGTAAATGCCGTTTTTATGTGAGTGCACACCTATATGTTTTTATTGAAATAAATATGTTTTTAGCAGACATACTATTAGCTTCTTCTTCTATCCTACATGAGCTCTCCTGTATGAACTGCTATCATACTGAGGATTGAGGACCGGAAGAGAAGGCTTGCGGATCTAGCTGACCTATACTTAAGAGCACTGACAAGTGTGTATGACCCCCTCTATGCATTTGAGGGGTCCACTAGATTAGGTAAACGCATACGCTAAGGGGGTTCATGGTGAAGGGCGCGGTGGTGTCTGTTGTGTGAAGACTTAAGAGGATCCACTCACTATAATTTAGTGGAATTGAAGATTTAAGGACTATTTTCATTGGAATGGACATTAAATATATTTGCACATCTATTTATTATTATATTTTTTTTTTGCAAAAATGTATAATAGAGTATTTATATATTCATGAATTATTTTACAAGAGTCTACATATATATTTTTTTATATACGGATTTTTTTTTTTTACTCAGCGGAGATTTATTTATATTGTTTGTTAGCACTTTATGTAGTGTATAATATTAGTCACTTGTCACCCAGTTGTATAGATTGGCTTTTAAGTCAATGCACGTTGTTTACTACTGATTTTGTGTTTTTTCATTGGAGTGCTTCACATAGTATTTTTTTTTATATTATTATATTAGTCATGTGGTGTGGTGTTTGCACCATTTAGTGGCAGCTGCTCTAGTTAAAGTATTTGTGCTCTTTTATAGGGATAGCGTTGACTATAAATGGTAGTGTGATTGTGGGGATTTTTTTATTTCATTAATGCTATAGAACTACCAAGCTTTCATGGGCTGGTAGTTCTGAAATGCTCTTAGTCCACCATGTTATGAAAGCTAATAAATAGGATATTCCTGGGAATAGGGATGAGAAAATAATTTTGGCTAAATTAAATTAACCATAAAATTATCAATTTCACCCCCTGCAAACTTTTTTTCCCAAAGCAGACACTTTTAATTTTGCTTAGTAGGCAGCTTAACTGAAATTTGTTTGAACAAATTCTTTTTTTCCTTTTTGGGGGTGTATTTAGGCTAGTTTGGTTTATTTCATTAAGTATTTTCTGCATTCGTGTTTTTTTTGTGTATACGTCATTGTTATTTGTGTACCTTAGTTTTAGTTTACCGTTTTTAATTTACCTTTTTCACTGTATTTTTCCTTCTGTGTAAAAATGTAAAATGAGACTTATGAGAAAGCTTTTTTTTTTTTTGCAAAGAATAGGTCTAGGAGGAGAAGAACCCTCAGGAAACATTTAAAGTCCATTGCAGGCATTCACGTCAAATTGACAGTTTCTTTGTCATGACCTTCACTCCCACCCCACAACAAATGGGCAAAATTACATTCTCCCCAAGAGGACCAGAGTTGTTTGACCGAAGAGGAAAGCTGCTGGAGCATGGTAATATATTTTTTATATATATACAGGAGGGGGTATTGAGAAAGTAAAAAAAAACATGGAGTTTTGCTTTAACTTCACCTTCCCAATTTCCTCAGATGAATTTAGAAAAAATAAAGGAATTGTACTGAAACCTCACTTTTATCCAAAATTTCAGGAAAATAAAAACTTGCAATTTCGTCGCCTCAATTCCTTACTGTTACTTGACCACCTCAAGGTCATTTTATTTAGTTACAGGTACATGATAGAATTCTCTTTAAATCAAGCATTGAGTGAAAACATTTTTTACATCTTCCCTCTCAATGTCTGCAGAATGGATAGCAATAGTGATCTATATTGAGCATATTATCAGTAGGTCACTAGTTATTTGTTTGTAATTTTGAGCATTCAGAACACAAGAAATGGTAAATCATTTTCCAAGAATTCATTTCTAAGTAACAAATACCTGTAAAAGAATGCAAGGTATTTGGAACTGAATGTTCTTTGTGTCAAACAGGTAAGGTGTTTTCATTTCCATTCCCAGACATGAAGGTCAGGGCTGTGTTGACGCAGTCTAGAATATCATGTTGACTTTCAAAACTGACCTTTTATAGTTTTAGACGAATATGTGTGTTTACAGGGAGTTCCAAAGTTGTCACAGTCACCCTTTTTAAACTGATACTATAACTTCAAATTATTATCATGTCTGTATTGCCTTCTATAGTTTGTGCTCAATTTTTACTATATAGCCAAAAATTGTTGCCACCTGACCATTACATCTACATATACTGTAAGGTCAAAAGCATATGGGCACCCCTTCAAAATATTGAGTTCAGCTGCCTTTGGTAAAGGGTACTGTTAATTTTACAGCATACAGGCAAACTTGTGGTAACAGTTTGGGGGTGGCCTATGTCTCTCCCAGCAAGACTGTTCCCATGTGCACAGAGCCAGGTCCATGATTTGATGAGTGGTGTGAAGGAACTCAAGTGGCATGCAGACAGCCTTGACCTCAACCCCACTGTGATGTATTGGAATGCCAATTGTGAGACAGGTCTTTTTGTCCAATATCAGTACCTGACCTCACAACTGCAGTTTCAGCTGAATGGCCACAGATGCCCTACAACATCTTGTAAAAAGCCTTACCAGAGAAGTGGAGGCTGTAAAAGCCTCAAAGCAAGAAAGTGGGGGTCTCTGTATTAAAAGATAAGTGTGGGATAGCAAAATACAAACTTACATACTCACTTATATGGCTCACATGACTGCTGATCACTCAGTTTGTGGTCTTCACTGGGCAGAGAGTGGTGGCTCTAGCTCTCTACTCGCCCCCCCCCCCCCCAGTTCTCACTGGAGTCCCGGGCTCTGGAGGAGTGAGAGCAGCTGGCTCAGGCTGTTAACGGTGTGCTGGGAGGCTGAGCCAGCTACCGGTTAGGCATCTAGGTAGATCTCAAACTTAAAGTCTTAAAGTCAGGATCCCTGACAGAGCCTCAGTGACACAGGCTGCCTACCAAAGGCGGAGAGCAAGACCTCTGATGAAGCCAAACTTTTATCTTCTCATCAGCAACATCTTCCAAATATTGGCTGAGGTCAGATAAATATTCATAACGCAGTAGCTGCCTCTCCTTCTTTATTCCTGGAAGCTTCTTCCAGAGGTAGGCAGGAGTAATCAACCAACATACTTAGGGAGCCCTGACCAGACCTAGAAAATAAATTGCTGCTCAGATGAGTACAGCAGAGCCAAAACTAAATGTATCCAGCCTAGGGAAGGTCTCTACATTTGCGAACAACTGTGGAGCTTGCCTTTGATTTATACAGGTTGAGCATCCACAGTTGATTGCAAATACCTGTGCGTCCCTGCTAAAGAAATACACTACTTCTTTTTTTTACATAGGCAGTTTAAATGTAAGGGCTTGCATTCTCTAACATGTCCCCTGTTCTCTGAGCTGTCTAAGAAATCTTGCATTTAGGGCTTTCAGCCTTCACCCCAAAATATGTGCGCACTGGTGTATGTTGTGTAAGGGTGATACAATGCATTGTTACAACACATCAGACTGTTCACCTTCTTTTTTTTTTACTTTATTATTATTCTCACAGAATTATACTACTTTTGAAGTGCATCACCACACATGTACAGTGTGAACACTGCACATAAAAACAATTACATTCTATGTGTCCACGCGTTCAGCCTGTTTTAATCTTTTCAGATCAAAGCAGCTCAATGAACATGGAAAACAAGTCTGTAGAAGGTACATGCAATGTAAATGCACGCACAATACAGAAACATTTTCTCTATACTGACAATGTGATAAGTATGGCGCCAACAACGTGGAAAATACAAAATGTGTGTTGGAGCTTCCTAATGACACAGATTTTGCAATATGCTTTGAGGCTGTGCGTCCGCCATCGTTGATGTCACTTCCTGTTGGATCTCGGGCATCATATCCGAGTTGTTGGAACGTATGCCAGCTCTATACAAGTTTCTTGTATTTGTAACAAGGCTGTTTGTGTTGGTGCTAACGGCAGCACTATTAAATGTAAGTGCACATCTGTTGTTTTATATTTAATTTTTAATAAAAAATACTACACTATCACAATCTATTATACCCCTTGAATTCCTTTGCCATTGAATGAGAGAAAGATATCTGGAGGGCCTGGTGTTGGTGAACTTTACACAGTATCATATGTGGGGTATCTGAATTATGAGCTGAGGAGTGACATTGGTTATCATCCCAAATCATTTGGGGCGTGTTAAATATTTATGGTTGGTGAGTGTGCATCTTATATACACACTGTGGTGGAGCACTAAGTAAAGGAGGTGCAAGCACTTCATATTTTCTAAACACAGTGGCTGGAGGATCTTAAAAGAACTATATTTCTTTAAGGGACTTTTCTTGCATATATATATATGAATTGAGATACTAATTATGAATTGATGGTTGATTATGGTATATTTATTTGTACTTATATAAAGTATTGAAGTGATTTAGTAGCGGCTTACTTTTTTAATGTTTGGATTTTCTCTATACTGTTCGCAGGTGATGTTGCTCACTTTGTGTTATATATACCTAGCACTTGGCCAAATGCTTTACAAACGGAGGCCTACATCCACAGAAGAGAATTGCCAGATGGATTTCCACACTTTTTAGAGGGATGCTAAGCACAGACAAACGTAAAAAGCTTTGGGACAAGATTGGATGCACTGGTGTGAATACATGAATTATTTATTCATGTATTACACACTAGAGGGCAGAACAAGATCATATCTTCACTACAGCTTTATTTTCTGAATTACTAAATAACTACACACAGGTAGGGAACGAATCTTACCAAATACATCATCAGCAGTCTTCCGAACCAATAGATTGTTCTTTATATGGACATAAAAAAAAAAGCTGAAGTGGATATCCTGGAAGATAGAGCCTAGAGTTCCAAAAGCTTTTTTTTTTTTTTTTTTAACATTTTGAGTTAGCCACTAAAATGTATCACTTTGCAATAAGTTTTGTCTTCCTGGCTCAAAGAATACATCAAATTTTGTGTTACTTTTCCATTTTGTGGATAGCTATGTGCTCCATAATTAACTAATTTGTCACCATCTGCACTAATACTTTGAACCTAAAACGAACCTTCACTCCCCAAATTGACATTAGGGCCATGCACTCCCTTCGCCCTCTGCAATATGAAAAGAAACATTTTTTTTTTTTGGCTTTTCTTGCCAAGGCTACAATGATGTTTCCCTGTTCCTACAAGCACCTGAGATATGCCCATCATATATCCTAGGAGGTTGCAAGAGTTATAGAGTGGTCAGCAGGCAGAGTTGCTCATGTCATTGGGGACAAGCTGTCTGAAGAGACAACTGGCTCCTGATGATGATGATGATGATGTCAGAGAAGAAGATTCCGGTGTTGGGCCTTGGATGGGGCAGCTGAGTAGCAGATCGCAGCAGGAAAACATTGAATTCACCAGTCACGTGAGTATGTTTTCTGATCACAACCCAGTTTAACGGATAAGAAGAGATAGGAAGAAAAATAAGAAGGAAGTGAAGGTCCTCTATACATGGTTAAAAGTAGAACTTCAAACAATTTTTTTGTCATGGGTAGACTAGGGAAGGGTGGAAATCGTCTTAGTGTGACCCAGATAACAATAAAAACCTGAACAAAGCTCTAAACTTTTCTCACTCCTTGAAAAACTAAAAAAAAGGGCTCTGAACCTGCACATTAATGCATAAAAATTGCATCCTACACAGACTACCTACACATCTATCAACATCAATAGGCTCCCATACATAAATGGCACAATTTAATGGATTGCAGACGTACATTTTCGGACAGGGTTTGGACAAAACATGTGGCTTTGGCCAGCTGTGTTAAATTTCGTGCATATTTTGAGAAGATTATTAAGGTTTAATTTTTCTATTTTATTATATGATGTCAGAGATACAAAGTACAGCTTCTGCCCCAGGCAGGCATGTTCCATGGGACCCATTTTCTATTAATATTATACAGCCTGTTTATGAAATTAAACCACACCATTTACAGAAACCATCTACTTCACGTTAGCTTCCATTATTTGCTGTTTTCTGCACCCTTTAGATATGTAGGTATATTTTATTTACCAAATTTACATAGCTTTCATCTGTCTTGCTATATAGTGTATCAATGGGTCTGTGCAGAAGAAAAAGATAAGTCAACTGACATATTAACTAGGAGAAAGGTAATAGATACTATCCAGGGGTGATACAAGATGGGATAAGTTGTGCGATGTGGTGGGGGTGGTAGGTAGACCGTGTGTACTTTGTTTACTATGTAAAAAAAGACAAAATCAAATCTCCACTAGAACATTAAAGTATAACTATCACATGACAATGAAATCCACATTGTTTTCAATATCGCCCGTTCACATCAATGCAACTCAACACGGAGTTGAAATGGTTCCTGTACTACATTAGTGCAATTTCAGTGTGATTTTGGCTCCAACGAATATGCAAAATATTTCAAATTAGCATCCAAGTTGCAATACATAATCGCAAAAAATCTGATCAAAAAAGGTAAAACTTTTTTAGTTTTGGATAGCGTGAAGAGAGATTAGAACACCTGTCAGGTTATTACTATCCTTCCGCCCCCACCCCTGTTAAGATTCACTGTATTTGTCCTGTTTATCATTATCACAAAGAGTAAAAGTGAAAGGAAATCCCAAATGTTGGATTGTCACCGAAATAGGGATAGAGGGGAAATCTTCCAATGGGGACACTGGTTCTGGTGCAGTGCTGGGACAAGGTAATCTAGCGCCCAGGGCAAGGATTCCGAACGATGCCTCCTCCCCCTCCCCAAAATGTATAAGCATTATGCGTCAGCAAAAATCCCCTTCCTTCCCTCCAAAAAAATTTGAGCACTAATATGCACGATTACCCCCAAGCATAAAATCCCTTTGCAAGCCAAATTTCTCCCCAAACAAAAATTCCCCCTCTTCTAGTACTCCTGCCAGCTTGTAGGTAGACACACTCTATGCAACGCCTCCCCCCCACCTTACATGATACCACAGCGCCCAGGGTGACCCCTAGTCCCAGCCCTATTCTGGTGACCCTGGTGGTGGCAACCAGAGATTGCCTCACTTTTAAGGGATTTCTTCTCACTTTCTGTTTTTGCTATGGGACAGGAAGTAAAGCAAAAAATTCTGCAAATGGGACACCACTGCCAAAAACCTGACAGGGGATATACACCTTCCAAAAGGGAAAAAAAAGTTTTGCCATTAATTTGTCTTTAATAAAACTTTCAAATTTGTTACACAAGCAACTACATAATTTAAGCTTAAGGTAAAAGTTTAGGTATTCTCTGAACGAGGCGTTCCATTTTTGCTGAGATACTTTCGGAGAGTCCTCACTACTGAAGTGATACTGGGCTGTTCTTTTTCTTGTTTTAACTCTGAGGCTGCTCAGGTGGTTGTAATGAAAGCATATCCTTCCACTTAGCAGGCAGTTTGAGAAAAGGCATGATAGAAGCGACATTTAAGAGTTTGCAAAAAAAAAACGGTTTCCAGGTAAACTATAAACACTGCAAACACTTTAGTAATAAAATGCTTGCAGTCAACATGCACAAAATAGGAGCAGCTTGATTCTAAGACGTCAACACAAGCTTCAGATTTTCTTACTTCCAGACCACACCCTACTAATGCGTTTCACTCACTCTTGGGCTTAGTCATAGAAGTCAGAGGGCCCAGGAGTGGGTGAAACACGTTAGAGGAGTGTGGTCTGGGAGGAGGAAAAACTAAAGCCTGTTTTGAACTCTTGGAATAAGCCAACTTTGGTGCGTGCTCCTGTCTTCTGCTTGTTGTCTATCTTTACTGGCAGGATGGATCCTTTGGAGCTGCACCTGTCAGAATGTGTGAATCACTAGATTGGAAAAATAGGAGTTTTGAGTGGCATGCTTATCTTTATATTGGTTTCCAAAAGTGCTTGCAATATTTATAGTTTACTTGGAAAAGTTTATTTTTTTATTTTCACAAAAAGTGAAGTTTACCTTTAAATGTGGTATTCATTTGCCATGTGTTATAAAAAATAAATGAAATAAAGAGTTAGAACATTAATTTATATATCACCTTTTCTTTTGAAATTCAAAAATGATTTGATTGAATATGCATTTTTTATCTTATCTAAGGACAGTGGTTAGAGCAGCCATTCCCAACCAGAAGTTGTCAGAGGTTCTTGGTTGATTGACCCACCATATGACAGTGTCTGCGTAGTTCTGGATACTTAGCAGAGCCTGCAGCCTAACACCGGTGATCTTTTTATTAAGAATAGAATTTTATTAAGAGTCTATATTAAGAATAGAATTCTGATCACCAATGTAACGACAGCATTCTTCCCACTGACCACCAATGTAAGGGATATTGTTCCCACTGACTCCTGATGAATTCATTTTAGCAAGGGTTCCCTGATACCTACTTATTAGTTCAAGGGGTTTTTTTGGGGGGAAAAAGTTCGAAAAAGTCTGAGTTACAGACTTGCAGTTTACTGTTTTATATCAATGTAAGGAACTCTTCACCATAAACCACTAGATTATAACTGTAATAAAACCTAAATTAAAGTGGTTGTAAACCTCAGACATGACTATGAACAAAGCATATCCCTCTATAGTGTGTACTTAACTCAGTCCAGAGCACTAAGTGTCATTTCTGTCTCCTTCCACTTTCCTCTGCTATCAGCATGAGTCACTTCTGACAAGTGTTCCAGACAGCAAGAGAAAAAAGGTGACAGGGGAGGGATCCCCAGCTGATTGACATCCTCAGCTCTGTTCCTGTGTGCTGTGTGAAGGAGGGGGTGTCCCTTCCCTCCAATCAGCTCTCAGACCTCTCCTCACTGAGCTCTGCAGAGTGTAACTTCAGCTCTCCACTCTTTTTTCTGAACACTCAGACATGCTGTATATATTCTGGACATTGCACAGATGTAGAGAAGAGAAGACTGCAGATAAACAGGTACATCTTATGCAGGAGGATTTGTTTAATCAGGCCAGTCACTTCATTGGATATATGAATGGATTTCCATCCACTTTAAAACTTTAAAACATAGACTTGCAAGCGCGTAGAATACAGTCATCCAATGAATGTCTTCCTGTGTTCAGCTTTAGCCTTAACTAATTGATTGGTATGGCCACCCTCTTGTCCATTAAGACATGCTTCTTCTTGGCTATGGCCTGTCTCCAGAAGACTCATCCATCCATAGTCTGGCAGGACAATGGAGATGTTGTATGCATGGCATGGCCGCATTCATTCCTATGGAGGTGTTGAACTTCACCAAAACAGTTGAAAGCAGCCATGAGAGCAGCCCATCGATAGGAATGTGTGCAGTAGGAAGACAACCCAGTCAGGAGTTTTCATTGCAAAGGTTGTGTGAAGCTAGCAAAACAAAGGTCATCAGAACGGGGAGGAAGGCATCTATTTTACCACATGGGCTATTCTAAGGGAGGAGCACAAACAACCAAGGTGCACTGACAAATAGAAAATGTACCATATCAACCTCTTCAAATCCAAAATATACAAGTAGCTGAAAGAAGGACCTGTGTACTGTAGCTTCCAAAACAAAATCCTTTTTTTATAGATGATATGATTGGCTCCTAGAGCTGTCCTTCCCATTAGCAGTCTGCTGCTTTGCAGAGGAGGACATGAGGCTGAAATCAAGTCTCCTTTACTCTGCTTATTCTCTTTATTGCAATAGGAATACACAACTGCATTGAACTCACTTGGTTAATTTTTATCTATAGGTAAGCCCATAAGAAGGCTTACCTATAGGTACAGTAAATAACTCCTAAACATGCACCAGCGCACGCGCTCTGAAGGACCTGCATAACCGGGTTGTTCCTTCAGAGCTCTGTGCCATAAACAGTGATTCCCGGCACGCATCCACGGGAGTGACGTAATCTCGTCTCGGCCATTCATACTGCCGAAGATCGCAAACCCAGAAGGAAGACCAGGTGAGGATGGATTCTTATCTATATTCCCATAGCACACGTTCCTAGAATGGTAGCATCAAGGGGTCCTGTGTGGCTCCGAAACATTGCACTGATTCTTTTGTGATGTGATCTTTCTTCAATAAACATTTTGGACTGCAATTGATGATCCATGGTGTGCTGGCGAATATGTGTACTGACAGGTGAAGATGGAAGTGCCTACAGCGGCGACAGCGTGCCACTGCAGGGCTCCATTTTCAGGTAAGTCTGTCATAATGTGCTAGTATGCGGTGCATGTATATACTTACTTTTTTGCAGCCTGCTCAAGTCCAGTCACGTGATCCAGGTCCTCTGTGTTAGCCAGTGGTGGCTACAGGAGAGGGGATGGAGCTCTGACAACAGATGGGCCATGGGAGCCTATGGGTGATGTCACCACTTCTGGAGTTCCCAGCTGTTGTCGAGCAGTCTCTTCTTTCCCCTGTAGTCACCGCTGACAAACACAAGGAATCATGGGGAGCGGGGTGAAAATAGGTAATTATATACATCTTTCTTTCAAAGAATAATGAGTATTATGTGGTATTGCCTTGCCTTCCCTGTGGGTAGTGACATATTTCAGTTTGATGTATCACTTTAGTTTGTGTCAAGTTCACTTTAAAATAAAAATTTTACTAACTAGAGTTCCAAATATCTGACATATGAGCACATTTACATCCTGTCCCCTCCCTTTTTGCTCCTTTATTAATACACCCTGAATTTATGGACATCATAGGTTACACAGAAAATGCCGTAAAATGCCAAATGTCTCTCCCAAGTGCTTAGATGAGCACTGGTTACTCCCACAACAGTGGTCAAAACATATCGATGTGTCTGGCCCAGCCCTTGTAAATGTACCTTTGTTTTATGACATAAAAGGAAATTGAATTTGCCAAAATTTTAGACCTGAATTTGTGGGAAACACATGTTACAAATCAAATCAATGGGAATCAATTTAGTTTAGAAGGAAATGATTTGGCAATATTGCAAATTGATGTTTTGACAGCAAATTTCCTATTTATGTAAATTTAAAAAATTCATAATAAATAAAAATGAGGAAGGTTTTTAGGAGGATCTTTGACAATGAGGATCTTTTGTTGGTTGGCTTCATTTCGTGCATAAACCAAAAATATATAAATAATTGTGTCTGCGCTAAGAAAAATATACCCCAAACCATGGGAGGTGCATATGTAAAATTATGCTGCAAATATTCAATATATTAAAACCAAAAAGTGCTAATAGTATATAAATACTTACAATCATTATATGAAGGTATCCCATAAAGTGCAACATGCAAAAAAGGAAACAATATATATGTGTGGATATAAATATAAAATCAAAGTGCAAAATCAAATGTCCATATCCAAAAAGTTCAATTCAATGATATTAAGACGTAAAGTGCAAGTAAGTAGTGTCCACAAAAAACGGTGTTCGTCATGCTCATCCTCAGTGGTGTTCACAATACAGCATGCTTCAGTGCTCTCCTGTGACCCCCCACTTGTGCTTGCGCTCACCTCTGAGCGTGTGACACGGTATTTAAACGGTGTCTAAACACGCATTGGAGTCACCTCTCTCAGATGTCAGCAAAATAGTTTCACATATAAGAAAGAGAAAGTTCCATAGTGTGATACAGTAAGGGATTTATTTAAAATATAAAAACTTTCCTCCAGGAGGGTACTCACAATATGCAGGTACGTGAGTGCACCAATCTTTCCAGGACGTGTATGTGTATAACAAGCGTTTGTATGGCGTGCGGTGTGTCGTTCCTCATCCACTACTGTTGCTGACAGCTCCGTCCTACCCCTCCCCGACGCGTATTCGGCACAGGGATCACGTGCCTTCCTCTGGGGGATCTAATCAAATCAATGGGAATCAATTTAGTTTAGAAGGAAATGATTTGGCAATATTGCAAATTGATGTTTTGACAGCAAATTTCCTATTTATGTAAATTAAAAAAATTCATAATAGATAAAAATGAGGAAGGTTTTTAGGAGGATCTTTCACAATGAAGATCTTTTGTTGGTTGGCTCATGCCTGCATGCCACACCACTGTCTGATGTGTGTGTGTGGTTAGTCTAATAAATGTAATGAGCTTCCTTGCTATGCTGGATCTAATAATATGTCTACTGTCATGCCACCCCCTTCTATTTACTGCATCAGTTTACCCAGTACAGTACTGATTCCCTCTCAAGTACTGGCAGTTAGAAGGACCTCTAATCACATGTTACCATTTAGTAATATAACTAAAGCCTGGTGCACATTAACAGTCTTTTGTCGTTCAACCCAACGGGCAGAACAAAAAATAAAACTGAAGCGCTCAAGAGGAACTAATGATCTGATGTTAGTAAAGCTATTGTGTACTGACAGGGGGATGCCCCCCTTCCAGAACACACCGGTCAGCTCTTTCAGCCAATGGCTGAGAGCACTGATCAGATGCCGATCAGCAGACCCTTTTTGGTCATGCCTCTTCAACAGAATCCATGGGACCGGCTGCTGTACACACGGGCCGAATGTCGGCCGGCTTCTATTGAACTAGCCAATGCCACCCAACATTCAGCCAGTGTGTATGGCCCTTAAGACTTGGATATTGCAGGGGCTGCAATGGCAACTGTGAATCAGTTAATAATTGATTTTACATTGTAATTCATATAGGTAAGTCAAGTCCATAAATATTGGAACATTGACACAATTCTAATTTTTTTGGCTCTATACACCACCACAATGGATTTTAAATGAAACGAAAAAGACGTGCTTTAACTCCAGACTTTTAGCTTTAATTTGAGGGTATTTACATCCAAATCAGGTGAACAGTGTAGGAATTACAACAGTTTGTATATGTGCCTCCCACTTTTTAAGGGACCAAAAGTAATGGGACAATTGGCTGCTCGGCTGTTCCATGGCCAGGTGTGTGTTATTCCCTCATTATCCCATTTACAAGGAGCAGATAAAAGGTCCAGAGTTCATTTCAAGTGTGCTATTTGCATTTGGAATCTGTTGCTGTCAACTCTCAATATGAGATCCAAAAAGCTGTCACTATCAGTGAAGCAAGCCATCATTAGGCTGAAAAAACAAAACAAACCCATCAGAGAGATAGTAAAAACATTAGGTGTGGCCAAATCAACTGTTTGGAACATCCTTAAAAAGAAAGAACGCACCGGTGAGCTCTGCAACACCAAAAGACCCGGAAGACCACGGAAAACAACTGTGGTGGATGACCGAAGAATTCTTTCCCTGGTGAGGAAAACACCCTTCACAACAGTTGGTCAGATCAAGAACACTCTCCAGGAGGTGGGTGTATGTGTGTCAAAGTCAACAATCAAGAGAAGACTTCACCAGAGTGAATACAGAGGGTTCACCACAAGATGTAAACCATTGGTGAGCCTCAAAAACAGGAAGGCCAGATTAGAGTTTGCCAAACAACATCTAAAAAAGCCTTCACAGTTCTGGAACATCATCCTATGGACAGATGAGACCAAGATCAACTTGTACCAGAGTGATGGGAAGAGAAGAGTATAGAGAAAGAAAGGAACTGCTCATGATCCAAAGCATACCACCTCATCAGTGAAGCATGGTGGTGGTAGTGTCATGGCGTGGGCATGTATGGCTGCCAATGGAACTGGTTCTCTTGTATTTATTGATAATGTGACTGCTGGCAAAAGCAGCAGGATGACTTCTGAAGTGTTTCGGGCAATATTATCTGCTCATATTCAGCAAAATGCTTCAGAACTCATTGGACGACGCTTCACAGTGCAGATGGACAATTACCCGAAGCATACCGCGAAAGCAACCAAACAGTTTTTTAAGGGAAAGAAGTGGAATGTTATGCAATGGCCAAGTCAATCACCTGACCTGAATCCGAATGAGCATGCATTTCACTTGCCGAAGACAAAAGTGAAGGGAAAATGCCCCAAGAACAAGCAGGAACTGAAGACAGTTGCAGTAGAGGCCTGGCAGAGCATCACCAGGGATGAAACCCAGCGTCTGGTGATGTCTATGCGTTTCTAGACTTCAGGCTGTAATTGACTGCAAAGGATTTGCAACCAAGTATTAAAAAGTGAAAGTTTGATGGATGATTGTTAATCTGTCTCATTACTTTTGGCCCCTAAAAAGTGGGAGGCACATATACAAACTGTTATAATTTCTACACCATTCATTTGGCTGATTTAGATGTAAATACCCTTAAATTAAAGCTGAAAGTCTGCAGTTAAAGCACATCTTGTTCGTTTCATTTCAAATCCATTGTGGTGGTGTATAAAGCCAAAAAGATTAGAATTGTGTCGTTGTGCCAATATTTATGGACCTGACTATATCTCCTTTGGTGGTAGCCACAGAGCCCAGGTATGTTATTCACATGTAGCAGTCCACTTCCTCTTAAATATATAACTAGCAGATCTAAATTAAACCTTTGCCAAGGTTGACTTAGGGGGTAGGACTTACATCTTCCAATTTTTTCAAGCAAAGGTACACTTCAACAAAATTGAAAGAAAACTTTAAAATGCATTCTGGGAACACAACTCACTTTGCTCCTTGTTGCTGGTGACCTGACATTCTGGAAACGCCATGACCGTTTCATTGCCTTTCTTCCAATCATAATCACATACCATGATAATAGCTGACACTAGAGAGACTCATTATATAACCAACTTCATATGAACACAACAAGTCCTCCATTGTATCTTGCAATATCAGTAATTGTTCATTCAATCTACAGTATAAGCACAGTATACATCCAGCATTGGTCAAACACCTTGATGCGTTTCGCCCATTAGGTGCTTACTCAAAAGGTCATGAGTACCTTATGAGTAAGCCCCAAAGATGCAAAATAATATGTCAAGGTATTTGTGTGATGTTGGACGTATACTGTGCTTTTAGACTGATAACCACTAAGGGCTCTTTCACACTGACAGACTCTGCCTGCAGATCCGCCTGCTTAGCGGGGAATCTGTCTGCTGATCGGGTGGATGACAGGTCTTTGTCTGGACTTATGCAGAGCAGACACGGACACAGCCTGCTTTCCTCTATGGGTGGTCGGATGTAAACGGACTAACTGTCTGTTTACATCTCACTGTCATCGAAATCTGATCCGCCAGACGAATGGTGAACAGATCCCCCGTCTGTCTGTTTTTTGCAAATAGGATCGTATCAGATGTCGGTGGGTGTAAATGGACACATGTCTGTTTACATCTGCAGCTACATATAGTGCAATTGTCGGTCCAATTAGGTTCACCTAAAAAACTGACAGGTGGACCCGATCAGTCCACTCATGTGAAAGAACCCTTACTGATATTGTAAGATACCACTGAGGACTTGTTGTTTTTGTATACATTTTCCTGACCTCATATAACTTCAGTTCCAGTCTATATAAATATAATTTTAGTTCCTGGATAGACCAAGGGCTACATAGCATGCCTTTGTCACCTGCTCCTAAAACTCCCAGGTTTCAGAAGGTGAATCCAAGCTTCAGGTACACAGTATTTCTTGGATTTTGGCTATATTACAGGTGCAGCGTTTTCCATGTTGCAGGAGCAAGTCCCTGATTGACTTTTACGTAAGCCTGACGTTAGTCTATTCTATTTTATATACTATATATTTTTTTTTTCTTTTTTTACATTTGAAATCTTTAAACATTTCAAGATAAAAGGAGTGATTAAAAAGTCTAAGAAGCAGTCAAATATGTATCGTTTTAGTTCTGAAAGAAGCATGTTTTGCTATCTAAAATGAGTTGTGCTATCTGTGAACATTCCAGCCGGCTGAAGGAATGTAGAAATATTATGTAAAAAGACAGGAGATATGTGGGGAATTTCACCCTTTATGTGTGTAACCTGTTCCCTGCCAAACCATTTGCTACCAGGACTTTGAAACTGGTTACAGCTAAGAATGCTAACGGTCCTATTTATCGTTTCACTGTGTATTTACATTACACATTTTTCAAAGGCCAAATGCCTGTTGTTGACTGTAAACTAAAACACAGTTGGCTTATATAAAAGAACTATTAATACCATTCACAGAAATATATATAACAGTTTAAAGTGTGGTTACCACTTTTTCTAAAAAAAAAAAAATAACATTTAAAGCGGTTGTAAAGCCCGCTTGGTCATTTTTATCCTTAATATAGGCTTACCTGTAGGTAATATTAATATTTGCTAAATGTGCACCGGTTTAGGGGATATTCACCCTGGATGCAACCAGTGACATCACTGGCGCATGCGCTCTGAAGGTCCCGCATACCTTGCTGGACCTTCAGAGCCTTGTGCTGGAGCTGAGGGCTCCGCATGCATGCGCGGGACTGACATCATCACGGCGCCGTCCAATCACAAAGCCAGAGCACCTGAACCTGGAAGAAAGACAGGGGGAACATGTCAGCCCTCTCAGCGGTGACATTACAGCTCAGGAGGGCTTCATTCCAAGGTGAGTATTTCATAATGTGCGATGCACACTAGCACATTATGCCATTGCCTTGCAGGTTTTTTTTTTTCTTTGCAACATCTGCGGTTTACAACTGTATTCACATGTACTCAGACTCAAGAACAATACTTTTATGTATTCATTTAAATTTCCCTACCAAAGTGATTTCACTGAAGCATGTTTTGTAAAGTATCTTTCTGTAAAGTTGTACTTTCAGAAAAACACATTTAGTGCAATTTACAAAAGCCATGGATGGATTGAAATTTGGCCACATTTTGATCCACATATGGCTGTCCCTGTTCAAGAGAAGTCGATCATTGGAAAGCTTTCTAGCTTAAATTTTCAAGTTTAAAGCAGAACTAAACTCCCAAAAAATACTCACCTCCACCTTTCAGCAATGCAGTGGTTACATCCCTCACTGGCCACTTTAGGATGTTGGGTTTTCAGCCATTTGATTGGCCAGTGGGGGAATGCGTACAGCAATCAATAATTCGGCTATAACAGGAATGTGCCTGGAATGCACGGTGAACTGCATGTGTACATTCAATAGAAGACTGGGAGCAGGTAGGTAAGTGTGTGCTATTGCAGGAGAGACATAGCATATCTCTTCTGAAGTAAAGAGCTGCCTGCTTGCATTTTTTTACAAGTTAAAGTGATTGTAAAGTCTCTGTTTTTTTCTCTATAAAAATAATAAACATGTTATACTTACCTGCCCTGTGCAGTGAATTTGTGCAGAGCAGCCCAGATCCTTCTCTTCTCTGGTCCCTCTTCGGCTCTCCTGGCCCCTCCCTCCTGTTGAATGCCCCCCACAGCAAGCAGCTTGCTATGGGGGTACCCAAGCCGAGTCACTGATCCCTGTGTCCATTCAGACACAGAGCTGTGGTCGCCCCTCTCTCTCCTGATTGGCTGACTGACTTTGACAGCAGTGGGATCCAATGGCTGCTGCTGTGTCTCAGCCAATCAGGAGGGAAAAACTCAGCTGGCCGAGACACTCATGGACATCGCTGTACAGAGATGGGGCTCAGGAAAGTAATAGGGGGGTAATAGGTGCTGGGACGGCTGCTACACACAGAATGCTTTTATTCTTAATGCATAGAATGCATTAAGATTAAAAACCTTCTGACTTTACAACTCCTTTAACTACTTCAACACCAGGCACTTTCACCCCCTTCCTCCCCAAGCCAAGTTTCAGCTTTCAGCGCTGTCGCTGTTTAAATGACAATTGCGTGGTCATGCTACACTGTACCCAAACAGATTTTTAAAATTATTTTGTTCCACAAATAGAGCTTTCTTTTGGTGGTATTTGATCACCTCTGCATTTTTTATTTTTTGCTAAACAAATAAAAAAACTTAAAGTTTTGAAAAAAAAAATGTTTTCTTCTGTTTCTGTTATAAAGTTTTGTAGATAAGTAAGTTTTCTCCTTCACTGATGGGCACTGGTAGGTGGCACTGATGGGCACTCATGGGTGGCAGTGGTGGGCACTGGTGGGCACTGATAGGCTACAATGATGGGCACTGAAAGACTGCACTGATGGGTACTTATGGGTGGCACTGATAGGCGGCACTGCTGGACACTGATACGTGGCACTGATGGGCACTGATAGATGGCATTGATAGGCATCACTGATGGAACTGGCAGGCATTGGAGATGGGCACTGATTGGCAGCTGCCTGGGCACTGATTGGCATCTCCCTGGTGGTCTAGGGTGGCATACCACGTGGTCCAGTGTGGGGGCATCCCTGGTGGTCCTGGCGGCATTCCTGGTGGTCCTGAGTGGGCATCTGAGGGGAGGCTGCGCTAATAAACAATCAGCACAGACCCCCCCATCAGAAGAGCAGCCGATCGGCTCTCCTCTACTCGCCTCTGTCAAACACAAGTGAGGAAAAGCCGATCAACGGCTCTTCCTGTTCACATCATGATCAGCCGTAATTAGACATGGCTGATCACGAGGTAAAGAGCCTCTGTCAGAGGCTCTTTACCGAGATAGGTGTAGCGGTGTGTCAGACTGACACACTGCACCACCGATCGCCATGATGCACGCCCCCACAGGCGGGTATATGACATCCACCCAGAACGAGAGCCACGCCACACAGCCATCGGCTGGCGGGCGGGAAGTTGTTAAAGTGTTACTAAACCCAGGAATCTGCATTCACTATATCACAGTACACAGAAACATGGCAATGCAATTATTTTAGTAAATATAAACTGCTAAATACCTTTTCTCATCAGCAGTATATAGCAGTCTTGTTACTTCTATCAGACCCTGGTAAAGCTTGTAGGAGGAGTTTTCATACTGCACTGAGCTGTCTTATCAGGATCCATGACTCCTGACCCTCAGGCTGGATTGTGCAGATCACATGCACTCTCCCAAGAAAAAAAACGCTCTAGCAAAACACACCAAACTCTGTCTGGCCCTGTGCTGATCACATGCACTCTCCCAAAAAAAAAAAAAAAAAAAACGCTCTAGCAATACACACCAAACTGAGCATGGGAAGCCTGACTCCAAAGGCTCTGTCTTATCCAGACATGTTCTGGAGTCAGTAGAAGAAGAGGAAGATCTGTGCATACAAAATCAAACAGCCTTTTTACACAATGCAGAGGATTAACCCCACAGTGAGTATAACAAGCATGCTTTACTGCATACACACTGATTTTACTGTTGTGGGTTTAGTAATACTTTAAGTTTATTTCCTCTTTTAGGCTGGTTTTACATGGGCTTCAGTTTCCATAGGAGCAGTGTGAACAGCAAGTTTCTACAAACATACCTCCCAACTTTTTGAGATGCAAATGAGGGACCACCTATCAGCAAAAAAAGTTGGGCATAGAACACAACCCCTGCCACGCTCCCTTAAAGTAGAATTATACTGCACAAGAAAGAAATGATTAGTTAAACCCACACATGTTCTTTTTTTTACTACTACTATTCCTTTATACTGGCTTTTGAAATTTACAAAATCAGAAATTTAGAAATTATATAAAAGGTTTAGCACTGGGAAACACTTTTTGAAAGATAAATAGTGCATTTTATATACGACTATATACAGTGCCTTGAAAAAGTATTCAAACCCCTTGAAATTTTCCACATTTTGTCATGTTACAACCAACAATATAAATGTATTTTATTGAGATTTTATGTGATAGACCAACAAAAAGTGGCACGTAATTGTGAAGTGGAAGGAAAATGATAAATGGTTTTCTAAATTTGTTACAAATAAATATGTGAAAAGTTTTGCGTGCATTTATTTTCAGCCCCCTGAGTCAATACTTTGTAGAACCACCTTTCACTGCAATTACAGCTGCAAGTCTTTTTGGGTATGTCTCTACCCGCTTTGCACATCTATAGGGTGACATTTTTGCCCATTCTTCTTTGTAAAATTGCTCAAGCTCTGTCAGATTGGATGGAGAGTGTCTGTAAAATGCACTTTTGAAGACTTGCCACACATTTTCAATTGAATTTAGGTCTGGACTTTGGGCCATTTTAACACATGAATATGCTTTGATCTAAACCATTCCTTTGTATCTGTGGCTGCATGTTTAGGGTCATTGTCCTGTTGAAAGGTAAACCTCCGTCCCAGTCTCAAGTCTTTAACAGGTTTTCTTCTAAGATTGCCCTGTATTTGGCTCCATCCATCTTCCCATCAACTCTGACAAGCTTCCCTGTCCCTGCTGAGGAAAAGCATCCCCACAAAATGATGCTGCCCCGACCATGTATCACTGTGGATGATATGTTCAGGGAGATATGCAGTGTTATTTTTCCGCCACACATAGCATTTTGCTTTTAGGCCAAAAAGTTAAATTTTGGTCTTATCTGACCAGAGCACCTTCTTCCAAATGTTTGCTTTGTCCCCCACATGGCTTCTTGCAAACTGCAAACGGGACTTCTTATGGCTTTCTTTCACCAATGGCTTTCTTCTTGTCACTCCTCCATAAAGACCAGATTTGTGGAGTGCACGACTAATAGTTGTCCTGTGGACAGATTCTCCCACCAAAGTTGTGGATATTTGCAGCTCCTCCAGAGCTACCATGTGCCTTTTGGCTGCTTCTCTGAGTAATGCTCTTCCTGCCCGGCCTGTCAGTTTAGATGGATGGCCAGGCCTTGGTAGGTTTGCAGTTGTGCCATACTCTTTCTTTTTGGATGATGGATTGAACAGTGTTCCCTGAGATATTCAAAGCTTGGGATATTTTTTTTATAACCTAACCCTGCTTTAAACATCTCCACAACTTTATCCCTGACCTGTCTGGCATGTTCTTTGGCCTTCTACAAAGTATTGATTCAGGTGGGCTGAATTCAAATACATGCCTCGCTTTTCAGATATTTATTTGTAAAAAATGTTGAAAACTATTTATAATTTTACTTCCACTTTACAATTATGTGCCAATTTGTGTTGGTCTATCACGTAAATTCCCAATAAAATACATTTGCGTTTTTGGTTGTAACATGACAAAATGTGGAACATGTCAAGGGGTACGGATACTTTTTCAAGGCACTGTAGATCAGAAAAAAAAAGGACAAATGAGGCAGAAAGAGGGACAGAGGGACTGTCCCTTGAAATCAGGCAGTTGGGAGCTATGTACAAAGCATTTGTAGAGCTTTCTGGAAGCTTTCAAAGTACCATTCAACTCCAGTTTGTAAATGTTGAACACAGATCCTAATGGGAGTGTTGATTGCCACTTTAAACAAGCTGCTAGCATGTTTCAGCAGGCTTTCAACAAGAAAGCTTCAACAAGAAGCTCTGAAGTCTGCTAGAAGCTTGTTAAAGTGACAATCCACACTACTTATCAAAAATAAAAAAGTAGAAATCAACACTTCGACTAGGATCTGTGTTCAATATTTACAAACTCAAGTTGACTGGTACTTTAAAAGCTTCAACAAAGCTCGCTGAAAGCTCAGTAAATACTTTTCCAAAGTTTGTTATTTACACTGTTATTATACAAGCTGAAGCCCGTATGAAACAGGCCTAAAAGTTGTAGCAACTTCAAAGTAGTTCATGCACTACTTTGGTCCGACTTTCATGCAACTTAAGGGCCATAGATATCAATGTTAACCCTCAGAAGTTGCATGAAAGCCATACCTGAATGGTATACAATGCAACTTGTGTGCAACAGTTGTACATTATCACTGGTCAAAGCCAAAGTCATATCCGAGTTGCACCCATCCAAAGTTGTATCAAAGTTGCACTCCAAAGTCATGGCAACTTTGGAGTCGTACAAGTGTGAATGGAGCCCAACTGAACAAGCTAAATCTAGAAGCCGATTGGTTACTATGCACAGCTACTCTAGTTTTTAAATGTTTTACATCAAATAGCACTTTTTATGCTAAAACCCCTTCAACACATTTCACAGCTACTAAGACTATTTAGTCAGGTATGGTACATCAAGACTTCTCTTTTTTTTACTGATGGTTGTTTAAATGTTGATCACCTAAAAAAGTCATGACTGCTTCCAACCCCTTCAATCTCTTAAGCCTCCCTATTCATCACAGGCACAAACATCATAGTTGGAAGAACAACAGCATGTAATGTAAAGTACTGTGAACTATATACTGTATGCATTATACCTATCTGTGCAGCAGGTGGCGCTGCAGTGTTATAGTGTGTTATCTATGGTAATATAATAAGAGGAAGTGTTTGCTTTCCTCACTGTTCTCTTGTATACTTCTTCTTCCTGTTCCTGTTTCTCATACTGTAAAGACATGTTCTAATATCCTCCAGGAAAGTAAAATATTCTCTGCATTCAAGAGGCTTCCAGCGCATTATATCAATACTCGGCTAACACATAGGGGCCGCCCTGGAGTCATCACGTCAATTAGAAATGCTGTTTACAGTCAGCTATAATTCTGGATCTGGTTTTCACTGAAGGTGTGCTCTACCTATGGTTTACATCCCATGCTCAGTTTGTGCTGCCCGCGCTTGTAAAAGATTTACTTTAAATGATGGCGCTGCAGCATTTCCTTTGCTTTTGATTGCTCTATGCAGAAAACGACAAGGTCCATTTAAGATGCATGCACCCCATTACATGTTCTGGTTTTCTATAGTAGGTAGTGCCTGTGGCCACCTATATCTTCTAAAACAAATAGTCTTCCTATATTCTTAAAGAATATTAAAGTTATGTCTAATGGAACAATCAAAAGAGCCAGCAACACAGTGAACTGCAGACTGTTCAAAGGGGGCATAAAAGACAGGAAACATAGACACTAATGTGATACAGCTTCTAGAGGTCTTAAGCCTCGGACACACAAGCTGAATGTCGGGCGGCATTGGTCGGTTTCTATTGACCTGGCCGATGCCGCTCGACATTCAGCCCGTGTGTACTGCAGTTGTTCCGACTTTCGTCGTTCGTCCGGCTTCTGTCAAAGAGGCATGACTGAAAAAGGTCTGCTGATTATCTCCTGATCTGACCGAAATGTTTTGGCGGGGGGAGCCGTCCTCCTGTCAGAACACAATAGAACAGCAGGGGAGATTGTTGTACTAATGTCAAATTGTTAGTACAGCGGCTCCTTCTGAGCTGTCTGGGTTTTTTTTGTCCAGCCCTGGCTTTATGCCCATAGAGACTGAAACATGTTAGCATCTTTGTTTCCTGGATGGATTTTTTACCCCCTTGCTGTTTGATCTCAATAAAGAAGACTAGTATGCAGTTCACGGTGTTATTACATCTTTTGATTGTTTGATATGATGTTTCCTTGCAGAGGCTAAGAGCGGGGCACCAGTGTGGGGAGTCACCTCATTGGGACGGACTTGTAGGGTTACAATTTTGCTCCTAAAGTAATTTGATGTCCTTCCGAAAATGCTAATTTCCTGTCGGCCATGCTAACTTAGTGGCATTAATACTTTCTAAATGGGAACTGACCTCTAGAAGCTGTGGCCAAAAAAGTCATGCAAACGAATAAGGACAAGTCACCAGTATTGCCTATAGGCTCCCTGCAGTTGATTTTCCCCAAGTTTAAGGTTGCGAACAGCTTCTGAGGCTGACCCCCTTAAACTCTCTGTGATCACCCCCTGTCGGCTGATCGGGGTGGCTGGCAGCTAAACTGGCAAGGTGACTGGACAGCGGCTGACAGAAAACCTGGATGAGTATTGCAATCCCTGAAGCGGTGTGGGTCGTCTCCACTGGGCTAGGCGGTGCTGAGTTGCTGAGCAGGGTCTCTGGGCCGAACAGTGGTGTACTGTGTGGGTGTCACTGTTTCTGGCTCCTTTCTTCTCAGTCTCTTGGCAGCAGTCTCGGGCAAAATGTGTGTCTCTCTCAGGGGGAGTTCCACCACACACTCCCTCGTATCAGTGTGGCTCTCGTTCCCTCAGGTGGAGTTCCACCACATACTCCCTCGTGTCAGCGTGGCTCTTTCTCTCTCAGGTGGAGTTCAGACTGTCACACCACCAGGGGCTTTTGTGGCTTGGTCTCTGTCTCTCCTCAGCCACCTCAGTCTCTCCTCTCCATCTCTGCACTGTCCTATCAGAGCCTTTTCTTTTCCTGGGCTCCTAGACTGTCTCTCTCTCTCTTCCTCTCAAATCACCTCAGCCTCCTCAGCTCTTCCTAAAACTTCCCTTTTTCCCAGTGTCCTCTGTGTCTCCAAGTTTTCTGGAAGGACAAGTCAGCATTTTTATTATTATTATTATACAGGATTTATATAGCACTGACAGTTTGTGCAGCGATTTACAACAGTAGGGCAGACAGTACAATTACAATACAATTCAATACAGGAGGAATCAGAAGACCCTGCTCGTTAGAGCCATTAGTCTAGGAGGAAGGGTCAAGTTATACGAAAGGGGAATAACTGTGGGGCAGGAGCTGATGAAGAAAATAAAAGAACAGTTGTTGGGTGGAGGCAGGGTAGTCTTCTCTGAAGAGCATCTCCCTATCTCTAACTTGTGGCCAAAAGGAGACATTACATGACAAATAGTCTTTCATTGCTCCATGACAAAATGCCTGCTACATTACTTTATGAGTTCAGGTCCACTTTAAATCACTTTCCCAGAACCAGTATGCTTATTATATTATATTATATTATATCTGGTGTGATTAGCATTACACATTGCTCTGTGTCCGGTCCTGCTGACAAAAGTGAGGCTTGAAGTTGCTTTGGTGCACTCAAAGTGAGGCTTGGTCACGAATCTTTGAACCGCAAGTTTGTCGATGAGAATGAGGCTTGGCTGGTTGTATTGGATACTTATTGCGAGGACAGGAAGTTTTCCTCATGCCCCGGAAGAAGTCCATTTGCGTTGAAACCGGTCAGGCAGAGGATACACAGACCTGTCGTCGCATATGTTTTATCAGTACTGTTTGCTGCTGTTTTTAATATTCTGTGCACTGTCTTTGGACACTTGCTCAAGTGCATTACCATTTAAAAAAACACGTGTAAGAAGTTTTATTACACTATTGGAGCCCCTTGTTTATTTTTGGTATCGCTGGGTTATCCGGATGATTTAAGCTCAGTACAGGAGGAACGGCTTGTAAGGTGCACACAACCCCCACTGTATCTTCCGTGGATACGATACAGCTGGGATATCCAAATGCCTATGTAACCTTCCACAATAGATGGTCCATTATTTGGGGTAAGAGCACATCCTGACTTTGCTGTTGGTGACGTCACAAGGTGGAGGATTCCTTTTGGATTTTGCTTTGCATAAGCACCTTAGATTGTTGTTCATTCATCTAATTAACTGTTTTCCTTCACTCAGCCCCTGTTGCCAGGGCTGGACTGGGATAAAAATTTGGCCCTGGAATTCATCCAGACTGGCCCACTTTAATTGTGCAAACAAGCACAAAAACAGTATATAAACTATACGCAATTGTGCAAAAAAAATAAGTAGCATAACATCCTTAAGGAGTCCTCACTAACCTCTTTTATTATTTCACTTATTCTCCTCTTTATTTTTCTCATCTTTCTCACATCAGTGCGTGAAGATGAGGCCGAACCAAGAAAGCCATTACTTTGACAGGCTGTCACTGAAACCGGCCCACTGAGCCATCGGCCCACCGGGAAACTCCCTGTAGTCCCGATGGCCAGTACATGCCTGCCTGTTGCTGAATGGACTCATGCAAGCACTTCTTGGATTACCATGTTCATGTTATGTATTGCTTTTTGAGCACAACTTATCACCTTTTTTAATTACTATAAGTTCTGACTTCTTCCTGAATACTTTTTATACGTACTTATCCCATATTTTCAGCAGACGTTCAGCAATGGTTACGTCAACACATACACTTTATTGTCATAAGTTTCGGGACGCCTGCCTTTACACACACATGAACTTTAATGGCATTCCAGTCTTGGTCTGTAGGGTTTAATATTGAGTTGGCCCACCCCATGCAGCTATAACAGCTTCAACGCCTCTGGGAAGGCTATCCACAAGGTTTTGGAGTGTGTCTATAGGATTGTTGGACCATTCTTCCTGAAGTGCATGTAGCAAAGTCATGGATCTCTTTAGGCCCAATAGTTACCTCCAGAGTTAGAGAGAGCTGACATCAGTGTAGAGTGGGTTAGGAGGCATGGTGGGTGTAATGCAAAATGAACAGGTGGGCACCAGACACTTTTTTGATTGCAAAGTGTCTATTATTGTCTCTTAAACAGAACTGTGGGAGAGAGGGTTAGGGCCAGGACACCCTTAGGCAGATGCAATGTTAATTGGCAGACTCCGAGACTTCTATAGGCAGACAGCTATACAGGGGAAGGCCTCCAGCCGGACACCACTTCTGTATAGGTAGGATCGCTGTCTCCTATGGCAACAAGTTTGTAGCTGTTACTAACAGTAAAGGTATTCAAGTATCTGCAACACGAACAGTTCTCTTTACCCCACACTCACTCACTGTGGGTCTCCACTCAACGAGCTCCCAGTCTCTCTCTGTAGCACTCATTATCTTCCTAAAGCATCACCCCCGCTTCCCTACTGGGTCCCTGGCTTGGCACTCACAGATACTCTTTAAGCTTCACCCCTGCTGACACTTTAGGTCCATGGCTTGGCACTCCACAAGCATCACCTTTGCTGTCCCGCTGGGTCCCTAGCTTCGCACTCGCTGAAGCTTTCCCACTTCTTCACCGTCCCTGGCTGGCGAGAAGTCTGCTCTGGTACTGGCCTCAGCTCACTCACAATGGTCTCCGGTAGCAAGGTGGATGGTCCCTTAGTGGCAACAGCTTTCCTTCTACCTCCGACCACGACTGGTTCCCCGGCTGGCGGAACTGTTACTTCTGCTTGGACTACAAGCCCACGCCCCAACCCTACGCTGCTTTCCTCCTTCTGGATAGGCCCTCAGACAGCCTAGCAGCCAGATGTCCCTGGGATAGGCCTTTGGTTTCTGGCCTAGCTGCCCGGGGCAATACAACATACATCCAACCAGACAGCCGTCCAGGTGGCACAGAACCTCGATCACCTGACTCCACCCAAATAAGTAGGCTCTCCCAGCAGGCCATGGAACCTAAGGATATCCCTGCCCATTGGCTGAGACACCCCATTCCTTCCTAATCTGTCCTTGCAATGCCCTTGTGTTACCTAATGTCACCAGATACCCGGCCACCTGGCGACAGAAGAGAGAAGTACAGCAATTCCAGAATTAGGGCGAAATCAATTGATCCCTAACAATTGGCCAAGGCAACATCACTTGGTGAATAGCTTTAATAGCAACCCTGCCTAAACATTAGGGTACTACACACATTTGTGAGGTCAGGCACTGATGTTGGACGAGAAGGCCTGGCTCACAATCTCTGCTTTAATTCATCCCAAAGGTGTTGGGTTTTGGTCAGGACTCTGTGCAGGCCAGTCAAGTTCCTCCACCCCAAACTGGCTCATCCATGTCTTTATGGATCTTGCTTTGTGCACTGGTGAGCAGTCATGTTGCAACAGGAAGGGGCCATCCCCAAACTGTTCCCACAAAGTCGGGCCCATGAAATTGTCCAAATTTCTTGGTATGCTGACACCTTAAGATTTCCTTTCATTGGAACTAAGGGGCCAAGCCCAACCCTCGAAAAACAAACCCACACCACAATCCCCTCTCCTCCAAATGATTTGGAGGAGTGGCCCAATACTTTTGGCAATATAGTGTGGATGAGCGAGTTTAGGGTGGAGGAACTTGATTGGCCTGCACAGAGTCCTGACCTCAACCCATTAGAACACCTTTGGGATGAGCCAGACCTTCTTGTCCAACATCAGTGCCTGACCTCACAAATGCCCTCCTGGAAGAATAGGTAAACATTCCCATAGACACTCCTAAACCTTGTGGACAGCCTTCCCAGAAGAGTTGAAGCTGTTATATAAATATTAGGGGTACCTCGCGCCACTACACTTAGAAAAATATGTGTATAATATTTTGACAGGTGCAAGTTAAAAACTGCTCCCCAAAGGTGTAGGAGTTCCTATACTGTGAATAGCGTATATATGAGGGGGAACTAGTAATGTGTAAATACTGCTAACTCATATACAAAAAAGTGCATGTCTAAACAGTTCCCAATTCATACATCTGCGATGCAAAAATAATAAAGTGCAATGTACTTAAAGTGGAGTTCCACCCAAAAGTAGAACATCTGCTTATCTGCTTCCTCCCCCCTCCGGTGCCACATTTGGCATCTTTCAGGGGGGGGGAGGGGAACGGTTACCCTTCCCCACTTCCGGGAGATAGTGCCACGGCGCTGTCCTTTGTCCTCCCACTGTTGTCAATCAAATCCAGTGACACGGGAGCCGAGGGGGGGGGGGGGGGGGGGGGGGGCCGAGTCCTGCTGTCTCTGTCAATGGACACAACAGCAGCAGGACTCGGGAGCGCGCCCGCATGAGTGCCCCCATGGAAAGCGGCTCTCCGTGGGGGCATTTCAGAAGAGGAGAATCCAGGAGCGCCACGGGGGGACCCCCAGAAAAGGAGGATCGGGGCCACTCTATGCAAAGCCCTTGCACAGAGGAGGTAAGTATAACATGTTTGTTATTTTTTTAAAAACTAAAAGAAAAACAAAGCTTTACAATCACTTTAAGCACATTGGACTTTATTATTTTTTCATCACAGATGTATAAATTTGTAACTGTTTAGCTATGCACTTTTGCACTTTATTGTATATGAGTTAGCAGTTTACCATTGAAGTATTTACACATTATTAGCGCCCCCTTATATATAGACTATTTGAAGCTGTTATAGCTACAAAGGGTGGGCTAACTCAATATTGAACCCTATGGACTAAGGCAGGCGCCCCAATACTTTTGACATTATAGTGTATTTCTGTCTTAAGCCAGCCATACATGGATCAAAATTCAGCCAATTCAGCATGAACCGAACAAATTTCGATCCTTGTATGTGCACCTTGGTTATAAAGAAATTGATCAACTGATCTACTTTTGTACAACCAACCTGTCAGGTTTTTCCCGATCGATCAGTAACGCAATCTATCTTTGTATTCTGACCATGGGGAAGTCTCCCCGCCATCAGAATACAATAACACAGCGGGACTGATTCCCACATTCACCTTGAATGTGCAGATGGGAGAACTGAATCATTTCTTTTTGTTCAACCTGCTAGTTGAATGAAAAAAAAAAAGAATAATGTATGTGCTGCCTTAACAGGCTTTATTTAGGTTAACTTTGGGCAGGGCCATGAATATTCTTTTTCCTGGGCATTCAGTCTTGGGCACTCAGAAGTCAATAAAAGCAAATTAAGGGTGTGCAAAAATTGCACTAAGTGGGAGGGGCTTAAAACTTTGAGCATGCTCATTGTGAATATGGTAACAAACTGTATGCCACACTCTTTGTACCCACAAAGTACCCCTCTTTGTACCCAGGGAGTTGAGGGCAATGAAGTTAGTAGGGCCTGATCCTTCACATAGTGAGTAAATAGGCACACATCTACATCGCCTGTTTTCCTACTTTCCAGAGGTTCTCAGCAGGTTCAGTATTTTTACTGCTATGCCAGTTATTATTTTAATGCTCTATAAGTTTACAATTTTCAATACATTGCTTCATAAACCAACCCACATTTTAAAATAATTTACTAGAACACACTTTACTGTTCAATTAGGAGCCTATTTTTAAAACGTTCTTTGCACGAATGTCAGAAGCATTCGTGCAAGCTGAACGAAATGTCACTGTAATTTTTCTAAGTACCTAATTCCTCAGTTCCAACTAGTGACCATAATGTGACAGTTTTTTCTTTAAAGCGGGGTTCCACTCAAATTTTGAACAATATCTGTATGTATTCTCTTCCTTGCCTAGATGCTGACATGCCGTTTAAAAAAATTTAAATCGCCGTAATTACCTTTTTATTTTTCTATTCTTCTTTGCACTTCCTGGTTCTCCTCCCATGGGAGTAGGCGTGTTTCTAGCCTCTCCCAGACTCCTGGGAGCTAGTCTCAGGCTTCCCAGGATGCCACTGAGCATGTGCGGGAACGAGCAGTGAATGCATTCACCACATCCAGGAAATAAATGCTTGTGGGCTTCAAATGCCCACAATGAAGATGGAAACTGCTTGCAGTGAATATATAAGTTATTCTTTCCGACGAAATCTGACACAGGCGGACATATTACATACAATATGTGAGTATGTAATGCTGAGAAGAAAAGTTTGTGAATGAACTAAAAAAAAAACAAAAAAAACGATAGATAGGTGGACCCCCGCTTTAAGGTATTTCAGAAAACTAAACCACATTTTGACCACTAGATGGAGCTGATGATACAGGTATTGTCTTGGAAAAATCATGGTGACATTTCATTTAGCTTGCACGAATACTCCTGACATTCGTGCAATGAATGTATTATAACTAGTGTTTAATTACTCATCATGCACAAAACTTTCTCAGCGGTCAATAAACAAGCGAATATAAAACTGAATTGTTGCTGCTAGGATCACACAGGGTCGGCTTCTTTGCCTGTTTTCTGCATCCTTTTTATGCACATTTGTACACACTTTTTTTATGCAAACCTTCTGTGCTCAGAAATAGGGTAAAGCTGATGCAAAGAAGTATCGCCATTTATAAGAGTACTGCTGCATACAGCCATTCACTTATATGGCACGCGGCATGCAGCACGCAGGAAATTTCTTAGAAATTGTGGCTAGGCACATATACGTCTGTGTGTACGAACCCTTACTGCAGTTCAGGCATGTACTGGCCATCGGGACTACAGGGAGTTTCCCGGTGGGCCGATGGCTCAGTGGGCCAGTTTCAGTGACAGCCAGTGGCTGCGGCCCACCACCGAGCCATGGACACTCTGCAGCCATGCAGCGGGCAGCATGGGAGAGCCGGAGAGTGAGCGGGCAGGCAGCACGGGAGAGCCAGGCGGGCGAGAGAGCAGAGAGATGACGTCATGCATCACCGCTGTTCCGCCCTTACTGTGCAGCCACGGGCAGCAGAGAGATTACATCATCTCTCACTGCCTGCCCTCTCTCTGGTGACCTTGATGTAAGAAGTGGCTCTCTGGGGACCCTGAGGTAAGGAGGGGCTCTCGGGGACCCTGATGTAAGTGGGTGTCTCTCTGGGGACCCTGATGTAAGGGGGGCTCTCTGGGGACCCTGATGTAAGGGGGATTCTCTCTGGGGATCCTGATGTAAGGGGAGGGCTCTCTGTGGACCCAGATGTAAGAGGGGGCTCTCTGGGGACCCTGATGTAAGGGGGAGGCTCTCTAGGGACCCTGATGTAAGGGGAAGGCTCTCTGGGGACCCAGATGTAGGAGGGGGCTCTCTGGGGACCCTGATGTAAGGGGGAGGCTCTCTGGGGACCCAGATGTAAGGGGGGCTCTCTGGGGACCCTAAAGTAAGGCGGAGGCTCTCTGGTGACCCTGATTTCAAAGTGGGGCTCTCTGGGAACCCTGATGTAAGTGGGGGGTTCTCTGGGGACCCTGAAAAAAAAGGCATTTATACTTATAGTGGAATGTTTTTACTTATTTTTTTTTGCGTAATTGCGTATAGTTTATATACTGTTTTGCGCGTGTTTGCAAAATTAAAGTGGGCCGGTCTGGATGAAATCCAGGGCCACATTTTTGTCCCAGTCCAGCCCTGCTGCAGTTATACAGAAACAATTAATGCAGAGTTAAATTTATCATGATCTTTTAGGACATACGTTCCACCTTTTTTAGATGTGAAATATATTAACGTGCCATCTTTGTGATGCCACTACCTGATAATTTGCTCAACAAACTCTATTATCTCACCTATACCTTATGACTGGTTATTTAATTGCAATTTTTCAGTAGTTTTTCAGTATGAAGATAGAAAAAGTGTGAGATGTGTTGAATTCATGTGGAGTATATTTCAGTTGTGATCTTTTGCTCACATTGCATTTTACTGCTAGCGAGCTCCAATGTGTGCCAATTAACATTCCTTTCTAAGAGCACCTCGAACACCTCCGGTGTGAAATGATTCTGTATGTGCTTGAGAGATAAGCTGTGTGACCCCTCAGACATGAATGGTATGCTCCCAGATCGATTCACCCATCTCTTCGCTTGCTTAAATATTAATCTCATACCGCCAGATCACTGTTTGCTTGCTACATGTGGTCTAGATCACTTAGTGAATACTCAACCTTCACACTGTAAAGACGCCTATAGACATTTATTTATTATCTATTATATTTATGTAGTGCTGACAATGTATGCAGTACTTTACATACACAGTATATTGAACATTCACATCAGGAGCTTACAATCTAAGTTGTAAACTTACATGCATACATACACATACTAGGACCAATTTAGACAGGAGCTAAGTAACCTACCAGCATGTCTTTTGAAGTGTGGAAGAAAACTGGAGTACCTGTGGGAAACCCACACAAGCACAGGGAGAAGCTTTAAAATTCTACTATAGACATAAAAGATTGCAATTAAATACATCAAGGGTTGTATGTTTTTAAAATCAGTCTGTCAAAAAACGTCAACGGGTCTCAACTCATAAAGAGTCTTCATCAGGAGGTAAATAGTATATTCTACGAACGCACCATACATGTGATAACAGTGAGTGCATAAACATCTTATCCCAAAATACTAACAAAAATGAAACCAAAATAAAGTGCTAAGAAAGCACCATACATGTGATAACAGTGAGTATACAATCATTAATCATAGGCAGAAGCCATCTGTTATCAGTCTATAATAATGTGAATCTCATAAATTCAAGCTGAAAAAGTCCGCTCCATGTGTTTCATCCTCACACGCCAAGGGTTAATCAGCCAAAATACTTCTGTTCAGGTGTACAGTGACAACGACAAGAGAAGTAGTAGATGTACGCTTACCCCAGGTGTTGGACCTCCCCTGTGGCAAGGTCTTATGAGCTTGCAGATTTCACCCTCTGCAGGGACAAGTTGTCAATCTCCTGGTCCTGGCAGCGTATGCCGCCGACTTCCGTATGGCCGGGATGGTCCACCTATTCGAACCCCTGTTAAAATGTCAGGTTTCTTATACTGCCTAGACATGGATATTTGTCATTCTTTTATGGATTTCTCACTCTTCCTTGTTTTTCCTGGTTTAGGGATCACTTAAATGGATGCACGTTGCATGTCCACAGGGAATCCGTGTCCGTCTAAGACATCGCTAAAAGCTGTGATAAAGTGAGGGTGAATCCGTCTGGACCAGGAGCCTCTCTGGTCTGGAAAAGCTTGGTGTTTGATTGTGTCTTGATTGTGTCTGAGAAAGGACACAATCAAACACCAAGCTTTTCCAGACCAGAGAGGCTCCTGGTCCAGACGGATTCACCCTCACTTTATCACAGCTTTTAGCGATGTCTTAGACGGACACGGATTCCCTGTGGACATGCAACGTGCATCCATTTAAGTGATCCCTAAACCAGGAAAAACAAGGAAGAGTGAGAAATCCATAAAAGAATGACAAATATCCGTGTCTAGGCAGTATAAGAAACCTGACATTTTAACAGGGGTTCGAATAGGTGGACCATCCCGGCCATACGGAAGTCGGCGGCATACGCTGCCAGGACCAGGAGATTGACAACTTGTCCCTGCAGAGGGTGAAATCTGCAAGCTCATAAGACCTTGCCACAGGGGAGGTCCAACACCTGGGGTAAGCGCACATCTACTACTTCTCTTGTCGTTGTCACTGTACACCTGAACAGAAGTATTTTGGCTGATTAACCCTTGGCGTGTGAGGATGAAACACATGGAGCGGACTTTTTCAGCTTGAATTTATGAGATTCACATTATTATAGACTGATAACAGATGGCTTCTGCCTATGATTAATGATTGTATACTCACTGTTATCACATGTATGGTGCTTTCTTAGCACTTTATTTTGGTTTCATTTTTGTTAGTATTTTGGGATAAGATGTTTATGCACTCACTGTTATCACATGTATGGTGCGTTCGTAGCACTTTATTTTGTTTTCATTTTTGCCAGCGCAATTAAGTTTATTTTTTTTATGTTTGTCACTTCATAGATATTTGGAGTTTTATTTGCAGCTGCACTTGTTTTATTCATACACCTTGCTCATTAGCGCGGGTTGATTCCACAATTTTTAAATAGTATATTCTGAAATACAAATGTAGCGGTACTCCCATGGGGGCTGCTGATTGACTCTATACCCCACTGACTACCCCAAGTCTGCAGATCCTCTCTTACCCCCGACACCTTGGGTTCCATTCTGCAATGTGGTGTCAGCAATAAGAAACTCACACAATATCACTGAACCATTCAGAAAGGTTTACTGAGATAAGTAATGGAACACAATGAAAAGCATGAATGAATACAAGTTATGATTGACAACAGTTATCCCTTAATGCACATATACAGAACATAACCTTATAATCACCTGAAAGGGTATATGTGAACAGATGCACAGAAGGATAGGTACTCAATATCTTCAAGACATGTATTAAATACCTTCCCACTGAGGCCTCAACACACAGACCAAAATGCAGTATATAAACTTTACATTCAGTAACACAGTGTAAGTTAAGCATATACACAAATGGCTCCCCCTAGGCTATAATTCAGAGATTAACTTGTGAGTAGAACAGCAATGCTTAGTAAAAGAAGAAGATGGTGAAAGTTCTTTAACTCCAGATGTCTTCAGCTAGCCTGATGGTTAAACTGCAGTATATTGTCATAATTTGTAATCCACAGAGACAAAAGGAAAGAAGTGACTGTATAACAAAAGGTGTGCTGATGATTGCTTTACTGAAGAAATATCACCACTTGTAGATTGCTCTTTACATGTGAGTGCAATACAGTACTAACTTTACTGTGCAGGGGAGAAAGGCAAGGCCCCAAAGTCCAGCTGTATGATGCCTGTGAAGAAGTAGATTCAACTCTGTGGAACTACAAGTCTCACCAGCAGTCTGTAGAAAGAACTCACTCAGCAATACTGTAATCTCTACTGGAATGGGCAGGTGCCCTCTCACCAAAATAGACTCCAATGGCTGTGAGGCTCCGTCCGGAATCCCCTCCTGGTGTCTCCGTCTGGTGAAGATGGAGCCGCCACTCAATGCTGCAACTCCTGATGGACTGAAGTGCAGGTGGCTTCCAGTTGTTCTGAAGTGCAGGCCGGTCCACTTGCTAGAATAGCAGGGCTGTCCTCCAAGATTCCTCAGAGGCGGGAAATCCAGCTCTGCGCTGTATAGGCCGCAGTCTCTCACTCCTGGTCACACACAGACCTCCTGCTGGCAGGTGTCGAATGGAGTCCCGAGAGGCTGAAAACAGGCCGCGCCTCTTCTTTTATCACTCCTCCCAGCAGGCAGTTCTGCGTGCTTTGCATTGTCTGTCCTGTAGTCCAGGGCTGATCCAGAGTCACTTCCTCCTCCAGACTACATCTCCCACAATGCTTTGCTGCATTATTCTCAAAGAGTAAGGAAAAATCCTAACAGAGTACAGCAGATACTAGGGGGTGCCAAACTCATTTGCAAACAACAACGGACTGTTCAACTATAATTACTATAGTAGAAAACCCCTGGCTACACAAATAAATACAAATAGCATATACCAAAGACTATTACAGAAGGAGAAAGGAGGACTTCTCCTTCTATAATTGTCTTTATTGTATGCCATCAATCTGAGAACTTGAACCTGAGAGGCCTAAATTGCTGATTGCTCAAGGAACCTCTAGAAAGTTCTGGAGGGACATTAAGATGCTGCAAAACCGTGGTTGAGAAAGGCTGGCCTAGATAGGAAGGACCAAAAAATGTTCTAATACCTGTCTACCTGCACACTCCATACCCCTACACAAATTGACCTTACCTCTACCTCATGCCTAGTCTATACCTGAACCCTCCAATCCCTTCTGCAACCTGCCCTGGGGGGCTACTAACACCTCCCACCTGCCACACTTTCCCTATTTCCCTGCATACATATGCTACACCTGCTTCCTATCTCCATGGTCACTAGTACTACACACATAATGAACTGTATTATGTTGTAGCACTGTTTGTACTGATAAAGATGGCAAACCATAAGTAAAGAATGCATTAAAAATGTCAGCCCCTGTCTGACTTTGTGATTACAGCAAACAATAAATCTAAAAACGCAATTACAATCTTACAAAAGGTTGGCAAGAGTGTCCACCAAACCAAGGTTAAACTTCAAGAAAGTTTGATTATGTTGGGGTGCCAATGGGTTACTAGATCAGTTGCCTACCATCTAAATGAAGGAAGACAACACTGAAGCTAGAGGAAAGAAACTACGACACACTATGGGGGATTGTGTACCAGAAAGGAAAACAATGGAGATAGGAAGCAGGTGTAGCATATGTATGCAGGGAGGGAAAGTGTGCCAGGTGGGAGGTATTAGTAGCCCCCAGAGCAGGTTGTAGAAGGGAGAGGAGGGTTCAGGTATGGGCTAGGCATGAGGTAAGACAAGGTCAATGGGGGTAGGAGTACAGGGAGTGCGGGTAAACTGCTATTAGAACATTTTGTGGTCCTTTTTATCTAGACCAGCCTTTCTCAACCATGGTTTTGCAGCATCTTAATGTTCCTCCAGAACTTGCTAGAGGTTCCTTGAGCAATCAGCAATTTAGACCTCTCAGGTTCAAGTTCTGAAACTGATAGCATACAATGAAGACAATTATAGAAGGAGGAGTCTATTTGCTCTTTCAGTAATTGTCTTTGGTGTATGCTATTGTTTGTTTGTTTTCAGAATATACTATTTTACTGATGAAGACTCTTTATGAGTTGAACCCCGTTGAGGTTTTTTACTGACTGATATTGAAAACATCTTCATTGATGGAATATACACATGACCTGTACAACCCTTGATGTATTTTATTGCAATCTTTTATGTCTATGGTAGAATTTTAAAGCTTTGTGAATAAATTATTTTTTTAGAATTTCTTATTGTTGTTTGGTACCTATAAAAAGTTTAATTCCATGTACATTTTACCAGGGATAAGGTACCATATATAATCACCTTTAGGTTTAAGTTACAAGGTTATTATACACCATGCTAATGTACTGTGAGCTGAGTGTATAGTGATTATTGTCAGGGGTTCCTTGAGACCTGAAAGTTATTTTTAAGGGTTCCTCCGTGTGAAAAAGTTTGAGAAACACTAATCTAGACAACATATTCTGTAATTTCCATGATGAAGATTTTAAAATTCAACAATGAATCTATAAGACATTGCATATTCTCACTGAATTATATTTTTTGAAGAACCATTTATGGGGTATGAAGATGGGAGCTCCTACTGTACTGCTACCAGAAGTAGAGGTCAATTTACAGAAAAATAAGTGAGAAAATACAGAATTCTACACTTTACTGCCTGAAATAATATCCAAATGTTCTCCCTGGATGGTCCTAACGGGTTAAAACTGAGAGCACAAGATGGTATTTTAATTTATCCCATATGCTGCGTGTATGTGCACATGCCAATGTGAAGAATTCTGGAATACTGCAGAGCCAGAGCGAATCTGGCCTATCCTATGTGCAGTCATACCAAGAACCCAGCAGTAAATGGAACAAGGTCCCAGGAGCCATTTATTCATTTCTTGTGTTTATTATGTTTTAAAATATTTTCTCCCCTCTACCACCCGCCAGCCCTTCTCCTTTCTCCTTCTCTGGCGTTCGAGGTATTACGAAATGAATCTGGGATCCTGTCCAACATGAGTGGAATTCGGATCTCCATGGCAACTGTATTTTGGGATGGCAACAAACATTGGTGAAAATGAATGCTTCAAATTCATGAGCAGGTCTCACAGGGGCTGGAAAAGGCAAGAGGAATTTAAAAATAGGAATGCAGCGCACAGAGGAAAGAAGCCGCGTACCAAAAAATGCCAGAGAACTAAAGAAAAGAGTAAGCTGAAGAGCTCACTGCCATGCTTTTCACAGCTAGCTTATCGTCCTTAAAATATAATTATCTACTTGTTTACATTTTAGGTTTAACTTTAATTTTATATTGTCTACATTGATTTTCTGTAAAGTTCTAATTCCTATAAGCAGGCATTTTGAATACAAGAGATCTCATTAGCTCAGAGTTCCTCCACCAGCACCAGTTTACATGCTGCTGTATGGGAAATTACATATGGCTAAAAACAAGTCAGATTCAGCTATTTACAGTATATTATCTGCATTAAAAATACAGTTAAGGCCCGTACACACTATAAGAAAATTGGGCGAACATTTTCATCTAAAGAATTTTCGTATAGTGTGTACACAACTTTCGACAGCCGATTCCGAATTCTCCTGCGGGAACAGAATGAACGATTTTTGTTTACTGTGTACCGTTTTCACACAATTTTCATACAAGAAAAATAAGAAAAGCAAGACTGTGCATGAGCAGAAACAATAAACAAACAAAAAAAGCTTTTGTTCTACGAGAATATTTGTAAGAATTTCCAAACAAATTTTCTTTCATCGGTTCCGATTTGCTGTGAAACAACGAGAAAAATCAGACGAACGTTCGCCCGATTTTCTTATAGTGTGTACCCCACTTTAAAGCCTAAGTTTATTTTTTATTAGCACAAGTGAGTTTACTTAAATGCAAAGTGTCCCTTGTGCTGGTGCCAGCTGTTGTAGTGAAGAATTGAAGTCCTCTGCCCTCCTCCCACACCCCACAGATTTAATCTTCTGGTGCTGCAGGGGTTAAAGTAAACCCACTTTAAAAAAAAAAAAAAACTAACACCTGCAAGACAAGGGCATAATGAGCTAGTATGCATAGAATTGGGAATTGACCACATAATTTACCCCGCAGCCACGGCACACAGCTTTTCACCTGTTCAATGGGAGGGTGCTTTCTAAAGCTTGCATTGTGTGATCTTATCCATCTCTACTGTATCCCCAATCAAACTTCTCAAAAACATCTAAATGTCATTGCATACCTCCCAACATTTTCAGATGGGAATGAGGGACACCTACTAACAAACGTATAAAGGCATAGGTCACACCCCTGCCACACCCCCTTAAAGGAGAATTAACCAATAAAAAAGGTTACTTAAAGTGGAGGTCCAGCTGAAAAAAAAAATGGTAAAAGTCAGCAGCTACAAACACTGTAGCTGCTGACTTCTAATAAGCACACTTACCTGTCCAGGGTGCCCGCGATGTGGAGGCAGGCATGGAGGAGGCAGTCAGGTGTAAATGAACAGTCAGTCCGCTTACATACAACCACCCATAGAGGAGAGCAGGCTGTACCTGTGTCTGCTCTGCATAAGTGGAGGGGGCACGGATTAGCCATCTGCCTGCTCAGCAGTGATCAACAACAGATTCCTTGCTGAAGACATAGACCTCTTGAGTCCAACCCATGTGGAAGGGGCCTTTTCTGTATATATATATATATATATATATGTATGTATGTATGTATGTATGTATGTATGTATGTGTGTGTAATTAAAAATATAAATGTAAATTAAAAAAGTACTTGCTTCAAATCCATTATAGTTTATTTTTCAAAAGCTCAAAACTTTCCTTAAAGAGAAGAAAAAACAAACAGAAAGTGTGCGGTTTCAATATTTTGGGCAACTTAAGTGGGTAAGGCACCATGCCCAATAATGATCAAGGATACTGAGCTATCTCCCTGCCTGTTACTCTTGGGTCCACATACACTATATTACCAAAAGTATTGGGACACCTGCCTTTACACGCACATGAACTTTAATGGCATCCCAGTCTTAGTCCATAGGGTTCACTATTGAGTTGGCCCACCCTTTTCGACTTTAACAACTTCAACTCTTCTGCGAAGTCTGTCCACAAGGTTTAGGAGTGTGTCTATGGGAATATTTGACCATTCTTCCAGAAGCGTATTTGGGAGGTCAGGCACTGATGTGGACGAGAAGGCCTGACTTGCAGTCTCCACTCAAATTCATCCTTTAAAGGTGTTATATCGGGTTGAGGTCAAGACTCTGCAGGCCGGTCAAGTTCCTCTTCCCCAAACTCGCTCATCCATGTCTTTATGGACCATGCTTTGTGCACTGGTTCAGATAATTTGGTGGAGGAGGAATTATGGTGTGGGGTTGTTTTTTAGGGGTTGTACTTGGCCCCTTAGTTTAAGTGAAGGGAACTAGTAAGGCGTCAGCATACCAAGACATTGTGTATGTCTGATTGTAATCAGACACAAGGAGGCATACAAATAAACACCTTTAGCACAAAGTACTGTATATAGGCAAGGGACACTGCCACCCCCCTATTTACACACAGCAGGAATAGTGAATAAAAAATAACTGGTTAAACCCACATATAATACCAAAATAAACAATATCCATTAAAAGAGAAGTAAAGTTTTGTTGTTTATTTCCCCATAATAGTTACCTAGGTGGATGCAGCATCGGTCCGATGCTGCATCTGTCCCCCACAACCTCTGCACTGAGAACTGAGCGATCGAACACTGCTGATGGTTCAGTTCTCTTGGCTCCCCGAGCACAGAGCTGCTGCCTTTCAGTCAGCAGCTCTCCACTATGCCTCCCCACGCTCATTGGAGCGCTGAGCTGTGGAGAGACAGGGAGCGGCCATCTCAGGCTCTCAGAAGCTCACTGCGAGGCTGAGACGGGCATCGGCCCAGGCAGCTGGTGGATCCAGACTTTGTCGGGATGGCGCAGTGCCTGGACTGGTTCCAGTGACGTCAGCAGAGAGCGGAATTCAGATCGCTCTCTGCTAAAAACAGGTCACAGGAGTGCAAAACTATTTACACTCCTGTGATTCATAGAAGAAGCCCAGCCAAACAAGCTCAGGCTGGTCTACTACATTAATATAAAGGTCTATAATAAAAGGGTTAGTACCAGTGGCGGTGCGTCTATAAGGGCGGACGGGCGCTGCCCCCTCTCTCCAACCACCCCCTCTTTGACCAATGCATAGCTAAAACGACAGGCACTGTGATTGGATGCCTGACGGGAGGGGAGGACGGGAGAAGGACAGGAGGAGACGCATGGAGGACACTGCTCGCCGTCACCCACTGCCCCACCGAGACAGGGTAAGTGCTGGGCAGACGGTGAGCGGGCTGGGCGGTCACAGTGGCAGCATTCGATGGCACAGTGGCAGCATTTGTTGGGCAGAGTGGCAGCATTCACTGGGCACAGTGGCAGCATTAAATGGGCACAGTGGCAGCATTCAATGGGCAGAGTGGCAGCATTCGATGGGCAGAGTGGCAGCATTCGATGGGCACAGTTGCAGCATTTGATGGTCACAGTGGTTGCATTTGATGGCATAGTGGCAGCATTTGATGGGCACAGTGGCAGCGTTTGATGGCACAGTGGCAGCGTTTGATGGGCACAGTGGCTGCATTTGATGGGCACAGTGGCAGCGTTCGATGGCACAGTGGTAGCGTTTGATGGACACAGTGGCCGCATTTGATGGCACAGTGGCAGCGTTTGATGGGCACAGTGGCTGCGTTTGATGGGCACAGTGGCTGCGTTTGATGGGCACAGTGGCAGCGTTTGATGGGCACAGTGCCTGCATTTGATGGCACAGTGGCAGCATTTGATGGCACAGTGGCAGCATTTGATGGCACAATGGCAGCATTTGATGGGCACAGTGGCAGCATTTGATGGGCACAGTGGCTGCATTTGATGGGCACAGTGGCAGCATTCGATGGGCATAGTGGCAGCATTTGATGGGCACAGTGGCAGCATTTGATGGGCACAGCGGCTGCGTTTGATGGGCACAGTGGCTGCAATTGATGGGCACAGTGGCGGCATTTGATAGGCACAGTGGCTGCAATTGATGGGCACAGTGGCTGCGTTTGATGGCACAGTGGCTGCAATTGATGTGTTATTTTTCAGTATATTTCACTTTGTTTGCGCCCCTCCCAAAAATTTTGAGCACCAGCCACCACTGGTTAGTACAATATGCATTTATAAGGAGGTCTATACCTTGGACCAGGAGGAGGGACATTCTACTGTATCAATATAGGGACAGTCTCTCCAAATCAGGGACAGTTGGGAGGTATGAAAGGGGGACGTAACTTCTACAATTCTCTGAAAATAAGACCTTGTAACAGATCTCGGATATAATCTAATGCCTGGTACAAAGGGGATGAATATTGGCCAGTAACGACCGGTTCAACAGAAACTGGCCAACATTCTGCCTGTGTGTACAGCAGTCTGTCCAACAGAAACCTGCCAAATGTCCGGCTTCTGTAGAATGTGCAATCTAGAAAAACATCTGACAATCCGATCGGCATTCTATCAGCACTCAAAACCAACTGGCCAACTGCTGTGGTCTGGAGGGGGGTGTCCCTCTGCCAGAACACAATAGCTTAGTGGGGAGATCGTTTTACTAAAATCGCATTATTAGTACAGCAAACTCCTCCTGAGCTCCTCATACTCATATTGTGTACCAGGCATACAGTAACTCTATAGGAGAGCTCCTTGCAAGCTCATAGACTCCTAAGAAAATAAGTTATTTTTTTCAAGCAGCTGAATACACAATTGCAAAACAAATTTGGAATTTTTTTGGAACCAGTCTTGTGATTTACCCAGATATTCCACACTACCCAGCCTGGCATATAACACTAAATCCAATAAGACAAAGAGAGACTGCAACACCGCTCCACGTGATACAATGGCTGTACTGAAGATCTGGCGTTGGTCCAGTCCGTCAACTCAAAGACTGTCAAAGTATGTGCAAAAGAGGTGACCGCACTCCAATCTTCAGAAGTATGAATGCTTTAATCGTAAAAATCCACGCATTACATCAATAGACCACGATACAACAGGACTATAACAGCAAGGTTAACATGTTTTACAAACCAAATTGTTTAATCATTACCTTGTGATTAAGCGATTTGGTTTGTGAAACATGTTAACCTTGCTGCTATAGTCCTGTTGTCATGGTCTATTGATATAATGCGTGGATTTTTACGATTAAAGCATTCATACTTCTGAAGATTGGAGTGCGGTCACTTCTTTTGCACATACTTTGGCATATAACACTGGTTGAGCTTTGCAGCTTCCTATGGTACTACTATGACTCCCGTCTGCTGAGTGGACAGTTAATCAACACCTCTGTCCAATGACCAGGGAAATGACCCAAGAATCATTAGCTGAACCATGAAGTATAAAGACGACCATAAATGGTTCAAATCCCTGCTGAACCGGCTGAGATTTGAACCATCTACTGGCAGGCTGATTGTAAGAAAAGTTGATCAATCGATCAACTTGGGTACAACCGGTATGTTGGATTTGTAGCATGCGGTTATTTCCAGTGACTATAGTCACTAGCAATAACCATTGTGTTTCCTGGTAGGGCACTCCCATTTTTAATAAATTCCCCCCAGTAAGAGAGCCAGGCAATCATCACTTTCAGAATGCACAATGAGCAAAATAGACTCCATATTTCATTGACAATATAAAGATCTAATGGTGGAGAATGAAATAATATTGAGCTGTTCATAATACTGCTGGCATTCTTGGTACATTTGGAGTTGTCTGCTGGTTCATAGACATCTAATGCTGGTGAAGACCCCATGTTCAAGTGATTTTAATGTTACTAAAAAAAGCTCATTGCACTTAAAAAAAAAAAAAAAGATCATTCATACAGTGCAGGAACATCACTTTCTTTTTACACATGTTTCATGGGGAAAATGGAAATAATACCAAGCAAGTCCTTTAAGAGAATTGGGGTAAGGCCCCCCAAAGCTGACAGGTTGGTCACCATCTAGAATTGAAATGGTTGCTCTTATTGTGTTAAGCAGTAGAGGGCGCCAGTGCATTGAACCTCTTCAGGCCTATTGATAGACATATGCAGTACATTGAACCATTGTTATTCGGACATCTGTTAACCACCTAGAGATGCTTTATATGACCAATAACACAATACAGGTAACAAAAGAATGCCAGTGTACATTACTAAAAAGGAAGCGAGCAGAACATATATAGTATCCTATATCCTGATAAACATATCTGTTATCTCTCCTATACCTTGATAAACATATCTGTTATCTCGTATTTCTTACATTTGACAGTTCTACCTTTGAACCAGAAACCATAATCTTTGGTTTCACCCTAAAAATGTAAATCTCAAATTTAAAACACCATTTACATTGCAATACAATATATTCTGTTAATGAATAGCCATACTTTCATAGAAGATATTGATTCAGAAATAGTTCCATTATTTTATGTAATTTTGCATAATTTGATAATGTTTTACCTTTAAGTTTGTGGAAGCTATTTTAGGACTGGCTGGCCTGTGCAGGTTGTTGCCTGGCATTACAGAATATGGCATGTCATGATGTCCTCCTGGTTTACCTCTAGAATATCCCTGGAGAGGAAACACTTGAGAGGAGATAGCGATATACATATGTTTCAATGGTGATTCTATCATAGGGAGGAAGCTATTCAGTTTCAGGGAGCTTATGAAGACATGCGGCCACCAGGGGCATAGATAAGGGGGGTCAGGGGTGTTCAAAACCCCCAGGGCCAAAATGAAATGCATGGTGTCCCTGCTCTGCAGCCGCACATGGCACCAGCGACAAGCAGCACTGAAGTCAGTGGCACACAGAGTGTAATAATGCTGCTGCAGCAAGTGTAATAGATCATTAGACATACCCGCATGCATGTTGTGGTACACCGCCAGGCCGGTCTATCAGGCTCAGGCTGAAGGTTGACAGATCTATCACCAGGCAGCATATTGAGCACAGTGGGAGCCAGCAGTGCATGTAGTCCTGCTCACTGCTCTCTACACCCTCATAGTTGCCAATACTCCTGAATTTCCCTGAACAATCCTGGGATTTAGACCCTTTTCCCGATTCTAGTGTTTCCCGGGAAATGTCCAGAGAAATCTCTTTTTTCCCGATTTTTTTCGCCGCCGCTAGAGGTCCGCGGCCGGCGGAGATAATGTCTCCACCAGCTGCCATTTTCCAGAAGACCAGACGGGTTCAAGGCTACAATTGAACTAGAGCTACGGCGCCGCCCACCCCCGCCCCTGGAGGGGTGCATGATCATCCTGTGCCTGCTATCAATGTTCACACTGCTGCCTAAACATTGATGCGCTCTGTGTTTGAGCCGAGCTCAGGCTCAGCAATGGGCAGCGGCAGGTGTCCTGTGATTGGCTGAGCAGGTCATGTGCGGGACGGACGGAGGACATGAGGGTCTATGATTCGCCTGGAGGAGCTGGTCACATGTGGATGCAGGGCTGGACTATGTCTGTGGGTAATCGCGCCAGCCCTGCATGCTCCCGGAGTCCTAACTCGTGCTGTGTCTCTCTGTCTCCCGAGGTTGGTCTCTCTCATCTGCTCTGTCAGCCACCCCCCCTCCTCTCTTTCAGACCCCCCTCTTCTCTGTCAGACCCCCTCTTTCACCGCTCTCTCTCTTTCTCTCTCTCTCTCACATCCTCCCCCCTTTCTCTCACCCCCCTCACTACTGCCTCTCTCTCACCTCCTCCTCTCACCTCTCTATTTCCCTCCTCAGGCAGTGGGGTCCCCAGATAGGCTGTATGGGGCCCCAATAATTTCTAACAGCAGTCTTGTGAGTGAGTGCAACAGTTTGGATGTGTCTTGACTTACCCCCTGTCATAGAGGGACCTCTACATTCCACACTGACCTACCCCCTGTCATAGAGGGACCCCTACACTGCATACTGACCTACCCCCTGTCATAGGGGGACCCCTACACTCCACACTGACCTACCCTCTGTCATAGAGGGACCCCTACATTCCACACTGACCTACCCCCTGTCATAGAGGGACCCACACACTCACCTATCCCCTATCATAGAGGGACCCCTACACTGCAACACTGCATACTGAGCAACCTGAGATGTAAGGAAGCACTCCGCTGGGGACACCTAGGATGTAAGGAGGGACTCTACTGTGGACACCTGATGGCATCTGGTGGCAGGCGACGTGACAAGTGACACACTCGGGGCTCCCACTGGTTCTGCATTATGGCGAGTTGAACTATTTAATAATTTATTACAATGTAATAATATTAATAATGCGCTTCAGTCATCCTGACAGAATAACAACCATGGTGCCTGGATAATTGAAGCGCTAACACCAGGTGTATGGAGTATCTTTATTTGCTGATTGTTAAACTTTCTGAAATACACATATTTCTATTGTGGTATAGGATCTGGGCCTGCTGTCCCTCCATCCCTTTCTTTCTCTTTCTTTCTCCCTTTGTTTCTCCCTCCATCCCTCGTTCATCTCAGACTCTAACCACACCCCCTTCGAGTCACGCCCATTTAAGCCACACCCACCATTTCACATAAACCCCGCCCATTTTTACATTTTCCCTATGCCACACCTGCTAACGCATACCCTGCCCCCTAATTATAATGCAACTCCGCCTACAGCCAAAAAAGTGTCCCTAAAATTTTTTTTACAATGTTGGCAACTATGCACCCTGTATTCCCGTTGTCTTGCAGTGTCACTCCCACCTTGGGCTTGGGAGAGGAGCTTTGCCTGGGCCCTTGAGTGCAGAGTGCTTGTAAAGTGCTGTGTAGCCCCCCACATGGATGAACTGCTGCTGTCCAGGTATGTCCCTCTTTCTCTTCTGGCCTAGTCTCAGAGAGTCTCAGAGAGTGTCCTCAGACTTACCACTGCTCAGACTGCTGTGCTGCTGCTGGCATTCTGCTGTTCATACTAGGTAATTGTGAGTCAGTGAGAGACTGTCTGTGATTCTGTGTGACAACTGGCAAAGTAAGTGATTGAAGCTGCTGGGCTAAATTTTGCATTCCTTATATTACTGACAGATGACTGAGGCTAAGCTGAGTTTTCAATTGCTTTTTTACTGACAGTCCAGCCTGGCACTGGCAAGCTTATTGCGGTGCTCACCGGCTTACTGATTCAGCAGTTGGCACCACAACATGTCTGCCAATGCCAGAGCCAGGCTGGACTTTCTGCTGCCCTCAGTGGCATGCCTTGGCCCTGTTTTACCCCTGGTTCATACAAATGTGGTACAGGAAATGCATTGCATTCACACTGTTTTTGATCTACTGCAGGTGTCAATTCAAAGTTAACAACTCCCCAAAAGAAGGTCGCAAACGCAGTGTTTATCTGAACCAGATCGCATAGTTGGTCAAAAAAAGGTGCCTGCACTTCTTTGGTGCGATTCAGCCCATTCAAAATGAATGGGCTCAAATTACACCACACAGAATCACATGTAAATTGCACAGGAATGTGGTGCAGTTCCTGTGCGATTCTCATGCAAACTATAGTGTGAAACAAGGCTTACTGTGTTGATTGTGGTGCAATCAAGGCCCATTCATTTTGAATGGGCTCAAATCGCATCAAAGTCATGCATGCACCAATTTAGGAACCGCACTGAAACCGGTTTGCATGGTCGTTTTGTGAATGCGATCTGGTGCAGGCAAACACACTGTGTTTTGCAACCCTTGTTTGGGGTGTCATTAAGATAGCACTGACACCCACTGCAGTTTGCAAGGGGGGTGTGAGTTGAATGAGGTGCATGAAACGTGTGTGGGTTGAGGGTTTCCGGCGTTGTAGTGTACCCAACGCTGTATCCTGGCCTAGGCTGACAAGGCCCAGGCCTAGGGCAGCACTTTGCAGGGGGGAAGCACAGAAAGAATACCAGCCGGCTTGAGCTACACTCTTAGTGTAGCGCCAGTCTTATGGGGCGGACTGGGCTGAGAGGCAAATTAGTCTAGCGCCCCCATAAAGCGGCCTCACTGCTTCCGGTATGCGGGCTCCTGGCATTCCGCAACTGAGGGGGAGCCGCTTCTAATTTTGACTGTCCTCTCATCCTGGACCACAAACCTTCCTCACTGTGCTATGTTTTCTGCTGCACCATTGGCATGGTTATATCTTCTTAGTCCTCTCCATAAAATTATTAGAAATTTGTGCTTAAAGTAGAACTATAGGCAACACTTTTTTTTTTCTTTTTGGATAGAGGAAGGGAGCGTTATAACCGTTATATTTTTTTACCATCCCCGTCCCATTGCAGAGATTTCCCTTCACTTCCTGCCCCATAGCCAAACAGGAAGTGAGAGGAAATCGATATAAGGGAATCCATTGCCCCCCCCGGCCCTCAGAACTAGGGTCTTAAACAGCAAGGGGTGTGGCCTTGACAGGAAGGGGTGGGTCATATTTAAATTAGGGGGTGCACAAGTTTAGTCAGGCCTAGGGCAGCACAAAACCTAAATACATTACTGAGTGTACCTCCGTGTATCTCCTAAGCAGCAGTGTGTTTTTCCTCTGCCAGTGAAGGAAGGTGTGCAATTATACATCTTCTCACAACCGCTCAGATGTGAACCTAGCCTAAAGAAAAGTCAGTTTATTCCTGGCTGGTAAATTTTCAGTTGAATTATTTTCAATTAACCACAGAATAAAAAAAAACAAGCCAATGTGAACACAGTGAGTGTGCTTCCTTCTACAAGATGGTGCCCTTTGTACCTGCCCAGTAACATTGGCTTTTGCAGTGTATCATCCAGTGGCAGGCAGTGCATTCCCCCCCCCCCCTTTTTTTTAAATCTGTAAGACTACTTTCACACAGAGGCGCTTTATAGGCGTTTTAGCTCTAAAAATAGCACCCGCAAAGCGCCTGTAAAGCGCCTCAGTGTAAAAGTGCCCTAAGTGTAAAAGTGCCCTAAAAGTTAAAAAAGTCAGTGAGTGCTCTGTCTGACACAACATGGTGCACTTTGCATAAAAGCCATAAAAGCCAACCTTACTGAGGAGGTGCACAGGCAAGGCCATCTTTAATATTGATTGGACCCTGGGACCCTGGGCAAAACTTTTCTTGCCCCCCCCATGCCCCCCATGCAGTTTTGCTCTCCACATGCTTTGAGACATACAATAAATAGCAGCTAGACTCAAAATCAGTTTACTGAATCAGACCGGGCAGCTATTGCGATTGGTTGCCATAGGTTATAGTGTATCATTACCGCTCACTGACTGGTTGCTAGAGATTACAGCACACATTATGGCTCACTGATTAGTTGCTAGAGGTTACAGCACATGATTTCTGTTTGTTTATTGGTTGCTAGAGATTACTGTGGATATGACCTCAGCGTGGGCGGCTGCCGCTATTTACATATGAATGCCGGTAATTTACATGTAAACACAGGGTCTGCAGGTGAGTCATCTGTACACAACAATAGGGCAGAGCTGGGCAGCATTAGTAACAGAACTTCACACTGAGATATTGGGACACAGCACAGGACTAAAACCTCAAGGAACGAGGGAATTTAAACCAGGATAGTTGGCAAGTATGAGACAGCTGCTTTGGGCCCCACAACAATGACAAGGCCCAGGGCAGCTGCCCCTTTTGCCCTGCCTTAAAAACAGCCCTGTGCACAGTTCACCATCTCCTTGTAGGTAGCACATTCACTTTGCACCTATTCACTAATACTGGACAATAGCCAAACTTACAGGGCAGCGTTCATAAAACCTGGAAGAAGCAAAAAACTGAAATCAGGTTCGATTTTCTAAAGGACCTGATAAAATACAATTAGGGATGTGATTGCTTACTGGGACAATATACATGTATATGGGATATGGCATTGACATAAACACAAACACACACACACCTACACAGGTTGAACTAGATGGACTGGTGTCTTTATTCATTCCTGCCAACTACGAAGCTATGAATCCAGATGGGATGGGATAGAGAGAGGTCTAAGTCAGGATGGACAGTACTGACTGTGAACCCCCAATTCATAAAATCGCTCCCCACCTTCCAACAAGGTCCAGACAAGTGTGGTGTCATCTCAAACCAATCTGGTAAACTGAGTAAAAAGTTTTACCAGGAGTACCTTGATCAGAAAATATGCTGTTACCACAAATTGACCACTGCAATGAGAAGACCATATCAGGCCTAGGGCAGCCTTCCTGAGTGAAAGGGATATTTTCTTTTTATTTGCTGTGCAAAAGGCTCTGCCATGGTCACCAGACCAAACACCATACCTACGTAGGAACCTTTGTCTTAGATGGCAACACATGAAAATTTCACAGATAAAAAAATTGGGAGTCTGTACACATATTCCTAATACCTAGTTTACACTGGTGGATGGGGAGGGGCCGACTATCACAAGGACAGATAGTTGAGCTGTGGTTTTACCACCCACCTTATGTAAATCCAACATTTCATATTCCTGATATGTGCCTGCTTTAGCATGTACTTGTATGAAAAAGTATCCTGTTCTCTTTGTATTGCTTAATTTATGTTAAATCCCTGGTGTTCCTACCAGTCCCTCTGCTTATCTATTAGAAATTGACCACACTAGGCATGGGAGCGCAACGTGGTCAGCATAGGTGTGCGCAGCTTATTGCATTAGGGTGTGCACCCCAAAGCTCAAACCGGCGTGTGTGTAATAAAAAAAATATATATATATATTATATATATAATATATATAATATATATAATATTATACACACACACTCTTAATAAATGTAAAAAACAGTAGGGCGGTGTCAGTAGAGCAATGCCACTAGGGCAGAGTCAATTGGGCATTGTCAGTCTTTTTTTTATTATTTTGATTTTGTATTTTTTTTTACTATTTTATTTTTATTATATTTTTTTAAAATGTTATTTTTTTTTTACTATTCTTTTTAGGGGGGCTTTTGTAAAATATCAGCAGGGGATGCTGCACTGGACAGGGTGATTAGTGTGTGCCCAGGCACACCCGGCACACCCCCTGCGCACGCCTATGGTGGTCAGTTTTCTAGCTGTGCAGCGAGTTCAGCCTGCTCTCCTCCAATACAGTGGCAGCTGGTTGTTTTTTTGGAGGGTGGAGCTGCAAACAACCACCTCCCTGTCTGCCGATTGGTCCGGCACTTACCCCATCTAGGCAGCGGGCAGTATGCATCGGGCATCGGACATCAGGCATCAGGCAGCAAGCATCGGGCATTGAATATCAGGCAGCAGGCATCGAGTATCGGGCAGCGGCTCCTGTGTCTCCTTTCCTCCATCACGGCGGCTGTGCATCTCCTCCCCTCCTCTTAGGCGTCCAAAAGGATCACCTATCCTTATAGCCGATCGGGCGACGGGTCTCAGACCCGCTTCCTGATTGGCCGGGAGGAGGATCAGTGTTAGAATAGCGAATATTCATTCGCGATTCTAACACACCTGGGTGGTCTGTGAGAACATTCTCAGCGCCCCGAGCGCACCCTATCTTGAAGCCTATTAGAGTCTTTGGCTCTAATCAGTGCTTCAAAAAAACACCCCCGCCATTGGAATTCATGCGTCCGGCATCCTACAAGGGGCCAGATGCATAAATAGGGGAGGACGGCGGCATGAATGGGGGAAAGCGCCCGTGCACCCTTAATGGACAGGCCGCCCCTGATCAGACTTGTGCTGACACCCCCTGCCCTGCAAGCCATTCACTGGGAAGACCAGTGTGCTGCTGTTTCTCCTCCACCAGATCCTATTCAGATGAGAACAAAGGGAATGTGATTACCGTACTTTAAAAAAAATGGAAAAAAGGTATTTATATAATATTTTTTATATCTATACACAAATGTTTTACCTTTCATTTCTATTTTAAACTGAATAGATTGATTAACAAGGTGAGGGTTCACATATACTTTAATCTAATACAGCCACTGGAGGGAGTTTTGAACATGCCACAGCCGCAGCACAAATGACACAAATTAGTGAGCAGTACTGATGCTAAACACAAATCATTCAAGTGAATGGGGCCGCAACACAATCACCCTGTACTGCATGCATTTGCGGTGCAGTGTAGTGACTCACTGCCACCTGTCAAGACCCTCGGAAAAATGATCCACCACGGATCGCTCTTCAGAGGGCAATGCAAGTGTAAAGGCACCCAAAACAAGGTTTCCTGCTGCCGTGTACAGCTAGTCCAAGCACTGGAATTTTGTGTGGACGTATAGCATACAGTGCCCAGGTATGTGAGCCTGCAATGTGCGTACCTCTGCTAGTGCTTTGCCCCCTTTCCAGTGATTGCGGCATTGATGTTGCTCACCCAGAATTTTTTAATCTAAGCTGAAAGCAAAGAGCTAAAAACACAGATGAAATACATATAAGGGTCTGCTTTACCTGCCAAAGGCTTTATATTTTCATTCAGTTCTGACATTTACTCAGCACACCCTGTCTAGCAAGGGAGGGGATATGAAGATTTTCTGCTGTAGTTAAGCAACATTTAGAGTTTTCCTTCTAACCCCTCACCCAATAAACAGTGAAAGGAGAAGCAGCAGAATGATGAGCTCCTCTCTCTGCTCTCTCTTTCTATAATCATTCTTCTTACACTGGTGCCCAACAAATTGGCTCCTTGTGCTGCTTCTCCCTCCTCCAGTCTGAGCCCTGCTGTACAGGAACTGCAACAGGCTGATGTCAAGTCAAATTAAGAAACAATGATTTATTTTAAAAAAACACATTTAATGCTGTATTATATTTATAAATAAATACAGAGTGACATTTATTTTTATTTGTATACTCCTGGAGTTCAGCTTTAAATCATGGTCAGTAGAAATGTCTCTTGATGTCCCTATTAAAGCAGACCTATTATCACATATGTTTTCTCTCTTAAATACACCAGTACTATGGGGGTGGAACATTTACTGGTATTTATTACAGAGTTCATAGTACTTCTCCTGACAATGCTTTCATCTCCCTTTCTCTTTAGATAGCCAGTGCCATCATTAAAGCATCATTCAGGACCTGCATCTGTTTCCTCGACTACAGTTTTGGCCTATAGAAGACACAATCATGTAAATGGTGAACCCTGCACAGTGGGTTTATCTGTACACAGGGCACTACCTCCTGCTGCTGTGCCTCTCACCTTGTTACAATGTACAGGCAAAGTGAGTGATCACAGGCAAAGGCTGATAATTGCTTTAGGAAAAAGGTGCATTTTTTTTGTTAAATAAGCAACATCAGAATGTACAGTGGGGACGGAAAGTATTCAGACCCCCTTACATTTTTCACTCTTTGTTACAGTGCAACCATTTGCTAAAATCATTTAAGTTCTTTTTTCCTCATTAATGTACACACAGCACCCCATATTGACAGAAAAACACAGAGTTGTTGAAATTTTTTCAGATTTATTAAAAAAGAAAAACTGAAATATCACATGGCCCTAAGTATTCAGACCCTTTGCTGTGACACTCATATATTTAACTCAGGTGCTGTCTATTTCTTCTGATCATCCTTGAGATGGTTCTACACCTTCGAGTCCAGCTGTGTTTGATTATACTGATTAGACTTGATTAGGAAAGCCACACACCTGTCTATATAAGACCTTACAGCTCACAGTGCATGTCAGAGCAAATGAGAATCATGAGGTCAAATGAACTGCCTGAAGAGCTCAGAGACAGAATTGTGGCAAGGCACAGATCTGGCCAAGGTTACAAAAAAAATTCTGCTGCACTTAAGGTTCCTTAGAGCACAGTGGCCTCCATACTCTTAAATGGAAGACGTTTGGGACGACCAGAACCCTTCCCAGAGCTGGCCATCTGGCCAAACTGAACTATCGGGGGAGAATAGCCTTGGTGAGAGAGGTAAAGAAGAACCCAAGGATCACTGTGGCTGAGCTCCAGAGATGCAGTCGGGAGATGGAAGAAAGTTGTAGAAAGTCAACCATCACTGCAGCCCTCCACCAGTCGGGGCTTTATGGCAGAGTGGCCCGACGGAAGCCTCTCCTCAGTGCAAGACACATGAAATCCCGCATGGAGTTTGCTAAAAAACACCTGAAGGACTCCAAGATGGTGAGAAATAAGATTCTCTGGTCTGATGAGACCAAGATAGAACTTTTTGGTCTTAATTCTAAGCGGTATGTGTGGAGAAAACCAGGCAACGCTCATCACCTGTCCAATACAGTCCCAACAGTGAAGCATGGTGGTGGCAGCATCATGCTGTGGGGGTGTTTTTCAGCTGCAGGGACAGAACGTCTGGTTGCAATCGAGGAAAAGATGAATGTGGCCAAGTACAGGGATATCCTGGAAGAAAACCTTCTCCAGAGTGCTCAGGACCTCAGACTGGGCGGAAGGTTTACCTTCTAACAAGACAATGACCCTAAGCACACAGCTAAAATAACAAAGGAGTGGCTTCACAACTCTGTGACTGTTCTTGAATGGCCCAGCCAGAGCCCTGACTTAAACCCAATTGAACATCTCTGGAGAGACCTAAAAATGGCTGTCCACCAACGTTTACCATCCAACCTGACAGAACTGGAGAGGATCTGCAAGGAGGAATGGCAGAGGATCCCCAAATCCAGGTGTGAAAAACTTGTTGCATCTTTCCCAAAAAGACTCATGGCTGTATTAGATCAAAAGGGTGCTTCTACTAAATACTGAGCAAAGGGTCTGAATACTTAGGACCATGTGATATTTCCGTTTTTCTTTTTTAATAAATCTGCAAAAATGTCAACAATTCTGTGTTTTTCTGTCAATATGGGGTGCTGTGTGTACATTAATGAGAAAAAAATGAACTTAAATGATTTTAGCAAATGGCTGCAATATAACAAAGAGTGAAAAATGTAAGGGGGTCTGACTACTTCCCGTCCCCACTGTATATGTGAAATCACTTTTATGAATGAAGAATGAAAAAAAGTAGAAACACCTAGAATGTTCCATGAAACTGGCGGCCATAGAAAGCAGAATGTTATAAATCTGCCAATAGACTACAAAAGTGCAGGTCCATGGCTTTCTAGTATGTCCTATTCATCAGAATCGTTTTAAAGGGGGTGAAAGAGAATGCAGACCTAAAGCAGGAATGTTTTCTATGTCTGGAATTATTCCTTGCAGTTGATTTATCAGACTAGAGATTCTTGTAGAGTATTTGATAAACCTTCCTTGAAGAATAGCTGAGGAATTTCTCTCTGCTAATAAATCCAGCCTACAAAATGCAAAGAGGAGAAATATTTACACAGTCATAGAAGACAGATACCAGTCTAGACATGAATTAAATAGATTTAATAGGGCCTGTGCCCTTCCGCACAGTGGGAACCGCCGTCTACTGATTTTTTCGAATGGACTCTCAACATGGTAGAAGATAGATGCGCAAATCATGGCTGGCAATCTTATCCGTATGCTCCAAATGCGGTTAAAGCTTCTACTGCTTACACAGAGTAATGGCAGCCATTAGTTAGGGTAAAGAGAACCTGTCATTAAAACAAAGTAAATAAAAAAACTGCCTTTAGGTCGAGGTGCCTGTACATATTGGCAGGAGCCTCTAGTACCCTGATGTTATGGCCGTATGTCAGGCTGTGCGGTACTTTTAACAGGCTTGTGCACTTGGGCAGAAAGATCCTGAGTTTAAAATGTAATGGTATGTAAAGCATTTGTGTTTACATGCATTTGATGCATAAACATCTGTAAAACCTTTACATTCCTAAAATTCTTTTTCCATTTCTCCAGCACCGTTTTCAATCCAAACATATACTTGTGTTTACATGTGTCATTAATACAGAAATACTGTCTACAGATGCAGAATTTTCTATTTTGATTTTATGCAGCTGAACACAGCGTAAGATCCGTAAAAACCTATACACACTCCCAACTTTCTGAGATGGGAAAGAGGGAAACCTCTTAGCAAAAAATATGTAGGCAAAGGACACACCCACGTTACATATGTAGCACCCTCTAGTAGTGTGCTAGAGAGGATAGTTAAATTGAAGCAGGCCTGGATGGTTGCTAGGCCTGTTTGTTTTCATTCTGGGTTGGGAGTGGCTCAGGGTAGTGCTGGGTGATTTACACGTGGTGTCATCAGGATTTCAAGGACCTCCAATTCCAAGCTTCTGGTGCTTTCTGGAAAGAAAGGTGGGAGGGAGGGTGGAGCCACCTGGGGTGTTTGAGAAGCCCTGACCAATCCCCAATCTGGATTGGCAGGAGACAGGCCTCCTTAAATGCTCAGGGTCAGCCCAGCTGGGGAGGAGTTGTCGGGTGGAAGAGCTGGAGTGAGGGGGTGCAGAAGCTGTCGAGGGCCTTTGAGGGAGCTCCCCAGTCTGGAGAGGGGTGACCATATATCCTGGGCTCGGGTGCAGTCGGGACCACTTTCAGGAACACATGAAGAGGTCCTGGATCGGAGGCACAAGAAAAAGAACAAGAAGAGGACAGTGGAAGAGAGCACTGCTAAGAGACTCCAGGGAAAACAACTGGTCGCAGCCAGGAGGACTGGTGAGTGAGGCACAGTCACGAGGACTGGGGAGGCATGCCTGAGAGGACTGGGAACTTGCAGTCTGAGATGGGTGCAGAACCAGAAGTGTGAACTGTGGTGGAATGGGCAGTGGAAGGAGGTAGCTGCAGCCAGGAGGGCTGGCAGGGCCTGAAGAAGGCTAACTGGGATCCGTAGCCATAGTTAGGGCAGCTAGCACAAGGACTTTTCTGCTACACCATTGGGGCCCGAGGTCACAGCCTGCAAAGGGCATTTGATGAGGCCTGGCTGAGTCAGTGTTAGGCCTAACCAACAAATAGTGCTAGCTGTTCCTGGGGAACCAAGCGATGTGCTGGAGGTGACTAGAAGTAACAGTCTGCAGCAAGTGATGTGCTGGTGGAGTGAGGAATGATGAGCTTCAAGCAAGTTTGTGCAGGAGGAAGCTGAAGGAATATGTACAGGGAGTGTATATAGTTGTCCCAAAACCAATTGCTGTTTCTATTATCCACCCTGGGCATCCCGTAGCTCCCATCCCCATCCACGTTATATCTCTCAAAATAAACAAAAAAATAAAGTTCCCTGACTGCTTTATGTCTCGGAGTGCCTGAGAGTGAATGTACGGCTGGGCAGGGTGACAGACAAACCACAATTCTCAGCAGCCCTTACGGGGGATACCGCTACACATGGAGAAAATTTATACACAAAAAATTATCAGTTAAACCTACAAGTGCTTTTTTTTGCCACCACTATTCCCTTATACTGGCTTCTCAAATTTACAAAATCAGCAATTTGAAATTCCCTTAATTTGCAAGTGTACCCAAAAGAACTGATTCTAGTTTGAAGCCAAAGGGTGGTCACACCCAATATTTATTTGATTTAGATTTTTCTTCTGTTCACTCATTTTTCATTTTTGTAAATTGATAAAGAAAATAAACAATTAAAATATATACTTCAGAAAGCATTCTTACTTCTTACTCCTACTTCGTCGTAGCTATACGTCGGCTCCTTTAAGCGGGATAGCAGGTGCACTGGTGGGGTGCCGATGCTCGTGACTGGCGGTTGCGATGACCGCTGGCCACGAGCGATCGCGGGCACGAGAGGCAGAACAGGAACGTGTGTGTAAACAAATCCCTGTTCTGAGAGGAGAGGCAGATCGTGTGTTTCTAATAGCTAGGAACCACAATCTGTCATCTCCTATAGTCAATCCCCTTCCCCTACAGTTAGAACACACAGTCAGGGAACACAGTTAACCCCTAGATTGCCCCCTAGTGTTAACCCCTTCCCTGCCAGTAACATTTATACAGTAATCAGTGCATTTTTATAGCACCGATCGCTGTATAATTGTCAATCGTCCCAAAAATGTGTCAAAAGTGTCCGATGTGTCCGCCATAATGTCGCAGTCATAATAAAAATCGCAGATAGCCGCCATTGCTAGTAAAAAAAACAACTAATAATAAAAATGCCATAAATCTATCTACCTGTTTTGTAGACGCTATAACCAATCAATATAAGCTTATTGCGATTCTTATTACCAAAAATATGTAGAAGAATACATATCGGCCTAAACTGAAAAAAAAAATTAGCTTTTTTTTTTTTTTTTAAAAAAAGGGGGATAATTATTATAGCAAAAAGTACAAAATATTGTGTTTTTTTTTTCAAATTTGGCGCTCTTTTTTTGTTTATAGCACAAAAAATAAAAACCGCAGAGATGCTCAAACACCACCAAAAGAAAGCTCTATTTGTGGGAAATAAAGGACAACAATTTTGTTTGGGTACAGTGTCGCACAACAGCGCAATTGTCAGTTAAAGTGACGCAGTGCCGTATCGCAAAAAGTGCTCTGGTCATTGAGCAGTCAAATCTTCCGGAGCTGAAGTGGTTAAAACTTTTGCACAATACTGCATGTCAGACAAAAAATTAGAGACAAATGAGGGGGAAAGAGGGACTGATGGTCTTTGACCCTAGGGAGGGTACCCTCCAAATCAGGGACAGTTGGGAGTTATGTTACAAATCTAAATTTAACTTTTTTAAGCTCATGTGCATGAACCCTAAGAGCGCCAAACCTTGTCTACCTTACGGCACATCTTTAATGGCCAGTGAAGCCACCCATCATGATGATGGACCAATAGGAATGTGGCAAGGTCTAAACACTCCCCAGAATGGTAGTTTGGATGAAATGTAGTTGGGATGGGAAGAGCACAGTGTCTGACATCAGTATACTAAAAAGCAGTAGAAGGAGCCTGAAACATCATTCTAACCTAGGCAAGAATGGTGGCAGGGGTGGGGGCAGATGAAAAGATCATAAAAATAATGAATGCAAAAAAAAATAAAAACCAGCAAAAAAGTCACCTTATTTTTTTTTTTTTAAGTGGAGGGTAGAAGATTAGATTGCAACAAACTTTTCAGTGAAGGTCTGAACTAAGCTGAAATTTTGACACTAAAGTAAATGAGTCAGAGCAGTGACTCCTGCCCCTCTTTCATCCTCCCTCCTGCTCTATTTAGAGGACTTCCGATGAAGAACATAGAGATGCCTTCCTCTCCCTCCTGTTCTATTCAGAGGGAGTCACAAACGTGGTTAGAAGCTAAAGTCATGAAAGGTCATCACTTACAGCTCTAGTCTTGCAGATGACTGAGAAGACCCCTAGAAAGCTGGGTGAAGAAGCAAATGAGAAGCAAGCAGCTGACAGAGGCACCAGCTCCTATGATAGACTGAAGGCAAAGTCTGAGGTGTCCAGAAGTTGACAGTGCAGAAGGGAAATATGAGGCACACATAAGGCAGAGGTGTAGTCAGGAGGCAGGCCAATGTCAGCAATGGATAGACAGGAGCAAAATCCGTTGTCGGAAATTCCGATCGTGTGTACACAAATCGGACGCACAAAGTGCCACACATGCTCAGAATAAATTAAGAGACGAAAGCTATTGGCTAGTGCCCTGTTTATAGTCCCGACGTACGTGATTTACGATACCGCATTCAGAACGATCGGATTTTATCGACAACTTTGTGTAACCGTGTGTATGCAAAACAAATTTGAGCCAACATCCGTCTGAAAAAATCCATGGATTTTGTTGTCGGAATGTCTGATCAATGTCCGATTAGGTGTGCGGGGCATAACAGTGCCTTGCAAAAGTATTCACCCCCCTTGGCTTTTTACTTATTTTGTTACATTACAGCCTTTATTTCAATGTTTTTTTAACCTGAATTATATGTGATAGATCAGAACACAATAGTCTAAGTTGGTGAAGTAAAATTAGAAAAGTATATACAATAAACTATTTTTCAGAAATAAAAAACTGATAATTTTATATGTGCGTATATATTCACCACCTTTGTTATGAAGCCCATAAAAAGCTCTGGTGCAACCAATTACCATCAGAAGTCACATAATTAATGAAATGCTGTCCACCTGTCTGCAATCTAAGTGTCACATGATCTGTCATTACATATACACACCTTTTTGAAGGGCCCCAGAGGCTGCAACACCTAAGCAAGAGGCACCATTAACCAAACACTGCCATGAAGACCAAGGAACTCTCTAAACAAGTAAGGGACAATGTTGTTGAGAACTACAAGTCAGGGATAGGTTATGAAAAAAATATCCAAATCTTTGATGATCCCTAGGAGCACCATCAAATCTATCATAGCCAAATGGAAAGAACATGGCACAACAGCAAACCTGCCAAGAGACGGCCGCACACCAAAACTCACGGACCGGGCAAGGAGGGCATTAATCAGAGACCTAAGGTAACCCTGGAGGAGCTGCAGAGTTCCACAGCAGAGACTGGAGTATCTGTACATAGGCCGACAATAAGCCGTACGCTCCATAGAGTTGGGCTTTATGGCAGAGTGGCCAGAAGAAAGCCATTGCTTTCATCAAAAAACAAAATTGCATGTTTTGAGTTTGCGAAAAGGCATGTGGGAGACTCCCAAAATGTATGGAGGAAGGTGCTCTGGTCTGATGAGACTAAAATTTAACTTTTTGGCCATCAAAGAAAATGCTATGTCTGGCGCAAAGCCAACACATCACATGACCCACAGAACACCATACCCACAGTGAAACATGGTGGTGGCAGCATCATGCTGTGGGGATGTTTTTCAGCAGTCGGGACTGGGAAACTGGTCAGAGTTGAGGGAAAGATGGATGGTGATAAATACAGGGATATTCTTGAGCAAAACCTGTACCACTCTGTGTGTGACTTGAGGCTAGGACAGAGGTTTACCTTCCAGCAGGACAATGACCCCAAACACACTGCTAAAGCAACACTTGAGTGGTTTAAGGGGAAACATGTAAATGTGTTGGAATGGCCTAATCAAAGCCCAGACCTCAATCCAATAGAAAATCTGTGGTCAGACTTAAAGATTGCTGTTCACAAGTGGAAACCATCCAACTTGAAGGAGCTGGAGCAGATTTGCAAAGAGAAATGGGCAAAAATCCCAGTGGTAAGATGTGACAAGCTCATAGAGACTTATCCAAAGCAACTTGGAGCTGTGATAGCCGCAAAAGGTGGTTCTATAAAGTATTGACTTTAGGGGGGTGAATAGTTATGCACATTGACTTTTTCTGTTATTTTGTCCTATTTGTTGTTTGCTTCACAATAAAAAAAACATCTTCAAAGTTGTGGGCATGTTCTGTAAATTAAATGATGCAAATCCTCAAACAATCCATGTTAATTCCAGGTTGTGAGGCAACAAAACATGAAAAATGCCAGTTAATACTTTTGCAAGGCACTGTAGTTAGAGCATTGACTTCTTCCTCTCCCTCTGGATTGTTTTGAAAGCTCCAGATCTAGTTTCGAGAAGTGACTCCTTCCCTTCTGTTCAATTCTAAGGGATCCAGATCTGGTTAGAGCAATGATCAGAATCAGTATGAAAGAAAATAGCTCATTCTGTTCTTACTTTAGAAAACCCAGAATGCTCTGGGAATCCTGTGCATGGGTCGCATAAAGAGTAGGCCAAATCTCTTTTGGCCCTACTTCTCCTGTGGGTCACAGGAGTGCTCTTTGTTCTGCACACCTGTGACTTGTATTCGGCTGACAGCAGGCTAAAACCAACTGTCAGCTGACATCCCTCAGCCAGTCCAGGCTCTGAAGGGATCCCAACTTTAATGTCGGAATCCACCAATATGGCTGACTGATGGCTGGCTCAGCCTCTCAGCATGCCGCTGAAAGCCTGAGCCAGCCTGGTCCCACCCCCTGCACAGCCTGGTGCTCCAGTGAGCTCTGGAGGCACAGAGCAGAGAGCATTGACTGACAGGCCCTGGCTCTCTGCTCACTGAAACCGAGAACTGAGTGATCAGTGGCTTTTAATTGCTCAATTCTTGGTCTTTAGAGGTGGCAGGGGACATTATTTTTATGTTTATTAAGTTTATTTTTTTTAAATCTCAAACCACAAACTTCTCTTTTAAATGTTTATTTGTAAAACAAACATTTTAATGAATAGAAAAAAAACAAAAACAAAACAAAAACAAACAGAATATGAACCTGAAAAAAAAACAAAGTAAAGTAAAATTGATTAAAACTATTTTGGTTACCATTGACCCATTGTTTTAATTATAGAGGCCTTTAAAAGGATGCCATTCTTTTCAATCATCTCCACTTGTTATTAGCTATAGAAAAACAATGTAAACACAGCTTCTTTTCTCTAGTGTAAACACGATTCACATATGAGGACAACAACAAATAGTCTAAGACTTTTGTCTATACCTTAAGCACAGATAATCAGCCTGTACAAGTAGCTAAGTGATGTTGTAATGGGTCATACAGCTTTATGGCACAGTAACAATTTTTCTAACATTCCTATAACTCTCCAACAAGAGGCCTCAATTACGCCTTTAAATTCCCTTTCTGGATCGCCCATCGCCACTTCCTATGTAAGGAAATTCCATAAACGTGATCCATTCTGTGGATAAAGGGGAGCTTGTTTGCATCGCACTAATTACAAATGTCTTCGTGTTTCACAAGATGGATGTGCTTTACGTCATGCTGTGTATGTAACCTACTTTTAGACAGTTTTGCTAGTTTGTCAGACCACATTTTCAGCTTGTTTTTAGATTGTCTTTTCTCTCTTATAGGAGTCAGGAAAGGCCTGAAAACGGTGGAATTTCTCACCAGCCCATGAAAATGTACAGATCAAAGGTTTGTACAAGTACAGAATCACTTCCCCTTTCCAAAAATTCCATGAATGCCACAAGACAGCGGAGGTTCTTATCTACCCCAGCCACAAGGCTGACTTCCTTCTATAATGTTCTTGAGAAATGCTGACGTTAAAAGCATATTACTGAGAATGAACATATTTCAGCTGCTACTGAATGCTGATCACATGATACAATCGAAATAATATGAGGAGAGACATCTATTTAAAAAAAAATCTGTCTATGGATATTTTTTAAACATCTTTCAATTGTGTGAATAAACAGAAAATTCTGTTATTTTTTTCACAAAAGGCTTGTTGTGCCATATATTCCTTACAAGGTAACATGACAGTTGAAGTGCAAATAGTTCTTGTCATTCAGGACTGAGAAGCAGGTTTATAATGTGCCTGAGTAACAGCATTTGGTGTTGAAAATACACTGATCAGTAGAAGTACCTGAAATAAATAATAAATACATTGTAGCAATGGTGAGCTAGCCCCCCTGACATCCCCTTTGGCTCCCTTGCACCGGGAAAGGATATCTCCTTTTTCAAATCTTGGGGGGGGGGGGGGGGGGCATTGGAAATATCAGCTGCTCAACATTAGCTCCAGCAGGACGTCTCTTGCCCTTAGAACAAGTAAGACATATTCAAGGTGGGTTCCCCATAGACGCTTGGCATCATAGTCAAGTCCTGACTTCCTGCAAAAATGACACCCTAAAACATGAGCACTTAATTCTCTCACTGAGTTCGAATCCAGATGTCATAACAGGGGAGACCCCAAACATCTCCTGTCCCAAATGTATAAACTTTTATTGGAGACTGACTCACATTCCCTCTTGTATTTTATAAGAGAATGGGAATTGGAATTAGAAATGAGTTTATCGCCAACTCAAATACAGAAAACAATAAAACAGTCTCATGTTTCCTTTATAAACACTAAAACTCAGGAAACTGGTTATAAATTCCTCTCGCGTGGTACAAAACACCAGAGCGACTGGTGCAAATTTTCCCTGCGGCAGATCCTAGGTGGTGGAGAGGTTGCCTACAAGAGGGCATGTATTTACATTTATGGTGGTATTGCCCCAAGATCCACAAATTTTGGAAAGCGATCTCCCCATGGATACAAAAAAATACACTCAAGCCCATTGAATTTACCCCTTTACACTACCTCTTTCATTCCACACCTAGTTCCTTAAAATCATATAAGCGGAGTGTGATGCCTTCCCTTTTGAATGCTGCAAAAAGTCCCAGATTCTGGAGTCGATGCCCTACTCTGTGGGGTTAGGAGGGGCAAGTGAACAAAATCACGGAGGTAGAGAGATGGGTTCACATAGAGAGAAACAGTTCAGGGACATCTGCTCTAGTTGGATGTATTACTGTCTTGAAATTAATAAACTTGTTTGAACACACCCTACCGTGGATGAGATCCCTTGGCCTTCAGGTCCCGGCGGATTCTTTGCTATTGTAGGATACCTGATGCATACATTTCTATTACTGTTCCACGATCCATACACCGCCATGCACCACGATCCATGCAGAGTGCTGAGTAATGCTAGACCAATGAACCACTTGTGTTTTAGTGAGGTTTTGTTGTTGTATTCATTTTCTTCTTGTTCTCTCCTCCTTCTTCACTCCTTCCATACAAAGAGGCCCATTACTTGTTTTTATTACTTTCCGTTTTTATCCAAAACTGGAGCACGGTAGTGCAGTGGCAGCTGGTGCTCAAAATTTTTTGGGGGGCGCAAACAAACTGAAAAATACTGAACCCCCCCATCAATTGCAGCTTCACTGTGCCCATCAATTGCAGCCTCACTGTGCCCATCAAATGTAGCCATTGTGGCCATCAAATGCAGCCACTTTGCCCATCAAATGCAGCCATTGTGCCCATCAGATGCAGCCACTTGTGCCCCATCATATGCAGCCACTTGTGCTCATTATATGCAGCCACTTTTGCCCATCATATGCAGCCACTTGTGCCAATCAAATGCAACTACTTGTGCCCATCATATGCAGCCACTTGTGCCCATCATATACAGCCACTTGTGCCCGTCATATGCAGCCGTTTGTGCCCATCAAATGCACAACTTGTGCCCATCATATGCAGCCACTTGTGCCCAGTATATGCAGCCACTTGTGCCAATCAAATGCAGCACTCTCCTCCACACTCGGGCAGCAGCAGTAGCGAAGGTGTCCGCTCCTCTCATGCTTCCTCCGCTTGCCAAAGCGCCACTAGGCATCCAATAGGTTTGCCTGGCACTTTGGCCAATCGGGAAACAGGTCTCACCGGCCTGCCTCTTGATTGGCAGGGAGGCACTGTAGTGTGAAGATAGCGAAAATTAATTCGCTATGGTCACACAATTGGGTGGAATCAGGGCGCACTCTCTGCGCCCCGAGCCCACCCTTTTTCAAAGCCGATTAGAGCCTCTGGCTTTAATCACGTGCTTAAAAAAAAAAAACCCTTACCCCGCCATAGGAATCCGTGTATCCGGCGTCCTGAAAGGGGTCGGGCGCATGGAAAGGGAGGCGGCAGCAGGGAAAGGGGGGGCGGCACCCGTGCGCCCTCAATGCACGGGCCGTCACTGCGGTAGTGTCTACTGTGCTAATGTTTTTATTTGCACTGAATCTTGTATCTCACCCATGACAGAGGGGAAAGTTATGTATAAAACATGCGACTACCTATAACAACTCTTATTGTATTTTATATTATGGTGTTGATAATGTAACCCATGATAATATTGATATACCTTCTGATTGCTGAAGACAGATTTCTTTTCCTGTACCCTTTTCTTTTTGATGAAAAAATTTCAATAAAAAGTTACAAAAATAACATTATAGCAATTTTTATATAGTTCCGTTGGTCCAACTTAGTAGTAGTAGGACTTAGGACCAATGTAAGAATGTGCCATACCTGGCTGATTGCTATGAAAGCTGGAAATTACTGCAGTAGGCATTGCTACTACAGTATTATCATCTTTTTAGCTCTGTGCTTATGGAGAGAGAGTCAACTATGAGGGCAGCAGCTGATAACAATTTTGTGGACCAGACTGGTACACAAATGCAAGGTTAATGGGAAAAGGTGCTATAACTTAAAAAATATAACGTAAAAAAACTTATAAATAAATAACTGATATCTTCTTATTTGTGTTAAAATACACCAAATAAACTTATAATAAACCTATAATTTTTTTATGTGAATGCTATATTCCTAAAATTATAATAAAGTCACCCTTTTCAGGTCCCATACAAAGCAGAGCTGCATTTATGGGTGTATTTTATATCTGCCTAAAGTTTAGCTTTAAAGCAAACATCTACTCATAAATTTCACTTTTTTTCTTGAATCCCCGGTGGTGTGTAAAAACAAAACACCTAAGTGTAAAAACAAAAGTCCATCTGAACAAGACAAAAAAAAGTGCACTTAAAGGTGTGTCTCATGTCCACCCCCTGCCGAAGTAGGACCTAACCCTGACCCACTGGGGTGCAAGGCTCTCAAAAGGGGCAAGGCTCAACTTGGTCCACCTAGCCAAAAGACCTGGCGGAACCCTCTCCTCATGATCAGCCGAAGCCGACCAATGAGTACTAGGTGAGGGGCTCTCCCAAAGAGAGACCTCCGCTTCGGGGGAGGAGAGAATCTATTGGCCACACATCCTTCCCCTAGACTTCAGGGTAGGCCCAAGGATGAGAAAGGGAACAAAAAAGTGCAAAAGTGACAAAATGTGAGAAAAAAATACCTTAAATAAATAGTGCAGGTGCACTGGCTAACCCCTGAGGCCTGGTAACAAAAATTGCCCCGGACTTAGCCAAAGGGCCTAGCCCATAAAGACGCCATGAATAAAAAAAACTTAGTGATGTGGACTTGTGCCTTTTCCCAGGTCCATAGTGTTACTAGGAGCACCCTCTCATGCTCCACATCCCACGGGCCCCCTATTTCTGTTCCAGTTGCTACTGGCCTTCAGAGCCCCCATCATACCAGCAGGGACACTATACAGCCAGCCAACTATTCCTAGCAAACAGCCATAATAACAGTGCAGCACCCCTAATGGACACTGATAAGAACAGATTTTTTTTGTTGAAAAGGTATACTTTATTTTGCATAATAAAATATACAAAAAACAAATACTTAATCAGGGTACATTCTACCCTGTACTGCGACGCAGCGCATAAACACACTACATAACAATACAGTTCCAAACATACAATAAATACAGTCACTCTGCGGTATAATTCCTAACGTGTTGTGCAGAGAAGAAAAACCCCCGTAACATCACGTCATGCATGACGCTGCTTACCCTGAAAGCATTTACTAGAAACACATTTTCTAAGGTATACATTACTAGATAAGACATGCATCGTTTCAAATATATGCGATTCAACAAGCAACGGGTGTGTTGGGCTGAAGGGAAGAGGGATAGGGGAGGGAGTTCACAGGCCCAAAGCTTTATTGAAAAGACAAAGACACGAAAGGGTTAGTGAGTTGAGGGGGAAATCTTCAGACCTCCTCTTCCTCCTTAACCACTTGCCGCCCGCCCTATTACCAAATGACGGCGGCAAGGTGGTTTGATATTCCTGACCAGATGTCATATGACGTGATCAGGAATATCGAGCCGCTGCGCGCCCCCGGGGGTGCGCATCGCGGCGATCGATGTTGCAGGGTGTCAGTCTGACACCCAGCAACACCTATCTATCCGACGGAGACTCTTTACCACGTGATCAGCCGTGTCCAACCACGGCTGATAACGTAAATAGAAAGAGCCGGTGATCGGCTTTTCCTCACTCGCGTCTGACAGACGCGAGTAGAGGAGAGCCGATTGGCTGCTCTCCTGACAGGGGGGGTCTGTGCTGATTGTTTATCAGCACAGCCCCCCCTCGGATCCTACCCAGGACCACCAGGAAAGCCGCCCAGGACCACCAGGGAAGCGATCCACACTGGACCACCAGGTATGCCCCTAGACCACTAGGGAAATGCCACTGTGTTCCCAGGCAGCTGCCAATCAGTGCCCACTTCAATGCCTACCACTGCCAGTGCCACCAGGGATGCCCATCAGTGCCTCATATCAGTGCCGCATATCAGTGCCCATCAGTGCCACGTATCAGTGCCAATCAGTGCCGCCTATCAGTGCCCAGCAGTGCCGCATATCAGTGCCACCTATCAGCGCCACCCTATCAGTGCCCAGCAGTGCCCAGCAGTGCCGCCTTTCATTGCCCATCAGTGTCGCCTATCAGTGCCCATCAGTGCCCACCAGTGCCGCCTATCAATGCCCATCAGTGCTGCATATGAGTGCCACCCATCAGTGCCGCCTACCAGTGCCCATCAGTGCCGCATATCAGTGCCCATCGTCAGTGCCCGCTCATTGGTGCCACCTCATCGGTGCCGCCGTATCAGTGCCTGTCAGTGCCGCCTTATCAGTGCCCATCAGTGAAAGAGAAAACGTACTTATTTACAAATTTTTTTAACAGAAACAAAAGCAAAACTTTTATTTTTTTTTTAAATTTTCGGTCTTTTTTTATTTGTTTAGCAAAAAATAAAAACCGCAGAGGTGATCAAATACCACCAAAAGAAAGCTCTATTTGTGGGAACAAAATGATAAAAATTTAGTTTGGGTACAGTGTTGGATGACCGCGCAATTGTCATTCAAACTGCGATAGCACTGAAAGCTGAAAATTGGTCTGGGCAGGAAGGTGTCTAAGTGCCCTGTATTGAAGTGGTTAAAGTCCATCAAGTTATAGTCTATGAGCAGACAGACAGGGCAGTCATCAGAAATTTTGGGGCCCCTTCCACAGCTTTAGGCCTAGGCCCCAGGGGGCCTGACCACCAAAGTTCCCCAGGGCCCACCCACTGGCTGTCCCACCGAATCCGCCCACTGGCCATCCCACTGAGTCCTTCGGTGCACCCACTTTAATTTTAACACTCTTAGTATATGAAAAGTGTATTACATTGGCATGGCGTGGATGCATTGTGGAGAAGGATGAATGGATGCTGCTGGGTGGGGATGGGGATGCGTTGTGGAGAGGGATGGGTGGATGGTGCTGGGTGGGGATGAAGATGATTGAGTTGCATTGTGAAAATGGATGAGGATGACTCTGGGTGGGGATGAGATACATAGTGAAGAGGCTCTCCACAATGTAACTCATCTCCACCCAGAGTCATCCTCACCCATTTTCCACAATGCAGCTCAGTCATGCCAGCTTGTTAGCCTTGGCCCTCAGGTGTCCCATCCAAGGAGAAGGAGATTACATAATGAGCTGACCACACCCCCTGACCTTGTCCCGGCTAATCACAGTGTAAACTAACCTAGCAGCAGCCAGCCGGCTCCGCCTCTCAAAAGGGAAGGAAGAGGAGCTAGTGCTGACCGCGATCAACTGCTGAGGGGGGTTGCTGGTTAGAAAGGCGTCGGCCCGCAGGAGGCTCGGGCTTGATCCAAGTAATACCTTTCTCCACTTCTTCTGTACAGGGGGGGGTGCTAGTGAAAGGAGGCTTCTTTCTCTATAGCGGGGCCGGGCGCTGCGGCGGTACAGTTGATAGATTTCATGTGCTGCTGTGCTGTAGGAGGAGCAGGCCCTGGCCAGCCGGGCCCCTTGGGATGCTCGGGCCCCTTACTTCAGTACTGCCTTTACCCCCCTGATGGCGGCCCTGCAGACAGATACTAGACTTGATCTTAGCGAGAAGCAAAAGACTCACAAATCACACTGTCTCACTGTATGCTAATCCATGCTTTATTTAAGATTCCAATATTAGTTCAATTTGTTGAGAGTGAGTTTTCTCTAAAGCAAATCTTTCCCCCAAGTAAACCTGCAAAAAGCCTTCTTGTAGACATTAGACACCATAAGGTTCCAGATGGTTTCTTTAGGTAAAGTGCTGCAGGTAAAGGTAAAGTCTACTGCAGAGCACCAATGAACCTTAGGGAAGACTTTCAGAAAACTGATATTTGCATAGCCATGCCACACTACCTGACCTGGAGCCTGGAACTTTTTTTGTTAAATGACCTAAAACAGTATGCAAGGGAAACACTTTACACTTTACCATCTGTCATCTTTTAATTTTCTTCTCTTCCAGCAGTTTGGTTGTACAGTATTTTATACTTCTACATACATAGGTTTGGGTGCCAAATCCGGACCCCGTTGAAGTCAATGGAAGCCTTATGTTACAAAATAGTAATGACCATTTTTTAGGCTGAGAGGCAAGGAATTGCAATCAAATGGCATGGGGGCAGGACACTACCCCGGGGAACATGTATCAAAGCAAAAAACATTTTTTCAAAATTCCATTTGCTGAGGCGCAGTGATTTTATAAATGCTTAAAGGGCAACATTAAAATAAAAAAATCCTTTAAATGAAATGCCTGAGGTATGACCCTAATTTGCCTGTAAAGTGGCGCATCTGTATGATGTATACAACATACTACAGCAAAACTGACTAAAAAGATTTAAATTGTTGGTAAATGACAGCTCCCAGCTGCTTACTAGAGGAGGATCGGATATAGATGTTAATGGAGGACCCTACACAAAAAATTGGTCTGGGGTTTCCATTAAAAATATATACCAGAAAATAAATGGTAAAGGAAAAATCCATAAAGGAAGGAGTAAGCATGTAGCATGGATCCTTTCACTATGCTCACTGCACTTGACAGCTTCAGTCTCCACCACTAAACGTAAACAAAGAGGTGGGGTATACCCAATAATGTCATGCCATGGTCATATTTGGTCAGCATAATTGCCGAAGTATGGCCATGTACCTTATTTGGTCAGTGATGTCAGCACTTTTCCTGTCCCATTTGTTTACATGACCAGGAAATTATTGAAGTCGGTTGATATCACTGGTTGCCAAGTACACATTGTGTGCTGGCACCCACTGCTTCCTTAATTAAACATATTTTTCCTGAAGATGAGAAACGTAAAATCTTTGGTGTCTTTATTCAACCTTACCAACCATGTAACTGTGTAAACATTGTAAACATTGACAGAGAAAGCTGTCATATAAAGTAGCGGTAGAAAAAAACATTACTATATATGGCATTGAGCTAACGCCAGATGAGCACATTTGGATGATGAGGCTGCACTGATGGGCACTGATAGGTGGCACTGATGGGCACTGATAGGCAGCATGGAGAGGTAGCAATAATAGGCACTGGTAGGCGGCACTGATAAGTGACACTGATGATGAGGCACTGATGGGCACTGATAGATAGCACTGGAGGTCACTGATTAGCAGCACTGGTTGGCACTAAGGGGACCGATGTCCCTCTAACAAAAGCTGGTTAATGGCTTTCTTCTTTACTGCACGCTGACAGCGCGAGGAAAAGAAATGCCAATTATCGGCTTCTGTTTACTTCCATGATCAGCTGTCATTGGCTGACAGCTGATCATGTGGTTAAGGGCCAGCTTTCATTGGCCCTTTACCTGATCTGTGATCAACCAAATCACAAGGACTTGGCCATCACAGAGGCGCACGGGCAGTGTGAGAACGGGAGGACGTCCATGTACGTCCTCCCGGCAAAGAAAGCTTTAGACGTCTTTCGGCTATTGCGCAGGCACCAAGTGGTTAATGACCATATAAATACAGTATGGGAAGAGCTCTAGTTAGACGGGCATGGAAGCCAAATACCCCAGAGCTGTTAAGATGTAGTCTACTGCAGAGCTGATCTAAAGGGCCTCCCACAGAACATGGGAGGAACTGCTGTAGCAGCCCTGTCTCCCCTGACCTTCTGCAATTCCTGCAGTGGGGTAAATAAGGCTTTGCAGGCTTGAACAGAGTCCTCTATATGAGTAGTGGCCAAGTCAGGGAATGAGTGTGCCACCTGGGAGTGCAGAGCTATGGAAGGGACATGAAAAAGTTATAGTAAATGCAGAAAATGCATTTATGTGTGGAGATTTCTTTATGCTCAGATATTAAGGCCTCATGTCAGGGATGTTGTGAGTGGGCATCAGACTGGGAGAATGACACAAGATGGCAGAGAGTTTAACTCAACAACAGGTGATGGTTGTGAAGAATTGGAGTGGGGACTTGTACAGGTTGGCACCAACATCCGCCCAATTGTAGCGCTTATCGCCTGCTGCCTGCTGCCTGCTGCCTGCTCTGACTTCGGCCTGTCTCTGGGTAACATTTATCATCTGCTGCCTGCTCTGACCAATGCCTGCCTCAGGACTTCTTTACAGAATATTCACCCGCTGTGCCACACGGAACATGTCTATGGGGTTTATTTACTAAAGCTGGAGAGTGCAAAATCAGGCTTCCTTCTGCATAGAAATCAATCAGCCTCTAATCTCAGCTTGTTCAATTGAGCTTTGGCAATAAAACCTGGAAGCTGATTGGTTTCTATGCAGCAGTGAGCCTGATTTTGCACTCTCCAGCTTTAGTAAATAAACCCCATTGCCTGAACTAACCACGCCAATTGAACTTGTACAGTATACAAGCGGTATTTATCCTGGGAACTACCATTTTAACTGCTGACTAGTCACTGGATTGCTGTAAGTGTTTAGTAACCTTTTCTCACAGGGAGCGGTGATCAGTGTCCTGCCACTAGGAAGAATGAGGAAATGCTTTTTTACATCAGCATTTCCCAGTTCTTCCTCTCTTTGAGACGATCGCGGCTAACCCCGCAGACATTGAGTCCATGGGATCCGCGATCACAGTCACGGAGCTCCCAGCGGGTGCACGCGCCCACAATGCCGCGTCTTAAAGGGCAACGTACAGGTATGTTAATATGCCTGTATGTGCCCTTCTGCCAACGTATATCAGCGTGAGCCGGTTGGCAAGAGGTTAAATGCTTGTCTAGACTCTTATAGCGTGGAGTCTAGAGATCTGGTAAGCTCACATCCTGTTTATTATCACGGTGGAGGTTCACTAGGTTGATATTTATTTAAACAATCACATTTCTTTGGATATTACTTTAATGGAATTTCTTCTGTCACTATGCACTTTAGTGTTCAAGCACTATATGGACTATTTTTTTTTATTTACTTTTAACTTAATTTATTTAGCACTGCAATTTTTATTATGTGTGCCACAGTCTTGCCCGATTCCTAAAGGCCACAAGTACTTTCCTATATCCTATCTCAGTGCCTCATGCCATCTGTCCAGAAACTAAAGCATTGTGTATTAAGACCTAGGGCAACGGAGTACCTGCAGGCCAGATTACCATAAAGTGGAAGTAAACCCTCTCTTATACCCAGTGAAGTGAACAGCCTCAGATGATACACAGGCATGAAACAAATCTCCCTACATAAGTTTTACATGTACAGGGTATATCTGCTTTCTTCAGCTTGCTATATTCTTTAGAAAGTGAAAATCGTGTCAGAGATTTTTTTCTTCCTGTTCAGCACTGGGTCTGGCATACACTGTGAGACAGCTGTTTGGAGTAAAGGCCCACACCCCCTCCACATAGGCAAAGGAAGGAAGGAATGTGCAGAGCTGTGCTGTGAATAGACAAGCTCTCTGGTAATCTAGCACCCACCCCAACACAAATTTCAGGCTGATTTTATCTCGGTTGTCAGAAAACTTGTCAAAAGTTATCATGCTGATAACAAAAAAAACGGAGCAGCAGAAAGACACAGGACTCAGGGATTTGGAGAGAGATAAGAAAACACTACAGATATATGTGCTTAGGTCAAATTTAATGAATTGTTTACATCTACTTTAAGGGAACAGGGGCTGCTACAAGTAAAGCTACAGTATACTTGCTAGCTATAGCCTCTGACCTTTGGTACTTGGGCGAGTGTTACAGCTAGAGCTGCCTCTTGTCTAGATTTCATTTGGACTGTCTGGCTTTTGAGTGGCTTTTCAAGGTATCATAGTGTCTATATTGGTAGTCGTGGTCATATGGCACAGTGTGCGGCTTGTGCCAATCAAGGTAAGCGACTGACGGATATGGGCCCAACCCAACATTCATCCATGCTTCCTAGTCCTACCACTCCTGATAATCAGTTTAAGTGACTGACACAATACAACAACTATGAATAGATTTGACCTGTTATGAGGTCAGCAGTGAGAGTAAAAGTCAGTGTGTTAAAGGGAATCGGAGGCTTATCAACCTCAACAAGAATAGAAAAGCAAAGGCCACAGGTGACAGAGTAATTCAGTTTCATCCACTCTTTGCCATGCTTTGTGCTTCACCAATCCACCAAAAAATGGAAACCATAACTTAAGCATACAAGTCAATTATTAAAGCTACATTTTTTGTAGTTTTGGATGGAGTCGGAATATATTTTTGCTGTATGTGTCCCTACTAGGGAGGTTTACCCTATCTACTTGACCTGGTGATCACAGTCACCAAAATGGAAAATGAGGAGAAGTACAACATTTTACTGTTTTTTTATTGGGTACGCTTGTTCTGGTGAAAGAGGTCAATGAGAAAATCGGACAAAAAATACCGCTTTAAAGGCTGTTTCACACCAGATGCAGTCCAGTGCGTTTTTTTTTTTTCTGTATAAAAAAACGCATGGACTTCAGATTTTATGGGTTCCATTGGCATAGTTCAAACCAGTGTGGTCAGTTCCAGTGTGTTCCAGTACAGAAAAAAAAGTAGAATATGCTGCATTTTTTCTGCACAGAACTCTGCACAGAACTGTACTGGAACGCAATATAAACACACCAGAATGCATCTAAATGCATTGAAAATGTATTACAGCAAAGAAAAACCCAGGAAACTTTGGAAAACAGGAGGGGAAAAAGCAAATTGAAAAAACAACGCATCAAAAACATGCATGCAGTACCTTTGTAAAAAAAAAAAAAAAAAACATGCATGCAGAAACACATCCGGAATGGCCCTCAGAACCCCGCTCTCAGAGCGATCGTCCGATAATCTTATCGTTAGTACACAACTTTTGAGAGCCGATCAGGACAGTTCATGCAAAATGCAAAGGACAAGCACAACATTTTGTCTCATATGATAACAGAACAAACAATTTTTGTTTAATTAGTACAGTATTCATCTGTAAAAAATCGAGTGACCACTGCTGCACATGCTTGAAATGAAAGAATACATTACAATGCAATATCATTTATTACATCATTGGGGGAAAATGTATTGTGTCTTATGAGAATTTTTTTAACTCTAGTAACCTATTTGTATTTTTTAAATGAGACTAGTATGCAAAAAAAAAAAAAAACACACAATCTTCCATCTGACATTCTCTTCGCGTGTAAAATCTCCCCCATTTCCTATTATGTCACCAGGACAGGAAATGAAGGGAAATCTCTTTAGGCCTCATGCACACTGGACGTTAAAATAACGTTACAGTATAAAAATGTCAGTAGCTTTGCAGTGAGTTTTTCAACTACTGTATTTTAAACTTTTTTCAATGTTTTTGCAATAGCGGTTTTAGCGTTTATTAGCATTTTTTAGCGTTTTTTTTAAGAAAAAAATTTTTTTTTCAATTTTTTTTCAATAAATCAAAAACGTTAAAAAAAGCTGGTGAGCGTCACTTTTGAGCGTTTATCAACATTTATCAGTGTTTAACAGCGTTAGAGCGTTTTTACAGCTGAAAAACTTCTCTCAGAACCCACTAGTTTTTTTTTTTTTTTTTTTTACTGCTCAAAAACGCCACTGCCCAAAACTGCTGATAACAGCCTATGTGTGCATGGACACACAGGATAACATGATGGAAAGAGTTTAATGACTGTAAAAAAAAACATCTACAGCCAAAATCAGCTGCTGTAAAAACGTCAAAAAACGTCCAGTGTGCATGAGACCTAAATGTAACAGTCAGCACAAAAAATGTTTTTTAACCATTCCCTATTCTATCCATATCTTAAAGCAAAGCTCCACCCAAAAGGGGAAGTTCAGCTTGAAGTACTCCTAACCTAAACCCTGCCACATTTGGCATGTCAATTGTTTTTTTGGGGGGGGTTACCTAGTTTTGACAGATACCTGCTACCACATCCACGGAAGTTCTCTTTTCCCCTTCCCTCCTTGCAGTCTTCTGGGACACGTCACAGGTCCCAGAAGACCGCTGGACCATTCAGAAGGCGCAGTGCGACTCGCACATACACAGTGGGCACCCGCAAGCTGTCACAGCCAGATGCCCTCATCTGAAAGAGAGAAGATGAGAGAAGATGGGAAGAAGGGACAGATAGTGTGAGCACATCGCTGGATCGTAGGACAGTTGAGTGCGTGTTTATTAAGGCCCCTTTCAGATGGGGCGGACTCCGTCAAGCAGATCCGCCTACTCAGCAGGAGATCTCTCCACTGATCCTCGCTGAGCAGGCAGATGACAGGTCCGTTTCCACTCCGCTATGCAGAGCGGACATGGAGCCTGTTGTTCACTATGGGGCAGTCAGATGGAAACACACTGCCTGTCCATTTCTATTTGACTGTCATCCGATCTGCCGAATGTTTCCCCATCCGTCTGTTTTTAGTGGTCCGGATCAGATGCCAGGGGGTGTCAGCGGACACATGTCTGCTGACATCTGCCGCTCCATAGAGAACAATGGGTAGTCCGATCGAGTCTGCCTGAAAAACGTACAGGTGGACCTGATCGGTCTGCTGGTGTGAAAGGGGTCTAATACCCATTTACGGCAGACTTTGCCCAGCGGACGGGATTTCGTCAGACAATTCCATCGTGTGTGGGCTCCAGCGGACTTTGTTTTCTCAAAAGTTGGACAGACTTAGATTTGAAACATGTTTTAAATCTATCCATCGAACTCGAGTCCGGCCAAAAGTCCGCTCGTCTGTATGCTAGTTCGACGAACAAAAAGCCACGTTAGGGCAGCTATTGGCTACTGGCTATGAACTTCCTTGTTTTAGTCCGGTCGTACGTCATCACGTACGAATTCGACGGACTTTGGTGGATTGTGTGTAGGCAAGTCCGTTCATTCAAAAAGTCCGTCATAAAGTCCGTTGAAAAGTCCGTCGGGCAAAGTCTGCCATAAAGTCCGCTCGTGTGTACGTGGCATAAGAGTCAGCAGCTACAGTTTTTGTAACTGCTGACTTTTAATAAACATAAAAATGACTGGAGCTCCTCCTTAGGCTGGGTTCCCACCTCTGATGGATGCGGCTCGCGGCAGGGGCCCGGTGCATCCCTGTTCTCCATTTCAGGGACAAATCAGGGTTGAATTTTTGCCAGAATTCAACCCTGAAATGGTGCCAAAGATATACAGCGCTCCTGTGCAAGCCGCTCTGCAGCCGCAACAGAGATATGTGAACCGGCTCCGTAGAGAGCCAGTCACAATCTGCTGTAATGCGAATTGGATGTGGAGAAATCCACATCCAGTTTGCATAGGTGTGAACCCAGCCTGAAGGTTGCATTTAGGCTTGGACTAATATACTGTAATATATTTTTATGCTGGTAACACCTCCTCACAAAGCACTAACTACATTTTGGAAAAAAAAAAAAAAAAAGCACAGTAAGGGCAATTACACTGTCCATAGATCCAAGAAGATTTTCTTTGATTACGTAAGCTGGCAGGCCATATTTTTGTATCTTTAGCAGTGTTTGTTGTCAGTACTTGTGATCTTTTAGATTTCATCTTGTGCGCATGAGGTTAACATACTTTTGATTGTAAAAGGAAAAAAATGCAAAGATTATGTTGCCAAAACAAACAACGGCCTGTGGATGAAATGCTTGCAATATCTCTGCAGTATACACAGCACTCAACAAGGATTGTGGGAAAGCAGCCAGAGTTCTGCCTCTTCCAGGGCACGTGGGCAGCCATTTGGGGTATCCATATTACACGTGTGGCCAGAGTACACAGTGTTCTCTGCAATAAATTGCTTTCTTTGTAACCTTTCCTCTGCGGGCCTGTTAGCTAACAGCTAAGATGTGTAGTGCTGATGAAAGATGCCATAGAGTCAACATCAATAGGCATGTATGGCTAGTGTTTACTGAGAAATGTAAGAAGTGTCATTTATTAACTCATTAATTAACGGAAATTTTAGTGTATTTTCAGAGCACGCTTACTATTGTTGTTTAGGTGTATGTAAGCCTAAACTCTGTTAATTGCATCGTTAGTCAGGTTGAAAAGTTACACATGTTCATCTGGTTCAACCAAACACGAAATAAATACATTAAAAACTTGCATCCTCTGAACCCCAAACCCGCAGATGATCCAGAGCAACCAGGACCTTGTCATTCCAAATGTTATTTTTATTATTTTTAAATGTTCAGTTTTTATTGGAATACCACCCGATGAGCGGAATGTAAAAGTCTTTGTTCAGATTCTTCCTGTTATAGGGTGCCAATGTTCAGTCCCCGTTTCCCAATCATGCTCCTGCTTTGTCATCTTGTCACACAAGTTTTCACTCAAGACCACAAGTGGCAGCTCCAGCACACATTACACAGGCATTGTCCACTGGTGTCACCATTAGGAAACCTGCCTAGAGGAATGCCATAGTCGCTGTAAACAGAAAATGGCTGCATAGTGACTGCAGTAGATACATGCTGCTCAACTGTCTAGGATCTAACAAAACCCTGTGATCCAGGACGTGTCCCGCTGCTGGAAATCCCTTTCTAAGCACCTAGTTGGTCTAAAGCCAAGGACCCTCCATGGCTCCCCATCCCCATATGACAGAATTTGGAATTCAACTATCTTGGATCTAACAAAACCCTGTGATTCAGGACGGGTCCTGCTGCTGGAAATCCTTTTCTAAGCACCTAGTTCAGTGATGGCGAACCTTGGCACCCCAGATGTTTTGGAACTACATTTCCCATGATGCTCCACTACACTCATGTTAGTTCCAAAACATCTGGTGTGCCAAGGTTCACCATCACTGACCTAGTTGGTCTAGAGATAAGGACCCTCCATAGCTCCCCATATGACAGGATTTGGCACTCAACTGTCTTTGATCTAACAAAACCCTGTGCTTCAGGACATGTCCCACTGCTGGAAATCCTTTTCTAAGCACCAAGTTGGTCTTGTGGTAAAGACTCTCCATGGCTCCCCACATGACAGAATTAGGCACCGGTCATTGGGGGAGAAATAAGATACAGTCAATCACCCCTGAGTGATGTGCATGAGAGCAGCAACTCTATCTGCTCTCTCCCTCCTCATTGGCTCAGAAACATCAGCAGGTGCCACTGGCACCTGGTCAATTACAGCCAGTGAGGAGGGAGAGTGGGGGGCGGGGCCAAGCCATGCTCTATGTGTCTTATGGATTATGCCATTAACCCTTCCTCAAAAAGCATTAACTACATTTTGGACGATTTATAAAAAAGCACAGTAAAGGCCCTGAGATGAGATAGCTCTACTATAATTTCCATTTCTTTTTCTGCCTATCTTGGCGTAATGCTAATGTATATGTTGACTTAAAGTGTAACTCCACCCAAAAGGGGAAGCTCCGCTTATCTGTCCCCCCCCCCCCCCCCCTCAGGTGCAACATTTTCCACCTTTCGAGGGAGAGGGGGGGGACCGGTACCTGGTTTTGACAGGTACCCGTCCCCACTTCCGGGAGACCTGGCTGCGGCAAGATGTGGCAAGGTCCCCCGGAAGTTTGGCCCCCCTCCTCCTTCCCCCGCCGCCGGGCAATTCAGAAAGCACAGTGCACTTTGTGCATGCGCAGTAGGGAACTGGCTGTGAAACCGCAAGGCTTCCCTGCCGGTTTCCTTTACAGGCAATGGCAGGGGCAGCACCCGAGAGCCAATGGAAATATTGGCTGGGGTGCCGACAGCGCTGGATTCCAGGACAGGTAAGTGTCCTAATATTAAAAGTCAGCAGCTACAGTATTTGTAGCTACTGACTTTTATTTTTTTCCAGGGGGGGGGTCTCCTCTTTGGATTCAGACATCTTTTTTTGGGACACATAAACATTGCTTACTGAATTATCTCTCCAGAATTAAACAAAGCACTGAAACATCATCCATGGGTAGAATGACCCTTAAATTGGGTTAGATTTGCTCACATTAGATAACTGAGTCACTTAAAGTGGTTCTAAAGGCAGAAAGCTTTTTACCTTCATGCATTTATGCATGAAGGTAAAAAAACCTTCTGCATGCAGCTCCCCACCAGACCCCCCTTATACTTACCTGAGCCAGATCTCAATCCAGTGATTTGCACGAGAGCAGCAGCTCTCTCCATCCTCATTGGATTAAACACAGCACCTGCTGCCATCAATCACAGCCAGTGAGGCGGGAGCAGGGCGCAGGGCCAAGCCCTGCACTGTGTGTCTTATAAAAACACAAAGCGGGGCTTGGGAGGGAGCACACATGTGCCGCCATAGCAAGTAGCTTTGCTATGGGGACACTCAGCAGGGGGGGCCAGGAGCACCGGCAGAGGACCCAAAAAGAGGAAGAATGGGGCTGCTGTGTGGAAAACCATTGCACAGAGCTGGCAAGTATGACATGTTTTTTATTTTAAGAAAAAACATTTGAGGGTTTACAATCACTTAAAATAGTGCCTTCACTGTTGATATACAGTATATTATGTGGCACAGAGAGGTTCAGAACTGCAATCTAGTGCTTTGTCCAGTCTACTGGCCTTTCTGGGGTATTGTACAGCTGGTAGGGACATCCAGTGAGGTGCACAGCCTCAGTCCGTCTGATTAATATAAATAGTATACTCCACTGTCTACACACACTCTAGGTTAAGTCTACAATTAGGGTTTGTTTATGCATTTCAAGCCTACGTTAGGCTAATGGTGACAGGCCATTAAAGGAATCCTGTGCTGATAGAGTGGAAAAGCATGGACGCCACACTGGGGCCCCCTTACTATTAGGCCCGGTCTCAGCAGAATCAGCCACTATAGTTTTAGTTCATTTATTACACTGATAGTGAGAAATGAGTAAACTTTATTGCAAAACCAACATGAAGCCCTCTGGGTCTTCAATCTCTAAAATACAATCTTGCCATCTATATAATTCCAACACCATGACCAACACTGCAGTATATTACGCATTTTATGAGTAATCCAGCTAGCAGAAGTGCCAAAAATACATAGACTTTATATTTCCAGCACAACATTGAATGTGGTTAGGATTAATCATTATATTGAGTCAATGCAGGGTGCATTGCTTTGTGCTTTTTCTCATTGGGACAGTTATACTGGGGCCCACAGCACTTAGGATAGCATCCCCTCCTGTACCAGCACTATACAGGACCTAAGCCCTCCACACTTTCCCTACATTCCTTTGCTTGCTAATGCTTCATGAAAAGTCAGCCCTATGCATGTATCTTGTGTAGAGGCTTCCCATGGGTAAACTATCATCAGCAACAACAATGTGTGCCATGACACCCGTGTTGACATGTTTGGTTATGCTTCCCAACTTAATCAAGGCACATGTTCGTTACGATACAAATTATATTTTCCCACATGGTTTTTTAGGCAAAAAGGTTTGAGAATGAAATCCATAACAAAATGCATGTCAATACAACACATATTAGGATGCAGCTGCGGTGTGAACCCAGCCTACAGGAAATCCTGGCACTAGGTGAGTACATAGGCATACATCTCATACAATACAAGGATCCATGTCTATAGTGGCCCATAGACAGTTAAGAATGATGGTTAAAACCCAGCTCTGGGCAAAAAACAAAAGTTTTCCCATGCAGTGGGACTGTGCTTGCACTGCATGGGTCAACTGCTTGTTTTATCCAGATGAAAAACTGTATACTCACCCAATCCTCCGCTTCACCAGAAAACAGCGCTCCCCCATGATCCTGCAATGGACTGTTCCTGATGTCCTCATGTCCAGAGCAGGTCTATGGGTTTAATGACATCAGGAACAGTTGACCGGACATGACCACTAGGGGGGAGGGGGGCAGGAGTCACAGGAACTGTTCTTGTGCAGAGAGCATTTGAGGATCAGGTAAGTATATCCTGTTCTCCAATCCCCTAGACCAGGGGTCTCCAAACTTTCTAAACAAAAGGTCAGTTTACTGTCTTTCAGGCTTTAGTGGGGTAGGACCACCGCTAGTGGAAGTAGAAAATGCCCTGGCATCAGAAGGAGTAAACAAGGCCCCATCCTTGGTGTCAGTGGGAGAAATAGTGCGGTATCATTGGTATCAGTGGGAGGAATAGTGCCCCATCCATGGTGTCAGTAGAAGAATAATGCCCCATCATTGGTGTCAGTGGGAGGCATAGTGCTCAATCATTGGTGTCAGTGGGTGGAATAGTTTACCATCATTGGTGTCAGTTTAAGGAATAGTGCCCCATCTTTGGCATCAGTGGGAGGAAAAGTGTCCCATCATTGGTGTCAGTCGGAGGTATAGTGCCCCGTCCCTGGCGTCAGTGGAAGGAATAGTGCCCCATCACTGGTGTTAGTGGGAGAAATGGTGCCCCATCATTGGTGTCAATGGAAGGAATAGTATCCCAAGGGCTGGATAAAGGCAAGCAAAGGGCCACACCTGGCCCAGGGCCGCAGTTTGGAGACCACTGCCCTAGACAAAAATGAGCAGTTGACCCATGCAGTTTGGGCCAGGCACAGCCCCACTGCACAGGAAAGCTTTTTTTTGGCCTGAGTTGGGCTTTTAGGTGATATCTGTCTATCCTTGCACAGTTTGAATGGTGCACATGAAGCACTTTGGATGCTTTCCTCTTTTTCTCCTCTTTTAAGATCATGACCCACTCAGTGGGAGATATTACAAGATGGAAGTGGCTCTGTCTGCCTGAGCAGCTCATTATCATTAATTGTAGTACAGAAACAGATGTTTGAAATTGCTTGCCTTTATAGAACCATTTATGATCCACTTATCTACCAATCTAAAAGTAGTTTTAAACCCTCATTATTTTCAGCTTAACACATTGTGCACAATAAGATAAATATTCTCCAGTAAATGATTTATTAAAACTGTTACCCCAGCACTTGCAATTTACAAATTTTAATGCTGTTAGCTTCTTCTCTCTCATTGCTGCTTACCTGAACTTGCAGTCTTCACAGGAAAGTGTTAACAGAGGACAGTGCAGTCTCAAGCCAGTTTGTTAGTTTGGAAAGGGAGGGGGGAGGAGGAGGGAAGAGAAGTAGAGTGTCTTTCCATCCTAGGCTACAGAGCTGTGTGTTTCCATTGATGCACACAGTGTAGAGAGATAGCTCTAGTCCCTGAATGCAAGGGTGGCTCAATGGGATACTACAAGAGAAAGGAGCCACCTTGAAATAGGAAACCTGGGGCAGATGTCATGGCACCAGCTAAAAATGGTACATAGGCAAGGGTTAATGATGAGGAAGCTGTATACTAAGTAAGTGATTCAATCAGCTGCTGAAAGTGCTTAAAAAAATTGAGGGTTTAATATCACTTTATTGAGATGTTCCAACAGCACCAGCAAGTCACGGACCTGGAGACAGCTTTACAATCTCACACTGTCACCTGGAGGAAAAAGTGACTTTGCACAGACTTTCTGGTGATGCTGTTACTTCTTCTGTACTCCATGCTGGACTTTTGGGGCAAGCTTGTAGGACCCCTTTAAAAGTTGCTCCTACTGCTGGTGAAGTGATGGTACAGTGTGTCCTATATAAGCTGAATGGAGTTTGCTCATGTGGTCGGAGGGTGTTGGAAATGTGTCCTGCTAAGGATAAGTGTCCCTGGGGTTTCCCCTTTTTCTACCTTGCAGGGTAGGGACGGCTGATATACTACCCTGTAAAGCTGGCCATACAGTACATGCATTAAACTGAAATTTCAATCTATGTATGGCCACATGGATTGAACTAGAATTTCGATTCATGTGTGGCCACCGTGGTTAAACAGAAGTCAATCTACCTATCAGTTTCTGTTTAAAAGGCCTGTTTGTATTTTCTCACTTGATAAGTGCTGCAGGCAATAGACTGCAGTGCTGATCTGTGTATTCTGACAGAGGGATAGTTTCCCTGCTGTCAGAATACAATGGCGTTGATTTTCTAAAGGCAATTAGACTGTGCACTTTTGCAATTGCTGTTGCACTCTGCAAGTGCAGTTGCTCCAGAGCTTATTAAATGAGGTTAAGCTTCACTTTACAAAGAATACCCAATCATATTTAAGGGGGGGGGGGACATTTTTGCCCGCACATGATTGGATGATGGAAGTCAGCAGATCTTCCCCTCATTTACTTAGCTCTGGAGCAACTGCACTGGCAAACGTGCACAGTCTTTAGTAAATCAGCCCCAATGACTCGTACACAACTATAAGTCCATAAGCCATGCAGTGACATTTTCCATAATGTGAGAAATGTGACAGTAAAGCTTCAATGAGATAGAGTGTCGGTGTTACACACCATTGGTATAACACAATCACCAGATGTGGCTCGGGGTGAATTTTCATTACCAAAAGTGGTAAAGCCACACTCGGGATTGCATTGCAGTATCCTGGTACAGGTTACTTACCTTGACCTCAGGATCCGGTGATGTCCTCCCGCCCAATGTATTACTGTTCTGGGCTCAGTTCCCTTATGAGCGTCGAGATGCATGGGGCGGAGCCTGACGGCAAATTAAAAAAAGTACAAAACACATACCATACAATACACTGTAATCTGTAGATTACATTACTCTATCAAATCATTTCACATCAGTTTTGTCCTAGTGTTTTGTCCAGTGCCCTGCATGCACTTTTATATTATATATACTGTTCTTTCTGCCTGGAAACTTGAGAATGTCCATGGCAACCAAAAAGCGTCCCTCTATGTCAAAAGCGGTTTTAGACCAGCTAGTAAACAGTGATACTAAATTAGAACACTTGCAGAATTGAGCGATAGTGATTCATGGGGAAATTCATCATCAAACACTGAAAGTGACGACAGCGACGATTCTGCAACTGAGCAAATTTCAGTGTTTTTGATTTGATTACATTATTGAATAAAATGTATTACTATTATATATTTTTTTATAATTATTTATAGTTATTTATTATATTATAATTTATGATTTCGTGTTTCAAACTTTATCATACCCGAGATGTCTACTAGACTTTTGTTTGGACAGATTTAAGAGAGTTATTCCTAAGAATTACAGGCCTACAATATAAAATGCCAAATTTCCATGCAAAACAATGTACCACTTTGACATTCAAAAATCAGACATAATCATACCGCCAGGGAGGTTAAAGTAACGCAGTGCCGTATCGCAAAAAATGGCCTGGTCATGAAGGGGGGTAAATCTTCTGGAGGTCAAGTGCTTAAACAAGTCCAATAGGAGAAAAAGCTCATAGTGTAAAACAACTTTATTAGCCACTTGCCGACCAGCGGCCGCATATATACTGCGGCAGGGCAGCTCTATTGCGCGAATCGCCATACCAGTATGTCCCTTCATGTAATAGCTATAGCAGGCGTGCATGCCTGCAGCGTGTCGCCGGGGCCGATGCACGTGGCTGGCAGCTGCGATGTCCACCAGCCACCCGTGTTCGCTCCACAAAACAAAACAGATCCCCATTCTGACAGGGGAGTAGAGAGTGATCGTCTGTTCCTAGTGATCAGGAACAGCGATCTCTCTGTACTCCCTGTCAGTACACTCCCCCCAAAGTTAGAAACACCTCCCTAGGACACACTTAACCCCTTGATCGCCCTCTAGTGTTAACCCCTTCCCTGCCAGTGTCATTTATACAGTGATAAGTGGATATGTTTAGCTCTGATCACTGTAATAATGTCACTGGTTCCAAAAAAGTGTCAAAAGTGTCCTATCTGTCCGCCTCAATGTTGCAGTCCTGCTAAAAATCGCTGATCACCGCAATTACTAGTAAAAAAAATAATAAAAATGCCATAAATCAATGTCTCCACTGGCCGCCATTTTACAGAAGACCAGAACACCGAGAACAAACAAGAGGTAGGGTGGCTGCCAAAAGAAATTGAGCTGCGGCGCCGCCGCCCACCCTGCTGCCGGTCTGTCTTTGACCTGTTGTGGGAAAGGCAGCTGAGCTCAATTTCTATTGGCCGGCTCCGCCTATTTTGTTCCACTCTGCCTGTTACTTCATTCTGGTGTTCTATAATGGCAGTGGAGAGAGTCTCCGCTGCTGGGGGATACCTGATGTAAGGGGGGCTGCTCCACTAGGGGATACCTGATGTAAGGGGGGATGCTCCACTGGGAGGGATACCTAATGTAAGGGGGGGGGCTGCTCCACTGGGGATACCTGATGTAAGGGGGGGCTGCTCCACTGGGGGATACCTGATGTAAGGGGGGCTGATCCACTGGGGGATACCTGATGTAAGTGGGACACAGCTAGGGGATACCTGATGTAAGGGGGACACCGCTGAGGGATAACTGATGTGAGGGGGGCTCCACTGGGAGATACCTGATGTAAGGGGGCTTCACTGGAGGATACCTGATGTAAGGGGGACACCGCTGGGAGATACCTGATGTAAGGGGGCTCCACTGGGGGGTACCTGATTTAAGGGGGGCTCCATTGGGGGACACCTGATGTAAAGGGGCTCCACTGGGGGACACCTGATGTAAGGGGGACACCGCTGGGGGATACCTGATGTAAGGGGGGCTCCACTGGAGGACACCTGATGTAAGAGGGACTCCTCTGGGGACACCTGATGTAAGGAGAGACTCTGCTGGGAATGCCTGGTGTAAGGAGGGACTCTTCTGTGAATGCCTGGTGTAAAGAGGGACACTACTGGGAATGCCTGGTGTAAGGAGGGACTCTACTGGGAATGCCTGGTGTAAAGAGGGACTCTACTGGGAATGCCTGGTGTAAAGGGGGACTCTACTGGGAATGCCTGGCGTAAAGAGGGACTCTACTGGGAATGCCTGGTGTAAGGACGCTTGAGAGAGGATATGATTTCAATATGCAAATACCGTACTGGTGACCTTACAATAGAAATAAAACTTTTTCGCAGAAGAGAGTTTAACAAGACTCTTGACCACTCATTAAAATTAGAAGAAAAGAGGTTTAACCCTAAACTACGTAGAGGGTTCTTTACTGTAAGAGCGACAGGGATGTGGAATTCCCTTCCACAGGCGGTGGTCTCAGCGGGGAGCATTGATAACTTTAAGAAACTATTAGATAAGCACCTGAATGACTGCAACATACAGGGATATACAATGTAATACTGACACATAATCACACATAGGTTGGACTTGATAGACTTGTGTCTTTTTTCAACCTCACCTACTATGTAACTATGTAACTATATGTAAGGAGGTAATCTACTGGGAACACCTGGTGTAAGTAGGGACTCTACTGGGAATGCCTGATGTAAAGAGGGACTCTACTGGGAATGCCTGATGTAAGGAGGGACTCTGCTGAGAACACCTGATGTAAGAAGGGACTCCGCTGGGGACACCTGATGTAAGGAGGGACTCTGCTGGGGACACCTGATGGCATCTGGTGGCGGGCGATGTGGCAAGTGACATGTCAGGGCTTCCACTGATTCCACATTATGATGAGTTGAACTATTTAATTTTAGATTACAATGTAATAGTAGTAATAATGCGCTTCAGTCATCCGGACACCATAACAACCATGGTGCCGGGATGATTGAAGCGCTAACACCAGGTGTTTGGAGTAGTATCTTTATCTGCTGATTGTTAAACTTTCTGAAATACACATATTTCTATTGTGGTGCAGGATCTGGGCCTGCTGTCCCTCCATCCCTTTCTTTCTTTCTCTCTCTTTCTCCCTTTGTTTCTTCCTCCATCCCTCGTTCATCTCAGACTCTAACCACACCACCTTTGAGTCATGCCCCTTTAAGCCACACCCATTTTTTGCTGCGGCGCACGCCACATTTTTATTTCCCCACTATGTCACACCTACAAACGTATGTCCCGCCCTCTAATTATAATAAGACTCCGCTTACAAACAAAAAAGTGTCCCTATAAATTTTTTTACAATGTTGGCAACTATGTAAGAGTGTTATTTTTTTCTGGATTGGCTATAATATCTCCTCTCTCCTCACAATGATTGACGTTAGTGTAATGATCCTTTTCCTTGGAATGATATTCAGGTTCCAACGCTAATGTACAGGGCTTCCTGTTTGTATCTGTTATAGGCTTTTTGTGGATTCCACCAGGCAGACATTTCACTGAAATTCCTTGCAGGATAACAATGATGGGAAATATATAATTACATGAATGCCTCTGCATATTTACGCATCAGCATTCTTCAGTTTGTTTGTCCTGCAACACTGCAGTCACTATCAGAGCCGTACATTGATGCCCCAGGCACCAGGGATTAAATTGTTTTAAAATAGTTACAGGAAGTTAAGTGCTCAGTTAAAAAAGCACCTTTATTTTATAAGGAAGCAGTGGGGCTGATTTTCTGAAGGCAGATAGACAATGCACTTTACTCTGCAAGGGCATTTGCTCATTTACTACAGAGCTTAGTAAATGGAGTGAAGCTTTGCAAAGAATACCCAATCACATGCAAGGAAAAAATTTTTAAAAATGCATTTTTGATTGACCATGATTGGAAGATGGAAGTCAGTGGAGCTTCCCCTCGTTTACTAAGCTTGGGAGCAAAAGAATTGGTAGGCTTCAATATAATACATTTTTGTTTTTTGGGGTTTCAATACTGCTTTACATTCTGTCCACATTCTTAACTCTTGCTTTAATGGCAGCACATGGCTGCACAAACAGTCACAGGAAGCACTGAACTTCATAAGTCAGTGAGCCAAAAGACATCGTCCTATGTACATTGGGAGCTGTGCAACTGGTGTTATTACATCTTCTATTTCATCATGGACAGCAAGTTAGAACAAAGCGTCAATGTTTATGGCGATGCTGCAATGAGTCATTTGAGGTGTTTTGAGTGGCACACATGCTTCAAGAGTGGAAGAACATCACTGGAAGACGACGAGAGATCAGTTGTTCGATGTGTTTTGAGTTCGAGGTGTCCCCAGGCTGCTGGCCCAGGAGCAGAAGGAACACTGCGTCGAAGTCTGCCAAGAACTCCGTCAGCGTGTCGTGGGGATGAACTTGGCAGCAACACAGTGCATGTTCAAATCTCACATGAGGATTGCCTAGACTGTTCGGTATGACACACTGACAATGGCAGCAATGTTGTGGATTGTTCTCTGATGATCATCATGCACAAGTTGCCGTATGGTTTCGAAATTTTCAGGGGTTGAGTTGATTAAAGGTCTTCCTGATCTCTCTTCCAGTGATGATGTTCTTCTGTTCTTGAGGCATGCGTGCCACTCAAAACATCTCAAACAACTCATTGCAGCATCGCCATAAACTTGCTGATCATGTCAAACGCAGGGGCATATCCAGAGCCTAGTCTCGGGAGGGGCAGTGCCAGAAAATAAGTTTTTTCGCTGGCAATTTATCAAGGCAATGGCTGATGTTGGCGTTACTTGCCACCAGATGTGGATTTTAACATGCCATGTCACCTGCCTTCAGATGCAGCTTGTCACTTGCCACCTGATGCGGATTGTCACTTGCCACATCACCTGCCTTCAGATGCAGCTTGTCACTTGCCACATCACCTGCCACCAGATGCGGATTTTCACTTGCCACGTTGCCTGTCACCAGATGCGGATTGTCGCTTGCCATGTCACTTGCCTGCTACAAGATACAGATTGTCACTTGCCATGTCACTTGCCTGCCACAAGATGCAGATTGTAACTTGCCATGTCACTTGCCTGCCACAAAAATGTAGATTGTCACTTGCCATGTCACTTGGTGTCAGGATGATTGAAGTGCATTATTTCTATTATTATATTGTAATATAAAATGAAATAGTTAAACTCACCATAATGCAGAATCAGCAGGAGCCCGAGTGTGTCACTTGCCACGTCACCGGAACCAGATATAGCGTGTCATATGCACGTTACTTGCCACCAGATGCAGATTTTAACTTGCCACCTCACCTGCTTTCAGATGCAGCTTGTCACTTGCCACGTCACCTGCCACCAGATGCGGATTGTCACTTCCAACGTCACCTGCCACCAGAGGCGGATTGTCACTTGCCATGTCACCTGCCTTCAGATGCGGATTGTCACTTGACACGTTGCCTGTCACCAGATGCGGATTGTCACTTGCCACGTCACTTGCCTGCTACAAGATGCGGATTGTCACTTGCCATGTCACCTGCCTTCAGATGCGGATTGTCACTTGACAGGTTGCCTGTCACCAGATGAGGATTGTCACTTGCCACGTCACTTGCCAGCCACAAGATTCGGATTGTCACTTGCCTGCCACAAGATGTGGATTGTCACTTGCCATGTCACTTGCCTGCCACAAGATGCAGATTGTCTGCCTGCCACAAGGTGCGGATTGTCACTTGCTAAATCCCAGAGTGAAGTCAGGCAGCAGAGAGATGATGTAATCTCTCTGCTGCCCACGGCTGCATAGTCAGGGCGGAACTGCAGTGATGCAGGGCGAGCGGTGAGAGATGATGTCATCTCTCCGCTCGCCCACCCGCTCACTGTCCTGCCTTCCCACTCACCCATCTGCTCCTGGTCAAACGTCTCTGTGCCAGATTTGCCCATTTTCACTCAGAATTTCCCACAGTGAACAGAACAACAGTGGAGTTAGGGCTTGTTTATACCACGTCCATTGAACGTAGTTGATCAACACCACTTTTTGGGCAGCCATGCTGAGATCACACCCATTTTGTGAGCCATTTTCCATGCCTAATTATGTCCCCTAGTTCAAAATAATTAGGGTATTGCAGCTGCTTGTGGTCTAAATCCCCTCAGAAATAACATTTTTTGAGTTGTTTAGGATGTTCAGAAACTGAAATAAAGGTGATGTTGCGTTCTCAGGATGCAGCCCAAGACCCAGTATCATTAGGACAGAGCACATAAATGTGGGACTGTCCTCGCAAATCCAAAAGAGTTGGCATCCATGCAACTGGTCCAGCACCCCTTGCATTGTTACAGATTGTGCCATTCTTCTGGAAAAAAAACTCTTTCTACATACCATCCTGTACACTAATATAAATAAATCCAGCGCCGTCAATTTACACAACACGTTACACATATGTTATACAGTATTGTACATTCACATCAGTCCCTACCCTCAAGGAGCTTACAATCTAAGATCCCTAACTCACATTCATACACATACTAGGGCCAATTTACCCATCAGCATGTCTTGTGGAGTGTGGGAGGAAACCCAGGAAGAACATGCAAAATCTAGGCAGGTAGTGCCATGGTTGGGATTCAAACCATTGGCTCTAGTGCTCCCAGGTGGAACTGCTAACCCCTTAGCCACTGGGCTGCCCATGTACATACCCAATGCACTGACTGCAAGCTGGGGAAGAAATGCTTTTAATATTTAATGTACCAGTCATTTTAAACAGTTGTGGAAGATAAGCCAAGACTATTTAAACTCATCAAATATGGGTACTAATTGTGTTGTTACTTATAGCACTCTCAATGGAAAACAAGGGAGAAGCAGAGAGAGTCCTGGAGCATAGTTTGTTCCTGTATAACTATGCAGGAATGTTTAACAGTGTAGGGCTTGGTGTGATTGGCACTACTGTATGTGTTCTGTAATGCACCAAAGAATATGTTGGCTCTATATAGGTGAATACAGACCCACATACCATGTGAAGGAATGAGCCCCTGTACTATCACACGCATCGGCATGGATGGCAACAGGGAAGTAACATTCCTGCTCATCTGCGGCACTTTTACATATCTTGCATGCCTACATTTTTTCCATTTATCTTCACAGCTCACTATCTCCACTGTCGCTATTTGAACAATGCAAGTGGAAGCATAAATAGAAAGGTATTCTGTGTGTTTTTTTCCCTTAAATGTTAATATGAAAATGGTATTTCTGGGTTTGGGGAGGCAGGTTGCAGTATTGAAGGAAAAAAAAATATATATATACTACAATTCAATGGCCTTCAGTTGTAACCCCCAGTATAATCGTATCTGGAATGTTCTACAGAAGGAATATACTAAATCAGAGCTGGTTTGGATTTCACAGTTGTCATTCAGAATACTTGTTCCAGTCTCACAAAACAATGACACCTGGAGTTCCAGTAGCAAGGCTTCTTTACAATTGGAGATACAAAAGAATGGCACAAGGAAATGAAAGGTTTCAGTACAATAATACACAAGGGCTGGCAACACTGGGGTTGATAGTCTATGAGATATGCGGTGTCCTTGCATCATTAGAGTGTCAGAACCCACTGCATTTCCTCCCATGCTTCGTGAACTTGTGAATGAGAACGAGCCAGAGTCAAAGGCATATTACCTTTGTCTTGCTTACGTCAGCACATGAATGACGAATTTAACACTTAGACCCCTTTCACACTGGGGCATTTTTCAGGCGCTTTTGCACTAAAAATAGCACTAGTAAGGCATCTGAAAAATGCTTTCACACTGGGGCGGTGCGCTTGAAGGACGTTAGAAAAAGTCCTGCAAGCAGCGTCTTTGGGGCGGTGGAGGAGAGGTTGAAATGAATGGGCAGCACTGCCAAAGCCAAGCGGTTTGGCAGCGGCGCTTTTCGGGTGCTATCAATCCTTTCTTCGGCCGCTAGCGGGGGTTAAAAGCGCCCCGCTAGTGGCTGAAAAGCTCCGCTAAAAGGATGGTAAATCGCTGCTAAAACTAACGGTGCTTTACTGCTAACGCAGCCTGTTGTCAGTGTGAAAAGGGTCTTAAACAGTCTACAGACATTAGATGGCGTCTGGCTATACCAGGTGTGAATGTGTTTGGTGAATGGTCCGATATCTCAATGGCAACATTGGCCAGGTGCACACGTATGCACATGGCTATCCAGAGATGCGTCAAGAAGTGCCACCTAGCGTGGAGTACATGTGACCGTCAGGGTAAACCCACTGCGGGCAGTCAAACGTAGTCAGTGTGAGAGGTAGGGTTACAGTGTAATGGAGCAATGAGTGAATATCAAGTTCTGCTAAAAAATGAGGAAAGCGACGACAGAGACGCATGATATGTTGGTGCAAGTGTACGGGATGGATGCTGCAAGCAGAAAATGTGTTTAGGCGTGAAGGAAATGACTAAGGATGAACCACGTTTGGGTCGGCCATGGACAAGCAGAATCCCAGATATGATTGAGCAAGTGCGGCAAATGCTGGCACATGTTCAGCGACTGACTGATGGGGAAGGAATTGGGCATTAGCAAGGACATGGTGTGCACCATCATCTGCGAAGATTTGGGTAATCAGAAGATCTTTTCCCAGTTTCTGCCGCAGAAGCTGACAGATGAGCAGAGAGCAAAACGGATGGAAACCACCATCACAAGGGATGACAAAGCGTAGTGTACCTGTTCTCGATCATCCACTGTACTCCCCTGATCTGGCATCTGAAAGCGTCATGGAAGGTGCAATCCAAGAAGGTTCTGCAATCGATACCTAAAGAGGCCTTTACTGACAGTTTCCGAAAGCTTTATGACCATTGCCAAAAGTGTGTTGTGAAGGATGGCGATTATTTAGAAGGCCAACAAAGGTAATTTGTTTGTATATTCTGTTTTGTTTGTTTTCTGATACCATTCGCCTAACTTTTTAGACACACCTCGTACATACAGAGACGGGTCACTGAACAATCTTTCTAATGTATGATCTCCAGCACTGATAAATTGTCCCAAGCTTGATACAAAATAATTTCTACTGTTCAACAATTTCCACTTAATTTTATCCTTACACAGGGTAAAGATTGCCATACACCAGTAGCGTTTCCTTTGAAACCTTTCATTTTACAAACATTCGTATGTTATTCGAATAATATATATTCGTATTCGTATTCGTATACATCAGCAATTGTTCTTGACTGTAGTGTTAAAAAAATTCAAAGGAGCAGAATGGAAATTAGTTGTTTTCAAACAAACAAAATTTAAACTGTGAATGTGTTTTTTGTTTTTTTTTCACGAAAAATTGTACATACTGTAATGCTTATAGGCTGGGCACAAAAGAAACCTGTTTAATACATTTCAGGATTAATTTGCGTGACAAGTCTGAATTAAATTTCAATGGCTTTCAAACTAAATGAGTTGACTCTCTCTAAGGAACGAATTTTCAGAACTTCAGTATGAACATTTGAATGAAATTCTACTGGTGTATGGCCGGCTTTAGAGGATATTGTCTCAGTGATATCTATATCCCCTCTACATTACACAGATCAGTTACTATGTCTAAATATTGTTGTGGATTGTATTAATATTTAACAGGAGTTTGTTGCATCCAGTACAGCTGAATGGAGGCTAAAAAGCTTTGTTTGCTGTTCTTTCATAAAAAACATATAATAGATCTGGGGTTCACTCAGTAAAGATTTCAGCCACTAGTGGTGAAATGTAAGGCTCTGTACTAGATCCTGGTCTCTATCATCTGTTTGTAATTGGTATAACTGAAGGCTTGTTGGGTGACATACAGTATATCTTTTTGCTAAAGGTGCAATAGTGTTGCTGTCTCTGGAGATGTATGGAACATGGAACATGATTTGACATTTGCTGGAAGATTGGTAATGCAGTGGAAACTGCAGTTCAATGTTTCCAAATGTAAAATAATGACCTAGGGAAAAATAATCCCCTGAGAGAGTAAATTATTAGAGGTTACAGGGTTGGCCAGCACTACAGAGGACAAAGATTTGACAGTACTTATTTCAGATAATTGCAAAATGAGAAAACAGTGTGGCCAGGAAGTGAGAAACGTGAATAGAATTCCAAGCTGCATCACCTAGTGTGGTCACCAGCTGGAGGAAGGAGGTCTTGCTTCCCCTATATCCCATGTGTCAAACACAAGGCCGGGGCTTGAATCTGGCCCACCAGGCCATTTCATGTGGCCCTCCCACCTCTCCTGCAGCTGTGGCACCCCCTTGTCTCTGCTCCCACCTTGTCCCTGCAGTCAGCAGCAGAGAGGAGGGGAGAACATTTCCTACAGATCCTGCACCTCTCTGTGCAGCCACAGCACACCCCCTCCTGTCTACTTCTTCCTTGTTCTCACTATTCAGCAGACTTCGGCACTTGACTCCAGCCCTACTCTGGTCCTCCTCCAGACCCTGCACTTTCTGTTTCTCAGCTCCACTCCTCGCTTCTTCCTGAAAGCAGCACAAGGTAAGGGGGTGCACTGTGACATAAGGGGGGGGAGGTGGAGGACTCTTAACTTCTGATGGTGGGGTGGCTTTTGTCATCTGATATAAAAAGGGTTGGGGTGTTCTTGACATCTAGTATTACAGATACAACTGGCCATTTGAGAGCAATCATAATGCTGATGCGGCCCCCAATGAAATTTTATTTGACACTCCTGTATATAGATGTTTATTTATCACTAGATGGTTCCCCAGCAGAAGGAAGGGGATCCTGACTCCCCTATATAGATCTTTAGTTATCAGTAGAGGGGTCACCAGCAGAAGGAAAGGGGTTCTGATTCCCCTATATAGATCTTTCGTTATCAATATAGGGGTCACCACCAGAAAATAAGAGGTCCTGATTCCCCTATATAGATCTTTCATTATCACTATAGGGATCACCACCAGGAAGAAGGAGGTTTTGATTCCCCTATATAGATCTTTAGTTATCACTAGAGTGGTCACCAGTAGGAGGAAGGAGGTCCCAATTCCCCTATATAGATCTTTAGTTATCACTAGTGTGGTCACCAGTAGGAGGAAGGAGGTCCTGATTCCCCTATATAGATCTTTAGCATAAAGTGAAACATAGATTTCTAACGTCTCATCACATCCAATAAATGTAGACTCAAATAACAAAGAAAAAAAAAAGAAGGCCTTTTAAGGTTGCCCCCCGGTGCCCGCGTCATCGGATTTGATTGATAGCAGCGGGAGCCAATGGCTGCGCTGCTATTAATTTATCCAATAAAGAGCCGGGACCCCGTGGAGAGAGGGACAGCACGTCCTCGACGAGGGAAATATGGGGCTCAGGTAACTAAAACGGGGGGGGGGGAGCTAGGGGGCCGGTCACTGCATTAAGGTGAAAAAACGCAAGGGTTTACAACCCCTTTAAGGGTTGTTAGTGGCAGCCTTTAAAGTCCTTCTTTTTTTTCTTAGTTTTTTGCCTCAATATAGATCTTTAGTTATCACTAGAGGAGTCACCAGTAGAAGGAAAGAGGTTCTGATTCCCCTATATTATTATTATTATTATACAGGATTTATATAGCGCCAACAGTTTACGTAGCGCTTTACAACTTGAGGGTAGACAGAACAAATACAATACACTTGATACAGTAGGAATCAGAGGGCCCTGCTCCTTAGAGCTTACAATCTAAGATATATAGATCTTTAAGCTGGCCATACATGGAATTAAATTTGGCAGGTCCATTCATGGACTTGTGTACAACCAGCCTGTTGGGTTTTTGCCAAATGATCAGTGCCTGCCAACACTGATCATTGTATTCTGACAGTGGGAGATTTCTCCGCTGTCAGAATGCAATAGCTCAGTGGGAAGGATTTCCCCATTCACATCGAATGTGTGAATAGGGGGAACCGGCTTATTTTTTTTTTTTTGGATAAAAAAAAGAATCATGTGTGGCTGGCTTTAGTTATACCTCATTTAGTATACCGTGTCCAGTTCTGGAGACTTCACCTACAAAAAGGAGTTCATAAGATAGATCGATCCCAGAGATAGGCAACGAAATGGTGAAAGGTTTAAGGTATAAAACACCTCAGGAGAGACTTCAGGAACGTAATATGTACAGTCTGGAGGAAGGAAGAGAAAGGAGAGACATGACTGAAACCTTTAAAGGATAAGTTCACCTTCGGAACATGTTACACGTTCCACCCGCATTTATTGTAGAACATGCAAAATGTTTCAGCTCCTGCCCCCTCTCTCTCCTTGTGACTTTTGGAAAAGAGCACAGCTGTGCGGGGCTCCACCCACAGAGCTGCATCATTTATTCTTAGTTTCCTATGAATGAACAAACTACAAGTACCATCTTCCACCATGGCAGATGGACTTGTAGTTTCAGTTGGCTGCAGGGGTGCTGGTGAATGCTCTTGTATTATATGGACATGTCCTGTGGCTTACAAAAAGAAAGCTCATAGAGAGGTACAAACTGAAAGCTGGAGGACATGTCTGCAGGAGATCACTTTGCACTTGTGAACTACTGATCGTGGGTGCAATGCTTTCCAGGCTTCTGCTGGAAAAAATAATTAATTCACGTTTTTTCTGCAAAAATATGTGCATTTATTATTTTTTCCATAAAGGTGAGCTAATCCTTTTAATACATCAAAGGTTTGAATAAGATTCAGGAGGGCAGTATTTTCAATGAGAAACTAAGATCAAGAAAACTTTAAAACTAATCTTAGGAAGCATTATCTTACTGAAATAGTAGTTGATGCTTTGAATAGACTTCCAGCAGAGGAAGTTAATCAGTCCACAGTAAGTGGATTCAAACATGCTCGGAACAAACATAGATCTATACTTGGACAAAAAAAAAAAAAAGTAGATGGATCATTTGGTCTTTTTTTGCCATGACTCTTCTATGTTTCTGCCAATAAAAATGTACACTGCTTTCCAGTTATCTCTAACCATACAGGTGTCTGCTATCTGAAAGGTTAGGGGGAAGCCCAAGGGCTGGCTTTCAGACGTGATAAGATAAAAATGCCACCTGTCCCAAGCTTGGACTAACACATGACTGGTCGTCCTCTATCATGCTGATGAGTGAGGAAGTGTGGACATACCTTGTGGCTGACTGATGCTAAGGGAGGGTGGAGGTGACAGGATGCACTACCTATTACATCCTGCTCTCCAGGAAATTAGTTTGAGGTTAATGAAATCTCATTTAACAGAAGATCTTCACCCAGCCTAAGTTCACCATGGAAGCACGAGATGTGTCAGCAGATAAGAACCCCTTGATCATCGTAGCTTCCCTCTCTTTGTTTCCTAAAATCTTGTTATGACCGATGAATCAGAGGTGTTTTCTCCAGTTTGCCTTATATAAAAATAAAGCATTTATCCCTAAGAGTTAAAAAATGTATATACCTAGAAATACCAATATCAAGAATTACCAATAGTAAAATACTGTACGGTTCTTATGTCAATGTTTCTTGCTATTAACTATGAAGTAACCCAGCCCATTCAATACCAAGGATATGGGTGAGCCTATCAACAGCAGTTTAAATTTTAAAGGGTACATTTTCTCTATGATATTTGCAATAAAAGCATATGAAAAAGCATATAAAAGCATATTTCATATATGTTTTTCTATTTCTGTATATGGATGATTGCACTGTAATTATTTTAATTTAAAAAAAATCTAAGTACCTTTTTCTAATCGATATGCAGCTGTCATATGACCCAGCTCTTTCCCAGCCTGCCTGCAGGGAAACATAAGCAGGAGGAGCTTCTAGTCCTCTGCTGCAGATCACATGTTCAAAATAAGAAAAAAAAACAGCCTTTGAAATACAGAGTCAAAATAAATAATTATTATCAATAAAATGTTTTAAATTGTCATACAAATATACTGTATATTTGAAAAGAAAACATTATTATTTTTGGTGGAAATCACATGATGTGGGTGGATTTCTGCCAGCCACAGGCTGTGTCACGCCCCTCCAGCCTGTGTCTTGTGCCCTGTACACACGATAGGATTTTCCAAAAACAAAACCATGGATTTTTTTCCGAAGGATGTTGGCTCAAACTTGTCTTGCATACACGCGGTCACACAAATGTTGGCGGAAATTCCGAAAGTCAAGAGCGCGGTGACTTACTACACATACAACGAGCCGAGAAAAATGAAGTTCAATAGCCAGTGCGGCTCTTCTGCTTGATTCCGAGCATGCGTGGACTTTTGTGCGTTGGACTTATGTACACATGCTCGGAATTTCCGACAACAAGTTTTGTTGTCGGAAAATTTGAGAACCTGCTCTCAAACATTTGTTGGCGGAAATTCTGACAACAAATGTTCTATGGAGCATACACACGATCGGACTTTCCGACAACAAGCTCATATCCAACATTTGTTGTCGGAAAATCCTATCGTGTAACAGGGCATAAGAATAAGAGGGAGGTGAAGCCTCCATCAATCTACATGTAATATCCCAGCCCCATTGTGTTTAGCTGGTTAGTGGGCATGGAGGAGGAGGGAGGCAGTGAGCTGTCATTTAGCACTGTGTATACGACCACATGTGTGACTATAGTTCTATAGTCACATGGGCTGCTCAGATGTGATAGGGAGAAAATGCTCAGGGTCGAAATTTACTGAAAACTAAGCATGTGCAGAGTTGCCACCACAGCTGCAAAATCCCTAGCTGAATTGGGACATGAACAGAAGGTGGCGATAGAGAGCAGCAGGATCAACCAGGTTTTTTGCAGAAAACAGAAAACGACTCCCATAGTGACTGAGTATGAACAACATGTAATACACCATTTATTGATAGTCATTTATAATGTGGGTTTAGTGACATTTCAAGTTCTTTCAACCAATGTAGTGAAAGAAGGAATATGTGCACATTCATGAAAACATTGCTTTTAACCCAAGCATCGAACTAATGTACTTTTTTCTGCATATGTACTAAAATAACTATTTTCAGCAATCAGTCTAAAATGGATGATGCTACTTTTGAACAATAGAAATTTTCTAGCATGTTGGAAGATTTAAAACATAACAAAATAAAAATGAATAGCCCATTAAAAGACACAAATAACAAAACCAGCTTTGCTGCAATATTTACCTTCAATGAGGGTTCTTTACTGTCAGAGCGGTAAGGATGTGGAATTCTCTTCCACAAGCAGTGGTATCAACAGGGAGCATAGATAACTTCAAAAATCTACTAGATGGGCACCTTAACGACCACAATGTACTATTGACATAAACGCACACACATGTGTCCAACTGGATGGACTTGTGTCTTTTTTCAAACCCACCAACTATGTAACTATAGATTTCCCTCACCCCTACCCAAAGTGGTTAACCGAAGCAGAATATTCACATTTTAGGATTACTTTTTACACACTTTTCCTTCTCCATATGTGCCATCAGCCCTTATATTTGTTTAAATATTATACACATAGAAATCTTTATAAAAAAAGTTCACAGGACCTTTGGTGCAATGATGGTAATAGAGATTAAATGTGGGTATGAAAGACACAATGGAAAAACGCTCCTGCTTTTTAAATCAGCGTGAATAATTTCATTAGTTACACATTGCAGGACCTGTTGAATGACATATATGACAGAAGTGAAATATCCTGCTACAAGAATGAAGAAGAGAACGCTTAAAAATGGTGTGAAACCAGAAAGTAATGTAACCAACTTCTGTCAGTAATCCTTTCACCACATTTGTCATTCCTTGCTTGTTTGTTAAACCTTTAACTATAATAAACAGGACCTTTTTTTTGACTTTCACAAAATTATTTTGTGTTACTCGATAGTTTAATGTGTCCCTGATCCTGAATATTTGTAGGCTGCTAAAGTTATTTTCTCTTGATATTTAAATTTATATATATATATATATATATATATATATATATATATATATATATATATATATATATATATAGTCAGGGCCAGTAGGAAAACAGTGACCAAAAAAAAGTAGTTTGGTAAGTATCACCATATATCATATCAAGTTGCTCATTGACCTGGGACATCTTTTTGTCATTATTATACAGGATTTATACAGCACCAACAGTTTGTGCAGTGCTTTACAACATTAAGGCAAACAGTACACTTACAATACAGTTGAATACATGAGGAATCAGAGGGCCCTGCTCGTTAGAGCTTACAATCTAAGAGGGAGGGTCAAGTGATACAAAAGTGATACAAAAGGTAATAACTGTGCATTGATGAAGAAAATGAAAGTACAGTTGTTAGATGGAGGCAGGAAAGGCTTCTCTGAGAAGAAAAGTTTTCAGGGATCACCTAAAAGTGGATAGAATTTGAGTTAGTGGGACAAATTGGGGTAGGGAATTCCAAACGATGGGAGAGGCTCGGGAGAAGTCCTGGAGGCGCGTATTGGAAGAGGTGACAATGGAGCTAGAGAACAGGAGGTCTTGGGAGGAACGAAGAGGACAATTTGGTTGGTATTTTGAGACTAGATTAGTGATGTAGCTGGGGGCCAGGTTGTGGATGGTTTTGTAAGTTATTGTTAGTATTTTGAATTTAATTAATTGGGTGAATGGCAGCCAATGGAGTGAAGTCATCCAGTGTTCTCAAGCTATGCGACTGATTTGAGTTTTGATTGTGATAATTAGGCAGTGTGGAGTTTAAAGTTAAGCAAGCTTTTGAAGTCAAGTAGCTGCAACCAATCAGATAAAGCCACTGTTCAAATTTTATGACAGCCGCGGGTGCCAGTTCTCAGAACACAGTAGCCGGCAGGGGAGGTCCCACATTCATACTGTCTAGAATGGATGGTAAAAGCGAATGAGTTCTAATCTCCAGGCTGCAGGGCTCTCCCTACATGGAGCGAATTGCGTCCATTTCCTGATGAACCAGACATGGGTGGCCCTGTCGGCGCCCTTCCATAGGACGTCCTTTCATTGAAAAATCACAGAAGCAGGGCAGAAATATGTTAGCCAAATAGCGCCTGCATGAATTCAGATGGAAGCCCTATTCGGGTATTTTGACAGTCGGTGCGTCTTGGCTGCAGAATACAAAAGCTGCAGCGGGAGATTCCTCTGTCTGCGCTGTTTAGTGTAGATGGAGGAATCTGCGTGTATATAGCCAGCTTTACAGTGTACGGCCAACAATAGAATGTCTGCTGAAAAATGTCAGTGATTACTGAAAGACTGTCCTCTTCCTTTGAAGAAAAAGATCAGCTTGCTATAGTGACACACCATATGTAACTTCCTTTGTAATGTAAAGTAGATGTAAAAGCTTACTGAGCAACATTTTGTTTGGTAAACTGTATGTATCATATATAGTTGTCATGTTTTTTGTTTTTAAAAAAAAAAAACGGTTTTAATCTTTTTGTCATCTTTCATTATATCTTGGGGCCGTTGAACCTCTGCAGCCCATTGCTGTCTACATACATGCACTCCAGCGAAGATTGCGTGGCATTTCTCCAAGTGGGTTTCCTAATGATGATAACAGTGAACAAAGCCTGCTGATGTGTGTTGAAATGGCCACTTGTAGTCTTTGTCAGAAACCTGTATTACAACACAGGAGCATGACTTGAAGATAGGGACATAGCACTTTCACCCTACAACGGGAAGTATCTGAACAAGGACCTTCATGGCAGAATCACCGGGTATTATTTGGGATGAGAGCTGCAAATTGCAATATATTTAAAATAAATATTAAAATTATAATAACATGTTAAAGCTTATACGAGATTTGAGACTTTGGATTTACATCTACATTAATAATATTACAAGTTACCTGTCCATTTTAATCTACACTGGGCTTGTTTTTTAACACTGCCAAATAAAGAAGGTTTTTTACAATACTGAAGAACCTGCCCATTGTGATCAGTAAGATTCCTTGTTGTTTTGGATTAGAGAATAAAAGTTGGAATCTGATTAATCATTTTAGGCACAGACAACTTGCCCATAGTGACCCGGAAGGTTCAGTGTTTCAGTCTCCAAGGACATGAAACCCAGCTGGTCACAATGTGAAAGTGCTTCTTCTTTTTGGTCTTTTTTGGTCTTTTTATTGGACAGATATCCTCTACCAGGCCTACAATGTTGATCTGAAGAAAGGTCCACTTGTTGCCTGGCCTCTTTTATGACATAGTCGAATATGTAGCATTACACTGGAATCTTCATGGTCGACTACTTTGGTGCAGTTCCTCATATCTACTTATGGACTTTCCATGGGTTCATGTATGTATGTATGGGTTCATGGGTTCATGTATGTATGTATGGGTTCATCTTTCGTCTATTATTGTCATAAGTTTCTTTTATTGTATAATTGCCAGAGCGTAGCCACCCTGTTCCTGCAACCCCTTGGTTGAGCAATACTGGGGGCCCCACTTGGTGGCATCTTGCAGCAAAGTAGCCCTGGAGCCACTAGTCTGGGTGGCCCATCACTTCTTGTAGAGTGCTTTGGTAAGCTGTCATTTGGACTTCACATTTTGGGTAAGCCACATCACCTGCCAGGGGTGTCAATGACAGCAACACAAGGCCCCAGGTTTCTTTTTGTGCCTGGCCAGGAGAAGACGAGGCAAAAACATGAGCATGGCAGTGGGGTCTGTGATACCTGGAAGTAGAGTGGAAGCTGTACTAATCCCAGCATCTAAACAAATTGGTTTGCAAGATATGGAAGAAAGCCTGAAAAACGGGTGTTTGCTTCTGAGGCTAAGGTATGTTTTTTTGCTGCAAGCATGGTAGGCTATTGTGCTGAGCTGAATATTCTGTGTACTGTGATTTGGTTTATTTCTGCATCATCCTCATGGGACAATAGAGAACCAAATGAAAGTTTCCAGCTTGTATATGATTATTGAGTTTCACTTTTCTGTTGTAATCATTTTCACCCTGGCCACTCCCACACAGTTGCATGTCTAAAAAATTCATGTTATAAAACAACTTAAAAGGGAGCTTCACCCGCTCTATCAACATTGACTATTTTCAATCCCTATGCTGCTAGCATTAGTAATTAAATAGAAAATATATCATATTTATGTGTTTTAAAGTTTTTGTTTTACATTTCTTCAGTTACTTCCTGGTTTGTAGGCCAAGGCAAATGATGACAGTCTTCTGGAGGGGAGGAGGGGTTTTCTTAGAGAAGCACACCCTCTTCTCTGCATGCCTGAGCTAAGGGCAGATGGATTCCAGGAAGTAAATGCTAAAAATCATCTGCTCTTACTCAAGATGGCCACGGCCAGAAATGCTAGGGGGTGTTTTTCAAAGTGATTTTTCAGCAAAATAAATCATGGATGGATGAGTGACTTTGCACTGAATAATAAAAATGAATGAAATAGCATTTTTAGTTTGTGGTGCTAAGATGCGGTGTAGTTCTGCTTGAATGCAATTTCAGTTTCTATGCATTTCACAATCACTTTGCTTGATAGTGTGGATAAAATGCTAATCTGTCCTTTCTATTTTTTATGCCCTAGTTTGTTCTGTCTCTGCCTTTCTAGAAATGTTCAAAACTGGTGTTATTCTCATGCTGTATAGTGCTTTAGTAAATGCACACACACAATGACAAACGGTACAATGCCTCAGAAGGTGAAGTAGAGAAGGAAAAGTATGGCCACATAGTTTACAAAACACGAGAATAAAATGATGGAAACCTTATCTTAACCGCTTGCCGACCAGCCGCCATCATTATACTGCGGCAGGTCGGCACGATCCCACAAACCATTGTAGCTATATGTCAGCTCGCGGGATCAGGAGAGCAGGAGCACCCGCTGCACAGCGGGGGTGCCGATGCTCGTGGTCGACGGTCGCGATGACCGCCGGCCATGAGCGGTCACGAGCACGAGGAACAGAACACGGAAGTGTGTGTGTAAACACACAAATCCATGTTTTGTTCTGAGAGCAGTGACAGATCGTGTGTTCTTATCAGCTAGGAACCATGATCCGTCACTTCTTCTAGTCAGTCCCCTCCCAATTCAGTTAGAATCACCTCCCAGGGAACACAGTTAACCCCTTGATCACCCCCTAGTGTTAACCCCTTCACTGCCAGTGACATTTTTACAGTAATCAATGCATTTTTATAGCACTGATCGCTGTATTAATGCCACTGGTCCCAAAAATGTGTCAAAATTATCTGATGTGTCCGCCATAATGTCGCAGTCATGATAAAAATCGCAGATCGCCGCCATTACTAGTAAAAAAAAATAATAATAAAAATGCTGTAAGTCTATCCTCTATTTTGTAGATGCTATAACTTTTGCGCAAACCAATCAATATATGCTTATTGCGTTTTTTTTTACCAAAAATATTTAGAAGAATACATATCGGCCTAAACTGAGAAGAAATTTGCTTTTTTAAAAAAAAAATGGGGATAATTATTATAGCAAAAAGTACAAAATATTGTGCTCTTTTTCAAAATTATTGCTCTTTTTTTGTTTATAACGCAAAAAATAAAAACTGTAGAGGCGATCAAATACCACCAAAAGAAAGCTCTAGTTGTGGGAAAAAAAAGGACGTCAATTTTGTTTGGGTACAGCATTGCACGACCGTGCAATTGTCAGTTAAAGTGACGCAGTGCCGTATTGCAAAAAATTGCCCGGTCAGTCAGCAGCCAAATCTTCCGGGGCTGAAGTGGTTAAAATCCTAGAGGTAGAATCTAAAATGTCAATGAGCATTTTTACGGACATAAGGAGAAAAAGTACTTTATATAAAAAGGAAAAAGCAGTAATATCGTTCCATACTGTAATGTTTAAAGCATATTAATAAATATACAAAAAATGTAGAATTAGATATAATCTTCTAAGAGTAAAGTGATTAATGAAATGAGCTTATAATATGGCTGCCCCAGTCCTCTGTCATAGGTAGGGGGACCTTAATTAATCATGAGATGAGTGCTGTGGCAAAAGTCTCCAGGAATGTGTACATATTTCCACACTGAAAGGACCTTTATTCCTTTCTGAATGACATCATCTACTGAGTTTATTTTACTCTTGTTCCCTCCCTACTCAAATTAAATATTATGTTATGTTCAAATTGCCTGTTACACATGTGCGTAAAACAGCACAAATTAGCAAAAGCACAGTTTAACCCCTTTAAGACCCAAAAGCTGTACAAAACTTCCACTAGATCTATTATACTAGACAGGGGTCCCCAACCCCCAGTACCAGTCCGTGCCCTATTTGCAGCGGGGCCACAAAGACTGCACTGAAAGAGGTGCGGCGGGCGAGCAGAGAGATGACATCATCATCTCTTCCCACCCACCTAGCATCACCACTGTTCCGCCTTCTGACTGTAATAGGGGGAATGCAGTATTGCACGTGAAGGTTTCCCCACTCTTGAATGGGGGATGCTATGGATGTCGTACCACTGGGGAGAGGCTGCAAGAAGAGGGTTGCATGTAAGTGTGTTCTTTCACTACAGAAAACCTTCACAAATCGGCCCTAAAAATACTTAAAGTGACAAGCTGCATCTGGTGTTTGTGCTGGCAGGCAACAGTGGGAAGCTGCATCTAGTGGCAAGATAGTGACGAACGGCGACGGTGTCAAGTGACACGCTGCATTTGGTGGCAGGTAACAGTGGCAAGTGACACCCTGCATCTGGTGGCAGATGACGGTGGCAAGTGACACGCTGCTTTTGGTGGCAGGTAACAGTGGCAAGTGGCACGCTGCATCTGGTGGCAGGCGATGGTGGCAAGTGACACATTGCATTTGGTGACAGGTAACAGTGGCAAGTGACACGCTGCATTTGGTGGCAGGTAACAGTGGCAAGTGACACGCTGCATCTGGTGGCAGGTAACATTGGCAAGTGACACGCTGCATCTGGTGGCAGGTGATGGTGGAAAGTGACACACTGCATATGGTGATAGGTGATGGGGGCAAGTGACATGCTGCATCTGGTGGCAGGGGATGATGGCAAGTGGCATGCTGCATCTGGTGGCAGGTGACAGTGGCAAGTGACACATTGCATCTGGTGGCAGGCGATAGTGGCAAGTAAAAGGCTGCATCTGGTGGCAGAGGATGGTGGCAAGTGACACACTGCATCTAGTGGCAGATGTAAGTGACAAGCTGCATCTGGTGGCAGGCAACAGTGGCAAGTGACAAATTGCATCTGGTGGCAAGTGACAAGCTGCATCTAGTGGCAGTGGATGGTGGCAAGTGGCACGCTGCATCTGGTGGCAAGTAACGGTGGCAAGTGACACGCTGCATCTAGTGGCAGGTGACTGTGGCAAGGGACATGCTGCATCTGGTGGCAGTGGAAGGTGGCAAGTGACATGCTGCATCTGGTGGCAGGCGACAGTGTAATAGGAGGGCATGCAGTATAGCAACTGCGCGTGTGACGGTTTCCCCACTCTTGAATGGGGGATGCTCCAGATGCCGTACCACTGGGGAGAGGCTGCAAGAAGAGGGTTGCATGTATGTGTGTTCTTTCACTACAGAAAACCTTCACAAATCGGCCCTAAAAATACTTAAAGTGACAAGCTGCATCTGGTGTTTGTGCTGGCAGGCAACAGTGGGAAGCTTCATCTAGTGGCAAGATAGTGATGAATGGCGGCGGTGGCAAGTGACATCTTGCATTTGGTGGCAGGTAACAGTGGTAATTGACACCCTGCATCTGGTGGCAGGTGACAGTGGCAAGTGACACGCTGCATCTGGTGGCAGGTGACGGTGGAAAGTGACATGGAAAGTGATATGCTGCATATGGTGATAGGTGACAGTGGCAAGTGGCATGCTGCATCTGGATCTGGTGGCAGGGGATGGTGGCAAGTGAAAAGCTGCATCTGGTGGCAGGCGACAGTGGCAAGTGACAAGCTGCATCTGGTGGCAGGTAACGGTGGCTAGTCACATGTTGCATCTGGTGGCAGGCGACGGTGACAAGTAACACGCTGCATCTGGTGGCAGGGGATGTTGGCAAGTGACAAGCTGCATCTGGTGGAGGGCGATGATGGCAAGTGACAAGCTGCATCTGGTGGCAGGCAACGGTGGCAAGTGGCATGCTGCAATTGGTGGCAGGTGACGGTAGCAAGCGACATGCTGCATCTAGTGGCAGGTGACAGTTGCAAGTAACAAGCTGCATCTGGTGACAGGCAACGGTGGCAAGTGACACGCTGCATCTGGTGGCAGGCTATAGTGGAAAGTGACAAGCGGCATCTGGTGGCAGGGGATGGTGGTAAGTCACATGCTGCATCTGGTGGCAGGTGACGGTGGCAAGTTGCATCTGGTGGCAGGTGACGGTGGCAAGTGACATGCTGCATCTAGTGGCAGGTGAAGGTGGCAAGGGACATGCTACATCTGGTAGCAAGTGACACGCTGCATCTGGTGGCAGGCGACGGTGGCAAGTGGCATGCTGCATCTGGTGGCAGGTGACAGTGGCAAGTGACACGTTGCATCTGGTGGCAGGTGACGATGGCAAGGGACGTGCTGCATCTGGTGGCAGGCGATAGTGTTAAGTGACACACTGCATCTGGTGGCAGACGACGGTGGCAAGCTGCATCTCATGGTAGGCGACGGTGGCAAGTGACATGTTGCATCTGGTGGCAGGCGACAGTGGAAAGTGACAAGCTGCATCTGGTGGCAGGGGACGGTGGTAAATCACACGCTGCATCTGGTGGCAGGCGATGGTGGCAAGTGACAAGCCGTATCTGGTGGCAGATGACAGTGGCAAGTGACAAGCTGCATCCAATGGCAAGTGACACACACTCAAGGCTTCCACTGATTCTGCATTATGGTGAGTAGAACTTTTTCATTTTATATTATTATTATTATTTTACGGGATTTATATAGCACCAACAGTTTACACAGCGCTTTACAATATAAAAGGAGACAATACAGTTACAATACAATAAAATACAAGAGGATTAAGAGGGCCCTGCTCAGAAGAGCTTACAATCTAATAGGGTGGGGCAGGTGGTACAAAAGGTTGTAACTGTGGGGAATGAGCTGATGGAAGTGGTAGGAGATTAGTTGGAGACGTGATAGGCTTTCCTGAAGAGATGAGTTTTCAGGGATCGCCTGAAGGTAGCAAGAGTAGGGGATAGCCGGACCAGTGGAGGTCGTGAGATCCAGAGGATAGGAGAGGCTCTGGAGAAATCCTGGAGACGAGCATGGGAGGAGGAGACGAGAGAGCTTGAGAGTAGGATGTCTTGAGAAGAGCGGAGAGGACGATTTGAGTGATATTTGGAGACAAGATTGGTGATGTAGCTCGGGGCAGAGTTGTGAATGGCTTTGTATGTTGTGGTTAGTATTTTGAATTTAATTCGCTGGGTCATTCGGAGCCAGTGTAGGGATTGGAGGAGAAGGTTGGCAGACACTGACCGGTTGGTAAGGAGGAAAAGTCTGGCAGCAGCATTCATGATAGACTGAAGAGGGGATAACCTATGGAGAGGCAGGCCAATGAGAAGGGAGTTGCAATAGTCAAGGCGAGAGATAACAAGGGAGTGAATGAGGAGCTTGGTGGTTTCATTTGTTAAAAAGGGGTGAATTTTAGAGATGTTACAGAGGTGAATTCTACAAACTTTTGACAACGATTGGACTTGGGGCTGAAATGACAAGTCAGTCTAGGATTACACCTAGTACCCTGGCGTGAGGGGGGGACTGATAGTTGCATAGTTGATTTTGATGGAAAAGTCATGGGGGGGGGCACGTGCAGGGGGGAATATTATTAGCTCAGTTTTAGAAAGATTTGGTTTAAGGAAGTGGTGTGACATCCATGCTGATATGTCAGTTAGTAAGTTAGTAATGTGAGAGGAGACTGAAGGAGTGAGGTGAGGAGTAGACAGATAGATTTGGGTGTCATTGACATATAAGTGGTATTGGAAGCCGTGGGCATTTATCAAGTGACCAAGGGAGGAGGTGTGGATGGAGAAGAGAAGGGGTCCAAGAACAGAGCCTTGGGGGACCCCCACAGAAAGGGGCAATGGAGAGGAGGAGACAGAGTTGTAGGTGACACTGAAGGAGCGCTGTGATAGATAGGCAGAGAACCAGGATATAGCAGAATCTCGGAGGCCAAGGGAATGTAGTTTATTGAGAAGGAGCGGGTGGTCAACAGTATCAACAGGCCGCGGAGAGGTCAAGTAGTAGGAGTATGGAGTATTGGCTGTTGGTTTTAGCAGTTAGTAAATCGTTAGTGAGTTTTAGTCAGGCAGTTTCCGTGGAGTGCTGCGAGCGAAAGCCAGACTGTAATGGGTCAAGAAGGTTATTTTGACTGAGGTAGGAGCTAAGTTAATGAGTTAGTGGGTAGAGGGGGTGGGGGACGAAGCAGAGAGTTAAAGGTTGAGAAGAGCCTACATAATACTAGAAAAAATGCTCTTCGATCATCCACCATATCAACCATGGTGACGTGATAATTGAAGTGCTAACACCAGCCATTGCCCCAACAACCCCCTCTCCCTCAGTCCTTTTCTTCCACTAAACCAGTTCCAGGCGCCAAAAAGGTTGGGAATATCCTAGTACATTTATTAAACCAAGCCTGATTTGGCATGTCACAGGCTGTAAACAGTCTACCCATTGGTGCCCCTTTGTCTGCACTGTTTCTCACTGCCTAGCCACACTTTCTGCTCCAACTGGCACATGTCATGAGCGGGCTCTGGTTCCGCTCTTCTTCAGTGACAAAGGAATAGATAAAGGAATTCCTGCAACAATGCAGACAGAAAGTGACTGAAGGTTAGGAGTCAATTTTGGGGAGTTCTGTTGCAGTATTCTCCACTGAGCAGCAAACTACAGTGCCTTGCAAAAGTATTCACTCCCTTGGCTTTTTACCTATTTTGTTACATTACAGCCTTAAAGTGGTGGTCCGGCCGAAATGATACTTTTAAAAAAAAAATACCCCTATAATACACAAGCCTAATGTATTCTAGTAAAGTTAGTCTGTAAACTAAGGTCTGTTTTGTTAGTTTATAGCAGTAGTTTGTTATTTTATAAACTTACAGCAGGCCGTGGCCATCTTAAGTGTGGGCATCTGAAGCCAGACTGTATTTCTTCCTGGATCTCATCCTTGCAGATCTCGCACATGCTCAGTGCAGCACAAGCAGTGTAATAGGTTTCAGGTCAGGTTTCCATAGCAACGGCAGTGTCAGAGGAAGTTGCCGCCCCTTCCCAGAAGGCATTGCAAACAGGAAATGATGCGATGGGCCGCGGCCAGGGAGGAGGAAGTGAAAAATGAATACAGCAGATATACAGTAGGTGCTGAGAGAAAAAATAAAAAAATATCCAATTTGTTTACAGAGCACAGTTTAGTGAGGGATGCTGAAGTGTTGTAAAAGTGGGTGGAACTCCACTTTAAGTTCAAAGTTTTTTATTTTTTTAACTGAATTATATGTGATGGATCAGAACACAATAGTGTTGAACTTTTTGGCCATCAAAGAAAATGCTATGTCTGGCGCAAGCCAACACATCACATCACCCAAAGAACACCATCCCCACAGTGAAACATGGTGGTGACAGCATCATGCTGTGGGGATGTTTTTCAGCAGTCGGGACTGGGAAACTGGTCAGAGTTGAGGGAAAGATGGATGGTGCTAAATACAGGGATATTCTTGAGCAAAATCTGTACCACTCTGTGTGTGATTTGAGGCTAGGACGGAGGTTCACCTTCCAGCAGGACAATGACCCCAACACACTGCTAAAGCAACACTTGAGTGATTTAAGGGAAACATGTAAATGTGTTGGAATGGCCTAGTCAAAGCCCAGACCTAAATCCAATAGAAAATCTGTGGTCAACTTAAAGATTGCTGTTCACAAGCACAAACCATCCAACATGAAAGAGCTGGAGCAGTTTTGCAAGGAGGAATGGGCAAAAATCCCAGTGGTAAGATGTGGCAAGCTCATAGAGACTTATACAAAGCAACTTGGAGCTGTGATAGCCGCAAAAGGTGGCTCTACAAAGTATTGACTTAAGGGGTGTGAATAGTTATGCACATTGACTTTTTGTGTTATTTTATCCTATTTATTGTTTGCTTCACAATTAAAAAAAAACATCTTCAAAGTTGTGGGCATGTTCTGTAAATTAAATGATGCATAGCCTCAAACAATCCATGTTAATTTCAGGTTGTGAGGCAACAAAACAAGAAAAATGCCAAGGGGGGGGGGTGAATACTTTTGCAAGGCACTGCAAATACTCTCACAGCACTGACCCTTAGAACAACCTAGCAAACTGGTAATGTGTCCATTGGTAACTATTTATTACAGGTACATACTGTACATAGCTTATGCAGCACTTTACATATGCAGTATATTGTACATTCACATAAGTCTGTGACTGTGAAGTCACAAAGCCGGCTTCTTACACTAAAGATGCCAGCACCAGGCAACCGAAGACAGACGAAGAACTGGCCCAGGTGAGGACAGCGCTACATAATTGGACAGGTGAGAGTTCTTTTATTGAAAGTCATCAGCTACAGTATTTGTAGCTGCTGACTTTTAATGTTTTTGTTTCTATGGTAAAGATCCTCTTTAAGCTAACCATACACTAGAGGAATTTTAGTCAAAAATTTTCATTTTAAGAAAGTTCGTTTGATTTTCTAATCATTAGTGGGGTGAAATCAACATTTGTTTTCAAACATAGTGGTGAGAAAATTTGAAATAGCGAGATGGAAACATTTTCTTGCATGAAGAAAGTTCTAATGCAGCGTATACGCGATCGGACTTTCCTACAACAAGTAAAACAAAAATGTATGTAGAATGTGGGACTTTAGAGGTACACCCAATATATGAAAAAACGCTATCAATTAAAAATTATGTAAATATTTATTGAAACAATTTTAAGAAAAAAGCAGTAAAATGTGAAAACAGTTTACATTCATAGTCAGAGGTGAACATCCTTAACCTAGTATTGACAAATGAAGAAAAGAACAGTAATCACATAGGTCTAAGCGTAGCCACGTCCACAAATTTCAACATGTTTCGCCAAGGAGGCTTCATCAGGAAAATGGACGAGGATTTTTGACTATTCAAAGGCAATACACATGATAAGAACAACCTCGATGAGAGTTCCACGGAAGTCGCAGGACCCGGGGCGTCAAGTGAGAGGAGAGGAGAGGAGAGGAGGGGGAACCCTCAGAGTTCACTCACCCTGTAGTCCAGAAAAATTGCCAGATCACCCGTAGGGAGGGATGTGTGTTTTTATAGGTAAAAACCATCCAAAACAGAAGAAATGATAACAATATCAACATCCAGTGAAACAATTTTAGGTTAAGGATGTTCACCTCTGACTATGAATGTAAACTGTTTTCACATTTTACTGCTTTTTTCTTAAAATTGTTTCAATAAATATTTACATAATTTTTAATTGATAGCGTTTTTTCATATATTGGGTGTACCTCTAAAGTCCCACATTCTACATACATTTTTGTTTTACTATCTTTAGGGATGTTGGTACATAAAAAAACCTTTCCAGTATCTCTGGAAGACTGATCTCTACCCATTCTGCTTTTCCTACAACAAGCTCACATTGAACATTTCCCGTCGGAAATTCCGATCGCGTGTAGGCGGCATAACAGTGTATGTGGTTTTTGTTTTGGAAATTACATTCATTCCGAAATCGAACTTTACAAACAAACAAAACATTTTCAAGTACTTCTGATCGTCTTTTCGTCAATTCGTCCAATGTACTGAGAATTTGCGTTGGAAAGTTCATACGAAAATTCGTTTGAATGTTCTTTTGAAAAACTACTAGCATATAGCCAGCTTCAAGGCCCCTTATACCTTGTGAGTTCACAACCACTGGCTTAAAGCATCCTGATAATAACAGTGTATAGACTGCAAAATGACTCTGTAAAGAATTGTGCTTAGTCATTGAAATGTTAAACTTTGATATTTTTAAACTAAAATTAAAGAGAGCTTGTAATTATATAGAAGTGATATACCATGGTCAAATTTTTTTAACTGGAGCCTGTAGGCACACAACCTTTAGCACACAAAACAACACTCCTCTGCTAAATTACCTATTTTGCACTGAACATTTTTTGTCCTTTTAATAATCCTAAGCTGGCTCAGAATATCTTGTCAATATGTAAATAGGCTTACTGTATATAAGTTGGCTGTATTTCTGATGATGATGAGAAAATTATGTGGTCAATACTTATATGGAAAAAAGCTGCTTCTTTGTCTTTGCTGCCCAGGACACAGGCCTACTCTGCCATATCATTAATGCAGCTTTGTCTCTAATAAATTCTATTGTGTTTACCATTGTCATTGAAAAGTATAGTAAAGTGAAATGAAAATTTAGGTTGTCCCCAGAAAAGTAATAGAGGGAAAATTTTCTAATGGGGACACTGGTTCTGGTGACCTAGGAGTCCCCAAGACATCTCCTAAATTTCAGGGATTTCCTTGCACTTCTTGTTTTGGCAATGGGATAGGAAGTGAAGGTAAATCTCCCCACTGGGACAAAGAGGGCAAAGATAAATCTCACAGGAGTTATAATCCACCCTAAAAAGTTTTGCCTATAGTTCTACTTTAATTTCTTTGCCCAGCTTTGGCCCTTCCTACTTTTCCACCTGTGCCTTGCTATTGGAAACGTTTAAACCATGCCATGTTCTATGATGCCTATCTTAAAGCAGATCTTCACTGCACCTGAGCACCACAAACCAAAAACATGATTTAAGTCATTTTTAATATTCAATGTAAACTCCCCCCATCCATCCATGTCTCCACGCTTTATTTTGTTGAGAAATCACTTTAAAAAACACTCCCCTATCTTATGCCGAGTACATGGATACCAAACACGACATGCTTTAAAATTGCGCACAAACATGCAGCGGCGACAAACTATATACATTTTTAAAAGCCTTTAAAAAGCCTTTACAGGTTACCATTTTGAATTTACATAGGAGGTCTACTGCTAAAATTACTGTCCTCGATCTGACCTTCGCGGTGACATGCATGGTGCAATTTCTGTTTACATATGACACCAGAACGATGCTTGCATTCACCTTTGCGCGCGAGCACGGGGGGACAGGGGTGCTTTTTTTATTATTATTAATATTTATTATGCTTTTTTTATTATATTTTTAAACTGTTCCTTTCATTTTTATTGTTATCTCAGGGAATGTAAATATCCCCTATGATAGCAATAGGTAGTGACAGGTACTCTTTTTGAAAAAATTGGGGTCTATTAGACAGTAGATCTCTCCTCTGCCCTCAAAGCGACTGACCACACCAAGATCGGTGTGATAAAATGCTTTGCCAATTGCCCAATGGCGCTGTTTATATCCGGCGAAACCGAAGTCACACAATGCTCGTAGCTTCCGGTTTCTTAGGCCATAGAGATGACTGGAGCCATTCTGGTCTCTGATTAGCTCTATGGTCAGCTGGCAGAACCACCGGCTGCATTCTCGGGTTCCCTGTTGGGACAGGAGAGCCCGAAAAAAACATGCACGATGAGGGGGGGGATGTTCCCTCCCACTGCTTGAAAAAAGCAGTCTAGAAGCTAATTAGCCACTAGGATTGCTTTTACATGAAAGCCGACTGCTGGCTGAAAAGAATGATACCAAGATGATACCTAAACCTGCAGGCATCATTCTTGTATAACCACTCAAACCGCTGGTCCTTGTTGGACATACATTGTAATGTTCTTTTTTTCATGCAGCCTGTGGGCTGAACAAAAAAAGGAGACTGATCGGTGGGTATGCCGACCATTAGAATACCGCCCTTCATCCACCCACTTCTAATGATTGGCATACATGCACCATTTTCTTTTAACTGTGGTGGTGAAATCACCTTCTACAGCGCTGGAGTCGCTGATTTACGTATCGTGGGAGCAAATGCTGTTGCTGTCAAGATACATAAATCAGTGCTGCAGCTGAATGGTGTACCTGCTAAGCAAATAATGGTTAACAATAAAACACCGTAACATTACAGTATAACAGTAATGCCCCGTACACACGGTCGGATTTTCCGATGGAAAATGTCCGATCGGAGCGTGTTGTCGGAAATTCCGACCGTGTGTGGGCTCCATCGGACATTTTCCATCGGATTTTCCGACACACAAAGTTGGAGAGCAGGAGATAAAATTTTCCGACAACAAAATCCGTTGTCGGAAATTCCGATCGTGTGTACACAAATCCGACGGACAAAGTGCCACGCATGCTCAGAATAAATAAAGAGATGAAAGCTATTGGCCACTGCCCCGTTTATAGTCCCGACGTACGTGTTTTACGTCACAGCGTTCAGAACAATCGGATTTTCCGACAACTTTGTGCGACCGTGTGTAGACAAAAAAAGTTTGAGCCAACATCCGTCGGAAAAAATCCTAGGATTTTGTTGTCGGAATGTCCGAACAAAGTCCGACCGTGTGTACGCCCTATAAGACTTACCATACCTGCAAAACAAATACAATAAAACAGTAAAAATAAAACATTTTTTAACGCAATCTGTGCCTAAAAAATTTATGCCAAAGCATGAGGGCATCCGCCCCTAATGTTAGGAGCAAATTGCTCCTCCACCCCTGCCCCCATGATTTGCATATATGCTCTTTTTTTTTAACTGTGGTGGTGAAATCACCTCCGACAGCGCTGGGGTCACAGCTTTATGAATCGTGGGAGCAAACACTGTTGCTGTCAAGATAAATAAACCCGTGCTGCAGCTGAATGGCGTACCTGCTAAGCAAATGATGGTTAACAATAAAACAAAGTAACATTGCAGTATAACAGTAATGCCCCGTACACATGGCCGGACATTGATCGGACATTCCGACAACAAAATCCTAGGATTTTTTCCGACGGATGTTGGCTCAAACTTGTCTTGCATACACATGGTCACACAAAGTTGTAGGAAAATCTGATCATTCTGAACGCGGTGACGTAAAACATGTACGTCGGGACTATAAACAGGGCAGTAGCCAATAGCTTTCATCTCTTTATTTATTCTGAGCATGCGTGGCACTTTATGCGTCGGATTTGTGTACACACGATCGGATATTCCGACAACGGATTTTGTTGTCGGAAAATTTGATAGCAAGCTCTCAAACTTTGTGTGTCGGAAAATCCGATGGAAAATGTGTGATGGAGCCTACACACGGTCGGAATTTCTGACAACAAGGTCCTATCACACATTTTCCGTCGGAAAATCCGACCGTGTGTACGGGGCATAAGACTTACCATACCTGCAAAGCAAATACAACAAAACATAGTAAAAATAAAACATTTTTTAATGCAATCTGTGCCTAAAAAATATATGCCGAAGCATGGGGGCATCCGCCCCTAATGTTAGGAACAAATCGCTCCTCTACCCCTGCCCCCATGCTTCGACATATATGCTCTTTTTTTTTAATTGTGGTGGTGAAATCACCTCCGACAACGCTGGAGTCATGGCTTTATGTATCGTGGGAGCAAATGCTGTTGCTGTCAAGATAAATAAACCTGTGCTGGAGCTGAATGGCGTACCTGCTAAGCAAATGATGGCTAACAATATAACAAACATTACAGTATAACATACCATACCTGCAAAGCAAATAAAATAAAACAGTAAAAATAAAACAGAGAGAACGATAGATAAAGAACAATCGTGAGCGAACAGTAGAGCAGACAGTAGAGAGCGAACATAAGAGAGAGAACAATAGTGAGAGAGAGAAGAAAAATACAGCCACAACTATTTTTGGCTTTTTTTTAAAAAAAAATTTGTGTGTTTTTGTGTGTGTTTTTTTTTTTTTTCACTTTTTTCACTTTTATAAAAACTGTAAAAAAACTATAAACTGAACGTTGCAGATTAGGGTCTCTCAAAATGTGATGGCCATCACGTCTTTCGAAACACACCGAGACCCTGTGTCTGTGTGCCTATGACTGTGTGGTGCTGTACCCTACGCTAATACTCAACTAGTGTGTGATAGCGTTTGAAACAGTCACCAATGCAAAGACCAGGTTGGTCAGGACAGAAGGGACAAAAAAAGGGTGTCACGCCTAAATCCGTGATTTCTGCAAACACAACATTTTCTTTGGGGGTTTCTTTGGGTGGGGGTCATAGGCGTGCGCAGGGGGGGTGCCGGGTGTGCCTGGGCACACCCTATTCACCACGGGCGCCAGTGCCATTCAGTGTACCGAAATGTGCAGGCAGAAGCGTAACTATAAGGCTTGCATTTGCGACCTGGCCCCATGCTTTGAGTGGCCGTGCGGCTCCACTGCCATACTTGTCTACACCTGGATGAGAGGGACAGCAGGGCGGCATATAGAACAACCGATGCTCTGCATTTCCCTCCCTGCAGCCGTTGAATGCTTTCGGGAGGAAGAGGAGGGGAAGCAGCTAGCATTCAGGTGCTGCATGGAGGAAAATGCAGAGCATCGGTTGTTCTATATGCCGCCCCGCTGCCCCACTCATCCAGCCTAGTGCTCTATGTTACTTTCCATCGGCTACTGTACTAGAACTGCTGGCTCCGCCTCCCAGCTTCTCCGGGACTCCGCCCATTGAATTTCCAGCAGCAGGACAGATGGGGGCATGGTGTCCGGGGGACTGGAAGAGCCAGCTGATGCAGTAGGAACGGAGGAGGTCTCCACTGTGTGAGGAAACACGTGAAGCCTGGAGGGAGCCAGAGACACAGCAAGCATTGAGTCCACCCTGAGAGCAAGTGAGTGCCAACAATCTCATCCATCCCCCCACCCAGCACTGCCACCGATCCCATCCATCCTCCCCACCCCGCACTGCCACCGATCCCATCCATCCCCTACCCAGCACTGCCACCAATCCCATCCATCCCCCCCACCCAGCACTGCCACCGATACCATCCATCCCCCCACCCAGCACTGCCACCAATCCCATCCATCCCCCCCACCCAGCACTGCGACCGATCCCATCCATCCCCCACCCAGCACTGCCACCAATCCCATCCATCCCCCCACCCAGCACTGCCACCAATCCCATCCATCCCATCCATCCCCCAACCAGCTTTCCACAGATCCCATCCATCCCCCCCACCCAGCACTGCCACTGATCCAATCCATCCCCCACCCAGCACTGCCACCAATCCCATCCATCCCATCCATCCCCCCACCCAGCTTTGCCACCGATCCCATCCATCCCCCCCACCCAGCACTGCCACCCATCCCATCCATCCCCCCACCCAGCACTGCCACCGATCCATCCATCCCCCCACCCAGCACTGCCACCGATCCCATCCATCCCCCCACCTAGCACTGCCACCCCCATCCATCCCCCCACCCAGCACTGCCACTGATCCCATCCATCCCCCCACCCAGCGCTGCCACCTGATCCCATCCATCCCTCCACCCAGCACTGCCCCAGATCCCATCCATTCCCCCACCCAGCACTGCCACTGATCCCATCCATCCCCCCACCCAGCACTGCCACCGATCCCATCCATCCCCCCACCCAGCACTGCCACCGATCCCATCCATCCCCCCACCCAGCACTGTCACAATCCATCCATCCCCCCACCCAGCACTGCCACTGATCCCATGCCTCTCAGCACTGCTACTCATCCTATCCCCCCCCAGCACTGCCACTAATCTTCTTCCCTCAGCACTGCTGCCACTGATCCCATGACTCCCAGTACTGATCCCATGCCTCCCAGTACTGCCACTGATCCCATGCCTCACAGTACTGCCACTGATTCCATGCCTCCCAATACTGCCACTGATCCCATACCCCCCAGTACTGTCACTGATCCCATGCCCCCACCACACTGCTGCCACAGATCACATGCTTCTGGCACTGCCACTTATCCTATCTCCCCCACTCAGCACTGCCACTGATCCCATCCCCCCACCACACTGCTGCCACTGATCCCAGCCCCCCACCACACTGCTGCCACTGATCCCATGCCCCCCAGCACTGCCACTCATCCTATCTCCCCCGCTCAGCACTGTCACTGATCCCACCCCTCCACCACTGCTGCCACTGATCTTATGCCCTTCAACACTGCCACTCATCCTATCTCCCCCCTCCCCCAGCATTGCTACTGATCCCACCCCCCAGCATTCCCACTGATCCCACCTCCCCTTCCACTGCCACTCATCCCACCCCCCCATTACTGCCTTGAATCCCCCCCCCCACAACCCCCACCACCGCCACTGATCCCATCAACCCCCAGCACTGCCAATGATCCCCCCAACCTTGCCACTCATCTCATTCCCCCCAGTACTGCCACTGATCCCATTCCCCCCCACCACAACCACCATCAACACCACGGATCCCATCAACTTTCCAAAACTGCCACTGACCCCATCAATCCCCTAGCACTGCCACTGATCCCATCAATCCCCTAGCACTGCCACTCATCCCCACCCCCCCAGCACTGCCACTCATCCCACCCACCCCAGTACTGATCCCATTACCCCCCCACCACAACTGCCACTGATCCCATCAACCCCCTAGCACTGCCACGGATCACCCCCCCACACACACACACACACCTCTCCAGAACTGCCACTGATCCCATGCCCTCCAGCACTTCCACTCATTCCATGCCCCTAGCACTGCCACTGATCCCATTCCCCCCCCCCACAACCACCACTGCCAACTGATCCCATCTCCCCCTCTCTCACCCCCACTTCCTCTCTCTGACCAGCTCTGCCAAAAGAGGTAAAATGTAAGACATATATATATATATATATATATATATATATATACACACACACGTGTGTGTTTTGAGTTTTGGGGTGCACACCCTAATCCAATAGGCTGCGCACGCCTATGGTGGGGGTGCCAGAGAGGACATGCAGAAAATGCCTCTTATGCAACCGGCTAACTGCATTTGCGTTGGGAAGTTGGGCCAGAGCACCGTCTGGAAACAGAAGGGCTCTGATGATCTCTTCCTGGAATTTAAGGAAGGATCCAGTTCGTCCTGAAGCTTTGTATAACACAAAAGCATTCAGCAAAGCCAATTGAAATAAATAAACAGAAACTTTTTTGTACCAAAATATTGTATGTAATGTAAAAAACTAGTTGCGCTGACCCAAAAATAAACAAATGTAAACAGGTGATAGATAGCTGCTAGCACACAAACAAACCAAGTCCCATTAAATATAAAAAGAATAAGTGCAGCGCTGAAAAGTGAGTGAATCAAACATACGATTGGTGACTGAAACCAAATATGATATGATATTAATCTACACAATAATAAACACTGGTGAAGTGTATGTAAATGTCCAAACAAAAAATGGTAAATATATAAAAAGTGTCCAGTAACAATATGTTATGCTCCACGGACTGCAGTCAAGAGCTAGAATCAGTGCATAAAAGGAGTCTTCTCAGACAGCTGGGGTGCTTGGACCCATGATGTTGACTGGAGACTGGAAAGCACATCAATCATGGACAGCACGACAAAACATCTAGAGTAAAGTACTCTTACCAGAGCGAGTGGGACGTGTCAGCCATATAGCTGTACGTCTATCAGAGCTGGGCGTTTAGCTTTCCACATTGCCATCAATTTTTATCTTGTGATCACTTTTTATTCTGTAAGGTTTTTTATTTAATAAATCCCTTTAGTTTTGACCTGCGCCATGTGGAGCCCCTTTTTTCTTTTTTCTCTATGTTTTTATCCTTGATTGGTCCCTTTGAACCTGCCTGGAACCTGAGAGCGTGCGAGAGGACTGTCCACCCCCACCATTGACTGTCTTGGCTATCGGTGACTGCGACTCTAGTGACAACCTGGCCGATTGGAGATCGTGATCGAAGAGAGAATCCTTGGAGAGAGTGCACGGGAGGTTACCTCCACAAGCTCTGATACACGTACAGCTATATGGCTGACACGTCCCACTCGCTCTGGTAAGAGTACTTTACTCTAGATGTTTTGTCGTGCTGTCCATGATTGATGTGCTTTCCAGTCTCCAGTCAACATCATGGGTCCAAGCACCCCAGCTGTCTGAGAATACTCCTTTTATGCACTGACTCTAGCCCTTGACTGCAGTCCGTGGAGCATAACATATTGTTACTGGACACTTTTTATATATTTAACATTTTTTGTTTGGACATTTACATACACTTCACCAGTGTTTATTATTGTGTAGATTAATATCGTATCATATTTGGTTTCAGTCACCAATCGTATGTTTGATTCATTCACTTTTCAGCGCTGCACTTATTCTTTTTATACTTTTTTGTACCAGCCTCTGGCCTTACGGGCAATTAGGTACGGCGCCAACAACTGGTCCTTGAGGTCCACCCCTCCCATATTAAGGTTATATTCGTGGACACAGAGGGGTTTCTCCACAACACCAGTCGCCGTAGGAATTTGGACAGTTGTGTCTGCGTGAAGGGAGGACAGAATGAAAACATTCTTATTATCCCTCCACTTCACAGTGAGCAAATTATTACATCTCAAGCAGGCTCTCTCTCTCTCTCTCTCTCTCCCCCAGCCTAAGATGGGAATCTACAAGCCGCTGGGGTAAGCCCCGGCGATTAGATCGCACGGTGCCACATGCACCAATTTGATGATCAAACAAGTGACTAAAAAGTGTCACTCTTGTGTAATAATTGTCCACATACAAGTGGTACCCCTTTCCGAATAAGGGTGACACCAAGTCCCACACAATCTTACCAGCGCTCCCTATGTAGTGAGGGCAGTTCTTCAGCTCTACGTAACTATCTCTTCCCTCGTATACCATAAAACTATATGTAGCGCTGGTAGATTTTCAATCTACTGCTTATAGGTAGATTTAGTGGGTTATCCGTTCATACATAGTCAGATTTGCCTCTGTTCCAACTTGACTAAGTTGCATGTAGTTTCACACTGTGCCTGTGGGTGTCGTTGTCACCATGGGTCGGTGTTGGAAAGGCAACACGTTGAAGTGTATGAGTGCTCCTCTGTCCAGAGATAACTCGGTGGAGGTGGTCCTCCTAGTTGCATTCTGGGAGAGGTTATTTATGGGACAAACGCCATGTTTTAGGGTTCGTTTTTCGTTACGCCTGCTGGCCCTCCTGGCTGACAGGTATGTGTTAGGAGTACTACGGCGTGGTCTTCCGACCGGGGGGCCCACATTGCTGCAGCGTGTGGGTGGGCCCAGAAGCCTGTCTGAGGCCTACCACACAGGCAAGGGAATGGTCCTGGGCTGTCTGTCCTACGGGAAGAAGCTGGACAACTGAGAAGATCCCAGGGGAGGACCCGTCATGGAAGGATCATGCAGAGTGCTGGTCTGGAGAGGGGCCTGGTGACTCAGTTGGAGGACGTATCCTAAAGTTATCCTACCGCATAGTACTGCCAGGTCAGCTTAAAGGTTCTAGTGCTGTGTTTGCTATTCATCATAAACCATTACATCCTGTGGCAGAGGATCGTATGGGTTTCTATTCCATTCAAGTCTGTGGCAGAGACTTTTGTTCGTGCTATGTACTGGCTGCTAGGTTAGTGAGAGAAACCTATCCAGGCGGGCAAAGATTCAACTCTAAGAGGAAAGTACATTCATCTATAAGATTCCAATTCCTCGGGGGCGTGATGACGTAACGCGCATCACGGAGGGAGGGAGGTGAGGGTGTCGGAAGGAGAAGCAGACTCTCCTAGGATCCCCGGAGCTCGTTTTCAGCCGCCGCTTAGGACATGCCCGTGGCTAAAGAGGAGAGGAGGATCCTTGTCCGCCGCGACGAGCGTGGCAGCTGAGGCTCCCTGATTCCAACAGGGCGACAATACGGAGGCTCCACACGCCGCTCCACACGCCGCTCCACACACCGCCGCTGGGATATGAGAGGCGGTTGCGGATTCAACGCGGACAGAGAGGAAGGGAAGATTTGACGGCGTCCCCCCCCTCCTCCCCCCCCCTCCGGCTTTCCCCCCCTTCGCTCACCCCTCATGACTTTCCAAGCAACCTGTGACCCAGTTGGAGTTCGGCAGAGTCCGGTGGTGGTAATGTAGAAATAACTCTGCATGTAATGAATATAATACCTGCATATAACACCTGTCTAAATGTTCCAGCTTGTATGTCCCAGCGCCATCTCATTTTAACAGCTTGATTTAACAGTGCCTGAGCTAATGACTAAGATAGCGGCTGAAACTGCTTTACCTATTTGAAACTTCACTTAGCTGGGGGAATGTAAGCAGGAACTATTATAATATCTGTTATATGACAAAGCTATTTAAAGGAGGATTAATCTAAAGCCATTGATGTATTGAAGCCTGCAGACATAACTATTTAAGGAAATTTTCTTTACAACCTACTATAACAGTCTGAGAGGTTAATGATTGATAAAGTGTCCGGAGCAGGTGTGCTGATGGATTCACTCAGCTTGGGTGTTACTGTTGATGCCATTACTAATGTCTGTTAACATATGCTGGATTTATTGGGGACAGAAGTAAACTGATAGAAGTTTCGGTTTTGGGATGGTACCTTCCCCTGACGGAGCAATGAAGCTTGTCTCAAACCTATGAGAAAAAGGTTCTTAGGTGGGAATTCCAGATTGGGGACTGACAAGAGTGTTGCATCTTTGAGATACCGGTTCCGGAGAGGGCCTGGGTCATTTCTGGGAGGTTTTCTTACCCCCCCTCCCCACGGACGGAATATTTGCATAGTATAAAGGTGGGGCACTATCTGGAGTAGGGCCCAGGAAACAACCCCCAGGGCCGAGACCCCTGAAGGACTCATACCTATAAGAGGCCGGAAGAAACTTAGTAAATCCTGGGGAAACCAACAGGGGGTCAGAGGAAGAAAGGAAGAATGAATAAAACAACAACAAAAAAAGGAGGGGCACCTAAAACGCCGAAGGATAGGACAGCTGGTAGCTCAATAAAACAATTCATGTCCCAAGGCGGGAGTCCAAAAGGAGGGGAGCAGGGAGCCCAAGGAGGAAGAGGGGGAACCCCAGACAAAAAGGGGGATAAAACGATTCAATCAAAAGAAAATTCAATAGCGGAAAGTGTTGAAAGTGAAGGAGATTTAAACCGGATAGAAGAGAGAAGTACAAGTGCCCCAATGTTTTCAAAGGAGGAAATGAGAGACATGCTTAAAAATCTAGAGCTTTCAATAAAAGTTGAAATAGGTCTGGTGAGAGCAGACCTGGGAAACTTATTGGAGAGGGTAGAAACAACGGAAAAAAAATCGGAGGAATTGGAAAAGGAGATAATGAACCTCAAAGAACAAATTAAAATCTCTAGACAAAATCAGAAGATAATTCTATATAAGATCGAAGATCAGGAAAATCGTGATAGGAGACAAAATATAAGACTGCGTAATATCCCAGAAAACAAAGGAGAGGATCTGAGAAGGATGATTCCCCAAATACTGGGGCCTCTGGTTGGAGAAGAGGACAAGGAATTCCCAAAAATTGAAAGGACACACCGAGTTGGAAAATTACTCAACTCGGACCACCAGAGGCCGAGAGATATTATAATCCGTTTTAGGTTTTATGAGGACAAAGCTCGAATCCTATCCAAAATGAGAGGCAAACCCCCGGAAAAATTTGAAGGGTCAGAGTTCCAAATCTATGCGGACCTTGCACCCGAAACCCTCGCTAGGAGAAGGCTGTTGAAGCCCTTATTAGAACAGATGAGAGATCTAAATATTAAGTATAGCTGGGGTTTCCCGGCTTGTCTGAGAGGCTTTAGAAATGGAAGATCGGCAAGATTGAGGTTCCCAGAGGATTTAAGGGACTTCTGCGATAGGCTTGATATGGAAGAACCTGAGCTGCCGGGCTGGGTGGAGGGGTGATCGGCTGTGTGTGGGGGGGGGGGGGTGAGGTGGATGGGTTTTGGGGTAAACTAGATTAGTGGAGTGGAGGGGTGGCGGGAGGGAGGAGGAGATGTTCTGTGTGTATCTGGATTACCCCTCTCTGCTTCAAGACATCAAGCAGGGGGGGTAAAGGGCACAACTCGGGCTCCCACCTCAAATAAATGATTCGCTAGGCTCCATGGTATCCATGGCGCTGGGCGAATGGGGAGCCAGGGGGTGGCTGAGGGGTAGGGAGGGAGGGCTAGGGAGAAGGGAGGGGAAAGGGGAATCCGGTGTACAAGGAAGTAAGAAGGAAGAAGAAAAGAAACAAGATAACAAAGATAGAAATCAAAATAACTCAGTAATACGAATCCAACAAAATCCAAAAGAAAAAAAAAAAAAAAAAAAAAGGTGAGGAGATGGGAAAATTGAAGTTTATGACCTATAATGTAAAAGGTCTTAACGAGCCCACTAAGAGACATAAGATCTTGAAGGAATTAGAGAGATACGGGGCTGAGGTTGTATTCCTTCAAGAAACCCACTTAACATATTACTCAAAGGTTAAGATAAAGTCAAATATGTATCCAACTTGGTTTTACGGAGACTCAATAACATCAAGAGCGAGAGGAGTAGCAATAGGAATAGCAAAAGGGATAAATTTTAGGGTGGAAGAAAGGTTAATAGACCAGGGAGGGAGATATATGTTCCTGAGAGGCTCCTTGGAGGGATGGAAGGTTACACTTGCAAATATTTATGCCCCCAACAAAGAGCCGACTGGTTTTCTAGTTACAATACTAGAGAAACTAATAGAATTTAAAGAAGGAAACCTGATCATGATGGGTGACTTCAATGTATGTATGGTTCCAGGGGTCGATAGTACGTCTCGTGCGCAGGGGACAATGAACGGGAGGCTGAAGAAACTAAAACAGAAGTTGCATTCGTGCCAAATGGTGGATGTATGGAGGATTATGAACTCAAATAAGAGGGATTTCTCGTTCTATTCCTCTGCGCACGGGACGTACTCTAGGATAGACTATATATTGACGGAACACTCATTGTTAGAAAGAGTCCGGGAGGCCAAGATAGAAGTCATTACCTTATCTGATCACGCCCCAGTTAGCATGAAACTGTCGATACCGAGAAATCAGAGAACCCCAATAACTTGGAGATTAGACGAAGATCTCTTACAAGAAGTATCTAATGTGGAGAAAATAGAGCAGGAACTAAAACAATATTTTTCAACGAATGATATAGTAGGGATCTCAGGATCATCTTTGTGGGAGGCCCATAAGGCCTACATAAGGGGAGTAATAATGAAGTTAGGGGCTAGGAGGAAAAGGGAAATGAGGGAAAAAATTAAAAAACTAACAGAAGAAATACACGATCTGGAGCAAGAACATAAGGGGGACCCGGGCCAAGGAAAGAAGGTCTATCAAAAATTGGTAAAAAAAAGGGAAGAGCTAAAGGAGCATACGGATTTAGAAATAAAAAAAGCATTCTATAAGGTGGCAAAAGAAAATTACCAGAGTCGAAATAAGAGCAGTAGACAGTTAGCCAAAATAGTAAGAAAGGAAAAAACTAGAAATTATATTGATAAAATCCAAAATAGTAAAGGAGAAATGCTCCATACAACAAAAGAGATAGGGGAATCCTTTAAGGAATATTACAGTAAGTTATATTCAGTAGCCAAAAATACAAGGCCAAGAGGTGCAAAGAATAGGAAAATAGTAGAATTTTTGAATAAAGCTAACCTCCCGAAGATCAATGAGACAGACAGAGAAACCCTAGAAAATCCCATAACGATAGAAGAAATCAATAGAGCCTTGTCAGAATCAGCTTCAGGCAAAAGCCCGGGACCCGACGGATTTACTTGTGGGTATTATACCAAGTTTAAAGAAATTTTGACTCCCAGACTATGTGAGTACTTGAACGGGTTGGGTAGAAACTATGACCTGAGTAGAGAAGCTCTTAGAGCAGAGATCACGGTTATCCCAAAAGAGGGGAAAAATCTGACGCTATGCTCTGGGTATAGGCCAATATCGCTGATCAACACCGATGTTAAACTATATGCCAGAGTTTTAGCTAACCGAATAAAAGAGAGCCTCAATGGTCTGGTACACCCGGACCAAGTGGGTTTCATTCCCAAAAGAGAAGGACGAGATAATGGCGTAAGGGCACTCCTCTTGCTGCAGCATATTAAGGACAGGGGACCCCCAGGTCTACTCTTGTCTATAGACGCGGAGAAAGCGTTTGATAGAGTAGACTGGGGGTTCATGTTCCAAACTCTGGAATCAATGGGTTTAGGTCCAAAAATGTTGGATAGGATACGTGCTCTGTACAAGCACCCTACTGCTTCGATAAAAATTAACGGCTCCCTTACAGAGGCTTTCGAAATGGAAAATGGAACGAGGCAGGGGTGCCCTTTGTCCCCCCTGCTTTTCATTCTCTCCTTGGAGCCACTGTTGTCGATGATTAGGGCGGATCCGGATATTTGGGGTATAAGGGTTGGGGATGAGGAGCACAAGATCGCGGCTTTCGCCGACGATGTTCTGCTGTTCATGACCAACCCCAGAATTTCGATGCCTAATTTCCTCGAAGTTATGAGGCAATATGGTGAAGTATCAAACTTTAAAATCAACTTGGCAAAATCGGAAATCCTGAATATCAACTTGGGGAAGAGGGAGGAAAAAATGTTGAAAAAGGAATTTAAATTTATATGGAAAAAAGAAATAAATTACTTGGGCATAAAACTGGCCAATTCATTGGGGAAGATCTATAAGGTGAATTTTATCCCACTTCTAGACGAAATAAGATCTGAGTGTAAAAGGATTACAACTAAACCACTTTCATGGATTAGACGTATTAACGCTATAAAAATGATATTATTACCTAAGATCACCTATAAACTACAGATGCTTCCACTGAACATCCCTCAGTACTATTTTAAAAAATTGAAATCAATCATTATGAGAGCTGTTTGGAAAAATAGAAGGGCTAGAGTATCTTTTGATATCTTAAAACAGGAAAAAAGAAAAGGGGGCTTGGCGATTCCTGATATACAGGGTTACTATAGGGCAATACAGGTCACAAGGGCGATAGAGTGGTTTAGAGAGAACACACAGAAAAGATGGGTAAATATAGAGAATAGTTTGAGTAAGGCGCACTTAGGACATTTGATTTGGAACCCTCCACACTATAGGGTATTAGATGTAAATACACATCCACTGACAAAGGTGGTCTTTAGAGTTTGGGATATAGTTTACAAACAAGTAAATAATACGTATAATTCCCCGTTAATTTCACTTTCAGAGAATGATTATTTTGCACCTGGTAAAAAGGATATTGGGGGGAGTTGGATAAAAAAGGGTACACTACAGCTGGGAGATATTATTAAAAAGGGAAAGATAGTCACGTTTCAGGAATTAAAGCACAAAACAGATTTTTGGGTATTAGATCGCTGGAGATACCTGCAGTTAAGCCATTTTATCAGCCGCCTACCACATCCAATAAGATCAGGAGAGGAGCTATCAGACTTGGAAAAGATATGTACATCAAATAACACTAAAGGTATAACATCAAAACTCTATAAACTAGGATTGGCAAAGAGCAGCAGGGAGATACCACCATATATTACTAAATGGGAAAATGAACTAGGAGTACAGCTAGATAGTAATAGATTAAAGAAAACTCTGGAGCTGACCCACAGCTCGTCAAATGACATTAGTGTTGCTGAAATGAATTACAAGATTCTAACAGGTTGGTACATTACCCCGGAAAGGGCAAGTAAATATCAAAAAGATAAAACTGCGGAGTGTTGGAGGGGATGTAAAGGTGTAGAAAACATGGCTCACATCTGGTGGGACTGCCCCGTAATTAAACGGTACTGGCTAAAAATTTTGAGATACATCAAGCAGATAACTAAGATCGAGGTCAAATTTGACCCCTGGATAGTGCTACATCACGGGATAAATGGGGAGGTAAAAATCTATAAAAACACCCTGGTACCACACCTGTTGAATGCGGCGAAAAAGGTTATTGCAAAGAACTGGAAGAAGGTAGAGGGCCCATCAATATGGGAGTGGGTCGATGCAGTAGAAGGGATTCGGTACATGGAGGAAGGAGGACCTGTAAGAGAAGTTAAATCAGCAGAAGGGAGGAACAACTGGCAAAACTGGAAGGAGTTTAAAAAATCATGGAGTATTACTAAAGGCTTGAGGTTAAGAATTGATTAAAAATAGAGATAACATCTAATGTACACAGGAGGTGTGGGGGGGGGGGAGGGTAGTGAGGCGGTGGGGGGGGGGGGAGGGGTGGTGTAGGAGGGAGGGAAGAGGTTGGGGATTCTTTTCTTGTGTTTTTTGCTGAATTGAATATAAAATATATACACGTGATCAGTAAGCTACAAATGATGTGAAAAAAGGAGAGACACAGATGACACTGACTAAGTGGATCAGGTCTCCAATTATAATCACTGAGGTGGCAAGAAAAAAAAAAAAAAAAAAAGAAAAAAAAAAAAAAAAAAAAAAAAAAAAAAAAAAAAAAGATTCCAATTCTTAATACTACATCAAGAAAAGGTATTTGAACTTTCCTGAAACTCTTCTTCTACCTCTTTCCTGCTACTTCCTACAGTTACGTTTATTAAAGCATTGGAAAAGATACTCAAGTGTCCGGTGCCTACATTGTCTGGTGTTAAACTCAACAGGACACTAGACTCGGTTCCGGTAAAATTGAGGTAACGAAGGTAACGGTAACAGCCTGCTAAAAACCAGCAGCTCCACCGTGAGTTATTGCTACATATATGTATAGCCTGTGGCCCTGTCACAGAGCTTATACATCTTGACCCCGTATCTAGCACGCTTGCTGGGAAGATACTGTTTGAATTTTGTAGAGCCAATCAAGTTCTGGGTCACCTCGAGGACAACAGAGTTCATTATCGTTGAAATGCATGAACCGCAAGATCTGCTCGTATCGTGTCCTGGTCATGGAGGCAGAGAACACGGCATATGGTGAATTGGGTCAGTGGACCAATATGACCGCAACTAACTCTTTTTAGTTATGCCCATGAGGAGGGATAGGCCCAGGAAGGTCTTAAATTTGGAGACTGTAATTGGTCTCCAATCTCTGGCAAGGGTCAGCTGGGGATTAGTGGCGATGAATTGACCAGCATATAATTTGCTTTGATCCACAATAGATCTATAGAGATCTTCGGTGAAAAACAGCGAATAAAAATCAACACCTGAATTATCGGGTTGGCCAGTGAATAGGGAAGTACGGGTGCTGCAGAAGTGGTGGGTTCCCAATTAGGATTGGTGAATGCAGCAGGAAGGGCACTATGGGCTCGACGGGCCTGTCTTTCTCTTCTTCTTGGTGGCAGCGGGACACTACTCGTGCTTGAACTGCACTTATGGGACTCGTCACGTCACCACGTCATACTGCAGTGCTGGATGTATGACAAGGATGTACTAGGCCGCTGGTGCTTGCCAGTTCACCAGAAGGAATAGCGGCGCTAGTACTGGCTCTCTGCTCCATACGTGCGACCTGCGGTTCTTGCACCTCAACGACAGCAGAAGAAGATTGGGGTCTGGTACGCCTGAGCTTGGCAGGGACCACAACTCCATCGTCAGGGTGCTGCTGCTGTCTACAGGTTCGTATTCTGAGCCTGAATCTGACAGATGAGTGACTTCCTCTTCACTATCTGTCATGCTCAGAAACGTGTCGGTCTCTTCACTACTGTACCTTCGATTTGACATTTTGGTCTCTAAATTTACTGGTACAGTAGTGAGACTCACAGGTAAAAAAGCTCCTGACTGTTAGCGACTGATTCAAACGCTACCCAAAAAAACTGTTAGCATTCGCAGGGATCAGGCCTGACTCTGCAAATGCTGCAGTTATGTGTGTTGTGTTTTGTAAGTGACAGTGATTAATTGATACTGCACTTGGGTGGGCTAGGCTGGGCTGGGCGGAGGGGCTAAACACAGGTGCTAGCAGATATCTGGGCTGATCCCGCTAACACTGCATTTTTGGGAACCCTAAACTGTTGGGGACGCTAATATAGATCTGATCAGATATCGATCCGTTCAGACACTATACTACTAAGGGAGGCGCATGGTGCGTGCGTGGGTGTTAATGGTACTGGCACTGATCTGATGCTGCCTGGGGTGACGCAGACCCTATTTGACACTAAAACCTAACTTTGATCACCTGCCTGGTGATCAGGGGGTTAAACCTTTATTGGGTAAAATACAGGGGGTGCCCTGACGCTATAAAAAATAAACTAGCTAAACTGCGTCACCTGTGACACTTATACTGTGATCACAGGAGACAGGGGGTAATCAAGGGGTTAAACTTTTATTGTGGTGTTAGGGGGGGTCCCTAAACCTATCTGAGCCTAATACTAATTACCCTAACACTGATTAGTGTCACTAATGACACCAGTACAGCGATCTAAACGCTGCACTGGGTGACACAGTAACAGGTGGTGAAGGGGTTAACCTGGGGGGGTAATCGGGGAGTGAATTGTGTGCCTATGTGACCTGGTGTCAGTGTAGTGTTGGTGCAACTCACTGTTTGATGCTCTCTCCTCTCGGTCTGGAACGAAAAGACCGACACGAGGAGAGATGACATCACTTCCCCTGTCAGTGTTTACACTTACACGACAGGGGAAGGATGTCATTTGCCAGGAGAGATCGAATCCGATCATCGCGGCCAGCGGGGGGAAGAGCGCTCTGCCCCCCAGCCACCCACGCGCCTGACGTAACATGATGGCGATTTGCCTGCCTGTGCCATTCTGTCGCAGTACAACTGCCGTGGATGGTCGTCAAGCGGTTAAACGTCCACCAACCCTTAGCATACCATCATTATCAATGAATGGATTCAGGTAGGGTTATTTTATGCTATGTCCCTCTTGTCACAGATACATTTAATTTCTGAGCCAAAGACACTCTGTTGTACACTGCGTATTATGATCAGTTCACCTTCAGCGATGTCTTTTGCAAAAAGAAGCTTTTGGCACACGTACCAACCTTGACAGTGAGCACCTAACCAATTGTCCCTTGGATCCTGTTCCCTCACAACTACTACGGTCACCCTCTTCTTCTATCCTATGCTCCGTCACCCACATCTTCAATCTCTTCCTCTCTAGTGGCATCTTCCCCTCCCCTCTAAAACATGCGCAGATCACTCCCATTCTTAAAAAGCCCTCACTGGACCCTACCGACCTGAACAACTTAAGACCCATCTCATTGCTCCCATTCACCTCTAAACTTCTAGAACGCTTAGTCTACAACCGTCTTAGCTCCTACCTCAATGAAAATAACCTTCTTGACCCCTTACAGTCTGGCTTTCGCTCGCAGCACTCCATGGAAACTGCCTTACTAAAACTCACTAACGATTTACTAACTGCTAAAACCAACAGCCAGTACTCCATACTCCTACTACTTGACCTCTCTGCGGCCTTTGATACTGTTGGCCACCCGCTCCTTCTCAATAAACTACATTCAATTGACCTCCGAGATTCTGCTCTATCCTGGTTCTCTGCCTATTTATCACAGCGCTCCTTCAGTGTCACCTACAACTCTGTCTCCTCCTCTCCATTGCCCCTTTCTGTGGGGGTCCCCCAAGACTCGGTTCTTCGACCCCTTCTCTTCTCTATCTACACCTCCTCCCTCAGTCACTTAATAACTGCCCACGGCTTCCAATACCACTTATACGCTGATGACACCCAAATCTATCTGTCTACTCCTCACCTCACTCCTTTAGTCTCCTCTCGCATTACTAACTTACTAACTGACATATCAGCATGGATGTCGCACCACTTCCTTAAACTAAATCTCTCTAAAACTGAGCTATTAATATTCCCCCGCGCCCGTGCCCCCCTCCATGACTTTTCCATCAAAATCAACAATGCAACCATCAGTCCCTCCCCTCACGCCAGGGTACTAGGTGTAATCCTAGACTCTGACTTGTCATTTCAGCCTCAAATCCAATCGTTGTCAAAAGTTTGTAGAATTCACCTCCGTAACATCTCTAAAATTCGCAACTTTTTAACAAATGAAACCACCAAGCTCCTCATTCACTCCCTTGTTATCTCTCGCCTTGACTATTGCAACTCCCTTCTCATTGGCCTGCCTCTCCATAGGTTATCCCCTCTTCAGTCTATCATGAATGCTGCTGCCAGACTTATCCACCTTACCAACCGCTCAGTGTCTGCCAACCCTCTACTCCAATCCCTACACTGGCTCCTAATCACCCAGCTAATTAAATTCAAAATACTAACCACAACATACAAAGCCATTCACAACTCTGCCCCGAGCTACATCACTAATCTTGTCTCCAAATATCACCCAAATCGACCTCTCCGCTCCTCTCAAGACCTCCTGCTTTCAAGCTCTCTCATCTCCTCCTCCCATGCTCGTCTCCAGGATTTCTCCAGAGCCTCTCCCAACCTCTGGAACTCGCTACCTCCACCTGTCCGGCTATCCCCTACTCTTGCTACCTTCAGGCGATCCCTGAAAACTCATCTCTTCAGGAAAGCCTATCACGTCTCCAACTAATCTCCTACCACTTCCACCAACTCATTCCCCACAGTTACAACCTTTTGTACCACCTGCCCCACCCTATTAGATTGTAAGCTCTTCTGAGCAGGGCCCTCTTAATCCTCTTGTATTTTATTGTATTATAACTGTATTGTCTCCCTTTTATATTGTAAAGCGCTGCGTAAACTGTTGGCGCTATATAAATCTTGAATAATATTAATAATAATAATCTGTGGGCTTTGTGTGGAAACAATCTGCAACATGAACTAACCTTGTGATGGTGCGTACAAGCCTTCTCCACTTGGAGAAATATTCAAAGCGTTGGCAGCCCAAGACGAGTCTTTGTTCAGTTCTGGTGACAAGGGTTTTGACTTCAGGATGAATCTCTGGATCCTTGTCAGGTTCTAGAAGACTGAAGACATCAGCTGTGGTTTCTTCTGGATGATCCAGCAGGAATTCACGACCTGTTAACCAAGAAGAATTTGCAAAGACACTTGCAGACACTGGCCAGGTGGCATGATCTGCAGGGTTAATTTCAGATGGAACGTAATGCCATTGTTCAGGTTTAGATGATTACCTGATTCTCTCTACACGGTTGCTGACATAGACATAGAAACGTTTAGTCTCGTATATGTAGCCCAGAACAACTTTGCTGTCTGTGTAGAATCTGACATCATCTATCTGAATGTCTAGCTCACGCAGTATGAAATCTGCTATTTCTACAGCTAGCACAGTCCTACAAAGTTCAAGCCTGGGAATCGAGTGTTCAGGCTTAGGTGCTAACTTAGCTTTCCCAAACAGAAGCCCTATGTGGGTTTGATTAGAAGAATCTCTTACCTTGAGGTAAGAGACAGCTGCTATGGCCTCAGTAGATGCATCTGAGAAGATGTGAAGCTCTTTCCTCTTATTTGTAGCAAGGAAGGCAGAAGTGTAGCAGCGTGGTATATGGATTCCATCTAAGGCATGTAGAGATTGTTTCCAGGACTCTCACTTTGAAAGCTGGTCTATTGGTAGTGGAGCATCCCAATCTTTAATAGTCTCTGAGAACTGTCTAAGTAAGGATTTACCTTGTATGGTGATGGGAGCTACCAATCCCAATGGATCGTATAGGCTGTTCACCACTGACAGAACACCACATTTGGTAAATGACTTGTCTGAGCTGACTTGAAACCCGAAGGTGTCTTTTAATAAGTCCCACCGTAGGCCCAGACTTGAAAAGGCTTTCATAACAGCAACATTATTTAAGGCAATCTTGTGTAGTCTGAGGTTAGCCTCAGAAAGCATACCTTGTGTCCTTTGGAACAGGTCTATGGCTTCTTTGTCTGTAGGTAAAGATTTAAGTCCATCGTCCACATAGAAGTCTCTCTCAATGAAGTGTCGAGCATCCATGCCATACTCCTTTTCCCCATCAAGGGCAGTCCTTTGTAAACTGTATGTTGCAACAGCTGGTGAGGGACTATTTCCGAAAACATGTACCTTCATGCGGTATTCAATCATCTCATTGTCCTTGTTGTTGTCACGGTGCCACAGAAACCTTAGGAGGTTCCTATGGTCTTTACACACAATGAAACATTTGTTCAATGTCAGCAGTTATGGCAACTGGCGCTCTTCTAAACCTCATAAGTACACCTACAAGGTTGTTGGTTAGGTTTGGACCAGTGAGAAGAACATCGTTCAGGGATACGCCTTTATGCTTGGCACTGGGGTCAAATACTACCCTGATTTGCTTTGGCTTATATGGATGATACACTCCAAAGAAAGGCAGGTACCAGCACTCATCGTGTCTTTGAAGTGGTGGGGATGGTTCGACGTGATCATTGTCAAAGATCCATTTCATAAAGCCAATGAAATGTTCCTTCATTTCAGGCCTGTTCTTTAGTGTTCAATGAAGTGAGTTGAATCTGGATAGAGCCTGTTCATGATTGGTTGGGAGTTTAACCCTTGCATCAGGAAGAGGTAATGGTGCAACCCAGCTGTTAGACTCATCCTGGAAGCATTCCTTGTCCATTATTTTGATGAACTCTTTGTCTTCGACTGACAAGGTTATTTTGTTGTCATCGCTTATAGTACAAAACACTATGGTACCTAGGTTGTCATTGCAAAGGTTAGGAGTTACATCAGGTACTTGGATGATGTCAAGAGGCTTCTCTTTTACTTCATAATGGCGAGGGCACTGTTTGAAGTGGGATGCACATCCGTTTCCTAACATGTAAGTTTTAAAGGAGTGGATCTCGGATGACGTACGCATTCTATCCAAGCATACTTCGCCCACGATTACCCAGCCTAGATCAAGTTTTTGTGCATAAGGGGCATCATCAGGTCCATTGCACTGCCTGCGTACCTTGTGTACTCAGAGAATGTCTCTTCCTAGCAAGATCAATATTTCAGCATTCATGGCCATTGCAGGAATTTCATTAACAAGGTGCCTCAAGTGAGGATGATGATATGCAGACTCTGGAGTAGGAATTTCTTCCCTTTCGTCTGGTATCTGGTCACACTCGACTAATGTTGGTAGGGGTATGCCCTCTCCCTTATTGATATGAGAGACCATGAACCCATCGGGCCTTCTTCCGAAGGTCTCTTCACGACCAGAACAGGTTCTGAGAGTATACGGTGATGCGTGTCCCTCTATACCAAAGATCTCAAAGAATTTAGGCTTAACCAGGGATCTGTTACTCTGTTCATCTATTATGGCATACATCTTAATAGCTTCCTCAGGTTGACCCTTTGGGTATGTCTTGACTAGGCATATCTTAGCACAGCATTTGTTATCTAACCCTTCTCCACAGACTTCTGTGCATGAAGAAGAAACGTTAGCTGTGGCTGGAGCATGACCTTGTTGCTCCCCGCCATGAATTGAGACAGGGCTGGAGGAAGGAGGCTGCTGTGAATTTTCTGAGGGTGGGCCCGGATGCATTGCTGTGACATGTCTGTCGCTACTGCATTCTGTGCACTTGATGACAACTTTACAGTCTTTAGCAAAATGTCCATAACAAGCACAGCACCTGTAGCATATTCCAAGTTTCTGAAGAATCAATGACGCAGGCGCCGGGGGGGCAGGGCCGAGTCCTGCATTCGGCCTCTATAGACGCCGAATGGTGGACTCTGGAGCGCACCTGCAAGGTAACCCCCTGGGAGAGCACTTCTCTCAGGGGGTTATCTGATGTGGGGAGGAGCCGCAAGAGCTGCCGAGGGACCCCAGGAGAGCAGGTTTGGGCCACTCTGTGCAAAACGAGCTGCACAGTGGAGGTAAGTATGATATGCTTGTTATTTATTTTTTTAAATGTACGTTTACAATCACTTTAAGCACACTAGGAACAGGACACTTTCAGGCTGGGGCTGCATTTGTAAAATTTGGACTGTCCCTAGACATCAAGGAAATCAGGTCGCTATAAAATGGGGCAATAGACTATGATTCCCATGAGACGTTTTACTATGAGGTCCTGAAGTGTTGGCTTAGATGGAGTAAACTTTGTAAAGTAGTTGTCTGATGTACAAATGGGCTGGAAAATTAGTCAGCAGCTATACTAGTGGTTAATGAATTTTTTAAAGCAGACAACAGAGTCATTTTAATTTTGTTTTATAACTAATTACGCCCGTCTATGTTTCATAATGACTAATAACTATTTCCAAAGCTTTCCTCTATTTTTACTACAAACACTATTACGTTACCAAGGAATTCTGTGTTATGTTATAGTAATATGCTAATATATTAACCTACCACTGTCAGAGACTTCTTTCACTTGGGATAGAATGCACCCCTGAAGGGTTTTCTCTGTATTCCCAAACGACACGCTACACCTACATACTTCTGACTAAAGTAACTGATGAATGAGCTACACAGGATGTACACATTATAAGCCAAAATATAGCCTCCAGGGTAATATATCTACTTAGTCTGGAAGGTTTACGTGATGCTTTCTTATATATATTACAGTTTCTTTTCCCTGGATTAGCAAGCAATACACATTTTTGAAGAGAACCCAAATAATTCAGTTATAACATTCACAAAAGAGTAGTGCTTGGCCACACCGCATACTTGCCAACCACCCATGTTTTCTAGGCACAGCCATGGTGTCCCTGGAAAATGGTTTGTTATGAAAATGAACTGGCTTTTCCTTTCCTATAGGTGGACTACTCTTTACCATTTGTTTACATTTTTCATATAGCCCTGTAAAAATGATCCATGGATTGTGATTGGTAAATGTGGGCCTCAATTATAAACTTTTGCAAGTATACTGTCCAGGCCCAAGCTCCAATTTAAGCTCATCAGCACATCAGCTGGGGGATGCAACCACAGCCACAATTCCATCTTTGTAGAACATTAACTTTTTTCACCTATGTTTATATCTGGAGTACAAAATGTATTTTGGTGGCCATAAATCAAAACAGATGAAATATCATCAGCTTCAAGGCTCTGGGGTCCTACTACACGTATCACTCCTTCTCCTGGAACATAGAGTCCAGTGAAGTAAGTACCTCTGTGGGCTATGCATTAGGCTGGCACTGAATTCTGCATTATACCAGGTTTGTGTAATACTTGACCAAGTGTCACTTACTTGACATTCTTCCCATATGTAGCAAGGTCACCTGGTATACAGGCAAAGAAAATCAGCAAGAACTTGCTAGGAGGCTGCTCATAGATGCCCTCAAAGTGGCCAGATATCCTAAAACTTACACAGACGCACCACTGTATCAGTGCCATGTCTATAATTTACTTATACATGAGTAACATAATTGTATTTCTTTGTAATATTTTTAATCTCTGTATACAGAGTTCGACTGCCATTAGTGTTTTTGGAAAACACTACAGTAAAGTTTGGCAAGGGCGAGTTTTGGCATCTTCGTCTTTAGTACTAAAGGACTTTATCCCAGCGTTGCTCCCATCAGATAATAAGGTACATGGATAAAATGTATTTTGTCCCATATCGGACAAAAATGTATAACAAAATTTGAAATGATAGATCTACGTTAAGCCACCATACCATGTCTCTTTAGATGTGTATCAATTTTTTAAATCAAATGTGAAGTTTTTGTGGTACTGTTAATCTGAAAGCATTGTTAGAATACTAGACATGATATAATTGGGATGGTAGGGGTCCATATGACCTTCTGAGATCAAGTTGTTTATGAATGGTTACTAGCAGATGTAAGCAGACACCCCTGGCCAATTAGCTTTAAAAGAAATAATGATCAGTTTATTGGACATTTTTGGTCAGTCACTATCATTTTGTTCAGGGTCTGCCTGCTCTTTCCCAAAAGAGTGTGTAAAGAATTTGGATCCTTTACACACTCCTCATGTCTTTGACCAGTTCAAAGTGACCATATAGTGGTTTGGTATATATTCTTTATTTTTTATTCTCAGGATGAAAAAAGTAACTCATTAAAATTATGATGTCTGTCCTGGCAGCAGGTGGAACCTTTAGTTGCTTTTTACATGCTTTTCACTTTCTCTTAAATACTTGCTGTAAATATCTATTGTTTACAGAAATCAATAGCTCAAGCTGAACTTTACACACATACACCCTCAGAGGGCTTAGTTTACCAATGGTCCTTTGTGAATCCATTGTCATGTACCAAATCCTTATCTGTAAAACTAAGATTGTATACATATACTAAAAACAGATATAAAACACCAGTTTTAAAAAGGTATAAACCTAAAAAATACAAAAATTTTACCCAAAACCATTATAGCTTCATATTAATACTAGTTAAAGAGCAATAGTTAAACCTGCAGGTTAATCTTTTAAATAGTTTGATAATTTTTTTGAATATTGAGAATGCAATGGAGTTCTGGCCCAAGGCTCTTTAGCTGCCTCCTGCTGCCATATGTTCTGTAAAAACTCTAGCAAAAATGGCTGCAGTTGAGAAGGGAGGAGTTTATTTGCAGTGGGAAGGACTATATTCGTGGGGGAACATCATTTTAGGTGCTTCCTTTGGCTCCTCTTACTTCAAAGTGAAGGGACCAGCTTGTCTGCAATTCTAATGCTGGAATAGAATCTATGGAGAACATTCCTAACAGCTGACTGCTGAGTTTGCGGGAGAGAAGACCTCCGCAAGGCTTTTTAACTTTGCCGTTCTGAGGGTTTTGTCTTTAAGTGATAAGCCAAACATTTCCTTCACAAATATGTAACAGATTAACTAAAACAGATTTCAAGCTGTTTTTTTAACAGTCTTTTGCAATACATTTCCCATGGACATCAAAATGTTTGGAGAACAAGCAAACTGTCATGTATGTAATCAATTTCATTGTTTGCACCCACCATTTTCTTCTGCTTATGATACCTAGGGATGGAGGGGGGGGGGGTCCATTCTCTAAGAACACTTAAAAAGTACCCAAGAAAAAAGTAAGATAGAGCAGAAAATTATAATTCTGGGGTCAAGAATGAAAGATTTTAAAAGGTCATGCAGGCCAAAGCTTAAGGGGTCAATTTTCATGGGACAAACATGATGCCCTTCATTTTAGTATATATTTTTTTTTAATCTGCAAGGTGAAACATGAATGAAAGAATGCTTTAGTTAAAGGAACATACATCTATTTTAATTAATATCAGGTACACAGAACCCTGAACACATAAACATAGTGTTCATAAAAGTATGGCAGAATAGCAGATAAAGAAGCAAATTGTCCATATCTGTCTTTACCCATAATATGAAAGCTTTGTGATGTGCCATATGGTTTAGTCTCCCAAACACCTCCATCACTGTGTTCCTGTGATGCTGAGGTTGCTAGATAAGAAACATAAAAAACAAAAAAATTGGGGGTGTTTGTAACTAGCAGAGGCAAACAATGGATATATGTACTACATGGAAATTGAAGTACACAGATATAAAATATCATTCATTTTGATATGTGAGGGTCATTGTACTATTTATTGTCAATAATTTATTCACTTCACACAAATGAAATCACAACAAGCTGTGAGTGTTTGTGTGTATGTAAATGTATGTGAATATGTGTGTCCTTCATTACAAAGTCCTAGAACAGTCTGTTCTTGGTATTTCAGGAATTATTACGGGAGGGGGAATGAGAGTTCTGAGCTAATCCCTGAGGGGAAACAAGAAGCATTGGATATGGAGGAATGTCAGATACATCGTAGAGAATATCTACAGCATGAAATAATTTGGAAATTGTACACTTTCCAGGAGGTCCAAGTCTGATAGGACAAGTGGTCAATATGGATAGCAGCAGTTATTATAACGCACCCTACTTTGTGTAAATAAGAAAACATAATAAATAATATGTAATTCAGAGAGTAATGCAGTTGTGCAAAGTAAAGTAACTTCTAGCAGCCAAACAGATTTCACTTTGGCCAGAGTGAAGAATGAATTGGTAGCTTTGGGCTACTGTACTTTCCACAATGCTCCTTTCTTTATTGATATGCCTATGTGTCTGAGTCTTCCACAATAAATAAGAGCACTATAAATTGAATATCTATGGAAAGTAAAGCTGGAGTTAAAGTGGTTGTAAAGTCAAAGAAAGATTACTGCCAGACCCTCTGTTTTACCAAGCTATACTACACAGTGTAAATGTTTGTAAAATATTATGCCTCTAAAAACCTTATATTAGATCATTTCTGTACCGTCACGTGACCTCCGGCTGTTCTCCTTCCCCAATCTAAGGGCTACAGCGAGAGGGGCTCTGACATCAGCCGGGAGGTCACGTGACCACTGTGCTGTCTGCTCAGCCCCTCCTGCTGTAGCCCTTAGATCAGAGGAGGAGTGCAGCAGGAGGTCATGTGACCGAAACAGAAATGATCCAAAAGAAGGTATTTAGAGGCATAATTTTATAGAAACATTTTCACTACGTAGTACACCTTGGTAGAACAGAGGGCTGGCAGTAATTCTTCTTTGACTTTACTGCCAGCTACTAATAGTGGCAGGAGGGAAGGGGAAGAGATTGCTCACACACAGGAGCTGACAGGCAGGGATGGGGGGGAAGAAGGGGAGAAAGGAGAGCAGTGGGATGACAGAGGCACATAAACTGACCATGGTATCATGGATCAGCAGCCATGATTACCGTGGTCAGTTTACATGGGGGGACACAGGAACAGGCAGGATCAACCCGTTTTTTCTAGCATAGAAAGGGACAGATTGGCACAGCAGAAGCACTATGCTGTTTAACCTGCTATAAGGTAACAAGGTCTCTTTTTTGGGGGGTTACAACCTCCTTAAGTGGAGAGTGTCATCTATGGATATCTATGGAAATTATAGCTGGAGGTAAGTGGAAGGTGTCGGAGAGCTGCAGTACCATTAGCTCAATGTTTTCAGTCTATGTATTTGTTGAAGCCATAGAAGCCCATAGGGCCACAGTGAGTAAATGCATTCATAAAATAGCAGGGACTGGAAATAGAGCACACTAACTACAAGTACTGAGCTTTCAGCAAGTACAGAAAATATCTGTTGATCTATCCAGAAATGCAGTGTCCTTGTCACTTCCTGTGAGCTGAACTGGAAGCATAAACCAAGGTTATCTTTCTTCTGTAAATTACCAACCTCCCCAACCCCTATTAATTAGAGATGAAAAAAGGCCAACATATTTGCATTCCACCCTGTATGACAGCTATGGCTCCTTCCATAGACACAATCAGTGGCAGCCAGTTCTTAGGGGGCGCACAGGCAGTCACAAAAAAATAAATAAATAAATAAAATAAAAAAAAACCTTTACAAATTTTTTTTAAAAAGGTCCTTTAAGTGCACTGTATTCAGGCGCCGAACACAGTACTATGGGAAGCGCGACGTCTATGCAATCACGAGATTGCAGACGAGACGCTTCATTTGCAGGGTTTTGACCTGCCTTGTGGCGCAATGCGTTGCGCCGGAATACTTCTGCCCTGTAGTATTACTACGGGTGCTTTGTTTTTGATTGGCTTTCCCTCCGAGTTATGACATCACTTCCTGTTTCCCTGTGCCAGTGATAAACCGGAAGTGACGTCAGCAGCTCCGTGGAATGCATGGCCCGAGCGGAGCTACTTCAGAATCAGAATCGATAAGCACTGCGTCTGCAGTATATCAACCTCAACCCTCACACAATTCATAAAACATTATTCTTCATGTATTACCAGACCAGTATTTCCTTGCTATGTAATTTAATGCACTAATGATGGGGCACAGTGGCTGCATATAATGGGCACAGTGGCTGCATATGATGGTCATAATGGCTGCATATCATGGGGCACAGTGGCTGAATATGATGGGCACAGTGGCTGCATTTGATGGGCACAATGGCTGCATTTGATGGGCACAGTGGCTTCATTTGATGTTTTTATTTTCAGCATTTTTCAGAATTTTTCAGTTTGTTTTCGCCCCCCCAAAAAATTTGAGCACCAGCCGCCACTGGACACAATGAAGGAAGGAGCATAGCCGCCCAGAGCCCGGAAGCTTGTAATTTGCTGGATTCCCAGGTTAAAATAAAGGGGAAAACCTATGAAACCAAGGAAAACTCATGCAGCTACCTCATGTAAGGACTGGTAAGCTACAATATTTTACATATTTGTTATTGGGTTTAGATATGCTTTAACTAACCCTAAGATTTAACATTTAACCTAACTGACGTGAGCTTGTGAACATCTAATATGCCCTTTACAGTACATCAAAAAAGGGGTTCCCATGTCTTAGCACTTACTGGATCTGAATCTGAATCACTACCTACATGCTTGTGCAATGAAGTTGATTTTCCCATAATGGCACACTTCAATCAGAAGGCCAAATTGAACAATGTTTTTTTTTTTTTTGCGTGTGCTTGAAAAGTAAAACTTCTGGAAAACTTTATTAACACATTTAGGCTCCATGCACACTGAAGCTCATAAACAGCCGTTTTTTAGAGTTTGGGCATTTTTTTTAACAGCCCATAAACTCCACTCTATGTTATCCTATGTGTCCATGCACACATGGATGTTTTTTAGCTTTTATCAGCAGTGGAGTTTATGGGCTGTTCAAAGTGCCGTTTTTCTAACCACAAAAAACGCTGAAAAACGCTAAACACCGGTAAACGCGTATAGTGCTGGTAGATTTACAATCTACCACAGATTAGGTAAATTTAGTAATTTGGGCGTTAGGAAGGTGAAAAGTTCGCCTCTGTTTCAGCTTGGCTGACTTTGTGGGTGTTTCCGTACTGACCGGTGGGTGTCGCTGTTGCCACTGGTCAGTGTTGCAAAAGCAACGTGTTGAAGCGTATGGATGCTCCTCTGTCCCGGAGGCACGCTCGGTGGAGGTGGTCCTCCGAGTTGCATTCTGGGAAGAGGGTATTTATGGGACAGACGCCATGTTCTGGGGTTCGTTTTACAGCTACCTGCTGGCCCTCCTGGCCGACAGGTATGCGTTAAGGAGCTACCTCGTGGTCCTCCTATCGGGAGGCCCACGATGCTGCGGTGCAGGGGTGGGTCCAGAGGCTTGTCTGGGGCCTACCACCGTGGCCGAGGAATGGTCCTGAGCTGTCGGTCCTGTGTGACGAAGCTGGACAACCAAGGAGATCCCAGGGGAGGACCCGTCTTGGAGAGATCACGCAGCGTGCTGGTCTATAGAGGGGCCTGGTGACTCGGCTGAAGGACGTATCCAAAAGAAGTAACCATACAAAATAGTGTTGTCGGTTCAGCTTAAAGGTTCAGGCACTGTGACTGACTGTTCACTGCAGAAGATCTGATACATTCTGTGGCAGAGGATCGTGCAGATTTACCCCCCCAAATAAGTCTGTGGCAGAGACTTTTGATTCGTGCTGCATACTAGCTGCTAGACCGGTGAGAGAGGCCTATCCAGACGAGCAAGGAGTGTGTCCCACAAGGGGAGCGCATTCCACCTAATTATCTGAATTCTACCAGGACATTTGCCGCTATGATTCTATAAGAAAATATTTGAGTTTCTCCTGAAAGTTTCCTTTTCCGCCTCTTTCCTGCTACTTCCTAAAGTTTGTCTGTTCAATAAAGCATTGAAAACGTACTCCAGTGTTGGTGTGTGTGTCGTCCAGAAGTAAACTCAACGGAACCCCTAGACCCGGTGCCGGTGAAACAGAGGGAAGCAAAGTGAAGGTAACAGACCCGCTTAAACCAGCAGCTCCACCGTGAGTTAGTGCTACACGCGCATATTCGCTCATAAAGGCACGTTAACTAGTGTTCGGCGTTCTATTTTTTGCATTGTGGGAGTTTGGGAATGCATTGTGGGATTTTTGGAGTGTCCTCTGTGTATTTTTATTAAAAACGCCCATAAACGCTAAAAACGCGCATAAACACTAGTACAAAACGCTGTTAAAAGTGCGTTTTTCAACCAACATTTTCTGCCAGAAATATGGCATCCAGAAAAAGCTTTTTTAAACTCCAGTGTGCATGGAAGTTTTGAAATACATATAAGTCTACCTGGCAAAATGATTTGAAATTCAGAACACCCAGTCTTGTGACTTGCAATATTTTCCACACTGTACAGTTATATAGATGACACACACAGTTTCTGATTAGTAAGCGATTAGTCTTACTACTTTCTCCTACTCCATCCTCCTCAGTGGACAGTGAATCAGCATCATCACCTCCATGAACAAGAGATCTGACCTTGGAAGCAGTAAAACTGACCCTGAAGGCAGGAACTTTAAGCCAGGTAGTAGCAGAATGATCTTCCCAGGTGTATAAATCACAAGAATGGCTCTTGAAAAATGACAAATCCAGTTATATGTAAAACATATATACAGCATGCAGTCCAACTGTATGTGTAAAGCTATACTCCAGACAGATAGAAAACAGCACAAGTGAATGCAGCTCTCTATTACTTAGTACATCCCTAAATGAATTTGTCAAATGAAAAAAATGTAATTACCTAAATTTGACTTGGTATTAGCTCCTTGTATTTCCTGTACAGCAGAGATCAGACTGAGAGAAGAATAAGCAGAACAAGGAGAATTTTGTCAGGAGGAAGCAGAACAAGGAGAATCCTGACAGGAGGAGAGAGCAGAGTAAGAAAGAGGTGCTCTCGTCAGTCTTCTGCTTCTTCTTTCACTGTCCAGTCAAAGGTGGTGGGAAGACCTGTGAATATTACTAAACTGCAGCAGAGAAAAATCAGGTCCCCATTGCCAGACCAGAGTTGGGTGATGTGACAGAGATGTAAAATATTAGGACTGGATGGAGATAAATGCAGATCCTTTGGCAGTTAAAACAGCTCCCTTGTATGTAGGGTGCCCACGTGTCCCGGATTGCCCGGGACAATCCCGCAATTAGCAGGTCTGTCCCGGGTCCCGGGCACCCTCATTCCAGGACAATACAGTGTCCCGGAATTGCCCCCTGGCCCTGACCCGATCTGATGCTCTCTAAAATATCCCACACATCGCTGCTGTCACTCACTGACAGCCTGTGGTGGACCCCTGGCTGGTGAGACCCCTTTCACATGAGCCATTGGCTCAGTGCCCAAATGGTTGCTAGCTGCCGCTCCGCCTCGCATCTAGCAACCAGTAACATCATGAGGAGGAGAGAGGCAGAGCCCCAGCATTCACAGCGGGGAAGATTTAACTTCCTGCTCCGCGCCTGGGTGGAAAGTGGCACACTGCATCTGGTGGCAGGCTATGGGTGAAAAGTGGCACACTGCATCTGGCATCAGGCAACGGTGGCAAGTGAAACGCTGCATCTGGTGGCAGGCAATGGGTGGCAAGTGGCACTCTGCATCTCGTGGCAAGTGACACGCTGCATCTGGTGGTAAGTGAGCTCAGGGTCCCCACTGATTCTGCATTATGGTGAGTTGAACAATTTCATTATATATTACAATGTAGTACAACACCAGCCATTCGCCCGACAAATCACCCCTGCCACCGAATTCCCCGTCAACCCCGAGACTACATTGCCACAAACCCCCATCTTTTCTTGGGAAGGGGGCAGGGGGGGTGTCCCTGAATGGCAGTTTGGAAATGTGGTCACCCTACTTGTATGTATTTCTTCTTGGGTGTGTTTACCTATTTGCCTGAAATTCAACTTTAACTATTTGCCTAGAGTTTTACTTATACCATTTTATTACAGTTTTTCAAAATTTGATTGATCCAGAAATAAGAACCTCACCTTTGAGAAGCAGTACTAATCATCTGGAAGGATCCAACTAGATCATTCAGGTATTTATCTAAGAGTGATAAGCCAGGCTTATCACAAAGCACCCATAAAGATAATAAGGTTGATTTACTAAAGGAAAATAGGGAATTTTCCCTTAGCTTAGCAAATGAGGTAAAGTCCTGCCGACTTCCATCAAAAAAAAATCTGTTATTTTTTTTCATTTTCCTTTCCCTTGCAAAGTAAACAACGTATTTGCCTTTAGTAAACAATTTCCAAAAAGTCTCATCTAAATCAAGCAAAATTGGCTTCAATCTTATATATTCAAGTTTTTTTAAGTTCCACAATTCTGTGAACACAAACTAAATCATAATCCGTCCTCCTTGAATTGTAAAAGCAGAAGAAACAGTTCCAAAAGAGTATAGTTGGCAAAAAATTAAACCTTTACAGCATTTTGTACGTGTTTAACTGGTTCCCGCCCAGCCTATTGCAAGATGACACTGGCGGGAACCTCTCAACGATCCAGGTGGACGTCAGATGTCCTCCTAGATTGCACCCCACACGAGGCTGTGGGCCTGCACAGCCGATGACTGATCACTGTACCAGTGCTGCCAGCCCGGTACCATGGGACCGCTGTAACCAATCACAGCAGGTCGCACGACAATTGTAAACAATGGGTAGCTTCCTTTCAAGCCATCCATTGTATACAATTGTTGCTCAGTGTAATCACATGGTACAGACTGTACCAATCACAGCTAATCACAAGAAAACAAACTGAATAAATCTATTTCATTCAGTAAAATGCTTGCGTATAGCAATTAAATTAATTGCTATATGCAAACATAATGTGTAAAAAAAATACCAGATCACTTCCCCAGAGTAGTGCAATGTTACTATGGTAACATCATATTGCTCTGGTCGAAGTGTTTCGTACTCTCACCAGTTAATGTCCCTGACCACCGCCACACCCATTATATGATGACAAATACTGACAACTTCAAAAAAAAAAAAAAACGCCTTGCCTCTTACTAAATACCTTGGACTGTCTACTTTCCACAAAAGGGTCATTTGGGGAATATTTGTACTGTCCTGACATTTTTTGGGCTTCAAGAAATGAAATGAGTACCGTCAGTACATCAGGATTGATCAATCTCCAGATATATACCATAGTTTGTGGACTCTATAACTTTCCTACAGACTAAATAATAAACACTGATTTGATCTATTTTCACCAATGAAATGTAGCAGAATACATACTGGCCTAAATTCATTAAGAAATATTAATTAGTTGCAAAATTTTATAACAGAAACAAAGAAAAACATGTTTTTTTTCAAAATGTTCGGTCATTTTTTATTTATTTAGCAAAAAATAAAAAACCCAGTGGTGATTAAATACCACCAAAAAGAAAGTTTCTATTTGTGTGAGCAAAATGATAAATATTTAGTTTGGGTACAGTGTTGCATGACCTCGCAATTGTCATTAATTGTCATTGTCAGTGTGACAGCGCTGAAAGCTGAACATTGGCATGGTCAGGAAGGTGGTAAAAGTGGCCAGTATTGAAGTGGTTAATATGTCCAGGGTGACGGGTCTGAAGAGGTGAAAAATAAAAGTGATCTGGAGGGCTATTTTACAGTACCCACAGGTGCCATACTCCCTGCCACAACACCCTACTCCCCCACTCTCAATAGCAAAAAAAACCATAAATGCACCTCCGTCACCCAGACACACACATGTATGTAAACGGTTGTGCAACCCTTATTGGTTATCACTATGTTGCTGGACTGAGAGAAATAATTCTAGGTCACTCATATATGGTTTACCCTAAACTGGTGAGCTGTAAAGACTTTAAAAGGGCCACCTATTGATCATTTTGGGTATTGGAATTTTTCACTATTTTGTGGGCCCAGGCAGTATTGAGGCTTGACATGTTTGGTATCTGTTTACTCAACACTACATGATCTTTTATTTTGTATTAAAAAAAATTAAAAATTGTGAGGATAAAATTGCATTTGCGTACACTAAAATTCATTTTAAGGTATTTTTTCCAGAAAATATCGATTTGATCATCTGTTTTGCAAACATTGTAGAACATAAACAAATTGCAACTTCCATCTTTTCATTCTACAGGGCCTCTGTGTTTAAAAACATATAATGACCTGAAGATTTTAAGCAATTTTTTTAGCCAGTAATGCAGATGTGTGTAAAAATTGAGATACTTGCACCAGAGATGAGCTTTAATACTACTTTGTCAAGGATCATCTTCTAAATTGAAAAAACTAATAATGATGGGCCCATTTCTTTCATCATTACACCACATCCCTTGTAGCATTAAACAGCAACCCTGGTCCCATTATAATACTTAGGGCATTTCAGATTCCTCTTCTAAATACGGTATATTTGCAGTACTGACATAAAAGGTGTTCTAAACAATTCTAAAATCAGTGTGTTGTTTGTTTGTAATGCATTTGAAAGGATGTTTTGTTTTACAGCAATGAATAATTATAATGTTGCTTTGTTATTCCTTGAGTGACCATGCATGCAAGGTGGCACATTTATTTGTGGACTTTGCTATGTTATCCACATAATAATTAAGGAAAGCAGTCTATGGAACTAATGACCAAAGTGTAATTCAGGGTTGAATTGATTTCCAGTTTGGCCATGTGATGGTCTGTGTCTTCTTAGACATTCTGGATGGATTCCAACCATACATCTTAAAAGGTAAATCACATGGCATAATATATTACATTCACATGCCTACGCTAGAGATTCTTGACTTTTTGATTAGTGAAAAGCTGTCCTTTAATAACATTAACATAAGGACTATAAAGTCTTATGCCCCGTACACACAGTTGGATTTTCCGACGGAAAATGTGTGATAGGACCTTGTTGTCGGAAATTCCGACCGTGTGTGGGCTCCATCACACATTTTCCATCGGATTTTCCGACACAAAAAGTTTGAGAGCAGGCTATAAAATTTTCCGACAACAAAATCTGTTGTCGGAACTTCCAATCGTGTGTACACAAATCCGACACACAAAGTGCCACGCATGCTCAGAGTAAATTAAGAGATGAAAGCTATTGGCTACTGCCCCGTTTATAGTCCTGACGTACGTGTTTTACGTCACCACGTTCAGAATGATCAGATTTTCCGACAACTTTGCGTGACCATGTGTATGCAAGACAAGTTTGAGCCAACATCTGTCGGAAAAAATCCTAGGATTTTGTTGTCGGAATGTCCGATCAATGTCCAACTGTGTGTACGGGGCATTAGTGGTAAAACCTAGAAAACAACCAAATCAAAGTCCCTCACAGGCCGGTCACACTCATATTTCATATAGTATATGAATAAACTGAGCAGTTTTGTCATGTTATAGGACATGATGAGCGAAAAAGACAATAAATTATGAAACACTCTCATGAATAATTTGTCTAAATAAGTGATTAATAAAAAACGTAATACAATTTATCTTCCCTTTGAACCTCAACACAACCACCACTATGGAATGAAGTTCCTATGTCCTTTTGGAACTTGGGTCTTTTGTAATTGGGTCTATTACGCAAAAATTACAGAAAGTTAAGTCCCAAAACCAGGGGCGTTGCTAGGTCTACAAAAGATCTGGGGCTAGAGCCCATAGCAGCGAAGTAAAGAAAGTCATACGCGTGGCATACACATGTATATTGTATATATGTGTGTGTGTGTATGTGTGTGTATGTGTGTGTGTTTGTGTGTGTGCATATATATATACAGTAACTCACAAAAGTGAGTACACCCCTCATATTTTTGTAAATATTTTATTATATCTTTTTATGTGAGAACACTGAATTAATGATACTTTGCTACAATGTAAAGTAGCGAGTGTACTGCTTGTATAACAGTGTAAATTTGCTGTCCCCTCAAGATGATTTAACACACAGTCATTAATGTCTTAACCACTGGCAACAAAAGTGAATACACCCCTAAGTGAAAATGTCAAAATTGGGCCCAAAGTGTCAATATTTTGTGTGGCCACCATTATTTTCCAGCACTGCCTTAACCCTCTTGGCCATGGAGTTCACCAGAGCTTCACAGGTTGCCACTGGAGTCTTCTTCCACTCCTCCATGACGATATCACGGATCTGGTGAATGTCAGAGACCTTCCGTTTTGAGGATGCCCCACAGATGTTCAATAGGGTTTAGGTCTAGAGACATGCTTGGCCAGTCCATCACCTTTATCCTCAGCTGCTTTAGCAATGCAGTGGTCATCTCGAAGGTGTGTTTGGGGTCGTTATCATTTTGGAATACTGTCCTGCGGCCCAGTCTCTGAAGGGAGGGGATCATGCTCTGCTTCAGTATGTCACAGTACATGTTGGCATTCATGGTTCCCTCAATGAACTGTAGCTCCCCATTGCTGGCAGCCCTCATGCAGCCCCAGACCATGACACTCCCACCACCTTGCTTGACTGTAGGCAAGACACACTTGTCTTTGTACTCCACACCTGGTTACTGCCACACATGCTTGACACCATCTGAACCAAATAAGTTTATCTTGGTCTCATCAGACCACAGGACATGGTTCCTCTAGTCTGCTTGTCTTCAGCAAACTGTTTGTGGGCTTTCTTGTGCATCATCTTTAGAAGAGGCTTCCTTCTGAGACTACAGCCATGCAGACCAATTTGATGCAGTGTGCGGCGTATGGTCTGAGCACTGAGCCTCCCCCTTTAATCAGGGTCCCCAGAGAGCCCCCCCCTTACATAAGGGTCCCCAGAGAGCCCCCTCCTTACATTAGAGTCCCCAGAGAGCCCCATTCTTGCATCAGGGTCCCCAGAGAGCCCCGTCCTCGCATCAGGGTCCCCAGAGAGCCTCCCCCTTGCGTCAGGGTGCCAGAGAGCATCCCTCTTGCATCAGGGTCCCCAGAGAGCCTCCCCCTTGCATCAGGGTCCCCACCTCTCCCTTGCATCAGGGTCCCCAGAGAGACTCCCCCTTGCATCAGGGTCTCCAGAGAGCCCCTCCTTGCATCAGGGTCCCCAGAGAGCCTCCCGCTTGCATCAGGGTCCCCAGAGAGCCCCCTCCTTACATCAGAGTCCCCAGAGAGCCCCATCCTTGCATCAGGGTCCCCAGAGAGCCTACCCCTTGCATCAGGGTCCCCAGAGTGACTCCCCCTTGCATCAGGGTCCCTAGAGAGCATCCCCCTTGCATCAGGGTCCCCAGAGAGCCTCCCCCTTGCATCAGGGTCCCCACCTCTCCCTTGCATCAGGGTCCCCAGAGAGACTCCCCCTTGCATCAGGGTCTCCAGAGAGCCCCCCCTTGCATCAGGGTCCCCAGAGAGCCCCCCTTGCATTAGGGTCCCCAGAGAGCCTCCCCCTTACATTAGGATCCCCAGAGAGCCCCCCTTACATCAGGGTCACCAGAGAAAGGGTGGGCAGTGAGAGATGATGTAATCTCTCTGCTGCCCGTGGCTGCACAGTGAGGCCCGAACAACGAGGATGCAGGGTGGACACTGAGAGATGATGTCATCTTTCTGCACTCTGGCCCGTCCGCCCAGCTCTTCCATGCTACTTGCCTGTTTTCTGGCTCTCCCGTGCTGCTGCCGCACTCGCGACCCGGCTGCAGAGAGGCCACAGCCCGATAGTGGGCTGCAGTCCTGTGGTTGGGGACCCCTGCAAAGACTTGAGGCTATGGGCCTCAGATTCGGGGCTATAGCCCCAAAAGCCACCCCCTAGCGACGCCACTGCCCAAAACTATTTTATGTAAAGTCAGTAGAATTTGTAATCAATTCCTTTGTAGTGTCAGCACATATTCAACACAAAGCAGTCATGGACCGGCTGCCTTACATTCCACATTCTGCTCGAGTGCAGAGGTGCTGTAATTAAACCCAAGTCCAAGCTGGACCACAAAACATAATGTTGTAAAGCGCTGCGTAAACTGTCGGCGCTATATAAATCCTGTATAATAATAATAATAATAATTTAGGTGACATTATACAACACGCAACATTGAAGGAAAACACTGATATAATATAAATTATTAGACATGTGCTCCGTCAATAAATTCATTTTGTTTTGTTCCATTCCTTTTCGTATTAGAATTAATTCGTATTTCGTAATTCGTGTCCGAAATTCAATTTGGACTCGTACAAAACACAAATTTTCGTTCATTCATTAACTTTTTGTAACAATTACAAATGTTCGTTATGATGAATTTAAAAAGCAAAAAATACCAAATTCGAAAGCCGCAGAACACCCTTTAAGAGTCTATGGGAGAAATCAAAAGTGCTACTTTTAAAGGTTAATATGCATGCTATTGTCATAAAAAGTGTTTGGGGACCCGGGACCTGCCCCAGGGGACATGTATCAATGCAAAAAAAAAGCTTTAAAAACGTCCGTTTTTTCGGGAGTAGTGATTTTAATAATGCTTAAAGTGAAACAATAAAAGTGAAATATTCCTTTAAATTTCGTACCTGGGGGGTGTCTATAGTATGCCTGTAAAGTGGCGCATTTTTCCCGTGTTTAGAACAGTCCCACAGCAAAATGACATTTCTAAAGGAAAAAAAGTCATTTAAAAGTGCTAGCCCTAGTGCCGGCTATTAATGAATTACACATAAAAGTCATTGAAAGTCAATACACATAAAAGTCATTGAAAGTCATTGAAAAATAAAAAATAAAAATGCATTGGGGTCCCCCAAAATTCCATTACCAGGCCCTTCAGGTCTGGTACGGATATTAAGAGGAACTCCACGCCAAAATGAAAAAAAAAACGGCGTGGCGTTCCCCCCCAAAAATCCATACCAGGCCCTTAGGTATGGATTTTAAGGGGAGCTCCATGCCAAAATGTAAAAAAAAAATGGAGGTGGGGTTCCCCCCAAAAATCCATACCAGACACTTAGGTATGGATTTTAAGGGGAGCTCCGCGCCAAAATTAAAAAAAAAATGGTGTAGGGTTCCCCCAAAAATCCACACCAGACCCTTATCCGAGCACGCAACCTAGCAGGCAGCAGGAAAAGAGGGGGGGACAAGAGAGCGCCCCCCCCTCCTGAACCGTACCAGGCCACATGCCCTCAACATGGGGAGGATGTCCACATGTTGATGGGGACAAGGGCCTCATCCCCACAACCCTTGCCCGGTGGTTGTGGGGGTCTGCCAGTGGGGGGCTTATCGGAATCTGGAAGCCCCCTTTAACAAAGGGGACACCCAGATCCCGCCCCCCATGTGAATTGGTAAGGGGTACATTGTACCCCTAGCATTTCACAAAAAGAAAGTGTCAAAATGTTAAAAAAAACCACAGGAGACGGCTTGGGACAAGTCCTTTATTAAAAATAAAAAAATAAAAAATAGATTCCAGCGATGTAATCCAATAAATCCATGCTCCTACTCCAGCGATGTAATCCAATTCTCGATCTCCAGCAATGGATGATCTCCAGTGACTCCAGCGAGGAACACGCACAGGATCCTGCCTCCATCGGAGGCACCCAGCCAATGACGCGGTGCTAGCTTGACAGCTCTTATGTAGCTGAGGGCGGGGCCACCCGTCACATGACCCCGCCCTCCTCTGACAAGGAGAAACAGCGTGGTTTCCCAGTGACGTGTACGGGTGACCCCAGCCCCCTCTGATGCAACGCAGGATTCCCATGCTGTCCAGATTTTATGAAATCGGGATGTTGAATCCTTGGCAGCAATGAGCAATTTCTGCTTCTCAGATAAGTAATCACTGACAACTGATGATCTTTTAAGCTGTCTGTAAAAGCTGTCTGGTAAATTACCAGCTTAACCAATACTAATTATTAACATTTATTCCACAAGGCAGCTGCTGCAAATGGGCCTAGACCGCATATTTGTCCTTCAGTTGTGGGCAGGCGGTAATCAATACATTTTCCTGACATATTATGAACATTGTATATTTACCATTCCAGTTTCCTGCACACCTGCCAGTTTAATTCCTTTTCTTTTGTTCTCCCATTCATCCTCCCCCTTTACTTCCAACCTGACCATCTGCTTCCTAAACAGCCAGCTGAGGTCCTTAGGTGTCTCCATCAGTCTCTTTGTTGTACTAGCACATAAGCAACACAATACAGTGACAGATGAACTGGCTGCCTTACATTCCACACTTCTTATATTGGGACTGGCACTGAGGTGCTGTAACCAAACAGGAATCCAAGCTGTGATCAAGAAACATATAGCATGGGAGACAATACACAGCACAGAACTCTGGGAAAAAAACACTCATAAATATAATATACATAGCATAGCCATAGCCAAATTATAAAGTCGTCTGAGCAAGAATGTTCCTCCTGTTGTGTTTTCTAAGTTTATGTTAAAGTTACATTCCATTCAAATAGGAACGTTTGTGTTTAAAGTCAAATTCCAGTTGTTGGAAAAAAAAAACAATCCCTCCCTGGTGAGCTAAGTGCATTGCAAACATTTTATACATTTTTTTTTTCAGATTCTTCCATTTTTCCTGCTCTGAAGATTTTTATGCATGTATATATTTTACCAATCTTCCTGTTAGCAGCACGCATCTGTTTTCATTATAGGCATCTGATAAGTCCCAGTGTTTTATTAACCCTGGTTTTTCTGACCAGGGTTCATGTTACAGTCATATTAAAGCTAGCCATACACTCTACAGGCTCTTTCACACTGACGGGCTGGCAGGGGGGGGGGGCAGTAAAAACAAGCGGCTGATCCACAGCTTTAGCACCTCCCAGCCACCCACCAAAATTGTAACAACCTGACATGGCTTTAAATGCACAGGACCCTTTTGAAATTCTCACCGTGGCCGCCTTGGACATGTGTGAACCAGCTCCATTGAGAACCGGTCACACCCGCATGTCACGCACACTGGATGCGGTGAAGACCAGGTGTTATCGCACTCACTCTCTCATATTGGTCACTGGAAGTTCAACATGGCACCTGATGGCAAAGAACTCTTTGAGGATCTGAAAAAAATAATTGTTGCTCTACATAAAGGTGGCCTAGACCATAAGAATATTGCCAAGACCCTAAAACTGAGCTGCAGCACTGTGACCAAGACCATACAGCGGTTTACCAGGACAGGTTCCACTCAGAACAGGTCTCGCCATGATCGACCAAAGAGGTTGAGTGCACATGCTCAGCGTTATATCCAGAGGTTGTCTTTGGGAAATAGACGTATGAGTGCTGCCAACATTGCTGTAGAGGTTCAAGGGGTGGGGGGTCAGTTTGTCAGTGCTCAGACCATACGCCGCACACTGCATCAAATTGGTCTGCATGGCTGTCATCCCAGAAGGAAGCCTCTTCTAAAGATGATGCACAAGAAAGGCTGCAAACAGTTTGCTGAAGACAAGCAGACTAAGGACATGGAGTACTGGAACCATGTCCTGTGGTCTGATGAGACAAAGATAAACTTATTTGGTTCAGATGGTGTCAAGCGTGTGTTGCGGCAACCAGGTGAGGAGTACAAAGACAAGTGCGTCTTACCTACAGTCAAGGATGGTGGTGGGAGTGTCATGGTCTGGGGCTGCATGAGTGCTGCTGGCACTGGGGAGCTACAGTTCATGGAGGGAACCATGAATGCCAACATGTACTGTGACATACTGAAGCAGAGCATGATCCCCTCCCTTTGGTGACTGGGCGCCGCAGGGCAGTATTTCAACATGATAACAAACCCAAACACACCTTCAAGATGACCACTGCCTTGCTAAAGAAGCTAAGGGTAAAGGTGATGGACTGGCCAAGCATATCTCCTGACCTAAACCCTACTGAGCATCTGTGGGGCATCCTCAAATAGAAGGCGGAGGAGCACAAGGTCTCTAACATCCACCAGCTCCATGATGTCCTCATGGAGGAGTGGAAGAGAACTCCAGTGGCAACCTGTGAAGCTCTGGTGAACTTCATGCCCAGGAGGGTTAAGGCACTGCTGGAAAATAATGGTGGCCACACAAAATATTGACACTTCGGGCCCAATTTGAACATTTTCACTTAGGGATGTACTCACTTTTGTTGCCAGAAGTTTAGACATTAATGGCTGTGTGTTGAGTCATTTTGAGGGGACAGCAAATTGACACCGTTATACAAGCTGTACACTCACTACTTTAAATTGTAGCAAAGTGTCATTTCTTCAGTGCTGTCACATGAAAAGATATAATAAAATATTTACAAAAATGTGAGGGGCTATACTCACTTTTGTGAGATACTGTACCTATCGGTACTGTACCGATACTGTACCTATGTTTAAAGCCCGGTTCACACTGATGCACTGCATCAAAATCACACCCCGTTCATACAAACCGCTGCAGCTGTTAACGACACCCCAAAATCGGTTTGCACCGATCCTGGTGTGGCAAAAAAAAAGGGTCCTGCACGATTTTGGTGCGGATGTGGTGCGATTTGAGCCATACAGAATATATCTTCTTATACAGAATAAGAATTTGAACAGGAATGCGGGCCGTTCCTGTCCAAATTGCATGCGGTTCCTGCACCGCATCAGTGTGAACCAGGCCTCAAAAGTAAGCAGACCCTCTTTCTCTAGGTGTCAGTCCCATAACAGTAGATACACCAATATTTCAAGGTTACCCAGATCCCCTCTTTCAAGATGTTAGTCCCATATAAACATAGATAGACCAGTGTTTCAACGGTACCCAGACCCTCTTTTTCAAGGTGTTTGTAACATTGGTGTATTTACTGATCGCTAGCTAGTTGCCAGTTATCCAGTAACCTAGTTATCCAGTCGCTAGCTAGTTGTTACTAGCAATGGGATTTTTTGTGTGACATGGACCTAAGCACAAGGCCAAAGAGTTTGTTTTAATGAGTGGTTTATAAACTGTTGGCTAGATTCTACTAATAAAATCACTCATTTAGAGCCAAAGTGTGCATTCTTTATGTCACTTTCTAAACAAAGGGCCAGTTAACTGTTCTTCAGACTTTAGGGGGGGCCGGACAATGGTGTGAATGGGAGGAATAGTGTTCCATCGTTGGTGTCAGTGGGAGGAATTGTGCCCCATCACTGGTGTCAGTGGGAGGAATTGTGCCCCATCACTGCTGTCAGTGGGAGGAATTGTGCCCCATCACTGGTGTCAGTGGGAGGAATTGTGCCCCATCATTGGAGTCAGTGGGAGGAATTACATAGTTACAAAGTTGCATAGTAGGTGAGGTCGAAAAAAGACACAAGTCCATCAAGTCCAATCTATGTGTGTGATTATATGTCAGTATTACATTGTATATCCCTGTATGTTGCGGTTGTTCAAGTGCTTATATAATAGTTTCTTGAAACTATCGATGCCCCATCATTGTCAGTGGAAGGAATAGTGCCCCATCATTGGTGTCAGTAGGAAGAATAGTGCCCTATCGTTGCCAGTGCAGGAATAGTGCCTTGTATCATTGAGAGTGTCCCAAGGGCTAGATAAAGGCTGCAGTTTGGAGACCATGTTATTATGATTTCACTTATGATATATTGTATGTGTTCCGTCTAAAATTGGATCAACAAAAAAAGGTTAATTCACCCAAAATTGTTCTGGATAGCTGCTGGTTGGGTTGAATTCTGCTTCTCATACTATTCCATTACCTCCATCATGACCCCTTGGCAAATTGCTTCTTTTGCAACCCTCAAAATGTATGTAATTTACCTGGAACTCATTTCAGAAATTTCCAAGAACTACAGGAAGCAGGTTAATGATTAACTCATAGGTATGTACCCAAAACTGACTCAAGAAGAAAGTCTGACAACATGGCCAGTGTGAGGTCAGTAAAGGCAGCTCAAGTATTTCTCTTAGAACAGGTACCCTTTAATTCAATATGTCAGTAAGCCAGATAATGAAAAATGCCAAAAAGTAGAAAAAGTAGAAAAGTTGGACTTATTGCCTATTATTTCTTTATAAATATTACCCAATATTATCATTGATCAAAGGAATTTCCAGATTATATACAGGTAAAAGATCACAGGACTAGTGAGATGAACCACATTCAGATCAAGGCATAACATAAAAGGAAATATGTGATGGTCTGAATGTACGAGGTAACAGTATATTGCACATCTGTCCGTGGAATGATACAAACACAGTGCAAAGAATGATGCTGGGCATGACCTCTTGCACTCTACCTCCCACCTCTGCTCTTGCTCTAGGCTATGGGATATTAGTTGTTAGTCGCTCTGTCAGGTGTCGGAGGAGACAACAAACAGCAAATTGCAGAATGAAGCCACCAGACATGTTACTGGATGCATGTCCACCTAACTGGAGTCAGCCATTTATCTTGACACATCAGTAAGAGCCAGACTATGCCAGAAAGGGAAGGTTAGTTGTAGCAACTTATGTGGCCTCAGCAAGGAATTCATGTATAAAGGAGGTCTTTAGACATTATACCGTAATATATGCAAATATATAGGTGACCATTGTATGTCAGGGGAATACAAAATTATTTTCAGTACATCATTAGTACACACCCATTTCCCCATGTTTTATCCCTTTTAAAAATACTGCAAGACCAGAAAAAAATGTTGATCTTTCAGAAATCCAGTGGGCTGCTAACCGTACGCTGCTCTAAAGTCCTTAGCAGCACTATCAGCCCTGTCTGCTGTACTACAAAACTCTACCTATCTTCTACCCCTCTGTGTTCAGTTTCACTCGCATACATTGATTTCTTTCCTAGAAAAACATTTCTGCTGTGTGTAGGGTAAGGGCTCTTGGGAGATGTAGATCTGCAACACTGCCTACATCTATTAGACCAGAGCAGCAGCTCAGCTTAAAACAGCAGCTGCCCTTACAAGAATATTACAAGCCTGGTGATAACATCACAAGGAGTAAAAAACACTGTTTCTTCGTTACAGAAGCAAGATAAAAAACTATAGAAAAATATAAGATAGAACAGATAAAGCAAGAACATGAATAGATAAAATAGGATATAGAGGGGAGAGGGAGATTTGGGAAACCAGTAGAGTCATGCCTGTACAAACTCTTTAAGGGGCTGCCTGAGTTCTGCTTATACAGGCCCTAACTGCATTAGGGCCCTTTCACACTGGGACGGGGGCGGCGTCGGCGATAAAGCGCCGCTATTGTAAGCGGCGCTTTACCGTCGGTATTCGGCCACTAGCGGGGCGGTTTTACCCCCCCGCTAGCGGCTGAGAAAGGGTTAAAAACCAGAGGCGCTTTGCCGGCAGTATAGCCGAGCTGTCCCATTGATTTCAATGGGCAGGAGCGGTGAAGGAGCGGTATACACTCCGCTCCTTCACCATTCCGAAGATGCTGCTAGCAGGACTTTTTTTAACGTCCTGCTAGCGCAACGCTCCAGTGTGAAAGCCCTCGGGGCTTTCACACTTGCATCAAAGCAGCGGCACTTTCGTGTCGGTTTGCAGGCGCTATTATTAGCGCAATAGCGCCTGCAAACCACCCCAGTGTGAAAGGGCCCTTAGGGAATGCACCAGAAAGCTCAAATTTATGTATCACATTTATATATGTGTAATGAATATAACTACTGTATATATATATATATATATATATATATATATATATATATATATATACACATATCTATATATAAAAAATACTAGGGCAGTGGACAGTGTTAGTAGAGCAGTGGACATATCAGTAGGGCAGAGGTTGGTGTCAGTAGGGTAGTGGATGGTGTCAGTCGTTTTTTATTTTTATTATTTTATTTTTATATTTTTTACAAAATTTTTAGGAGCCCCGTCGGGGGCTTTGGTGAAATATCAGCAGGGGTGATTAGGGTGTGCCCAGGCACACCCAGAATACCCCCTGCACACACCTATGGCTGTTGCACTGAGTTCAGGTGTGTGATTTGTCTCACTCAAACTTCTTTCTGCTAAGGCCAGCCAGTTTGGCTGTTCTGGAAGATTAAAGCCATTAAAGTTGGGTTTCTGTGGCTGTGTCCCTATTGGGGAGACTAATCCTGTCTTTTTATCAGGGTAGGATTGATGGGAAATCTGTCCAACAGAGATACAGACCAAAAAACAAATTTTTTATAGAGTAAGAAAGGGTTCAAACTTCTGATGTTATTATTGCTGGCTGTACCTTTCTGACAACTGCACATCTTTAACACACAGTAACATCATGTAGGCAGGTAGTGGGTATTGCTGCCCCAGTGGGAAGTTATGGGTTACCTGAAACTCCCAGGTTTTCTGTCTAGGCAGGATTTCCTGGATCTAATTCAATAAAAGGGACAGAGGGCCCGCATCCAGTGTGATTGAGAAGGGGGAAGAGAAGTTACACGCACACAGCCTGTATGGGAGGGAAAAAACACAGACAACCAACAAGATGTAGGAGGATTGCTGGAACTTGCAGTCCTACCCAAAAAATACAAATTCCTGGAGTCTGCCAAGTATGGACTCTTACCTAGGCAGGTATGCAGGGGCAGCCACAAACTAGGGATGCTAGGGAAATAACTGCACTTTTTTCCCAAATGCTACCTGTAATTGTCATCATGTTAATTTATTCCTAAGTAAACTGTTAAAATGTTGCCTTTGCCTGGTCTGAAGGTACTAAAGGGGTGCAATGCAAGTAACCAGCACATATAGCTATAGCCTGGGTCACTGAACACATTGGGGTATGAAGACAACAGTACAAGAGTTTATGCAGTGTGAAGATACAGTGGTTACCAAGAGTAATGAAGGTTTCACATGCAGCCTTTCATTAAGTGTGTACAGCAGGTGAGATAGCCTCTTGCAGTGAGGGAGATGTTGTCTGCACTGCTTCGGCCACGATCCGTCTCCCATAGCAACAGGAGCAGATCTACACCACCAGGGCCCTTATCCTGTCCACAGATAAGGAAGAGAAAGAGTTAAGTGAAGTGCACACATGGAGTCCGCGCCAGGTGCATGGTGGGACCCCATACAGTTACTTGGAGTGAGGTAGATACGCTGGACAGGTGGAGAATGCATTGGCTCTGCGTGTCCTTGATATCAAGAGAGTTTACTAGAGTTTGTTCATGTTGGTCTACCAGGTCGGGAGGGTGGCGCAAGTAAAGGTACCCCAGGTGTAAGGCAGTGACCCTGTATAAAGTGCCAAGCATAGCCCAGAAGGCCTGACATGTGACCCACACTTGGATTCCAACTGCGGAGGGGAACATGGAGGACGTGATGACTACCACATGACACCTATTTTACAAGCAAGTGAAGAAAATATCCTCTTTTGTGGGGTCACAGACAGCAATACAAACTTTAGTTACACCATGCATAGACTAAAAGAGCTCCAGCTGCATAAGCCAGCCCTAGTTGCTCTGCTTGCAAAGGTCCATCTCCCCATGCTCAGTATCAATATAAGCATTAAAACTTTAATAAGAAAATGCAGGTGAAGATCCCCAGCAGTCTCTGCTTCTCCTCCGATGTGTACAATTAAACTAATTTCCTTGAGTGAAACCCATTAGAGAAGGCGGAAGCAGACATTGTAACTGATCCCTACTCTATCCTAAGCTGAAAAAAATTTGGGGGCTGGAATTAGGCCTAAAACAGATAATGCCTTTACATTAGGAGTATGAAAGATAATCAGAACACTGTAAGGAGGAAATTGGACATAGTTCTTGAATGGTTGTGAGTTAAGAGATAATAAATTTGAGATAATCGTCTCATAAATATATTATCTAAAATGTTTAAGTGCGTGTATCCAAAAATGAAGTCCAATGATCCTTGAGTCTGATTTTCATGTATTCCTAGCAGGAATCTGCTAAATGGCAGGTGTGTCCATCATTAGAGCAGGTGAATTAGAAAACGGCTGACAGGTTCACCTGTTGTCCTGGGTGGAGACCCTCAGATCCTGCATGCATGTCCTGGGTGTGGTATTGAAGATAATAAATCAAAGCTGTTAATAGCTCTGACAGATATAAACTGTGCACTGATTGATAAGAGTAGAGCTGTCATTTACTAAAGTCTGCCTTCTGATTAAGTCAAATCCATTGGTTTCAGTTTTAGGCATTATCCACCACCCAAATTGCACCTAAGTTCACATAGAATGCAACACACCTTTAACTTATTTTTTGACTTTGGCAGAAACAGCAAAGTAATATTCATTCTTACAGTATATAGAGATAAAGATGCTGAAAACATCCTCCTGAATAATTCTAGAAGTGTCGGGCTCCAGGAACCCAGTTGCATGCTTTGGTTCCTTTCAATGGCTGCTATGTCAATCCAGTGTCCTCTAAATACATTGTTGGTAAGGTTGAAAAAAGACTCTAGTTCAACCTGTGTGTGTGTGTGTTTATGTCAAAATAAAAAAAGAAATCATATCCCTGTATATTGTGCTTGCTAAGATGCCCATCTAAGAGTTTTATGAAACTATCAATACCTCCTGCTGACACCACCGATTGTGGAAGTGAGTTCCACATCCTTACTGCACTAACAGTAAAAAAAACAACCCTACCCAGTTTAGGATAAAGCATTTCTCTTCCAATTTCAGTGAGTGGCCCTGTGTCTTCTTATACTTCCTGAGACCGAATCGTTTATTCCCTAGGCTAGAATCCCCACTGAGGTATTTGTATATCGCAATCATATCTCCTCTCAAGCGTCTCCTCTCTTAATAATTTAGGTGTGGAACTGGCTTCCAAGCAATGAAAACTCGTAGCATTAAACTTTTAGAACTTTCTAAAGAAATCCCAGGATTTCTTGGCAAGCGGGAACTGTGTTAACCTCAATATGCTGGGCAGAATTACTGTACTGAAGATGGTGTTGGTGCCAAAATTATACCTTCTGTTCCAAAGTGTACCGCTAATTCTTTTGGCAAATTCTTCAAAAAAACTTTTAGACCAAATACATTGAATTTAGAGAGGTAAAAACCCACACTGCATATTCAACTCACTGCCAAACAAGAACCCAAGTGGGATGTCTTCTTTTTATATGCTACAGTTTGTACGTATTGCTTTCATTGACACTGTTGTATGCTTACATTGCTAATGAAATAAAGAAAAAAAAGGTCTTGCTGTGAAAAATAATGACATTATGAATTTATAATTAAATGTTGAGTTTAATAATAATAAGTACACAAAAGAGTTAACAAACTAAGACGCAATAGAACTTACAAATTTTGCTGCAATTTACATCATGGGCACCTATCCACTGACGTCTAAAATAGATTATGTTTTTTTCTTTTTACGCTGTTGGATATATTACACAAGACCACCTTTGTACAATGCCACAGAATATACAGTATCTTCTACATTGTGATAGAACACTTTGCAACATAGATAAAAGAAGAAATTAAACAGGAAGGAAACAGTCCTTGGAATTCTAATGAGAGGAGTATGCAGATGTGTGGATTGAAGCTGAAGTTTAATCTGCTTATATTTTGTCTTCCTGCCCCCCCTTTCTCCCATCATCAACATGCCAAGGAAAGTTTCAAATAAAACCTTATTTTAGACTTAGTGATGTCATTGCTGGGTCTCTGTGCTTCTCCATGCAATTTAGACAGATCATGGCTGGTGGGAGGGACCATCAGGGATCTGTACATACTGTAGCTTCCTGAAGACATCACTGCACCCTGCCTCTGTACTCCTCTTAAGAGACTTCATCCTGACGCAAGTAGTTTGGCAGGCTTTTGTGAGTAACCAGAGTAACTATGGAAATATTAAAAAAAGGCCTTGATGGCTGGATGTCAATCTGGAGGAGTTGGCTTTCCTAGGCATGTAGGTGGGGTGCAGCGCAGTGCAGTGGCATAACACACACAGTGCCAGTGCGATGTGTATCGAAATAAGGTAGACAGTTCACAAAGAACCAGGTGGGAAGGCAGCCCAGCTGGGAACACTCACAGTTACAACAGCATATAGAGAGCAGGTTTCAGCCTAACTGACAGTGCCTGCTGAGAGGGGTAGAATGCGGCCTGGCCATCTTGTGCAGGCAGATTTCCAGTGAAGTTACAAGTGCTATGCTTCCCCTCTCATCAGGAACCTTTCCCTGCCTCTAGTTCTGTCCCTACCAGGCAGGGTACATGTCCCTACTCCGCCAACTCGCAATGCCAAACCTGGGATCTAGGGCCTTAAAAAGGCTCTGCCTGACCCAAGATGGCTGCCGGAGTGACATGGGGCAGCAGCATCCAATAAGATAGCTTCTCCAGTGACCCAGGAAATCATAGAAGAACCATGTTCCTCCCATTTAACTGCAGTGCCACTGTGGAAGAACACCACCTGCAGTGGAGAAGGTAGACTGCACCTGCCTACAGGATGACTGAATTTGCATGCAGACCCACCATAGGTAGCGTCCACATGTGATGCTGAACCACCATGACTGAAAGAACAGCAATCTAGTAAATGAAAGGGTTGGGCCAGGGACAGTCAGTCTGGGGAGGAAAGGTCTAGATCAGTGGTAGGCAGTGGTGGCCTGTCCATAGAGGGCGCACGGGTGTCACCCCCCTTATCCATGCGTCCGGCCCCCTGATCTACATATTAGGACGCCGGACTATGAATTCCAATGGGGGTTTGGGGGGGGGGGGGGTTGAAGCACATGATTAGAGCCAGAGGCTCTAATAGGCTTCAAAAAAGGGTGGGCTCGGGGGGCAGAGCACTGTGCTCCGAGCCCACCCAGTTGTGTGACAATAGTGAATGAATTTTCGCTATTTTCACACTAAAGTTCCTCCCCGCTAATGAGGAGGCAGGTGGTGAGACCTGTTTCCCGATTGGCCAAAGCATCAGGCGATCCTATTAAATGCCTAGCGCTTAGGCGGAAGAGAAAGGAGACACACGGCGGAGGAAGCCGCTGGAGGAGTGGACACCGGAGCCGCTGCCTGCACCCTGCCGCCCGCATGATGGGCTGACCATGCTGGAGGACCCCACAGCCCGCCACCTAGATCGGGTAAGTGCCAAACCGCCGCACGACCGGGGTGGGGGGGTGGTAGTGCCACGCCGCCAGCCGCCCAGGGGGGTGGCTCAGCACTTCAGCTTTTGTAGAACCACAAGTCCCATAAGGTATTGCATACCTCTGACAGCCACAAGCGTGATTCCCCAAGGCCAAGGCATGATGGGATTTGTAGTTTCAGCACAGCTGGAGTGCTAAGGTGGCTTTACCCTGGTCTAGATGATGCAGGAAACAAAGCTTCTAACGCACATTGTAAGAAGCTCACAGTGTGCATAGAAATCAGAGTAAACTGTTTTACTACAGCAGAAGAGCTTGTACAATTGTACAATACTGAAGGGAAGGAGTTTAGCTTTGAATGTGTCAATGTTTTAGCCATTGCACAAGTCAAGCCAAGAATCCTGCTGTGTTCACAAATTGCCTGTAAAGCCACCAATGATCCACATTTAAACATTTTGGCTCCGAAGCAGCAGAGGGTTTTCTAATATCTAACACATTTTTGGTTGAAATCTGCCAATAACTTGCAATAACATGCAGTGAAAACAATGGTGGTCTCCATTTCCAGTGCTGCAATGTCCTGTTTTAAATTGTGCAACCAAGTTTTTAACTATTGCACAAGAAGGACTTCACCTAGTGTAACTGACATGTCATTATACATTTCTTTAGCTGTGTTCTCTTTCAGGAACAGGAATTTCACCACTGTTCTTTCTTTTTTTGTAAATTTGATGTCACAGGCCATCTTTCATCTTCAGTCCATATCTGAAAAACACAAGCTGCGCTTAAGACAGTTATAAAGGCAATATTTTAAATTAAAATGATAATAATGTTATATTTACTTGCTCTGTGAGCAGCCCTGACCCTCCTCTTCTGGGTCCCCTGCGGCCAATCTTGACTCCTCCTCTAAGTGTTTGCCAGACAGGCAGGCTAAATCCCGAGCCGGGCTCTGTGTGTCCATTGACACGCACAGCGTGGTTTGACCCTGCTCCCCTGCTCTCTGCTCACAGGATTTGACTGACAGCAGTCGGAGCCAATGTCTCCTGCTGCTCTTAATCAAGCCTGTGAGAGCAGGGAGAGAAGAAAGTAGAAGAACTGAAGCTGAGCTCAGTGCTGAATCGATACTGGACTGGTAAGTATTTGGAGGAGAGTGCACAGCAAGTGATAAAACATTTTTTACCTTAATGCAAAGAATTTATTAAAGTGAAAACATTTTGCCTTTAGAACCACAAAAAACTTTGAAAATAAATAAAAGGCCTTCTTTTATATGATATAATGTAACTTTCAAAAAATGAGGAAGCAGGGAAAACTAGACCCAAAGTTTTCGTGTGACTGGGTGAGACCTCTTCATGGTGTTTCAAGAGCACCATATTTGCAAGACAGTTGACATACTCCATAGACTTGCTCTGTGCAAGTCTTTGCAGATATAACAGCTTCAACTCTTCTGGGAAGGTTTAGGAGTGTGTCTATAGGAATGTTTGACCATTCTTCCAGAAGCGCATTTGTGAGGTCAGGCACTGATGTTGGACAAGAAGGCCTGTTTGCAGTCTCTGCTCTAATTCATCTCAAAGATGTTCTATCGGGTTAAGGTCAGGACTCCTTGCATGCCAGTCAAGTTCCTCCACCCCAAACTCGCTCATCCATGTCATTATGGACCTTGCTTTGTGCACTGGTGGGCAGTCATGTTGTAACAGGAAGGGGCCATCCCCAAACAGTTTCCACAAAGTTGGGAGCATGAAATTGTCCAAAATGTCTTGGTATGTTGACTCCTTAAGAGTTCTCTTCACTGGAACTAAGGGGCCAAGCCCCACCCCTGAACAACAACCCCACACTATAATCACCCTCCACCAAATGATTTGGTCCAGTGCACAAAACAAGGTCCATAAAGACATGGATGAGTGAGTTTGGGGTGGAGGAACTTGACTGGCCTGCACAGAATCCTGACCTCAACCCTATAGAACACCTTTGGAATGAATTAGTGAGGGGACTGCAAGCCAGGCTTTCTCGTTCAATATCAGTGCCTGACCTCACAAATGTGCTTCTGGAAGAATGGTCAAACATTCTCATAGACACACTCCTAAACCTTGTGGACAGCCTTCCCAGAAGAGTTGAAGCTGTTATAGCTACAAAGGGTGGGCCAACTCAATATTGAACCCTACAGACTAAGACTGGGATGCCATTAAAGTTCATGTGCGTGTAAAGGCACGTGCCCCAATACTTTGGACAATATAGTGTATTTCTCAAGCCTAAATGGAGTTTTATAAAAGCACTGCTAAAATAGCATGAGTTGTCTACTCTTCCATACAGAATATAGAGACATCAAAGAACAAGAAATGAAAATGTTTTTCACTATTGGTAACAATGTTTTTGGAGATGACAACGCCATTTGAGATAACCAACCTATTTGGTGCTGCAACATTGATGTGGTGTGTGCACCCCACACTACTTGTACAGAGGTATGCTAAAAAATAATACCTACCTGTCCACTTGCATGCCAGTATTCCAATATAGTCAATATAGTAGCAATTAAGGTGGTGCTAGATCCAATTATATTGGTATTGATTGTGTCAGAGTCATGCTTGAGTGGATTTGGGGCTTTATTCAAGGCTGCTCACAAAGAAGGCCTGACCTTTCTGACCTTCAGAGAGCCAGTGAAACTCTGAATATATAGAAGGGTAGGAGCGCCAAATACAAAAGCTCTGGAGGCAAAATAATTACAATTTTCATACTTTTTGTTGTCACATTTCAAGGCTAAGCAAAAGATCAATTGAAGAGTCTACAACAATATTCAATGGTGTGAATAGGTCTCTAAATTATTACTAATAAAGTAACTAAAAATTGTGACATGTTGGGGATTCTTAGCTCAAAAGTAGGGCCAAAACAGTGACTTTACTCCATGCCCGAAGTATTTTCAGGGCCTTCCTGCCCACTTTTATTTAATGGAACGTCAACAGATCATACAGATCTATCTTCCCACTCAGGGGGTTCTCACCCTCAATATGAACAAACATAACATTCCGCCTCCTGACTTTCTTGTGGCAACTTTACTGCTCTGAGCGCCTCTGCAGGGTCTTCCTGAACATTAGTACCTTTTTTGGTCCTCCTGACCATGAAACACATCCCAGTGTTTCTGCACAGACGCTACACTTCAGCTCTCCGTCTTTCTTGCAGCTACCCAGCCACTCTGTCCCTCATGGACTCTCTCTCAGACTCAGACCTCTGGCTTGGGGCACCTCTGACCCCCCCCCCCCAGGTGAGACCTCTCAGATTCTTTGGCCAGTCCAGTCCTGGACAGCCTGGTGCAGGCATGCACCCTCGTCTCCCTTACAGACACTGACCCCTTTGGGAGAGGGGGGCTCTGAGCTCTAACTCTGGCTCTCATATGAAGCCAGGACACACCTGTGCCATTAGTGTGCTTGCTTCTTACAAAACCTGGTGTAAACCACCCTTTGAACCACTTCCCGCCGGGCATATAGCAGATTGGCGGCCGGGAAGTGGTTCTGTTATCCTGACTGGGCATCATATGATGCGCGGTGAATGCGAGTGCGGCGTGTCAGTCTGACACACAGCATCTCCGATCGTGGTAAGGAGCCTCAGACAGAGGCTTCTTACCACGTGATCAGCTGTGACCAATCACAGCGGATCATCGCGTGAAAATCATAAAAATTTCATTGGGTACAGTGTTGCACGACCGCGCAATTGTCATTCAAAGTGCGACAGCGCTAAAAGCTGAAAATTGTCCTGGGCAGGAAGAGGCAAAAGTGGCTGGTATTGAAGTGGTTAAACCACGGCACATGTTCACCCTACCACAAAACATACACAGTATATAAAAATTGAGTAAACTGTATATAAAAAATATAATATAATATATTTGTTTTTATATATACTTTTGGTCATATTTTTTACATATACAGTACAGTAGTTTTTTTTAACTCTTATGCCGCGTACACATGGTCGGACTTTTCGACCGGACTTGTCCGACGGACGCCGACGGACCAAATCGGGCGGACAATCTGATCGTGTATGGGCTTCATCGGACCTTCAGCGGACTTTTCCAGTCGCAAATCTTTAGATTTGGAACATGCTTCAAATCTTTACGTCGTAACTCCGCCGGACCCAGAAATCCGCTCGTCTGTGTGCTAGTCCGATGGACAAAAACCCACGCTAGGGCAGCTATTGGCTACTGGCTATCAACTTCCTTATTTTAGTCCGTTGTATGCCATCACGTACGAATCCGTCGGACTTTGGTGTGATCGTGTGTAGGCAAGTCCGGTCGTTAGAAAGTCTAATGAAAGTCCGCCAAAAGTCATTCGAAAGTCTGTCGAAAGTCTGTCGGACGGGCTTTCGGACTTTTGTAGCTGAAAACCATGTGTTTTCGACCATGTGTACGTGGCATTACATATGATAATTTAAAAATCCTTCAGACCTTTTGTATTTAGAGTTCCTGCACTTCAGTATATATTCCAAAATAGGTTAGTGAAGTTTGGGCTAAACTTAAGACACATGCACCCATTAGTGTACCAGTGCCTTTCTTATAACCATAACATTTTTGTGACAGTTAGTTCCCAACATCTTGTATAAAATAAAGCTATGATACACAGTAAAAAGAACATTTTGTCCATGTGCTTACAAAGGAGTGAAGTTTAAGACATGGTATCATAATATCCTAAAATTTTACAGCATTTGCCTGCAGCTTGTGTTTCTTTTCCAATCCAGTTAAAAAGCCCAACCTAGTAAAGATCTATTTAGAGAAAAGCACTGAAAGTGGTAGAAAATCTCATTGAATTACATAATCTAGTTAAAGTGTTACTAAACCCACAACAGTAAAATCAGTCTGTATATGCAGTAAAGCATGCTTGTTATACTCACTGTGGAACCTAAGGGGTTAATTCTGCGCAGTGTGTAAATCGGCTGTTTGATCCTGTCTTCTCTGTTCCTCCCCTTCTTCCACAGTCCCCAAACCATCTCCTGATAGAACAGAGCCTTGGGGGCAAGCTGCACATGCTCAGTTTGGTGTGTATTGCTAGAGAGGTTTTTTTTCTTTATTTCTTTATTTTTTTGGGAGGGTACATGTGATCAGCACAGGGCCAATCAGCACTATACAGACAGAGGGTCAGGGGTCCTGCAACCTCATAGGACAACCAGAGTGAATGTAAACCCCTCCTACAAGCTTTAACCAGTGTTCGGCCGGACATTGATAGAAGTCAAAAGACTGCTTGATACTGCTGATGAGAAAAAGTATTAGCCGTTTATATTTACCAAAACGATTGCATTTCCATGTTCTGTGTACTGTGGGAGACCATATTTAGTGAATACAGGGTCCTGGGCATAGATGATGGCCGGAATGACAGGGATTAAAGGGGTTTGGGTCTAGGAGGGGTTTTTTCAGTGTTTGAAAGAAAATAAGTGTGGCAGGTTGGTGGTCAGGTAGGTGGGGTTTTAGGAGGTGGTCAGTATGAGGGTTTTGGGAAGTCCTCATTTGGAAGGGAACTGTGTTGGGGAAAACTTCCCATCCTCCTTACCTTTATTCACTACTTTTTGTTTGTTGGCTCCTTGATAGGCTGTTTTCATTATTGGGGGCTGTGTCATTGCAACTGGTGGGGTACAAGGTCTTGGTAGGTTATTATGGGGCAAAAATCTACATTGTAGGGACCCGTCTGGTCTGGTTCCCGGTATTTGGTATGGTTGTATCTGTGGATTGTTGTATGTCTCTGAGTCTGTGGTTTTGCAGGTGGAGGCCTCCCCTTAAGTGACGCAGGTGCTCTCTTATTTGGATGTCTACTAGGACCTTGGGCTTCATTCGTACTGTGTTTATTGTTAACATGGTATTTATATGTTATTTATTGAAACTTGTTAATAAAGGGCTGCTATGGCTATTAAACTCCAAGATGTTGTCATGCATGGTTACTTAAAGTCATCAAGAGGTAGAGTGATGGTCAAGCAGAGTAGAGACAAGCCACCTTTATTACACTAGTCATGTGTTTTACATTAGGTAAAGGTCATTACTAGATGTTTCATATATATATAGATTGGATGAATCAAGCATTTCTCTTGTGCCCTGTTTGGGTCCAGTTCCCAAACACAAAAACATTGCACTGAACATAATGTGCTACCAGAGGTCATCACAGTAGAAAGAGCTATGAGTACAACATAAATCCCACTGCCATAACAAAAATCTTTATTCAAACAGATACAATGATTTTTGGCCCCCAAAAAAAACACGATTTTTGCAAACAAAATTTTCTGTAAACAGTACAAACGTCCAAAGGGTAAGTGTGCCAGGTCAACAATTTGTAACAGAAATGAAACTATCAGCCAAAAATTGCTTATCTTCCAAGACCAATATGATTCTCAGCAATCTTATTCTAACCTTATTCCAGCATTTGTAGCAATCGTGTACATAAGGCCACTTTAGAATTGTTGCTGGAAACAATTCAATGAATGGCCAGTTACCTAGCAGAATGCACTCCAAATTTTTTTTTTGTTTTTATTAGCTTTGAAAGAACTTTTAAAGAACAGCTCAAGATCCAATAAGAGAAGAAGATGATGCAATGCCTACAAAAGCGTGCCATTACAGTGAAGTACAAGCCTGGGAACATGATTTCAGTTGCCCTGAGCAGGCTACACTCATAGTCAAATACATGTAATTATGTCCAGATTTCCCAACTTAAATACAAAAATAAGGAAAAAAAGACCATCATAATGCAAAATGATATACCAAACACAAAGCATTCCAATCCTCTGAGCAGCGTTTTGGAACGTTTGTCAAGTTTCATTTAGTTAAAACCTTTATTCAATAGTAAAAAAAAAAGTCTTTGTAACTGCTTCAAAAGTGTTAGCTAGAGTTAGTCACTTATGTAAAGTCCTTCTATATCTACTAGTCTATCTAACACTGCCCTATTAAGGCCATGCTTTTGTCCAAGGGTGTCCCTGTTTCTTCTCCATAGAGGAGCCACCCTAAGACAGGAAGTGTGTTACTGGTAAGACCACCAGATGAAAATAAAGAAAAATAAAAACAGAAAACGAATCCAGTCATAACAGCTAGGGATTGGTAAGCTGCAATATATTACATTTTCGTTTTTGGGCTATTCTTTAACTTGAGTAAATGATACTCAAATGTCCATTTAGCTTCTATCACCATGCTTCTAACCCTGGGAACATAAGTTCCCCCATGCAACACTCCTACAACACCTTGACAACCTCTCTCAATTTGTTTATGAAGATGAAGTTCAAGCAGAGCTTGTATCTGTTAATGACCCTCAGGTTTCATCATAACTGGAAGATTTACTAAAACAAATTACTTTCGACATACAACTTCCAGGTCAAATACACAGAAACATTTCCCTTTAAAGGCAAAGCAAAGTTGAAGGGTTTCCGTCACTTGCCATGCTGAGTATAGGCATACACCAATTGATATAATAGAATTACTAGGTAAACTGCATAAAAGGCCGGTGGTTGAGCTCCACCCAGGTTGTGGTAATCGACCAACTACAGCCTCAGGTCATTCTTTCTCCAGGACAGACAAAAACAAATATGCATGCTACAAATGCAAACTTTTTTCTACAAAAGGACCATTTTCTATGTTATTGTAGTAAATCAGGTTATGATTCAAAAATCCAGAGAAGCATGGCTGCTAAACTGGGTAATGTCTAAATGAGCAAACTGAGGGTGGTGGTGATTACAGAAAGAACAGAAGGCATCTGATCAAAACACATACATCACTGCTTCTAGATGGCGTGTGTGAGGCCTACAGCCTAAATGAGGTCATTCTATTGTCTACCATCATATCCATTACTGGGCCCTCAAGCATCAGAAACAAAAACAAATTCATCAAACATCATTAAAGCAGCACTAAAAACATCAACCTGCAAAATACAAAATCTGGCTGTGTATTGAAACCACCACAATGAACTGGTTTATTCACTAGCACAATTTTATGATTGGTAACTATCTATAGCTTTTCCTGCATTTGTTTCCATTGTTTTGCATTGGAAATGGAAGATTTAAATACTACAGTGGACATCAAGTGAAACCACAAGTAAATTGTATATCATTTTTAATGTCTGGACCTATCGAGTTATGTTTTTGACTGGAGCCATTTTTGTTAAATTGTTAGTTGTGGGATATTCAGATTAGAAGCAGAAAGCTTCTCAGGTCTGTGTAGCTCTCAATTGAAATAGCTGAACACATTTGTTTTAGGACTGGCCTGTGTAAGGAGGGGTTCCACTTTCAAGACAAACTTGGGAGATCCCATCCTCAGGTCTTCCTATTCAGACAGTTAGCTCTTTGGTGATTTTCAGTCCTCCTTCTTCACAACCTGCATAGGCCTATAAAGATTTAGACAATATGGTTTAGAATTATTAAGGGTCTCCTGACACACCAGATGGATGTACAATATCTGATGTTCCTGACACCTACAATCTTTTTATCAATGGATCACAAAGTTCACATTTTTTGTGGTTCACCTTATCTTGTAATATGAGAAATATCTCTTCAAATCACTATAATTATAGAATTGTATGGTGTTATCACTGGAAAGGATTGTCCTTAAATTCTGTTAAGGCTCCTCTCTGTTTTTCCTGCATTCCAGTATAAATGGATTTCCTATATGTTAATAGTCATTATGTCTGTTGTTCATGGGTACCTTCGTATTAGCTCAATGAACAGACAATTGGTTTGCTCAATTCAGTCTCTCCAGCTGAGGGATTACCCAATATAAACTCACATTTCTACAACATCTCTTGCATAGTACATTAGATAAGCCCTTTAGTTCCCTGTAAGTAACATATTTAGAATTTTACTTTTCCCCAAACTGGCAGAACAGCCCATCCAATTCTGCTGCATTCCACGAATCCCCTTTTAATTGTACCAATTAGCTGATTACATACATTAACATAATGCATGTTATCCCATTACCCTTTATTACAGCGCAACAAAGCTGCTAATTACAGAAGGACTTGGTGTTAAAGCCATGCCTGAGCTGTTGTAAAGCAAATTGCTGCCTCTCTTCTGTAAGACCTCCCCAAATTCTTGGTTTCCAGGGAAATATAGAGGCATTTTTGCTGTGTTATAGGCATCGGGTCACATTTCCCTTAATTTATTACATGACACTCATGCATTTTCTGTTAAAGTTGTAATCACTCACTTTTCTTTGCATTATTATATATTTTTTATAGATAATAATAATATAATTTAATGCAAGTAAATACTATATAATTCATAGTATTTACTGCATTTCCCATCATGATATCAACAAAGTGACCAATTAGAGATGTGCACAACAGAAAGAATAGTTTTGTTTCTTTTCATATTTTTTGTTAAGTAAATCATTTAGTTTTGTCATACTCATTATGTTCGTTTTTCGGAATTCGTGTTGTATATTCGGATTCGTTCAGTATATTCTTTGTTCCGAATCGATTCGTATTCTCAGAAGTTATTTCAGAAGATTAGCTATATTTGTTTTAATGTGTTAATTCGTTATTTCTGGAGATTTATGCACTCTTAGTAATCCCTGCTAGTCCAACCCACAAGGAGAAATGGAATGAACTGATTGGATGATATCGACTGGAGTTGCATGCTTTCGAAAGGAACAAATGGAACAAAATTAATTACGGATTCATTCGTTATGTTATGATTGAAAGATTCAGATGGATCCACCTCCATCCAACCCAAACACAATAAATAGGAATCATCTTATTTCACTTTTATACCTTACTGTATTTATTGCAATATGTTTCCATTTTATATGTTGTATATTTTTTATAATAATGAAAAATATGAATGCAAAAAGAATCAGCTGATTATCCACGAGTCAGAAACCCCCGCCGCTCCGAATATCTGAATAAAACAAATTTATCCAAATTAATACCTATTAATTTATTATGTTATTATGTCAAATTAATTTCCTTATTCCCAACTGACTTAGTTTGTTGGGCCATGCACACACAAATCAAATGAATGGTCTCTCAAGTTCAACCCTAATACAAAAAGAATCTTATCAGAATGTTCATGCTACACTCACTAGAAATCAATTCGGATAATTTGTTATGTCATTACGTTATGTAGCCATTCCCCCGTAGGGGTTGCTGAATGTTGTGCTTCACCTGTCACCCTGCCCAGCCCGGCATCAATTTCTCAGGCACTCAGAGACACAGAACATTGCATAAACTTTATTTTTTTGTTTTTTTATTGAAGGGATTGAACTTGGATGGGAAAGGGAAATTATGGGATGCCCAGAAGATTCAGTGTAACTTGCTTGGGACTACTATATACACTCCTGTATATACACTCCAGTCTTCTCTCCAGCACAACTTTTGCTTAAGATCTCTTTTCCTTCACTGCTCCAGCACTTCACTTGCTGTATAACGTTACTCCTCCAGCACTTCACTTGCTGCAGACTGTTACTCCTCAGCACTTACCTTGCTGCAGACTGTTACTCCTCCAGACTAGCTAGCACCGCATAGTTAGGCCTGACACTAACTCAGCCGGTCCTCAGTGGAATGCCTTTTGCGGGCAGGGGCTTCAGGCCCCTATGGTGTAGAAATAGTTCAGGTGCTAACTGTCCTCTAATCATCTACCAATCCCAGATGCTCTCTTCAGGCCCTGCCAGCCAGCCTGGTTGCAGTGACCTCTTTCCACTGCCTTTCCCACAGTCCTCTCTTCTGGTTCTGCACTAATTTCAAACTGCAATCTCCCAGTTCTCTCAGACGTGCCTCCCCAGTCCTCCCGATTGTGCTCCACTCACCAGCCCTCCTGGCTGAAACCAGTTGCCCTCCCTGGAGTCTCTTAGCAGTGCTCTCTCCTGCTGTCCTCTCTTTGCTCTCTCATGTGCCTCTCTTCCACGATCTCCTCTCTCCTCCTGGATGCACCGGAGCCCCGGCCCAAGGTCACCCCCCCCAGACTGGGGAGCTTCCCATGGGACCCGACAGCCTCCACACTCTCTCACTCCAACTCTTCCACCCAACAACTCCTCCCTATCTGGGCTGACCCTGGGTACTTAAAGGAGGCCTGCCCCCTGACAATCCATGTTGGGGATTGGTCAAGGCTCCTCAAAATACCCCAGACAGCTCCTCCTCTCCTCTCCTCCTCTTTCTAGCACCTTCTGGAAAGAAGAGGGAGGTGACAGTGATGCTACCTGTGAGTCACCCAGCCATGCCCTGAGCCAGTCCCAGCCCAGAATGAAAACAAACAGGCCTAGCCACTAGCCAGGCCTACCTAAATTTTCCTACCCTATCAGAAAAAATCCTCACTCTAGCACCTACCTAACTAGAGGGTGCTACAGTTATTTTTCGGATGCCTCAAACATTAACGAAAGTCCCAAACTATTAAATCATATCATCCAAATGAAGCGAATGACTACGAATGAATTAGTTGTTTTCGTTATAATTTATATCGAATTAGCTGAAATTCATTACTATTGTGAAATCGGAAATTTGCATACATCCGAATCCTTAAATCCCAAAAATTTTGTCAGAATTTTAATCTGTAACTAAATGAATCGTATGTCTAATAATAATTGTAGTTGGATTAGGAACCTTCTAGTTTAAATACATAATGGCAACTGTCTTCTTATTTCATAAGGTGTTTCTATATTTCTGCTTGCCAGCATCATATATAAAAACTATTTTAAGAAGGCTGACCCCCATATTTTTGTCCTGTGACATGCACACAATGATATTCTTTGATGTGTTTACATTCATATCATTTTTGAAGCTCTGTCATAATGTAGTAATGAGATACATCTAGCTCAGGTCAAGAATATCAGAGTGATCTATTATAATAATGCAATATACTATAATACTATGATGAGCTATAATGCATTATAATATTGCTATGAGGAAGATAAGTTAAAATATTAATAGTAGATACAGGGGGTCCCCGGGTTACAAACAAGATAGGGACTTTAGGTTTGTTCTTAAGTTGAATCTGTTTGTAAGTCGGAACAGGTACATTTTTTAAGTGTAGCTCCAGCCAAAAAATCTATTTTTAAGGTTTGTAGATAGCATAGGGAAGGGTTATCACCCCTGTAACATTTGTTTTGCTGTCTGTGCCCCTGTTCAGAAGATTTCACCTCACTTTCTGTCCCAATGACAATTGGATTTTGAAAATTTGGGGTTATAAGGGAAATAAGGATTGGTGATAAAGCATCAGTGGAGACACCTTTTTCCCATATTAACTCTTACAGGAGTGAATTTCCCTTCCTAGGGGTAGATTTCCTCTCACTTCCTGTTGTCTCCCTCTGTTTGTAAGTAGGAGTCGTTTGTAAGTCGGATGTTTGTAAGTAGTGGACCCCCTGTATATATATACTTTTTGTCTAAGGGTGCGTTCTCTATGTGCCCCGTTCATACCACAATGCTGATGTGCAGTGCAGTGCAGAAAAATGCAGCATATTTGAATTTTTCTGCAGTGCACTACATGTCACTTCATGTTACCGCACTGGAATGTAGCATACCATGCCGCTGTGTTGAGACAGGAATGAAGTGTCACTGTGAGTTAAAAAAAAACAGAGCGATGAACTGAAACATGCATTGCACTGTTCCCTGCAGTAAAACGCTGCATTTTATCATGCAGGCTAGTGTGACCTAGGCCTCAGGGCATATTCACACCATAAGGTGCCATAAAAACGCATGAAAAAAGTGCACATTGATACGCGTTTACATGCATTTTATGCATGTTTCAGTGTGGTTTTATGTGCTTTGATATCCATTGATGTGAGTTTTTTTATTCTTTATAACCTGTTTTCTGTGTCATCATTTTACTTTACTTTCACTTACGTAGCTTTATGAACTGACCACAAATCTTTTTTAGGTATGCTTGGCATTATGCATATCATTTTTGAAAAACTGTTGAAAAATGTGTTACCTGGAGATCCCACCAGTAATAGCGCTTCCTGTTGCAGGCTAACACTAAGCCTCTATCTCACAATTAGTAGCAGTGTTGTCAGCCTGCCATGCATGCACCTTCAGTTGGCCACTGGACCTGATAAGCAGCTGCTATTTACAGTGGCAGCTGGTGGTATGTATATACGCCCGCCGGTCGGTACGGTAGGTCGGGTCGAGGGCAACCCCCGCCTGCCCTGGTCAGTCGGTCAGTTACCAGCCCTGCAGCACTTACCCCATCTAGGTCGCAGGCAGCGTTTCCTCTGGGCGGCGGCTTCACCCTGCGTCTCCTCTTGCTGGGCTTCATGGCGGCTTCCCTTGCGTCTCCTCCCCCTTAGCGGTCAATAGGATTGCTTCTCCTCTCGGCCAATCGGGTGATGGGTCTCGCTTCCTGATTCGCCGGGCGTAGAATCAGGAATACAGTAGCGAATAATCACGTGCTCTAATCATGTGCTTCTAATAAAAAAAAAACCCATTGGAGTCCATGTACCCATTGCCCTGCATGTAGATTAGGGGGTCAGGCACATGGATTAGGGGGGCGGCGCCCCTGCTCCCCGCATGGACGGGCCACCACTGGCTAATTGTGAGGCAGCAGCTTAGTGTTGTCAGCCAGGATCTTCAATTAGGAAACTTTGCAACAGATTTACAAAAAAATATAAACTTTATACAATGTGACATACTGAAAAATAGATTTAGAGTTCCCATACACTTTCATTTTACCTTTATCCCTTTTTTATGGGGGAACTACTAAATCTAACAGTGCCAAAGTACCAAGTGCCAAGAACCAAAATCAGTCTTGGCATGAAAGTTCCCATTTGAGTAAACAACCAAAGTAAACAACCAAAGTGCAGACTTCTGCTATAGTTCTACTTACAAGGGACGATTAACATTGAACCGTCCACAGAGGTTTAAACAATCCCATGAAATACTGTTTGAGCAAATGTCAGAATTGCCATATTGGCAGGCTATGTGTGATCACTAGGTTATATTTTGCAGAAACCACTGTCTATAAAAGTATGGTGAAATAAGTAGCTTCAAACCTATCTAGAGTATAATAGTATCAGCTCTTAGTGGTCTATGAACTTGTGCATAAGAGCAGAGGGTACAGCACACTTTTAAAAGAATTTGCAAATAAACTTTGATTAAGTTTCTTGAAGCTTTTAGAGCTCATTTACACTAGAGGTTGGGGGGCATTGCATAGAGGTGCAGCAAAAATTCCCCCCCTGTCATTTTGGCAGGCAGTACCATCCACCCAACAGGACCCATTCATGTGAAATGTCACTTTTGAACTAAATGAAAAGTCTTTATTCTTTTTGCATAGCAATACTAGTAAAAGTTCCTAGTGGTCCTATTAACATATATCAAACCATAACAAAGTAAGGAATAGTCATGTAATATGAATTGCAAGCATGATACCATGTTTGATGTTCTTTTTATAGCTCCCAAGGAGGTAAATGTCCAGATCCCCTGCTTTATATACGGACTCTGTTGTGCTTACCGGCAAGCACGCTCCTGGCACTAACCCATTTTATACCTTTTTAGTAGACTATTCTGAGAACACCATACATCATAATATTGGTTCTGTGTCAATGCTGTGCATAGCAGTCCAAATTCCTCAGCAATAAGAAACCACAGTTGGGTACGAGACTTGGTTTCCAGAACAAATGGTGCTGTATCCAAGCCTAAAGCTGCGTGCGGACTTTTCGACCGGACTGGTCCGGCGGACAATTCGACCGTGTGTGGGCTTCATCGGACCTGCAGCAGACTTTTTCGGTCGAAAATCTGACGGACTTTAGATTTGGAACATGCTTCAAATCTTTCCGATGGACTCGAATCCGCTCGTCTGTATGCTAGTCCGACGGACAAAAACCGACGCTAAGGCAGCTATTGGCTACTGACTATCAACTTGCTTATTTTAGTCCGGTCGTACGTCATCACGTACGAATCCGTCGGACTTTGGTGTGATCGTGTGTAGGCAAGTCCGGTCATTAGAAAGTCCGTCGAAAGTCCGTCGTAACTCCGTCGTAACTCCGTCGAAAGTCTGTCGGAAAGACCGTCAGACCATTGTTGTCAAAAAGTCCGATTGTGTGTACGCGGCATCAGGGGCGGACTGATAACTCATGGGGTCCCCGGGCAATAGGAAATTATGGGGCCCCCAGGCAATCAGAGATTATGGGGCCACACAGTATACACACACACAGTATACAATCACACAGTATACACATACATGTACACACAGTATACACAGACAGATGTAAAAAAAACACAGATTTATACATACTGTCCCTGGTTTCACTGAGGCTGGCAACCCTGACGGGGCCCCCTAGTGGCCTAGGGCCCTCGGGCAGTGCCCGAGTGGCTTAATGATCAGTCCGCCCCTGGGCGGCATATATCCTCCGAGCCAACCACCCAACATTTCACCAGATGAACCGACTTTTTCAAGAGAATAAGATATTGTGCTTATAGCTAGACATAATTTACCAGACAAAACAAGCAGAGAGATTTGTAGCTGCTATAATTATCCTTAACAAATTTGCTAGTGTGATGTGGCCCTTACACTGGCCATTCATCAATAGAATTTTCAATAGAATTTTCAAATGGCCATTCAATCAATAGAATAGAACTGTCACAAACATTTGTTCTTTTATAGATGGTTTATACAGTATCTCACAAAAGTGAGTACACCCCTCACATTTTTGTAAATATTTTATTATATATTTTCATGTGACAACACTGAAAAAATGGCACTTTGCTACAATGTAAAGTAGTGAGTGTACAGCTTGTATAACAGTGTAAATTTGCTGTCCCCTCAAAATAACTCAACACACAGCCAATAATGTCTAAACCACTGGCAACAAAAGTGAGTACACCCCTAAGTGAAAATGTCCAAATTGGGCCAAAAATTTCAATATTTGGCCACCATTATTTTCCAGCACTGCCTTAACCCTCTTGGGCATGGAGTTCACCAGAGCTTCACAGGTTGCCACTGGAGACCTCTTCCACTCCTCCATGACAACATGCAAAAAGGGACGCAAGGGCAGCTATTGGCTACTGGCTATGAACTTCCTTATTCTAGTCCGGTCCTACGTCATCACGTTCGAATCAGTCGGACTTTGGTGTGATCTTGTGTAGGCAACTCCGTTGCATCGGAACTCCGTCAGAACTTCGTCGAAAGTCCGTCAAAAAGTCCTTCGGAGTTCAGTCCGTCGAAAGTCCGCTTGTGTGTACACGGCATTAGAAGACAATTTCAAGTTTATATAACTTTACTGCAAGTGATTTCACGACCCTGGAATAAGTTGTGAAAATGTCTTATTCCATGAAAGCTCTAAAGAAATGTGAAACTAACAGAAAAAGTCAGACTTTGTTCACCATTACAGGGGAATATTTACCTCTGGTCAGTGGTCAGCACTAAATCATGACACTTTTTGATGCAATAGTAATGTTGTTTTTGTGGATCTGACCTTTGCCTACTATGATGTATTTTGAGCATTACAGCATTATGGATCCATTTTAACCCCTACCTGCAGCAACCAGTGGTGAGCTGAATGTACTTGGGTTAGGTTTGGGGCAGGTTTGGTGAACACAACTAAAGTTTGGGTGCCAAATCCAGACCCTATTGAAGTCAATAGAAGTTGAATGTTAAAAAACAGTAATGGTTATATTTTAGGCTCATATGCTAGGTTGACCCCTTGCTAGGTACTCCCCACATCCAGGGCATGTACCCTGGTATGGTTGAGGAAGGAAGGGGGCTCATGCCGGATCCCCTTCTTTTTCTAACCTGCCTGGTATGAATTAATGGGTGGAACCCCAGTGGTGACTTTGAAACTATTGCAGCCCTTCTGCTTACATTGCCAGAAAATCCTAGCCATGTAAGGGAATGGGGACAATGACATGACTGGTTATTATGGAATTGGCAGTGCCTCTACTCATTGGCATCCTAACAACTATTGACAGCAGGAATATATAATAGTGGTATACAGTATTATCAGCAAATCTGAACTTTCAGCTGAACAAAGAAAACTGAATCAATCCCATCATCCACACATTCTAGATGTATTCTCCCTGCTGTGTCATTGTGTTCATACAGCGGGATTCCCCAACTGTAATGCCCCAACGGAAAATGTTTGATGGGAGCTTGTTGTCGGAAATTCTGACCGTGTAGGCTCCATCAGACATTTTCCATCGGAATTTCCGTCACACAAAATTTGAGATCTGGATCTCAAATTTTCCGACAACAAAATCCGTTGTCGTAAATTCCGATCGTGTGTACACAATTCTGATGCACAAAGTTCCACACATGCTCGGAATCAAGCAGAAGAGCCGCACTGGCTATTGAACTTCATTTTTCTCGGCTCGTTGTACGTCACCGCAATCTTGACGTTCGGAATTTCCGACAAGATTTATGTGACTGTGTGTATGCAAGACAAGTTTGAGCCAACATCCGTCGGAAAAAATCCATGGATTTTGTTGTTGGAATGTCCGATTGTGTGTACAGGGCATAAGAATACACTGATCAGCTTTGCAGCCGATTGGTTGCATGCACTGATCGAATCAAAATTTTCAGCAAGCCAGTTCATGAAAAGTCAAGGGATAGATCAATTTCTCATGAACAGGAATGGCCATAGATGGTTTGGAATTCACTGGATGAACTTCAATCCATCTTTGGCCAGCTTAACTGTGCTAAAAGCACAGTGCACAAAGCAAAGAAAATTACTTAAATATTCTATGTTCTGTATTACAAAATTGTGGGTTATTGCTTGCATATACTGAGAAGCGAGACTTCAACTCTTTTACAGTCCTCAGTTCCAGGATCTTATAAATCTTTGCTAGTGAAGTAATTGTGAAATTTGCATAAAATGTTAGCTATGTAAACTGGCATGGCATGTGAATGAAATGAATTTCCCTACAGCAAATACAAAACATACTTACAAGGCAACAAGCAAATCATTGTAGCAGCTGAACTGACAGAGACTACAATGCTAGCTGTTCCAGGAAAACGCACATAGCTGAGCTTTTTGCATGTTTTGTGTTCCATGCAAATTTCATGCAAATGATAAAGGTGAAATTCATAGAAACAGCAAAATATACAGTTCAAATATCTATATGAGAGCTTCTGTACCCACCAAAATAGTTTTAATTCTGTTCATTCACTCATATGATTTAAACACCCCTGTTGTACTGGCCAGGACAGTATTGCAGTTTACACTAATGCAGATGAGCCACACAGTTTGGCCATCTGTGATTACAGCACAGAGCACATACAGAATACACAGCACAGAAAGTACACAGAACACATAGCATGCAAACACAAGGCACACAAAGCATACACAGCACATAGTATACTTAATAAACAATATTCACATCAAAAAGTACAGAAACTACAGAATGCAAGAAATACACAGAGCATGCAGCATACAAAACCACAGAGCACACACAGCATGTGAATGCCGACCGTGTGGAGCACACACATTATGCACAGAACAGAGCACACGTAGTACGGAGACTACAAAATATGCCTTATGGTTCAACAAGTGAACAATACAGATATTCAATGATCATGTGATTGATGTATGCATACAATGGAGACTGCTATTATTACATTTTGCTAACACTGTTGCTAAAGTATATTACAGTTACATTGTTCATATTGAAAAACTATCAATTAATCAATAAAGCATATCTAACTCCACCTAAACAAAAATGGAATCTATTGCAGCCTACCAATCCTTAGGCGTGGTGCCTGCATTATTTTTCCCTTTAATTTTAGCTGGCAATCCTGCCAGTGACACATTTATTGTCCCTAGGTGACTATGCTTATTCCTCCACTACATCTGTCGATAGAGCCATGGTTGTCACATCACATGGGGACAGAAGGGATTATTGGTGTCAGGGGCGTTGCTAGGTCTACAAAAGATCTGGGGCTAGAGCCCATAGCAGCGTAGTAAAGAAAGTCATACGCTTGGGCGGGCATACACATGTATATACAGTAATATACGTGTGGGTGTATATATATCCCCAGAGAGCCCCCTGCTTACATCAGGGTCCCCAGAGAGCCCCCCCCCCTTACATCACCTTACATCAGGGTCCCCAGAGAGCCTCCTCCTTACATCAGAGTCCTAAGAGAGCCTCCCCCTTCCATCAGGGTACCCAGAGGGCCCCCCACTTACATCAGGGTTCCCACAGAGGCCCCCTTACATTAGGGTCCCCAAAGAGCCTCCCCCTTAAATCTGGGTCCCTAGAGAGCCTAGGCCTTAAAATCAGGGTCCCCAGAGAGCCTCTCCCTTACATCAGGGTCCCCAGAGAGCCCCCCACTTACATAAGGGTCCCCAGAGAGCCTCCCCTCCCCTCCCCTTGGGGACCCCTGCAGAGACTCGGGGCTATTGGCCTCAGATTCGGGGCTATAGCCCCAAAAGCCACCCCCTAGCAACGCCCCTGATTGGTGTACAAACGATAGGTAAGATTGTTTTCATTTTCTATTCAGCTCACAAAAAGAGACAAGGACACTGCATTTTTGACAGGATCGATGGGTATTTTCTGTAATTGCTGAAAATGTTCTTAGCCTGAAAAATTAAAATGAATGCAGCCACCGGGTAACCTGCAATATATTACAATTTTTCATTGGTTTAGTAACCCTTTTAAGAGTATCCTCTAACAACTTTGCAATCTTAATCTCTTACTTATAGTAGAACGGCCATAATGAAAGCATTTAAAGGATCAACATATTTGGATAACTGTATGTATACTGTATATCAATCCCTACAACTCCATAATCCTTAACTTACCTATCTCTACTCCTTGTAGATCTTCACTGTGTGGCCCACTGAGCACTGCACACCCTCCTCTTGGAAATGTCTGCACTTGAACAGTAATATCCCCATTAGTTACTATTGAATGGTTGTCCTCCTCTAGGCTGGCCATACACAGAGCGAAATTTGATTGGTTTTTAATGAAGCAACCAAAATTTGCTCAATGGATGGCCCTGTCGGCACCACTCCACCTGACATCCTTCAGTTGAAAAATTGAAGAAGGCAGGTGAATTGTTGGCCATTGCCAGCTTTCAGAATACAATACCCTCTCAGTGGGAGATTCGTCCATCCACACTGTTTAGCATAAATGGGGGAATTTGTTAGATTTTTTTTGTTCAGTCCGCAAGTCAACTTTAGTCTCAGTTAGGCCTGACTGGGAGACTTTTCATGAGGGGGCTGTGTAAAGCTGGCCATACATGGATCAAAATTCTGTTGGTTTGGGTGGGGCCGAATTTCATTGTATTTATGGGCAGGATTGTTGTACACAAGTCAATCTATCAATCAACTTGTGTAGAACCAGCCTGTTGGAAAATTTTCTCTCAATCAACACTGCTGGCTGTAGCCAGCATTGATGATGAGGATATTTTGACGGCAGGGAAGTCTCCCTGCTGTCAGAATACAATAGCGCAGCACGGGGATTCCCTCATCCACATCAAATGTGTGGATGGGTGAATTGAATCATTTTCTTTCATTCAACCCGCTTGTTAAGTGAGAAAAAAATGGCTTATGTATGGCCAGCCTATGGTCAATCTTTGCAGGCTGGAAAGTGAAGCTCTACAAGGAACAGAGACAGATAAGTGTAGGATTTGGGGCAATACAGAGAGTGGAGAGGATAATTAAAGGGGTAGTAAACTGCGGCTGGTAAAAAAATAATGCATAAAAACCTGAAAGAAAATTGCATAATATATTAGTATGCATTGCATATTAGTAAGTTATGAAATACTTACCTTGGGATGAAGCCTTCTAGTGGCGAGCTCCCACACCTGAGAGGGCTGACATCTTCCCCTAGTCTTTCTTCTGGGTTTGCGTGCTCCGGCTATGTGATTGGCCAAAGAGACTATGATGTCACTCCCACGCATTCACATGTGACAGCCTCGGTTCCAGCACAAAGCTCTAAAGGTTTGGCAAGGTATGTCACCGGCTGCATCCAGGGTGAATATCTCTTAAATGGTGCGCATTTAGGACATATTCATTTTACTTACAGGTAAGCCTTATTATAGGCTTACCTGTAGGTAAAAATCACCAAGTGGGCTTTACTACCGCTTTAAAAGAAAATTTTGCTAAAAGTACTGTATTCATTAAACCAGTGGTCGTTAACCCTGTCCTTAGGGCCCACTAACAGGCCAGGTTTTATGTATTACGTTGGGGAGATGCAGACTAGAATACTGCAATCACTGAGCAGCGAATGATATCACCTATGATGTATTTCAGTTATCTTGCAAACCTGGCCTGTTAGTGGGCCCTGAGGACAGGGTTGATGACCACTGCCTTAAACAACTTGAGAACAAATTTGGTGACTCTTAGCTGAGGATACACAACTTATGAACATCATAATGAGAGGTGTTAGTGAGCTTTACAAAGATGGTGTCATGTCCTACACAGTTTAATGGCATAATGCTTTGAGGTCTTCAGAAATATGAGCAACAAAGTAAAGCTGGGTATATATTTTTCGAAATACAGTCGGTTAAGCAGGACTGGCCAAATTTCAGTCCGTGTGTAGCCTTTTTTGTTCAACAGAAGCTGATCATTAGACTGGTTTCTGTTGAATGGTCCTGCTAGAAAACCAACATTTTGTCAGCATTGGCTACTGCGATAATCAGTGTATTCTAGCAGGGGGCGTCTCCGCTGTCAGAATACAATAGTGCAGCGGGGAAGATCACTGAATCCACATCACCTGTGTGGATGCGGGCATCTGTGAGGTTATTTTTTGTTCAACCCGCTCATTGAATGAAAAAAACTGTGTTTACCCAGCTTTACTATGTGGCTGCAGCCTACTTATCCAGAGTATAGCATGCTAAACACCACTATAATACTAGAGCCTTTGTTGCCACCTAGATGGCCATGTTGAATAATTACTTGGGTTTGCAGCCACATCCTCCATGTTTGCCAAGCCCATTCAGAAGTGCACATGGCTCATTAAACATGACATAAATGTAGGCACAGTGCACTGAAAAATTACAAAATATTATGTAAGCCCCATAACTAAACTGTGGTGGCAATCAGCAAAGAAGGGGGATGTTTATTCAATAACTTACAGATTTCCACCAAATTTCAATTGGAACAATATCCTACTTATGGTCAGTATACTTTAAAAAATAATTTGGCCCCTCCATTTTTCTTAGATTTTGTTTATGATGTGGTAAACATTAGATTTCACCCAGCTAGCATCACAACATTTTGTGACAGCAAAAAGCAAAGGTCCCCATTCCCCTGTTTTCCAGCAGAATGGGCACAACGGAGCATCAAAATTACTTTGTTTTAGTACAACAGAACCAGATTGTTACAGGCTGCTGACTCCCAATTAGTGTGGAATGCTCATTGACTCTTCATCTTGAATTGCAAGCTTCGCTGACTAGCATTCCTCTCTCCCACTGTGCCTTTATTACCTATTCTGTAAGTCATTGACTGCATTACTGTACCACGTGGCTTTGAAGGTGATAACAGCAGAGGAAAGATTAACTGCTAGCTGGTAGCTATTTAAAAAAGGTATGCTTTGTAAATTAGGGGAATATTCACAAATCTATACACAACACAGGCTTTTAAAGCCTATAAAGGACAACACAAATGAAAGTTATGCTGAGAAACCAAGGAAAGTATGATGTTTTAAAACACTATAAAATCCTTGTTTGAGAGATGTGAGGCTGCCTCCAAATAGACAATGCATTGTTGGGAGAGAAGTCAACTGCCTACTATGATGGTTTGAGCTAAACAGGGCAGCTCACGGTATAAGAATCACTATGTATTCTGTGGAAAGGGAAATGATTTTTCATGGGCTTCTCTGCCTAGGGTGAACCCAACTTGGTCAGGATGAATCATATTTGTAATGAGGGGTGTTAGACAGTTGGCTATCAGCTTAGAGTATAAGTGAATATTGATTTTCATAAGCGATATGAGGCAGTAGCTACTGCACTAGCATCTTTACCTAGTTTAGGGAAAACTGCAATGTGGGCCTCCAACAATTGAGATGAGAAACCAATATGGGTGATATGGTGTTGTAAGTTTTTGTAAGAAATGGGGTGAGGGAGTCGCAAAAGAGTTTATAGAAACAGTAAAACCATCTGGTCTAGGACTCTTATTAGGCTGGAGTGAGGAGATTGCCCTTTGCATCTGATCCTTATGAAAGGGTTGTTGTAGGCTGTCTATCGGTGTTGCAAGTAAAGTGGAGAGGGCAGTCCATGTAATGTGGTCTCTAATTTTAGTAGGTATGTCCAGACCTTTTGAGCACAGTGTGTCAAAGAAATTGAGAGTGCCGATTTTATAACAAAAAAATGTCAACTTCACACTCTCAATCACGAAAAGGATTTTTTATAAAGTAAATGCTGTAAACTACTTGAGTAGTAGTAAGAAATTAACATCCTGCACTCATGCCTCAGATCAGCCCCAATTCCTGCAACTCCACACTTCAGATCAGCCCCAATTCATGCATCCACACCTCAGATCACTGTCCCCCCTGCAAATCTGTCCCACCACTGTACCCCCCTTCACATCTGTACCACCCTGCACATCTGCCCCACCTCTGTACCCCCTGCTTATCTGCCACACCACTGTAACCCCCTGTTTATCTGTCCCACCATTGTAACCCCCTGCTCATCTGCCCCACCACTGTACCTCCCTGCACATCTGCTCCACCAACGTACCCCCATGCTCTTCTGTCTCACTACTGAATCACCTTCTCATCTGTCCTAACACTGAACCCATCTGCTCATCTGCCCCACCACTGTAACCCGCTTTCTCATCTGCCCCACCAATATACCTCCTGTACATCTGTCTCACCTCTGTGCCCACTAATCTTCTGCCACACCTTTGCTCCCCTGCTTTTCTGTCCCACCACTGAACACCATTCTCATCTGCCCCAACACTGAACCCCCCTGTTCATCTATCCCACCACTGTAACCCCCTTCTCATTTGGCCCAACACTGAACCCCCCTGCTCATCTGCCTTAACACTGTACCCCCCTGCTAATCTGCCCCACCACTGTACCACCCTGCACATCTGCCCCACCTCTGTACCCCCTGCTCATCTGTCACACCACTGTAACCCCCTGTTTATCTGTCCCATCATTGTAACCCCCTGCTCATCTGCCCCACCACTGTACCACCCTGCTCTTCTGGCCCACCACTGTAACCCCCTGCTCATCTGCCCCACCAATGTTCCCCCTTTCTCATCTGCCCCACCACTGTACCTCCCTGCACATCTGCTCCACCGTCGTACCCCCATGCTCTTCTGTCACACCACTGAACCATCTTCTCATATGTCCTAACACTGAACTTATCTGCTCATCTGCCCCACCACTGTAACCCCCTTTCTCATCTGCCCCACCAATGTACCTCCTGCACATCTGCCCCACTACTGTACCTCCTGCACATCTGTCCCACCTCCGTTCCGTCTGCTCATCTGTCCCTCCAATGTACCTCCTTTCTTCCTCTGGCCTGCCACTGTACCCCCCTGTACATTTGCCCTACCTCTGTACTCTGTACCCCCTGCTCTTCTACCCAACAACTGTAACCTCCTGCTCATCTGTCCCACCAATGCACCTCCTTTCACATCTGCCCCACTGCTGTACCCCCTGCTTTTCTGTCCCACCGCTGAACCCCCTTCGCATGTGCCTCAACACTGAACCCCCCTGCTCATCTTTCCCCCCACTGTTACCCACTTTTTATCTGGCCTAACACTGAACCCCCCCACTCATCTGTCCCACCACTGAAGCCCCTTCTCATCTGCCCCAACACTGGACCCTCCCTGCTCATCTGTCCCACCACTGTAACCCCCCGCTCATCTGCCCCACCACTGTACCTCCTTCTGATCCCTCCCACTACTGTACCTCCTGCACATCTGCCCCACCACTGTACCCCCTTGCTCTTTTGTCCCACCACTGTAACCCTGCTGCTCATCTGCCCCATTAATTTACCCCTTTTCTCTTCTGCCTCACCACTGTACCTCCCTGCACATCTGCTCCACTGACGTTTCCCCATACTCTTCTGTCTGACTACTGAATTACCTTCTCATCTGTCCTAACACTGAACCCATCTGCTCATCTGCCCCACCACTGTAACCCGCTTTTTCATCTGCCCCACCAATGTACCTCCTGCACATCTGTCTTACCTCTGTACCCCCTAATCTTCTGCCACACTTTTGTTCCTCTCTGCTCATCTGTCCCACCAATACACCTCCTTTCACATCTGCCCACTGCTCTACCCCCCACTTTTCTGTCCCACCACTAAACCCTCTTTTCATTGCCCCAACACTGAACCCCCCTGCTTATCTGTCCCACCACTGTAACCCCCTTCTCATTTGGCCCAACACTGAACCCCCCTGCTCATCTGCCCCAACACTGTACCCCCCTGCTCATCTGCCCCATCACTGTACCCTCTGCTCTTCTGTCTCACTGCTGAAGCCCCTCTCCATCTCTTCCACCACTGTACCTCCCTGCACATCTGCTCCACTGCTGTACCCTCTAAACATCTATGATATGCATGATATGCAGAGTGGTGAAAGGAAGCAGAGATGAGACACATCTTCCTCTCCTGGCACACTCATCCTGCTAATCCACCTCTCGCATCCAGCCCTCATGCTTGTATGTGATGTCATACACAAGCATCTGGAATGGATGCACAATGATGAGCTTAGGTCAGGGGTATTTTCTGAAAGCAGTGGGCCTGTGTGCAGGTTCATAAGTTGGGCCCCCACAGCTGAGAAAAAGTGCTGCGCTCTGCGCTGCAGCAAAAGTTGGGTGTGATTTTCATTGCACTGAATACTGGCTCTGGCCTAAAGGGACACAGAGTGCAAGGGTTCAGTAGTAAGTGATGCAAAGGTTCAAGAATAATTTCAACAAAGTTCCCAGAACAGTGGCGGCTAGTGAAGTTTTTGGATGGGGGGTGCCATACCATGCCCATCGTTTTGACCCCTCCCACTTCTCATAAACCACACCCCTTATAAAATCCACCCACTCTGTTCCCTGTATTCCACTTGCTTCCACCCATAGTGTCAGGAGTATACAGCTCAGATCACAGGACAGAGTATACAGTCCCAGCATCATAGGACAGATTATATATCTCACCATCACAGGACAAAGTAAATAGCTTAGCATCACAGATCAGCGTATATAGCTCAGCATCACAGGACAGAGTATATAGCTCAGCCTCACAGATCACGGTATATAGCGCAGCCTCGCAGATCATGCTATATATGTCGCTAGAGACTGGTTGAGAGGGAAAATAATGCTATACAGACATAATACTTCAGTTGATTCCAACACTTCGTGCCGATGTCAGGCATCGTATGTGATTCGCACCGCACTGCTGTGCAAATTACATGCGATGTCTGTGCGATGCAAATTCAGCCATACAGATTGTATGATTGAATTGCATCGCATTCAGACCAAAATTGTGCAGGACCCTTTTTTTTGTCTGCACCAGAATCAAATTGCATGGATGTTCACACCCATACGATCCGATTCCTGTCCAAATTCACAGTTCGCACTGCAAAATGAGAACTGATCTGGCGGTGTCATTAACTTTTTATTGACACCTGTAGCGGATCGCATAGGCACAGTGTGAACTGCCTGCAAATTCTATGCGATGCGGGAACCGGCACTGGAATCGCGCTGGTTCCCGCATCGCGTTGGTGTAAACCGGCATTCAGAGCCTATGCAATTCCAGCCTGAAGCTGCAGCACCCCTTCCCTGTCTCTAATGTTACATGTGCTCCTGATAACACGCAGAGAGCCTTTATGTGATGTTAAAAAAAATCTATGCAGATCAGCCGAAGCTGCTCCAGCTATTGCCGGAAATCGGATAAGTTGGAGGAGATGTGAAATTGCATTACTGTCTGCAGCACACTATAAGCACAACATTAAAAAGGAGAGGCTCCCACAACATTTGCATATAAATATAAAAAATTCTGGGGTAGTGGTGACCACTAGCCCATATTTTTTTATATTTATATGCAAATGTTGTGGGAGCTTCTTTTTTTAATGCTGTGCTTATAGTGTGCTGCAGACAATTACCCCAGGATTTTTTATATTTATATACAAATGTTGTGGGAGCCTCTCTTTTTTAATGTTGTGCTTATAGTGTGCTGCAGACAGTAATGCTAGTCACTGACTAGTATTACAGTCTGCAGCACACTATAAGCACAACATTAAAAAAAGAGAGTCTCCCACAACATTTGCATATAAATATAAAAAATCCTGGGGTACCGGTCTCTTTATTAGTCCCGACTCCCCCGAGTGATCTGTGATTGCCTTTGAACTGAATTTCTCATGCTGCGTGGTGCGCTCTCAGTCGCTTCTTTCCTACCTTCCAGCAGCTCCGCTCAGGCAGAAGAACGGAGCTGCCGACGTCACTTCCGGTTTTCGTCTGTTCCACAAAACCCGGAAGTAACCTCTAGATTTAAACAGCAATGCTCCCGCCCGTAGTGATTCTGTGGGCGGAAGCTACTCAGCTCGTTGTATTGCTCCGCAAGGCGGGTTAAAAGCCCGCAAATGAAACGCCACGTCTGCAATCTCGTGATTGCATTGACGTGGCGCTTCCCATAGTGCACTGTGTCCGGCGCCCGAACACAGTGCACTTAGTTAAAGGACTTTTTTTTTTCCTTAAAGGGGCCGTTTAAAATTTTTTTTTTACATTTTTTGTTTGGTGACTACAGGAGGGGGGGGGTGGCACTGTCTCAGAAGCTCAACAGTAATTCCACAAACTGTCACCTGATTGTGGCTTTCTTAATCAGTGAAATCTCTTCTTTCTGAGATTGGTAGTGGCAACCAAGCGAGTCCTCTTCCTCCCAGATGGTGGACGGGGCTAGCAGGACTGTGACTGGCTTTAGCCAGGGCCGTCTTTAATATTGATTGGACCATGGGCATGACCATGGGCAAACATTTTCCTGGGTCCCCCCCCCAAGGCAATTTTGCCCTCCCCCTGCCCCCATCATTACACAGGACTCCCTCCCCCATACTACCCAAATCACTACATAGGACCCCCATTCCCCATACTACCCCCATAATTACAGGACCCCCCTCCCACATCAATACACAGGACCCCCTCCCCCATACTTTGCCCATCACTACACAGGGCCCCCTCACCCATACTACCCCCCCCCAATTATTGCACAGATCCGTCCCCCATAATACCCCTATCATTACACAGCCCCCCTCCTGCTGAGGGTGGAGAAGCAGGAAGGGGGGTAATTGGGGGTGGAGAGGCAGGAATTGGGGTTATTGTTTAGGGTGGAGAAGCGGGGAGGGTGTTTATTATTGAGGGTAGAGAAGTGGAGAGGGGGTTATTATTGAGGGTGGAGAAGCAGGAAGGGGGTTATTATTGAGGGTGGAGAAGCAGGGAGGGGGGTTATTGGGGGTGGAGAGGCAGGGACTGGGATCATTGTCATCATCAGGGCCGTCTTAATAGCATCATGGGCCCCTGGGCAAAGTAATGCTTTGGGGCCCCTACAATGGAGACAGCGCAGGTAAACAGATATCAAGTAGGTAGGAGGCAGGCAAGCGGAGCTTCCCCTTTTGGGTGGAGCTCCAAATTAACTACATGAACAATCATTCTGTACAGCAAAGAAACAGTGGAAAAAAACTACATACATAAAGTATCAAAGCTGTCCTGTGCATATAATATATCTGCTAGATTGATACCTCCCCAGCACTCTGACCCCTCTACATCCCAGATATCCCCCCAGCACTGTAAACCCTCTACACCCCAGATATCCCCCCAGGGCTCTGACCCCTCTACACCCTAGATATTCCCCCAGCACTGTTACCATATACCATAAGATACCCCTTGTATTGTGACCCCACTACATCCCTGATACCCCCTACTCTGTGGCCTCTCTACATCCCTGATACCTCTAGCACGATAGCCACCCAAGCTACCCCAAGCATTGCTACCCCCTATACACCCCAAATCCCCCCTCAGCATTGTTTTCCCCCATACAACCTTGATATCCCCCAGCACCATTATTCCATCCATGTAGTACCCCCTTTTCCAATGGAGATACAGTGCATGTAAACATTTGGCTATGTGCACACCTCCAGCACTGGACTCACCTATACCAATCAAACAGGCAGAAGGAGGGGCGGAGGCAGGAGCATCCCTCCGGGCATTCCAAGCCCTTTGGTACAAACAGTGCTGGACAGCTGGGCTCACCATGACACCATCCACAATGTAACTTCCGCAGGTGGGCTCTCAGTGCTGCCATCTCAGCAGCTCCCAGTTCAGCTCCTACCCCGCAGCCTCCGAGTCCAGAGCATTCAAGCTGCATGGGGCGGGGTCAGAACATAGGCGCTCAAGCCCTGCCTCTCCCTGCTGGCTGTGAATTAATAGGTATTGTTCTGCATAGCATGGCACACTGCTGCCAGCCTGCCTCCCCTGTGTATCCATCACTTTCAGTCCCATCATTGGGCCCCCAATTTTGGGGCAGCGTGGGCTCAAGGACCAGCTGCTTTGGGGAAAGTGCAGGGGCCCCCCAACTGCAGTGCCCAGGTGTGCCCACTCATTAAAACAGCCCTGGTTTTAACAGTGGCCAATGACAGTCCTCCTCCTCCTGGAAGCAGGGACTGCCCGCCCCAACCCCCCCCCCCCAGCAGAATTGCACACAATCTCTTTCCAGTTTTTTCACAAAAACTGACAATCACAGCTACGGCATCTTTTACAATGTGTGGGGGCACAGTAACTCCCTGTCAGTGCAGGTGCGGCTTGGGGAATTCTGGAATTGCAATGCATTAGTGTCTCACTGACATCTCCCTGTGTTGCTGGGGAGGGAGTTGAGTGCCAGCAAAAGAGGCTTCGAGTGCCACTTGCGGCACCAGTGCCGGGGGTTGCTCAGCCCTGGTCTAGACATAGGTCATCTGATGAGGCAGTGGGGATATTATAAAGATGATCTTGTAAAATGTTCAGAGCATTTCAATAATTTCTTCTGTATGAGGAGTTATACGACCGTCAGAGTGTTTGATTTTGGCAATAGAGGTCATTCCATTTTTAGCATGGCGTACTCCGGCAAGTAGCCTATTTGGTTTGTCTTTTTCTACATATAGCTTTTTACGGTAGGGGTCTCTAGCAGAGAGAGTTTTCTGGTTTAATAAGTTTAGAAGTTGGTGTCTAGCCTCAAAAAATTGTAATAATGTGTCAGTAGACTGGTGTTGTTTGTGAGACGTTTCAAATTGGGAGATCTGCATTAACAGATTCAGAATTTTTAATAGGTGGCATGGGCCATGTTTTATAAAAATTCCCCTTAGCATTGAGTGGATGTAGGGGTATCATCTTGTTGATAAACAGAAATTAAATGTACGATTGCATCTACAATTTTAGTCTTGCACAGGGTGTCTTTGAATAAATTGTAATTTAGTTTCCATTTCCATTCCTGCTAACTTCTGGCAGTGAAAGGGACAGATACACTGGGGCATGGTCAGACCATAAGATATTTCCTGTAGTACAGCAAGGGTAGAATATGAGGGCAAATTGGCTAATGAAGAAAAAATCTATCTGAGAATACGAGGAAGGAGCGGTGGAGAAAAAGTAGTCTTTGTCGGTAGGATGGGAGACCATCCATACATCCACCAAACTGTGTTGGAAAACAAAAAAATGTATTCTATTGGTCTGTGATTTAGATATTGAGCTCCTACCTGATGAAGTGTCCAGTGCGGGATCAAGAACGCAATTGAAGTCCCCAGCCAGTAAAAATCACACCCTCTCCAAATTCCATGAGGTCTTGGATATGTTTAATGCTCAAGGCAATTTAGTCATTGTTAGGGATATACATGTTTGTCAAAGTATGCTGTATGTTTTACCATTTAATGTAAGTTTAAAGAGATTGTAAAGGTAAAAATAAAAAAACAAACATGTCTATACTTACCTGCTCTGTGCAATGGAATTTCACAGAGTGGCCATGAACCTCCACTCCTGGTCCCTCCTCTCTGTTCAGCGGCTTCCCATGGGGGCACTTGTGCATGCTCGCTCCCGGGCCCCGCTGCTCCATCCATTGACACAGACAGCAGGACTTGGTCCCGCCCCTGCTCCCTCCTCCCTGGCTTTGATTGACCCAGCAAAGCCAGCAAGACGCAGAATTGAAGGGAGAGAAGAGCTGCAGACATGCACAGAGTTGGCTCAAATGAGGGCTCAGGTAAGTGTAAGGTAGGGGGGGGAGGGGGGACGCCTAACCATTTTTTACCTTAATGCAAGGTACCTTAATGGTGTGTATTAAGGTTAAAAAAAAAGTTTAGTCTTTAGAACAATTTTAAGGAAGAAATACAGTACCTCCCTTCGGGATCCAAGCAGGTATCCAGTATTTGATAAGTCAGTGGCTTGTGAAAGGTAATCTAGACCCCCCACACACACACACACACACCACACACACTTAGACTGGGAGTAAGTGCTGTGATACCACATTAGGCAATATTTATTTCTCAAAGTGGAGATGTGACCAGTGTGAAAATGTGTTTCCTTAAAAAAAGACCACCTTTTTCTTGTGAAAATCGTAGAGCACTTGTGACCTCTTGGAGGGCTCATTCAGACCTCTAACTTTGAATGGACACAGGCTGATAGAGGTCATGGGACTCTTCCGAGGTGGCCTGTGGCTCCTGAGACCCCAACTCTTTTATACATGAAAATATCTTGCTGGAAGTTGCAGGTTGGCATTGCATGCTGCTATTAATTAATTATATGATCTACTATCTTTCTCTATCATTGACTCACTTAGTTGTACTTTCCTTATATTGTATGATGCATACATGCTTTTAGCCAAGTTCATGATGTTACTTTTCATACTAAAAGGCTCCAGAGTACCCATGGGGAGCAGTACTAACATGTCACCATGCTCACCAGTTGTAGGGACTAGTTGACTAGACATGTTTAGACTTGTAGTGTCTCAGCAGCTGGAGAGATACGGGTTTCCTTGCGGAAAAGAGCAGATGCCAAGGGTTTAACAAAGATCTCTGGACTACAGCGAGTAACATACACAAGTGGTTCCCCTTGGAGCTACAAATCAGGTATTTTAAAGGACTGTTTACATTTTTATTGCAAGATTTCCTAGAACACACCCACTACTTCCGGATGTAACAGCACATTCCAGCTATAAGCCAACACAGGCTATTTCTCTGGATCACATCTAACTGGCCCCAGTAAAATCAGAGGAAACTGACTTTTTACTAGTGATTTTTAGTACAGATCACAGCTAAAATGTATTCATTCTGTAACCTGTTATTCCAAATACTTTTTATAACATTTTGTACCATTTTTAGAAAAGATTCAGATCTTCAGTTCACCTGAAAGATTTGGATTGTGTTGCAAGAAAAACTACACAGTGCTTTGCAAAGTACATAGAGCCAATAACAATAGTCCATTTTCCCCATTTCTAAACAATGCCATATATTTTCCTATGAATATGTTTTTGGGAAGAAAAACATGTAGACATACTGTAGATATGTAAACTCCATGCTGAGATTCAAGGCCTATTCACATGTCTGTGTTTGTATAAAGTACCAGTATATCACACATTTCCACCAATTACTATTGTGGAATGTCACAAAGAATATAACAGAATATGTTAAAAAGGAAATCAAGGCGACGAACGACATATTGCAATAGGACAAACCCCAAAAATTCTTCAAATATATTAAAAGTAAAAAGGTCAGGTCTGTGCATGTAGGCCATTTACCAAACAATCTAGAGTGGGTAACCGGGAGCAAAGAGAAGGCAAATTTATTAAATAACTTCTTAATTTTTTAATTTAGAGGATTGCAACAGATAAGAGAAAATATTGACTTCATACATAATTCCAACATTAAATACCTTCTTCAGCTTTGCGTATACAAAGGAGCATGGGGGGAGCTCATGTCCAAAATGAGGATGGTATTGACACAGCCCCAAATGATCCACAATGGCTCAAAAGTAATATGTTCCAGAAATATTACGACAGAATAAATGTGGATAAAGAACCTGGACCAGGTGGCATACACCCCCAGATCCTAAAAGAATTGAGCTCTTTTCTTGTTAAAAAAAAAAAGAAGAATTGAGTTCTGTCATTTTAAATCCATTGTTTTTAATTTTTAGGGACTCTATAATGACTAGAATAATACCATCAGATTGGTGTAAGACCAATGTGGTGCCCGGTGACGGATGGTGGTATATTTTTTGGGGGGAGCGGCAAACAATCCACCCACCCCACCCAGTCGGTCTGTCAGGTCACAGCCACCCCCCCCACGATCGATCACCTTCCCCCCACTTACCCCATCCAGGTCATGGGCAGCGCTTTCTCCGGCCGGCAGGTGGTGGCTCCACCCTGCGTTTCCTGCTCCTGGTGCTTCACTGCGGCTTCCCCTGCTTCTCCTCCCTCCTCCTCCTCGGCAGCCAATAGGATCACTTTTCCTCTTTGCCAATCGGGTGACAGGTCTCAAGACCCGCTTCCTGATTGGCTGGAAGGAGAATCAGGAAGATAATAGTGAATATTAATTCACTATTGTCACACAACTGGGTGGGCTCAGGGCACAGTGCTCTGCGCCCCGAGCCCTCCCTCTTGAAGCCTATTAGAGCCTCTGGCACTAATCATGTGCTTCTGAAAAAAAACCCCCACTGGTAATCATGTGTCAAGTGCCCTGCATGTAGATTAGGGGGGCCTGATGCATGGATTAGGTGGGGGCGGTGCCACTGGTGGTGCCTATATTTAAAAAGGCATAAAAGTCTTTACCAAGTAACTATAGACCTGTTTAACTTCTATAGTTGGGAAGATACTGGAGAGTTTAATAAAAGACCACATAGATGAGTTTTTGCTGGAAAAAATATTTTAAGGAACAGACAGCATGGATTCATGAAAGACAGAAGTTGTCAAAAAAACCTGATTTCTTTTCATGAGGAGGTAAGTAAAACCTCGGACAGAGGGGTGCCTGCGGACATGGTATACTTGGATTTTGCTAAAGCTTTCAAAACTGTTCCCCACACACAGCTAATGTGTAAGGTAAAGTCTACAGGTTTGGAAAAATCAGTTGGTAAATGGAATAGAAAACTGGCTAAAAGACCGAATTCAGAGAGTAGTGGTTAATGACTCTTACTCTGAATGGTCTAAGGTTATTAGTGGTGTATCTCAAGGTTCAGTGTTGGGACCCTTACTTTTTAATACCTTTATAAATGATATAGGGTCTGGGATTAAAAGTGCCATTTCAGTCTTTGCAGATGGCTCCAAGCTATGCGCACGCCGCCGGGAGCTCCGTGAGTTGGGTCGCGGGTCCTGCGGACTCGATTGCCGCGGGGATACCCGCGATTGCCTAATGGAGAGGAAAAACGGGGAGATGCTAATGTAAACAAGCATTTCCCCGTTCTGCCTAGTGACAGTGTCACTGATCTCTGCTCCCTGTCATTGGCAGCAGAGATCAGTGACATGTCACATGTAGCCACGCCCCCCCCCCACAGTTAGAAACATTCCCCAGGACATACTTAACCCCTACACTGCCACCTAGTGGTTAACCCCTTCAATGCCAGTGTCATTTACACAGGAATCAGTGCATTTGTATAGCACTGATTGCTGTATAAATGACAATGGTCCCAAAAATGTGTCAAACATGTCCGATGTGTCTGCCATAATGTCGTAGTCATGATAAAAATCGCTGATCACCGCCATTACTAGTAAAAAAAATAAAAAATTAATAAAAAGCCATAAAACTATCCCCTATTTTGTAAACGCTATAACTTTTGCACAAACCAATCAATAAACGCTTATTGCGTTTTTTTATTACCAAAAATATGTAGAAGAATACGTATCGGCCTAAACTGAGGAAAAAAAATGTTTTTTTAAATATTTTTTGGGGATATTTATTATAGCAAAAAGTAAAAAATAATGCGTTTTTTTCAAAATTGATGCTATTTTTTTGTTTATAGCGCAAAAAATAAAAACCACAGAGGTGATCAAATACCACCAAAAGAAAGCTCTATTTGTTGGAAAAAAAGGGCGTCAATTTTGTTCGGGAGCCACATCGCACGACCGCGCAATTGTCAGTTAAAGCGATGCAGTGCCGAATCGCAAAAAGTGCTCTGGTCAGGAAGGGGGTAAATTCTTCTGGGGCTGAAGCGGTTAAGTGAGTTATTGACACCAGAGAGAAAGATATAATTTTGCCTATGTACAAATCATTAGTAAGACCCCATCTGGAATATGCAGTTCAGTTTTGGGCACCAGTTCTCAAAAAGGATATCGGGGAACTGGAGAAAGTGCAGAGAAGGGCAACCAAACTGATAAGAGGCATGGAGGTGCTCAGCTATGAGGAAAGATTAGCTGAACTGAGTTTATTCTCCCTTGACAGGAGGAGATTAAGGGGGGATATGATCAACATACATAAATACATAGGTGGCCCATATAGTGAACTTGATGTTGAGTTTTTAACTTTAAGGTCATCACAGAAGGCAAGGAGGCACTCTTTATGTCTATAGGAAAAGAGATTTCATCTCTAAATACGGAAAGGTTTCTTTACAGTAAGAGCTGTGAAAATGTGGAATAGACTCCCTCAAGAGCTGATTCTTTCCTAAATGTACATAATATAACTGCATACTAACGTTTATAGATAAAGTTGGTCCAGGGAAAATCCGATTGCCTCTCTGGGATCAGGAAGGAATTTTTTCCCCTGCTGTAGCAAATTGGATCATGCTTTGCTGGGGTTTTTTGCCTTCCTCTGGATCAACTGTGGGTATAGGATTGTGTATATGGGATTGTATGATTTTTTGATTTTTCCCCCCTTTTATTGGTTGAACTAGATGGACTTGTGTCTTTTTTCAACCTGACTAACTATGTAACTATAATGTGCTCCAGGGTTGTTTTAAAAGTTCCTGAACTGTTATTTTTTTTCATAGTTACATGCATAAAAGATTTACAAAAGAATGAATGGTAGTGAATGGTAACAGGCTCAATTCACAAAATTAACACAACAGGATATAGATCGTTATTTTTCTAAAAATTACAGTTATTTCCTGCTGAGTTCAATGGGATAAGATAATTACTATCTTGTTGCTAAAATAAAGAGGATAAGTATATCCTATTTCAGGCATGTGTCTATAATTCTATTTCATTGGAAAATACCTGTCACTTTTTTAAAAATAAGGGAGCTTGTCCTGGTGTGCTAGCTTTGTGAGTTGAAGATGACTGTTATTTTCAGCAATAACAAGCAATTGAAGTTGGAAATAAGTTACATGACTGAAAAAAATGGCAATTCACGCAAGCTATGTACCATTTAGGTTTTTTGTTGTATGTGTTCCATTAAAGTGATATATCTATTCCAGATAGACAACAGAACCTGAGAAGAAATAAGGAGAAATCCCCATCTTGGAAAGTTGGCTCTGGAACAGGTGTCCAACTGGAGGATTTCTCCCAAAAAGCCTGACAGATGACCTGATCCTCCTATGCTATCTACTACTTCTACTACACAAAAACATCATTGGCTCTATATATATATATATATATATATATATATATATATATATATATATCATGGTCCCCTTGAAGACTGCTTGAATCTATCTGCTCAGCTGCATCGCCAGGACCCTGTGAACCTTCCAACCCACCTGACACTCTGAGTTCAGACATCTTTCACAAGCACTTTTAAAAAAAACACGTCACACAAGTCAATATATTTTTATTATCTCAGCTTTTACTGGAGTAAGTAAGTACTAATCACTTACAAAAGGGAAGGGCAATAGATCAACCAAGTCCTGGATAACAGCCCAGACTCGGTAGAGGAATTCCTCCAAAGACAGCTTAAGAACAGTTTAAACAGTGGGAAGATACAATACACATGTATGTACAATGAGATACCACCTGAAGCATGACCTGTAGGACAATAAAGGGTTAAATGTTGAATGCAGTTGGTTACACTCTAAAGGGGAAAAAAGAGAAAGAATGTTGGGACTTTATATGAGGCCATGACAAACCGTGCATTGGTCTCCATCCCTATTGTTTGAGGTAAAAATGGGGGGGGGGGATTGGGAAAATTGGGACTTTATATGATACACATCACTTGGGTAGAATGAATCAATCAAATCATGATTGATTCACTCTACCCAAGTGATGTGTATCATATAAAGTCCCAATTTTCCCAATCCCCCCCCCCCATTTTTACACTCTAAAGGGGGCCCCCAGGCCGGCCTATTCAACCTTTGAATCCTAATGAGAGATCAGACAGAATAAAGATAGTGTAGGGCCCTTTAAATAGTAACAACAGCAATGTCCGAGGTGCAGGCCTGATACAGTGCCTTGAAAAAGTATTCATACTCCTTTACATTTTCCACATGTTTCATATTACAACCAAAAACGTAAATGTATTTTATTGGGATTTTATGTAATAGACTAACATAAAGAGGCACATAATTGTGAAGTGGAAGGAAAATGATGAAAGGCTTTCAAAATTTTTTACAAATAGACATCTGAAAAGTGTGGCATAAATTTGTATTCAGCCCCCTTTACTCTGATACCCCTAACCAAAATCTAGTGGAACCAATTGCCTTCAGAAGTCACCTAATTAGTAAATAGAGTCCATCTGTGTGTAATTTAATCTCAGGAATAAATGCACCCATTCTATGAAGCCCTCAGAGGTTTGTTAGAGAACCTTAGTGAACAAACCGCATCATGAAGGCCAATGAACACACCAGACAGGTCAGGGGTAAAGTTGTGGAGAAGTTTAAAGCAGGGTTAGATTATAAAAAAAAATATCCCAAGCTTTGAGCATCTCACGGAGCACTGTTCAAACCATCATCCGAAAATGGAAAGAGTATGGCACAGCTGCAAACCTACCAAGACATGGCCGTCCACCTAAACTGACTGGCCGGACAAAGAGAGTATTAATCAGAGAAGCAGCCAAGAGGCCCATGGTAACTCTGGAGGATCTGCAGAGATCCACAGCTCAGGTGGGAGAATCTGTCCACAGGACAACTATGAGTCGTACACTCCGCAAATTTGGCCTTTATGGAAGAAATGACAAGAAGAAAGCCATTGTTGAAAAAAAGGCATAAGAAGTGCCATTTTCAGTTTGCGAGAAGCCACGTGGGGACACAGCAAACATGTGGAAGAAGGTGCTCTTGTCAGATGAGACCAAAATTTAACTTTTTGGCCTAAAAGCAAAACGCTATGTGTGGCATAAAACTAACACTAATCACCCTGAATACACTATCACCACCGTGAATCATGGTGGTGGCAGCATCAAGTTGTGGGGATGCTTTTCTTCAGCAGGGACAGGGAAGCTGGTCAGAGTTGGTGGTAATATGGATGTTGCCAAATACATGGCAATCTTAGAAGAAAACCTGTAATGCCCCATACACACGATCAGAAATTCTGCCAGCAAAAGTCGGATGTGAGCTTTTGGTCAGAAATTCCGACCGTGTGTATGCTGCATCGGACTTTTGCTGGCAGAATTCCAGCCAGCAAAAGATTGAGAGCAGGTTCTCTATTTTTCGGTCTGAAAACGTTCCTATCCGAAAATGCTTTAGTCTGTATGCAATTTGGAAGCGCAAAAAATCACGCATGCTCGGAAACAATTCAACGCATGCTCGGAAGCATTGAACTTCCTTTGTTCGGCTCGTCGTAGTGTTGTACATCACCGCGTTCTTGACGGTCCAAAGTTCAGAGAACATTTGTGTGACCGTGTGTATGCAAGGCAAGCTTGAGCAGAATTCCGTCAGAAAAACCATCCAAGTTTTTTCTGGCGGAATTTCTGACCAAAAGACTTGAGACTGGGGCGGAGGTTCACCTTCCAGCAGGACAATGACCCTAAATATACAGCCAGAGCTACAATGGAATGGTTTATATCAAAGCATATTCATGTGTTAGAATGGCCCAGTCAGTGCAGACCTAAATCCAATTGAGAGTCTGTGGCAAGACTTAAAAATTGCTGTTCACATCCACTCTCCATCCAATTTGACAGAGCTTGAGCTATTTTGCAAAGAAGAATTGGCAAAAATTTCACTCACTAGCTGTGCAAAGCTGGTAGAGACTGCCGCAAAAAGACTTGCAGCTGTAATTGCATCGAAAGGTGGTTCTACAAAGTATTGACTCAGGGGGGCTGAATACAAATGCACGCCACACTTTTCAGATATTTATTTGTAAAAAAAATTGAAAACCATTTATAATTTTTCTTCCAATACACAATTATGTGCCACTTTGTGTTGGTCTATCACATAAAATACAAATAAAATACATTTACGTTTTTGGTTGTAACATGACAAAATGTGGAAAATGTAAAGGGGTATGAATACTTTTTCAAGGCACTGTATCAGACCTGCATCTCGGACATTGCTGTTGTTACTATTTAAAGGGCCCTACACTATCTTTATTCTGTCTGATCTCTCATTAGGCAGTTGGAGCTCATTAGATAATATCCAATAAGGCACAGTGATGCATTAACAGACTGACTGGCTTAAAGAGGCTAATGGTACTCCTTGAAATGGTTGTAGGTAAAGGTGTCTATGTACTGTGTTCAAGTAGAGTTTGCAGTAAAGTGTTCCCAAGGTAAAGGTGTCTGTACACAGTGTTCAAATAAAGTAACCAGGAAAAGATTGCAGAAGCTGAGCGATTGCCCTCTCACCAACGACTGAACCGAACTAGATGCTTTGCAGACAGTGAACCGGGAATAGACGTCCATCAATGGAACCGCCAGCGATGGCCCACGGATGCGGAGTGTGGATGAACATGATGTCGAGCTGCTGAGTTGGTGCCACGTAGATGTCTGAGGAACAGCAAGCAGAGTTGGGCCTTCCGAGGCCGTGCTGGAATCACTTGGACACCGCAAGGTAGGCCACAACCTCTCTCTCCCCGTCATGGAGAGGTGTGCATTCCGCAAGGCCCAGGAAGAAGAGAGCGTGGGGCAGATCTCCTTTATAGGCTTTCCCCGCAGTCTCCTCGACTGGTAGCAAGGATCCCTGGATGTGTAGTCCCTGTGTATGGTTAGGCAATGGAATCGCTGGTCAGAAAGACTACTAATCCCACAATCCATTGGGTTGGGTTTACCAATATGATGACAGTCACGGGTGCCCAGCATTGAAAAGACACAACGACAGGTAGGGAATGATGAGGAAATATACTGTATTACGATTATAGTTCACCATCGCTACATCAACACTTTAAAATATATTTTTTTTTTAAATGTATGTACCCATCTGCTTGGCTAGAGACAGAGAGAGCGATTTAGGAGATTGTGCTGCAGTTCTCTCTGTGCTCCCAATGGACTTCAGCTGAATAGGTTAACACTACCTCACCTCCATCCACCAGGGGGAGCTAACAAGAAGAAAGAAGGCAAGAGACATAATACTTGGTAGTACTGACTCATGGGAGATGAAGTTTGAGAATACAATTTACTATGGCAGTCTATGGACCATTGGGCTAAAATTCCCAATGTGAGCTGGGTGTAATGGGCTAGAAAGTTGTACTTTCTTAGGCTGAAAAACGGAGGAAATTCAGAAGTAAGCTGACATCTGAACCGTGAGAGACCTGTTGCTGTGTCACTGGGATTGGTGAGAGGACACTGCTGCCATTATCCTGTTGCTGCTAGCAAAGATTGAGCACATAGGGACTGGCCATCTAACAAGCTACATTATTAACTACATGCAGACTTTACTCATGTGCACCACCATAGAGACTGGGCCCCGATGCTAGCTGGATGAAGAACTAGGGTTAAAGACTACTCAATCAGACAGCTGCTTCACTAGAACTTTGCCAAAGGCCATAGTAATAGGTACCTCTTTAGGCAGTTTTAAATTTGTTCACTGCTATTCATATAGAGTGCACTGCAAAGTGGATATAGCTTACTGTTTACAGGGGAGTTATCACAGTACTGATTAGCATTACAGATACTGTTTTCTAATATAATTACTTATTGCTGATTTTGTGGATTACCGGGTTTACTGTAATTTAGCTGCATAGAACTCCATAGTGAACATAGTGGTTAGTGAACTATGATTGGTCTAATCTTTTTCTTACTCATTGATGTGCATACTGCTTTTTACTGCAACCCATGACAATATATTGGGTTAATTTACCACCAGTCTAAAGTTTGCTTTTGATATTGAAGTTGTCTGCATGGTAACTACTGTATATTTTTGTTTTCAGTAGTAGTGCAGTATCCATTTGCTTAACCTGGTGTGTCAGTGGGGCCGAGGTTCTTCTCAAAGTCGAGGCAGAAGAACAGAGAACACAATCTACCAAGGGACTGCTGAGGGGTGTAGTGCTACATGTAAAAACAGAAAAATTGAATCAGTAGAATGTCATCATATTGTTTGCAAGGGCTTCTATGGTTTATGTAAAAAAATCTAAGGCCGGCCATAGACAAATCGATTTTCTTTCCTGAGGGTCAGGAGAAGCTGTTCCTTCTGGGAGAACACAGTGTTTATTGCTAGCGGCTGTGACAGAGCTAGCAATAATCACATGTAAAATCCAGCAGGCTGGTTGTACCCAAGTTAATCGATTAAATAGATCCAGCGATGGCTGGCGTTACAAAAAGCGACGGATTTACATCTCTGGAGCGCATAGAAATACAACCTTTAATGCCAAAAGCAACACTCATTTGTTAGGATCACCTTCTTTACACAGAACATTTTATACTTAACAGGTCCTAACCTGGTATAATAGATTAAGGCAATGTGTTTAGAAGAGAAAACTTTTTACTAAGGATGGGGAAGAAATGTGTGGTCAATAACTATTTCTGCTCCCATGGATGCCTATGCATGTTCCGATATGCATACATTCATATTTGCGTGCTATACACTTAAAAAATAATCTATATTATGGCAGCATCCTGCTACATCAACATCCACTTAACCAGGATTCAGACTTGCTTTTATTGGACAATAAATAATTAAAGTGTTTTTTATTGATATCAACAGAACAATTCCAGTTCAGAATTGCAACTTGTCATTAAATTTTATTCCAGGGACAGTGTCCCTAGTGTATAAGCAGGGATGGGAGCTAATTCTGTATCGGAGTCTTCACAATAGGCTGGTGGGTTTATGATGAAATAGCTGCATTCCTGACATTAGCATCCAGATAGAAGCACAATGAGGTGTGTGAAAACAGAAAGGGGGGAGGTGAGGAATAAGAAATGCTTCCTGCCTGCTTTTTCTCTTCAAGTCGCAGATGGAGATGTTGTCATTATGTCGCATAAATAACCTGGTAGATTCAATAATTACATTTGAAAGTGCCTCTGAAGCTTGTATTCAAGGGAGGATACAAAACTTCTAATTACTAAAGATATCCATAGAAATGAAATGACACTTGCTTGGTCTGGCAGAAGGTGGGGTGGCAGTCTAATGTCTAGTCTGGTAGACAGCATGAAATGATCTCAGGTAGATTGACTTGAGAACCTTGACTGATTATTATTCTTTACCATCAGATTATCTGGCACTGGATGTGCCTAACTGTGCCTCCCTCATCCATAAGTACAAACCAGTAAGCATTAGATAGCAGAGTATATATGTTTATAGGGCTTTTGTCTGAGAAACAACCCTCCAAGGTGGTTGTATTGGGCTACTTTTCTAAGCTTCCTTGTGGTTTCATAGCTAGCCTAAAGTGGACCGATTGTCAATAATTGAGGATTTGCTGTCTTACATAGGTATATTTTAGTTATATGTAGTGACTTTACGTGATGCTGCTTCTGACTGTGGGTCCATCCATTCTCCACCTCTTCTGATGCCTCCCGATGCCCTCCTCCTGTTTTGCTGCTCTCTATGGATCAATCCTTCCTCTTCTTCCCCTTCTCACAATTCCTTTTGATTCCCTCCCTTTTGTGCTGCTGCTGTCTATGTTTTATGGGTCACACCATATTGCTATATGGTGCTTAAGCCCACTTATTGCGTCAAAGTACCCCATTATCAGTGGATCCTACTCTATTTATACAATGAAAGATCCTGCTTCTCTGAACCATGGGAGAAATACACTCCTCTATATGTGAGAAATAAAGGACTCCTATATCACAGGTGGACACTAATAAGAGATAATGGCAGGGGGGATGGGGTGCTCCATCCCAAGGGATCTGGTCAGGTTCCGTACAATAGACAAACAAATACTTGGGGGGCACTCCCTAAAAAATGCAATAAAGATGGTGCAGCCATAAGACCATACAAACAGAACAAAATATTACGGCGCACACATACAAAGATGACATTTAACTCTTGCAAGGCTATTATACCCGAACAATATATTATTCTATATACTTTATAATTCTAAATTGATTTGTCTCACACTATTTCAAGGATAAAGCTGCCTGAGCCATTAACAAACAACTATGTAGTGAAAAAGTCCTTACAAATTGTTTTCTTTAGAAAGCATCCACAACCTTAGTAAAAAAGCTTGCCCACTGCCCGCATAATGTAGAGAAGGACCCTTGCTCTCTGTGTGGAAACACTGGTCTCTCTGCAGAGGTTCAACACACTCTCTTAGTTAGAGCTAGAGTACTCCAATCAGCAGGGAGTATGAAATTTGCTGTTTGGAGAGTCCTTGTGTAAACCAGGATCATGGTAAAACCTGTAAAGCCCTATACACCACTAGTTTTTTTTATTCAACTCAGCGGGTTGAACGAAAAAAAACCTGACAGCTCAGGTCAGAGCCGCGGTACTAACAATACAATGTTAGTACAGTGATCTCCCCTGCTGAGCTATTGTGTTCTGACAGGGGTACAGCCTCCCATCCCCGCCAGAACACTCCGGTCAGCGCTCTCCACCATTGGCTGAGAGTGCTGATCGGGAGTCGTCGGCAGACCTTTTTCGGTCATGAGCCGACGGACGCCGGCTGAATGGACTGGCTGCCATACACACAGGCCAAATGTCAGCCGGTTTCTATTGAACCAATTGATGCTGGATGACCTTCGGCCCGTGTTTACTAGGCTTAAGTGTGGTCATATCCCGTGCTGCCTCCCTATATGACCACAAAGGCTTGTGTACCCACAGCTATGGCAGGAATCCATCTAGCTAAAAGCTGCAAGTCATGGTCAAAGAGATTTTCACACGCTGAAGTATTATCACTTTAAAAGTAGTAGGGTAAAAAATGAATAAAAAATAAATAAAAATAATAAGATGACCATTTTATGAGGATTTATTAAATAGCAATGTTTGGTTTAAAGGTTAATATCCACTTTAAGAGAGCAATTAACATTAATAGTATGTGAGCATGGCTCATGTTAATGATATTTCAATGATTTTAGGCAGGAACATGCCAAGTCTTGTTTTTTTCCATGTTTGTGAAGAGACATACGGAGGAAGGATGTGTGAAGAAGATAGAGAGCAGATGGCAGATTCAGGTGCTGCTGGGAATTAATGACAAAGCATCTCAGCAGACGGGCCTTCTCCTCACAATGATTAAATAAGAGGGATTTCTACTCATAGGGCCAGCTGGCAAGCACAGCTAAACACCCTCCAGCTACAATATGGACACATTAGGCAAATATTCCTAACGGTCAGCTCCCCAGAGTCACAGTATGCCTTTTTACTTAGAACGTTTATGACTTTTAGAGGGTTAGCCCTATACAATCCTGTCAGTGTTCTTGCGAAATGTACCATAGCACCATGAATTTATATTAAGGCCCTTTTGCATACTAGGAGTTTAGCTTGTATGTGTTCAATCCCGGCATTTAAGTACGCCTGGGAGGCACAGGTGCAGCGTCCAGCCCTGCTGCCCGCTGCCTGTAATAGTCTATGGCAGGCTGAAATGGGCTATGGTTGGACAGGGCTCAAAGCTGCACCGAGTGGTACTCACATTTAGCACTGTAAGTGTTTAGGGACGTATACCTAGAACTAAATGCATAGGGCCTTAAATATGAATATCTGTCATAGACTTTGAGAGGCTGCAGGGAGCGAGGCTGCGCCTATGCCTAAAATGTTGGGATTAGAGGCACATGGGATAAACGCCTAGTGGATAAGGAGCCTCATTGTGAATGCATGGCACCATGTTACATGAAGAGCAAAAGCCATAAACATTTAATAGAAGTAAAAAGACATATTGTGACCCCGGGGAACTGGCCTTTAGGAATATTTGCCTAATGTGTCCACATTCATGTGTGTTTGTAGCTGGACCTGGGTTTGGACGCACAATGGCTAAACATGTGTGCAAAGAACCTAAAACTGCCTGCATGCCTTTCTTTATACAAGAAATGGAAGAACAATGAATTAATAATTATTTTCGTATACTGAGTTCATTTAAGTCTTTTTTTTGTTTTTGATTGGCTGACAGGTTTGCCTTAAGACAACAATAAAAGAGAAGGGTGCACCGACCTACCGCATTACCTCAATAAAATTTTATTAAAAAGGTGAAAACAACATTAAATCTACTCACACCTGCATATTGCATAAACGCATATCATAGCAAGTGGGACCAATCGCCTTCGAGTCTACTGTAGTCTAGCGGTTTGACCACCTGATCTTCCCACAGAACTGGTGGACTACAGTAGACCTGAAGGCGATTGGTCCCACTTGCTGTGATATGCGTTTGTGAGTGGATTTATTGTTGTTTTTACCTTTGGGATAAAATTTTATTGAGGTAATGCGCTAGGTCGGTGCGCCCTTCTCTTTTTATTGTTTTACAGTCCATAAAGATACCCATTGTCCTAAGGGGGCAGCAAGACCATTGGCGCTGAGAAGGTATTCCTACACTGTGTACCTCTTGGTTAACCATTTAGTGTAGGAGAATGGCTTTTCAAAAAAAAATATTGAGGTTTGCTTTAAAGCAGAGTTCCAGCCTTTTAAAAAAAAAAAAACACCCCTGCAATGGTCACTTCTTACATTCTAGCATATGTAGTAAATGAACATTTTTGTTTAGATAGTTGTGCAAATTACTCACTGTCACCTCCTTAGTAAGTGCGCTCCCATCTTCAGTATGGGCATATGAAGCCCACTCATAGCTCCTTCCGGGATACCCGATCTCGCATATGCGCATTGCGTACAAAGCAAAGTGCACTCGTATTGCAGAGGCCCTTATATCCAAGGAGCCAACGGGCGGCCAGAGGTGACAACTGTGGAAGTGCACCTGTTTATTTGCCAAAATAGGTAATAAATGCTGGGGAAAAAAAGCAATCCGTGATTATTGGCAATGTGATCAGCAACGCGAGGGGAGGGTGAATTTTAAAAATCGGGTAGAACATCTTCTTTAAGGCTATTATAATTGCTATGAACCAAGGAGAACAATTGTTTGCCCATGGGACTTTGAAGAGTTGTGCCAAACAAAGTAAATATCTGTGTAATAAGAAAATATACAGATTATACTATATCAAGTTTTAAAATTGAGCAAAGTAAACACTACAAGTACAATATACACATTACTGAATATGACATATATACAATGTTGGAAAAACAGTTGCCATTATACAGTAATTGGTATGTTGTTTATTCCATGTGGAATGATTTGATTCCTAAACAATTTCTCCTTGACATTGACGCAAAGGACCCTTAAAAACAAGCCTACCTCTGTGCCCGGGAGTGGCAGGTGTTTGCATACAACCGTGTAGTCGCATACATAATAATGTCAGATGCTGGTAACTGCACATCTGAGCATTTTCAGGGAAGAATGAGCATCCCTGCACAGGAACTGTCTGCATCCAGGGGTGCACATCCATCTCTGTGTGCCAGCAAAGACTTGGGTGTGCAGTTAACAATATAGAGCCACAGCCTGTCATTGATTTGTAAGGGTGGCTGCACGCAAACACCTGTCACTCTTGGGACAGAGATACAATCCCTTTTCACAATGCACAGCTCTCTGAGCCCATATGAATGACAAAATGTTTAAGAATCAAATTATTCCTAATGGAATAACCAACAAACTCGTGTGATTGAGACCAAAGCTAGCTGACATGCAGTCCATTAGATAGTGTACATCAGCCAAGCTCTCCATAAGCAGATACACACAGTGCTGACAGCTGACAGCTCTTCCAACGACTCTTCCAAAAGACCCAGAATTCCCTGGGGCACACGATTTCCTGAGCTCAGGCCCATCCCATCCCACATGTCCCAATCAATGGTTCATATTTTCATTTACCTAGCCATGCCTCCATCAGTCAAGGCTCTCTTTCCCTTGGCGGGGCTCAAGAGGCCTTCATATTTCTGCTTACTCAGCTAAGAACAATAGGAATCTGCTGACCATTTGTCAATGCAATGATCAGCACCCATTTTCTCACCATATATAGTCAGATGTTCATACAGTTGTGTCAGAAACATTAAAATCATAAAATAATAGGTGGAGGGCTGATATACAAACATGAGAAGTGAGATGAAGGCCATTAAAGTATTGTAAAGATCAACTCTGTTTCCAATTATGTAGGTAATGTAGGTGAACTCCATTTCTTTTCATTTTGCTCTATGAGACAGGTTACCTTTAATCCAATTTACTTCACCACACCTATCCTCAGGGCCGGATTTCCCACAAGGCCACCGAGGCCAGGCCTCGGGGCGGCAGTGGTACAGGGGCGGCGCCGCCGCCCCCCACACTAACATCAGCATGCAGTGCACCCTGGCGCCAGAGAGGTGGGGGCGCTGAAGCGCTAGAGTGCTCCTCTCCCTCCTCCTCCTCTCTGTGTTCAGACTGAGGAGGCTCCCTCCGCAGGTCACCGCCGCCACCGCTGGGTTTTCGCTGCTCAAGCCCGTCCCCCCTCCCTCCTCCTCTCAGAGAAGGAGAGCAGCCCCCGAAGATCGGAGCGGCTGGTCTCTGTGCAGTGGCGGGGGGGGGATTGCATGTTCTCCTCTCACTCCCGCCCAAGCCTGTGCCTGTTTCCATCTGTTCTGTTGTACACACTTGGAGGGGAGGTTGTCCTGGGGGGTCTGTACTAGTGAAGGGGGGGTTGTCCTGGGGGGTCTGTACTAGTGAAGGGGGGGTTGTCCTGGGGGGTCTGTACTAGTGAAGGGGGGGTTGTCCTGGGGGGTCTGTACTAGTGAAGGGGGGGTTGTCCTGGGGGGTTTGTACTAATGGAGGGGGGGTTGTCCTGGGATGTCTGTACTAGTGAAGGGGGGGTTGTCCTGGTGGGGGTCTGTACTAATGGAGGGGGGGTTGTCCTGGAAAGTCTGTACTAGTGAAGGGGGGTTGTCCGGGGGGGTTTGTACTAATGGAGGGGGTTTGTCCTGGGGGGTTTGTACTAATGAAGGGAGGGGCGGTTTGTCCTTGGGGGGTCTGTGCTAATGGAGGGGGTGGGGGTTGACCTGGGGGGGTTTGTACTAATGGAGAGGGGGTTTTCCTGGGGGGGTTTGTACTAATGGAGGGGGGTTTTCCTGGGGGGGTTTGTACTAATGGAGGGGGTTGTACTAATGGAGGGGGGTTTGTCCTGGGGGTCAGTACTAATGAAGGGAGGGGTGGTTTGTCCTGGGGGGGTTTGTACTAATGGAGGGGGGTTGTCCTGGGGGGGTTTGTACTAATGGAGGGGGGTTGTCCTGGGGGGGTTTGTACTAATGGAGGGGGGTTTGTCCTGGGGGTCTGTACTAATGAAGGGAGAGGTGGTTTGTCCTGGGGGGGTTTGTACTAATGGAGGGGGGTTGTCCTGGGGGGGTTGTACTAATAGAGGGGCATTTGTCCTGGGGGGGTCTGTACTAATGAAGGGAGGTGGGTTTGTCCTGGGGGGGTCTGTACTAAGGGAGGGGGTTGGGTTTGTCCTGGGGGGTCTGTACTAAGGGAGGAGGGTTTGTCCTGGGGGGTCTGTACTAATGAAGGGAGGGGGGTTTGTCCTGGGGGGGTCTGTACTAATGGTGGGGGGGTTTGTCCTGGGGGGGAGGGTCTGTACTAATGGAAGGGGGTGGTTTGTCCTGGGGGGGTCTACACCCAGGAAAGTACACACAGGGCTCCAGAGGGAGAGGGCAGTGCTGAGGGAACACCATCAGAGAGAGAACCCCGCTGCCCTGCACCACCAGAGGGAAAGCCACACAGCCTGGCGCCATCCCAGGCGGAGAAAGGAATGGAGTCATTGCAGGAATACAGATCTGGGTGCTACCCAGCGGAGTCGCCACAGGCAATTCAGAGTGAGCTGACTCCTGATCAGGGGAACCATTGCTGTATCGCTGGGTCAGGTAAGAGGGCCGATCGGCCATTATCTACTAATGTCCATAGGAACTGCAGTCTCTGACCATCTCCTGTATCATGTCTGCAGTCTCTGACCATCTCCATGATTGCAGTCTCTGACCATCTCTTGTATCATGTCTGCAGTCTTTGACCGTATTATGTCTGGGGGCTCTTTCTGGTGGTGTGGGGGGGGGCGGCATTGAAGGGCCCGGCCTTGGGGCGGCAAAGGGAGTAAATCCGGGCCTGCCTATCCTCACATTTTATTATATCAGGCCAATTGCTTTAAATAAAGTACTACACAATTGTGTTCTCTTGCTCCTTCCTTGTGGCCCTCAGTGCCTTAAAATGAAACTCCAGGCAGAAAAAAAGACACAAATCAATTAAGTTCTGTATTCATTAATACATATAATATAATATATATATATAATATTATTTTTTTAAGCAGTATAAGTAATTGAAACTGACTTGCTATCAGCTACCTGCAGTCCCTGTACACCAAAGCTTAAAGAGAAGGAGGAAGAAGCAGCACAAGGAGCCAATTAGTTGTGCTGCGGTGTAACAAACATGATGATAGAAGAGAGATGAAAAATATAAATCCTTTAGCAGGTAAAATACCTACTGTACAGTATATGTATTTCATTGGGGGAATTAAAGCGGGGGTCCACCTATCTTTTTTTTTTTTTTGAGTTCATTCACAAACTTTTCTTCTCAGCATTACATACTCACATATTGTGTGTAATATGTCCGCCTGTGTCAGATTTCGTCGGAAAGAATAACTTATATTATCCACTGCAGGCGGTTTCCATCTTTATTGTGGGCATGTGAAGCCCACAAGCATTTATTTCCTGGATGTGGTGAATGCTGTGCTCCCAGCATTCACCGCTCCTTCCCGCACATGCTCAGTGGCATCCTGGGAAGCCTGAGACTAGCTCCCAGGTGTCTGGGAGAGGCTAGAAACACGCCTACTCCCACGGGAGGAGAACCAGGAAGTGCAAAGAAGAATAGAAAAATAAAAGGTAATTACGGCGATTTAAATTTTTTTAAACGGCATGTCAGCATCTAGGCAAGGAAGAGAATACATACAGATATTGTTCAAAATTTGGGTGGAACCCCGCTTTAAGCCGTTTGTCTGGGGTTCAGCTTTAAAGCAGTATTGTACCATAAACCAAAAATGTAATATATTGCAGCTTACCAATCATTTGATGTGGTGGCTGAATTCGATTTCTTTTATAGGCTTTTTCCCCTCTGTTTTCACCTGGTGTTCTGGCCATGTACACACTACCCGTATTAAGCCAGCCATAGATGGTTTTGAATCTCGGCAAGTTCAGCAGGGTCCGGCCGAGATTCGAACCATGTATGGGCAGGCTAGTTGTACCCAAGTTGATCCATCAATCAACTTGGGTACAACCAGCATGTCAGATTGTTCATGCGTATATTGCCAATGGCAACACAGTAGCTGTCAGGGAATTCCTGTAAGACGCCTGGCTAACAGAAATGTGCATTCGCACACGAACCTCCGCAGGAATGCACATGCACGCAGGAAGGCGCGCACGTGAAAAGGCGTGCGCACAATGTATGTTGGTGCCAGACGGACTATTTAAGGACACCTCTGTCTGTGCTTTAATGCTGACTGGTCTTCAGCAGTTCCCTGTGTCCCGTGTACTTCCAGTGTGTTTCTTCGTTTGCTGACCCAGCCTACTCCTGACCTGATCTCAGATACTGCTTGTCTTGTCGCTAGTTCCTGACCCGGCTCGTTCCTGACCCGGCTCGTTCCTGACTTTGGCTCTGCTACTGATTCGGTACCTCTTTGCCCGCCTGTTGATGACCCTGCCTAATCCTCTGACCATGCTCCTGTCTTTGATCCTGGCTTCCCGATTCGTTCCGAGTGTCTGCCTGGCGGTCTGTGATCACAGTTCTGCGACCCGCTGTGTGTTCCTGCTGTAAGTCTACTGAAAGCTCTGGCCTGCCACTTGCTCTAGCCCTGCAGTACAAGGGGAGTGCTTTCTTAACCTCAGCTGAACTACGGTGCACAGCTACTGCTCCTCACGAGATGGTTCTCCTGTTTCCTCAGAATCGCATCTCCTGCTGCAAATCTCTGGGTCTACAGCTACAGGCGCTCCTGTCCCTTGGCACCCTCTATTTCACTTTCAGTGGGTCCTGGGTTGGAGATACAAGAGAGGCTGACCTCGTAATTTTAGTCACCTGACAGTAGCTCCACGAGAGGGATTCCCCCATCAACATTGGATGTGTTGATTTGTCAATCAAGCAATTTTCTTTCCTGCAAGAAAATCGCACCATCTATGGCCAGCTCTAAAGTGCCCCCATTCTGGATGGAGGAGCAAAAAAAACAGCAGCATTGTCAGTTTTGGGGGGAGGGGAGTGTTAGATGTCCCAGCAGATTTACATACACTAAAAAAAAACTGAAGCCAAACTTCAGCTAACACTTTATAAGCAGTTACAGCAAACCGTTTTTTTTCCCCCTTTGGGATAAATAAAAGCTGACCATTGTAAGCACTCCCGTCAGTGGTAAAAGGTTTGTCTCAATCCTCTTACTGTTACATCTGCAGGACAGCTTATGTACAGACTGGCCAGATCACCAGGTGGAAATAAAAGATAAAAGTCTAAAAAAAGAAAAGAAATGCAGCCATCATATCTAAGAATTGGTAAACTGTAATATAGTAAATGTTTGTTTTTGGGTTTAATAAAAAAAACCACGAAACCCCCATTGGTGGGTGGGACTTTGAAAGTGACCAAAAACAGTACTTGTATCATATAAAACGAGTTTCTTACAAAAATATATATTGAGTAAAAAGACTTAAGTCATCAAGGACAAAAGAATACAACAACATTTGTACATTTGTATGGGTTGCGGTATAAATACAGACACATGTAGGCTACTCTTTTACTTTATTGTTACACGGGACTTTCCCAGTTCCTGCAATGTATAGGTTACTGATATTCTCTGATATGTGACCTATGCTACTTATTTTGTGTGTTTTATGTAATTTTATTCTAGTCTATTTTTAAGATAATATATATAGTCTGTACCAAATAATCATTTAATGACATATATGTTTCTCTAATAGATACCTGGCTTTGTATGTTAAAAAATTCCTAAAGAAGGGCATCAAGCCGGAAACGTCGGGTTCATCCATTAAGCCTACTTGTGTCTGTATATATACCGCAACCCATACAAATGTACAAATGTTGATGTATTCTTTGGTCCTTGATGACTTAAGTCTTTTAACTCAATATATATTTTTGTAATAAACTTCTGTTTTATATGATACAAGTACTGTTTTTGGTCACTTTCAAAGTCCCACCCACCAATGGGGGTTTTGTGTGTTTTTTCCTACAATTTTGGGATGTGGTGACCTTTAAACAGCTGATCCCACAAGTCTTGGAACTCTTTTTCCGTTTTCGGGTTTAATTTATTTGGAAAAAAAGACCCAGCTTTTCTCCAGTGATAAAAGCTAAACTTCGTTACTTCGTTTTGCAGCTTTTTAGAAAATCTTTTAAGGCTGTGTATTCTGGGAATAACTGTTTAAGTTGTAATTGTTTAAAGTCTAAAAAAAAAGTGATAGAAGCGTGCGATTTTTTATAGAATAGACTTTTTAGGTTTCTACTATCAAATAACTTCTTTCCCTTTCTCCTGGCAATTTTATTTTTGTGTTTACGCTGCCATAAGCCTCCCAACTGTCCCTGATTTCGAGGGACTGTCCCTGATTTCGAGCAATGTCCCTCTGTCCCTCTTTCCTCCTCATTTGTCCCTCATTCTGGTCTGATTTATATAGTTGTATATAGAATGCACTTTTTATCTTTCAAAAAGTGTTTCCCAGTGCTAACCCTTTCATCCAATTTCTAAATTGCTGCATTTGTAAATTTTAAAAGCCAATATAAAGGAATAGTATTGGTAAGAAAAATTGCTTGTGGATTTAATTAACCTATTTTTTTGGTTAATTCTCATTTAAGGGGGTGTGGCAGGGGGCATGTCCTATGCCTACATATAATTGGCAGTAGGTGTCCCTCATTCCCATCTCAAAATGTTGGTAGGTATGCGCTGCCTCTAGTGCACAGTCCACTCTCAGTCCACATGCATGGTAATCAAGCAAGCCATACACTTCTAGATTTCTCCCATTCAGCCCATGGACTGAGAAAGTAAGAAAATCCTCTATCCTCTATACCAGGGGTCTCCAAACTTTCTAAACAAAGGGCCAGTTTACTGTCCTTCAGTCTTTAGGGTGACCGGATTGTGGCCAGAGTGAATAGAATATTTTTCTGGTGTCAGTGGGAGTAAACAGTGCCCCATCTTTGGTATTAGGGAAGGAATAGTGCCCCATTGTTGGTGTCAGTGGGAGAAATGGTGCCCCATTTTTGGTGTCAGAGGGCAGAATAGTGTCTCATATCATTGATATGACTAGTGCCCCAAGTGCCACTAAGGCAAGCAAAGGGCCGCATCTGGCCCCGGGCCGCAGTTTGGAGACCTCTGCTCTATACTAAACAGTTTTGTAGAAAATCTGCACTGCTAGCTAATGTATTCAGACAGCCACTGGCCCTGCTAATAGGATGCTGTCACTCTTCAGGCGATAATTTTCCACCCAAGTCAATTTTAATTCAGGGTGCTAACAGGGCCATCCAAGGCCAAAATGCCCTTTATGGCCAGCTTTACATTATTAGTGCCCACAGTTTGGCCAAAGAAAGAACGCAAGGGAAACAGAGAAAAAACAGAGAAGAAGATGGATACGACAAAGCCATGGGTAGGGCAGACCCACCAGCTCCAAAGAATGAGCATTCTTGTGCAATATGGCAAGGGCTCCCATCCCACCCCCCAGCACCATTCTGCTTTGAGTACTGAAGTGCTATTCTTTTTTTTAAGGCATCTAATAGGTGTGAACCTTACCAGGCATAATGCGGCCCCTTGAATATTAATTCCACTCATTCCAGCCCATTGTTCCATTGGAGTTTGGCATGCCTGTTTTAGAGGGGGTCAGGTCTTGGGTTGCATATCATGTGCACCATTATTGTATGGAAAGTAAATGAACAGGATGTTTTTTGAATTGTGTCTTCCTTGGTTTCACAATGTTAATGTGTTACATGGCATACTCGAATACCATGTAAAACTATACAGTCTGCCTTATTCTGGTAAGCAGCATGAAGGATCAATAACCTGATATAAGATAGAGCCACGGGCTAGTCCCCTTGAACAATAGTTGCTTTATAGGTACTTAACACCAAGGTGTCAATGCCTACTGTAATCATTTCCCACCCAATGACATCACTTTTTGTCTACATTTTTCATCTATACTTCACTGAGACATGTAACTGGTGTCCAGTTACATTATTTTAGCCATTCTTTCAGCCCATTAGAGTCAAATTTAAAAGCTTCTAAAAACCTCTTTACCAAAAAAGCTACCACAAATGCAAGCATTCCTTACTAATCACTATGCAGCTCTTACGAAAAGTTTTTCTGTGTCAGAAACGTTTTTAATTCGAGCGACCCTCCTCGTCCTGTCTAGATGCAAGGATGCGCTGTAAAATTCTGCCAGCAGGGCAGAAATTAGCCCTCTGCCAGATTCAAGGTTCACATATGAGCACTGCACTCGTTCTTCCTCTGCTGCAGCAATGGCTGAGCTCAGCATTGGATGAGGAGGGTCAGCTGCCTTGAGATTAATGATAAACTTAAAAAAAAAAAAATGTTACATTTTTTTTTGTTTTAAAGGAAATTGTTTAAAGCGGAACTTCACTCTCTCAATCAACATTGACTATTTGAAATCTTTATGCTGCTAGCATTAACAAATACTGAATATAGTAAAGCATATCATATTCACTTGTTTTATCAGTTTTTTACATTTCTTAAGTTACTTCCTAGTTTTCATGCCTAGGCAAATGGTGTCATACATCCCAGAAGTGTTTAGGAGGGGAGGAGGGGGCTTTCTCAGCTAAGCACACCCTCCTTCCTACATGTCTGTGCTAAGGGCAGATGGATTCCAGGAAATAAATGTTACATGAATCATTTTCCCTTATTCAAGATGGCCACAGCCAGAAATGCTGGGGGATGGGTTTAAGTGATTTCTCAGTAAAATAAAGCATGGAGACATCCACTGCCCCCTTATATTCACCTGTCGGCCAAGGATTCTCACGCTGCAGTACTTTGTACTAAAGCAGTTGTATATTTGTACATTTTTCCTGGACCTTCTCATATCAGTCTTGCACGGGTCAGCTCCGGCTCTCTGACCCCCTTAGTAATATTGCTAACTATAGCAAAAATTCTGGTCTGGACTCCCGTCTGGACTAGTTAGGTATACAAATCTCTACATGCTGTTAAATCTTCTCCTGGTCAAGGTTCATTCTCTCTTGGATGGATGACCCCTTGTATGGATTGTAAATATCCTAGATAGTTGGTGCATGTAGTGCAAGGGCTGTGTAGAGTGCCCAATGCAAAATATTGGTAATTGCACTGTGGTTTGGCTAGTAATGCTGCTCATTTCCACCCATTCTTTGTTTAAAAATTGGGTTGGGCTTTAATGTTTCAGGATCAATGTTTTGGGGGGAAGGTAAATTTTATTATATTTTGCTAGGGCGTTTTTTACATTTAGGATCCATACTCCACAGTGTACACTTGTTGTTAATACAGAGCTGCCCTTTGTGGCATGTCACTGTCCAGTTGTGCGGTTTTTATTCCACCCATAGCCATAGCTGCCAGTAAATTTGACAATCATCTTAATTAAAAATGTTAGGCTGACCTGAAGTGGGAGGCAGAGATTCTGGATGCGGAGGTAGTATGGAGTTTTGCAGGATAAAGCAGTGGTCGCGCCACAACGTCTAGAGGCATGGCATGCCTACCTTTTCTGTCTAAAGAAGCCAAGCTTTTTAGCCACAGGATGTACAGAAGGTAGTTGGAACAAAGCCCTCTTCTTCCTCCTACCGGGCACAGCACAGCCAGATATATGCAACTGCTGCTAATGCACCCTATTCTTCGTCCCCCTCCTCCTCTGCTAATTTCATCATAGCTCTGCAAACGTCTGGTGGCACTGCCCTGTAGGTACAAGCACTGCTTGTAACACTAGCCGGAGCTTGTACAGTATGCACTGGAGCTTGTGGCTTGCCCTGAATTTGTGGCTATTGTCTCTCAAATATTACACTTTTTTATTTCAAGATAAAAGCTGCCTCATCTCTCCCTCTTATATTGCAGCCTAACCAAGCTGTTTACATACTGCACAGCCACTGAACAATAATTATGGCTATTGTCTCTCAGAAAATGAGCCCTAATTTGAATTGCAAAATGACACCTGCCTCATCTCTCCTAGTTACATTGTAGCCTTGTCAAGCTGCTTACATATTGTCCATCCACTGAATATTATTGTCTCTTAAATTATACACTTTAATGTTTACTGCCTCATCTCCCCCTTTTACATTATGACCCAACTACAGTAGGCTGTCAAACACATACCTGAAATCTATATTTTTAATATTTGGGGGATTTGGGGGATACGGGATGATAGTGGGGTTCAGGGAATGTGGGGTTCTGGTTTGGAGATGTTTTTATGCACTCTGTTTTTACATTTTATTAAACTTTTAGGACAACACAGGGTGGTTCTGTTTAAAACGAAGCTCACAAACTAAACTGTTTTTCCACTGGCCATTTTGTATGAAGTTAGGTATATTTATTTATTTATTATTGTCCTATAACTTTTAAAGCTGTTGTGGCTGCTACTTCCATCGGTCATTTCAGGCCTACTACCGTTTGATGAAAACTCAAATGTAGCAGCCACCTAAACTATATTAAAAAGCCCTTCTCAATATGAAATGAATCAGATTAGCGTGCTGCTGATGTATTTAACTAAGCTAAATGTAAGCATTGAAAAATTAATAAAATATCCAAACTATGTCATGCCATGCAATTCATGCTGTCCATGAAAATGATACTGTTCTGTAACAAATCATACGGTTCAAAAGCATCTCTCATGTAATTTAACCACCTGCCGACCAGCCACAGTACATATACTGCGGCAGGACGGCTCTATTGCATAAAACGATGTACCTTTACGTCGCTTCATGCAATAGATACCGTGGGAGCGGGAGCACACGCATGGGTCTAGTGGACTTGATGTCCGCCAGCCACTCGCGGTACAGAGAGTTAACAAGGTGGATCCCCGTTCTGACAAAGGACAACATGGAGATCTGCTGTTCCTAGTGATCAGGAACAGCAATCTCTGTGTTGTCCCAGTGAGCCCATCCCCCACACAGTTCGAACACACCCAGGGAACACAGTTAACCCCTTGATCGCCCCTAGTGTTATCCCCCTCCCTGCCAGTGTCATTTATACATTGATTAGTGCATTTTTTTAGCACTGATCACTGTAATAACGTCACTGGTCCCCAAAAAGTGTCAATTGGGGTCAGATTTGTCTGCCAAAATGTCGCAGTCCTGCTAAAAATCGCAGATCGTCGCCATTACCAGTAAAAACATTTTTTAAAAATCCATAAATCTATCTATTTTGTAGACGCTATAACTTTTGTGCCAACCAATCAATATACGCTTATTGCGATTTTTTTTAACCAAAAATATGTAGAAGAATACATATTGGTCTAAACTGATGAATAAATTGGTTTTTTTATATATTTTTTTTTTTTAGATATTTATTATAGCAAAAAATTAAAAATATTGTTTTTTTTTTCAAAATTGTCAGTTTTTTTCTGTTTATAGTGCAAAAAATAGAAACCGCAGAGGTGATCAAACACCACCAAAAGAAAGCTCTATTTGTCCTGGTCATTAGGGGGTAAATCCTTCCGGGGCTGAAGTGGTTAAAGAATTAGTGTTTTTTCCATGCAGCCTTGGAAGTAGCTTTAAAAGAACCTTCTTCTACCCTTCACGGTCTTTTGCAAATAAAAAATGTTTGCTTTGATAAACGTCCCCAGTCATTGTACAGATCCTCATGCCCTTTTTTGACAATAACTTGCCTTGAAAATAGCCAAAATGTAATATAAAGGTTCACCCTCCATAGAATTCAATAGGATTTGCTGCTAAATTCAGGTTTTGCAAAATTTCAACCAGAATTTGGGCAGATTCGCCCATTGCTACATATAACTGAATTTTAAAATTGCACATTTTTGGCACATATGTAATTGTATAAGCATAGAGAGATTATCATAAAGGAAATGTAGACCCAACCATTTAAGAAGTGATAAATGGTAAAGCCATTACTCTATTTCTGTACAAGGAATAAATCCAAATATAACTCTAGGAAAGTGTTTATGGGATGGGGACTGTGTCTGCTGGGTAGTGTTGATAAAGGCTCTTTGTATTTTCACTCTCAGGACAGTGAATTAAAGTGGCAGATGCAGTAGAAGCAGGTGGGTTAAGTTGGTATAGGCAGTGGGGGAGGGTTCGGTCACCTGTAATTGTAGGATCTGTGCACAGTGCTGTCATTGTTAATGGCCCTCCATATGGCAGGAGGTGGAGGGAATGAGCTCAGCTTACTCCAGACAGCTAATGTAGCTCCAGGCCTGCACACGACATGCTGGGAGTCAGTGCCCTTTAGTGGCCACCCTTTCTAAATAGCAATATATTTAATAAAGATAATTAGGATCTGGAGATTGGAATGCCAAAAATTAAATATATAATATTAAAGAGCACAGGCATTACATTTTTTGACAAAGAGGAGTAATTAGAAAATGTATGTAACTTGTTTGTGTTATCTTTGGCTTCTTGTCAAGCTGGACATTGGTGACATACAGTACATTTTTATGCTATGATGATATCAACAAGTTTGACTACATTGATTGGAGAATAATAAAGTATAGTATGCTGTAGCATAATATAGTAACATATACCATATATAAGGGCTAAGTTTTATTAGGAATGAATAGCTCTTTTTGTAATTTGAATGGTTTTTGCAAAGAATACCCTTATTCATGCTATTTATGCATTTAGATTTTGAGATAGGGCATTCCAAAACATTTTCTTAAATCTTGCAAACTAAGTGTTGTATTACCTTTATTGTAATCCTATAATACACCCAGTTTTTGTAACAAAAAGTTCTGCATCCTGGACATTTGAAACAATGCAGATTTCTCACCAAAGATTATTTGTCCAGTGTGGTAAAGTCACTGCATATTGTTATATTCTATTTATCACAAGCTGTCTACATGGACTTCAAGCCCTATTCAAACTTTAGGAAAGAGAATGGGCCAGCTTTAGGAGTTACATCAGTACAAGCCTCCCGACTTTCAGAGATGGAGAAAATGGACGCTTTTTAGATACAAAAAGTTTAACCAAACCACACTCTTAAAAACAAATTATACCATGTTTGTGGATTCAGTTAGAAAATTATATCATGTATTATTCTGACATGCAACACTAGGGTCATCGTTTCAAATTCCAACCACCACACTTGCTTGAAGTTTGCATGATCTCCCTGTGTTTGTGTGGGTGTCCTCTCACACTCCAAAGGCATACTGGTAAGGTAATTGGCTCCTGCCTACATTGCCCATACCATGTGTATGTATGCATGTCAGGCAGGGACCTTAGATTGTAAGCTCCTTTGAAGGCAGGCACTGATGTGAATGTACAATATATGTAAAGTGCTACTTTACTTGATTTATAAATAACTGTAATATTGATATATAGAAGATTGAACACAATCATGTATGGGATAGATTTTACATCAAAAGCAGTAAAAAGCATTTGACAGTCTTCTAGTATAGTTTATGCATTATATGCGTTATATTTATATGACAGACTTAAGCCAGCCATACATGGATCGAAATTCAGCCAGTTCAGCAGGGACAGGATGAATATTGATCTATGTATGGGCACCCTGGTTGTACAGAAGTCGATTTATTGATAAGCTTCTGTACAACCACCCTGTTGGTTTTTTTCCGAACAGTCGGTGCCACTGGCTATAACCAGCAACACTGATCATTGTGTTCTGGTGGTGGGGAAGGCTCCCCATGCGAGAACACAATAGCACAGTGGGAGTGATTACCCAATCCACCCTGAATAGTGAATGGGGGAAAATTCACTTTTTTTTGTTCAACCTGCTGGTCTAGCCTGCTTTATTTAAGGACAGCACGAGTAAAGAAGAATGGATAAATATGGGTACAAAGAGGGAATGCTTCTCGAACTGAGAGCAAAACTATGGGGCTAAAAGAATGATGGGAAATAATAATGATATATATATATAACGTGTATAGGGGGTGGAGTTTAGGGTGTGACGTAATGAGGTGAGAGGCCAATTTATATGGGTGGTGGAGACACAATGCACACTATATTATCCAGTTCCCATTGTCACAGAGGTAGCTGAATTAGTTATTGGACTTTTTGATATTGGTAAATAATTTTAGTGGATACACACTTGTATATATTTTACTTTGTAAATTAACACAGTGGATTGGTTTTCATGTGATATTTAGCATTAATTTGTTGCACTAGCATTGATGTGCTGCACTAACTAGTGTTAGTCATATATATATATATATATATATATATATATATATATATATATATATATATATATATATATATATATATATATATATACACAGTATCTCACAATAGTGAGTACACCCCTCACATTTTTGTAAATATTTTATTATATCTTTTCATGTGACAACACTGAAGAAATGACACTTTGCTTCAATGTAAAGTAGTGAGTGTACAGCTTGTATAACAGTGTAAATTTGCTGTCCCCTCAAAATAACTCAACACACAGCCATTAATGTCTAAACCGCTGGCAACAAAAGTGAGTATACCCCTAAGTGAAATTGTCCACAAGGTCTCAGGTGTGAATGGGGAGCAGGTGTGTTAAATTTGGTGTTATCGATCTCACTCCTGTGGTCTGATGAGACCAAGATAAACTTATTTGGTTCAGATGGTGTCAAGCGTGTGTGGCAGCAACCAGGTGAGGAGTACAAAGACAAGTGTGTCTTGCCTACAGTCAAGCATGGTGGTGGGAGTGTCATGGCCTGGGGCTGCATGAGTGCTGCCGGCACTGGGGAGCTACAGTTCATTGAGGGAACCATGAATGTCAACATGTACTGTGACATACTGAAGCAGAGCATGATCCCCTCCCTTTGGAGACTGGGCCACAGGGCAGTATTCCAACATGATAACGAACCCAAACACACCAACAAGATGACCACTGCCTTGCTAAAGAAGCTGAGGGTAAAGATGATAAACTGGCCAAGCATGTCTCCAGACCTAAACCCTGAGCATCTGTGGGGCATCCTCAAATGGAAGGTGGAGGAGCGCAACTTCTCTAACATCCACCAGCTCAGTGATGTCGTCATGGAGGAGTGAAAGAGGACTCCAGTGGCAACCTGTGAAGCTCTGGTGAACTCTATGCCCAAGAGGGTTAAGGCACTGCTGGAAAATAACGGTGGCCACACAAAATATTGACACTTTGGGCCCAATTTGGACATTTTCACTTAGGGGTGTACTCACTTTTGTTGCCAGCGGTTTAGACATTAATGGCTGTGTGTTGAGTTATTTTGAGGGGACAGCAAGTTTGCACTGTTATACAAGTTGTACATTCACTACTTTACATTGTAGCAAAGTGTAATTTCTTCAGTGTTGTCACATGAAAAGATATCATAAAATATTTACAAAAATGTGAGGGGTGTACTCACTTTTGTGAGATACTGTATATATATATATATATATATATATATATATATATATATATATATATATACTATATTGTCAAAAGTATTGTGATGCCTGCCTTTAAACACACGTGAACTTTAATGGCATCCCAGTCTTAGTCCATAGCAGGGATCCTCAAACTACGGCCCTCCAGCTGTTGCAGAACTACACATCCCATGAGACATTGTAAAACTCTGATATTCACAGACATGACTAGGCATGATGGGAATTGTAGTTCCTGAACACCTGGAGGGCCGCAGTTTGAAGACCCCTGGTCCATAGGGTTCAATATTGAGTTGGCTCACCCTCAAGGTCCACAAGGTTTAGAAGTGTGTATATGGGAATGTTTGACCATTCTTCCAGAAGTGCATTTGTGAGGTCAGGCACTGATGTTGTACGAGAAGGCATTGAAATTGTAGAAAATGTCTTGGTATGCTGACACCTTAAGAGTTCCCTTCACTGGAACTTAGGGGCCAAGCCCAACCACTGAAAAACAACCCCACACAATAGAACACCTTTAGGATGAATTAGAGTCGAGACTGCTAGCCAGAACTTCTCGTCCACATCAGTGCCTGACCTCACAAATGCACTTCTGGAAGAATGGTCAAACATTCCCATAGACACACTCCTAAACCTTGTGGACAGCCTTCCCAGAAGAGTTGAAGCTCTTATAGCTGCAAAGGGTGCACCATCTCAATATTGAACCCTACAGACTAATGCCCCGTACACACGGTCGGATTTTCCGATGGAAAATGTCCGATCGGAGCGTGTTGTCGGAAATTCCGACCGTGTGTGGGCTCCATCGGACATTTTCCATCGGATTTTCCGACACACAAAGTTGGACAGCAGGAGATAAAATTTTCCGACAACAAAATCCGTTGTCGGAAATTCCGATCGTGTGTACACAAATCCGACGGACAAAGTTCCACGCATGCTCAGAATAAATAAAGAGATGAAAGCTATTGGCCACTGCCCCGTTTATAGTCCCGACGTACGTGTTTTACGTCACCGCGTTTAGAACGATCGGATTTTCCGACAACTTTGTGTGACCGTGTGTATGCAAGACAAGTTTGAGCCAACATCCGTCGGAAAAAATCCTAGGATTTTGTTGTCGGAATGTCCGAACAAAGTCCGACCGTGTGTACGGGGCATAAGGCTGCGAAGCCATTAAAGTTCATGTGCGTGTAAAGGCAAGTGTCCCAATACTTTTGACAATATAGTATATATATACTTGCTGTGCACTGAAAGGGATTAGTACAGTTAATATTTTAACTATTTAATGTTATTCCTGTGTAGCATACTTCTCATTAGACGTGTGCGATTAGTTTCATACGAATTTCTGGAAATTTGTACATTCATGAGGATCCGAAATACGAATTTTTATGCATACGAATTTTGTACGAAATACGAAATTTCGTTTACGAACTTTGAATAAATTTATCATAACGAACTTTCGTTATTGTTACGAAAAGTTAACGAACCTAAAAGTTAAAAACCCCAGGAAGTCAGCACAGCACAGGGATGGTGGGAGCCCCTCATAATGATAAATTTATCATAACAAACTTTCGTTATTGTTACGAAAAGTTTAGGAACCTAGCGAAAATTCGTATTTTGTACGAATCCGAATTGAATTTCGGACGTGAATTACAAATTAATTTTAATACGAAACGGAGCAGAACAAAACGAGACAAATTTATTGACGGCGCACATGTCTACTTCTCATAATAATTATTGGTAAAACTTGGGTTTTTCTTTTAAGTGTATTTCCAGACAAAACTGTTTTTTTTTTTTAAGTTTTTGATAGAGGGGAGGGAAGGATAGAACCCCTGTCCAGCTTTTACTGCTATCTGGGGGTCTTTTAGAGGATTTAACCTCCTTTACTGTCCAACGTTTTAGCAGACAAGAATTGAAGGGAATGCTTCAGCAGCAAAACAGGCAGTAAAGCAAAATTCAACAAAAATGCAGGAGTTGTACTCCTTCCCCACACTATTAAAAACTAGACAAAAAAATCGACTTAACATACGGTTTAAATATAGAGAATAATACAAAGTGTGTGTTAAATTATAGAAATTTGTTAAAATTAGAACCTGCTAAGGCAACTCTTTATTGCCTGTCAAAGTCCTTATAACTGACAGTCATCAACTGTGATATACAAGCTGAGAGTGTTTTAAAACGGGTTTTCCATCTAGCAGTAATAAACAGGTGACAATTGTTGATTTCACATGTCTTTAACCCCTGTCCCCTGAACTGCACTGCTGAGATGATGTCACAAACAATGACAGGTTCTAGCACCAGCCACGCTGTGTATGGGAATAGGGCAGGAGACACACAGAAGGTCCCCTGCACAATGAATGGGACACTGTTCTGGCTGACATCTGTTATGCCAGTTGAGGAGCATCTGTAAGTGTTCTGCTAAGACACTATCAGGCTGCTAAATCCATTACTGAAAATAGAAAAACATTACTGATACTATCACAGACCGGTTATAACCGCACTGGCCCATAAAATGGATATCAGCCTTCTTTATTGGTGCAGAGTCACAAAACAGCCCTGATTAGTCTGGTGTCTGTTACACATATATTAGTTAATATGGCTGCCCATAGACTTTAGTGGACAATCAGTCTTGCAGGAAGGATCCTTAAGGAAAGTTATGAGACGGCTGCAAGCTGCACTGTAAACCTATAAAGGCTCAGCCAAGTTTACAGGTATCTTCTATGAAAATGGTAGGGGGTCAGAAATGAGGCTGGAACCTGCCATATGTGGGGAACAACAAGGTTCAGGAGGAATTTTTCCATATATACCTGTACTCTTAAGGTGGCCAACTGACCATAGAAGGGCAGATAAGTGAACAAGAATGACGTTCTTGAAGGAATGACCCATTGTTAAACACAGTGGCAGAGCTCACAATTGTCTCTCATTTTGAGGGACTGTTCCTCTTTTAGATCCATCTGTATTTCTGTACTCTTCAGTTGTCTGTCTTTTTAGTCGGATGTATAATTTTTCAGAAAAAAAAATTCTTCTTTAGCTGCCAAAAGTGTTTTGCAACCCAAATCTGTTCATCCAATATTAAAAAATATTAAAAAGTAGTTGTTATTTTGAAAAGCCCAGAGACAGAAATAGTAGCAGTGGAACAAATGTGTATAACCAAGGTAGAATAACGATGGAAACAAATTACCATGTAGCGATATTGTTGACTTCCCAAGTTGCAGAGATGTTATAGAGACCTCACTTGATGTCTGACAACACATGAACTTTATAAAGTGGAGACGGGTATATATTGAATGGATTAATCAATTATGTTTTAAACCAGTGGATGTCAACTTATAAGCTAAAGGGGACCTAAAATGCTGCCCCTGACATCACAAAAGGGCCGCACATATTGTTCGATATATGTCAGAGGACTGTCAGACACTGCAGACCTGATAGAGGAAATGAGGGTCAGAGAGTGTGGGCATGCTACATTTTTGGTTGGGGATATCCTAATCATTGTTCCCACTATAGACTGCTGAGGGCTGCACATATCATATACCTCGGGCCGCAGCTTGGGCACTAGGGTTTTAAACTATTTATGATAAGTGAAGAACTTTTTATCCATTGTTTGCTTTTGCATGTATACATTTTCTTTGTGTACATTTTGATGTAATAAGTGTTGACATTCAAACTCCAGAGAGTGGTGTGAGACAATATACTGTGTGTATAACTAGCCATTTTTTGCTTATTATTTCTCCATGGTCTGTGTAACTGGGGGCATCACAGGGTGTGTCCTTTGCCTACATATTTTATGCTAAAAGGTGTCCCTCTTTTCCATCTTAGAAATTTAGGAAGCATGTAGTGTTGACCCTTGATGCTCAAAGTGATTTGATCCCTTCCTCAGGCTTGCTCACAGGAAGAATTTCCAAAAGTTTTGTTGGCGGCATAGGGGACCTGCATTCCGTGCACAAAGTTTTATGTTTGCTTAATTGATGTGTGATGCAGCAAACCCTTGTGACCACTTGACAGAGCACCTCACTAGGCCTCACACCAGAAGGAATATGTTTGCACACTGACCAAGGACACCTTTGAGGGAAGTAGTGCAGAACACTGATTATCCTTCACCAGTCCTTATATGCAACAGCAATACAATACTTGATTCAGCCCGATGGCTGTAGGAACACGCACTTTATTTCTCCATAGAGTGACCAGACCAGACATTGTTAAACTAACAAAACTTGGCATCTTATACAGATCACTAATGCTATACTTCTCATGTATAAAATGCCTGTTACAAGGCTCCTTCTTCAATAATCCATTGAACACCACTCAATGGCAACATAAGCTGTGACAGTAGTATGCATACCTTTAGCTGTGACGCTTACCATACTACGGTAATGGCTATTTCGTCTCTTCTTTTTCCCACACATTGGCCCCCTAAGAAGGGTCAATTCTCTCTGCTCAGTAGCCAATACATTGTTACATGTGTGGCCTTTCTCTCATGGAAGAAGCCCTGGGAAACAACTTCCTTTCCCCTAAATACCCTTTAACATGAAGTGACTCAATCTCAGGCTGACACACTGCTGTCCACAGTTAACCCCACAGTAACCTGGAATTAACCCATGCAATAACCACATAGACAACACTGTAGACCCTGCCTGCATGTTGGTTGTGATAATTTGTATCACAATCCAAAATGATCCAACGTCACAGTTAAGTGTCCTCAATGTACATAAAGCAAATAATCAATACTACAACACATATAAACATAAGAATCTTCAATAACTTATATCAGTCCTCCACTGAACCCAAACATCAGCTCCATATATGGATTGGTGATGCCCCACATGGTGGATGATGTAACTACATATGTTATTGTTCTGTTGTGCACCAGTTCATAGTGCACTTTTAAATGTGAGTAGTTTTAATTATGAGATTTTAATAAAAGTGATAGTCTGTATGCAAAGCACTATGATAATCTGTATGCTCTATCCCTGAATACATAACCTTGGAATTGGTGAACACCACACCTGGGAACGGATTTAGAGGGGGATTCAACCACATCTACCTATGACCCCTAAAGGGACAGGTGCATAAGACCAATTGCCCATAAGTCAAGTTAGAAGGTGAGCTGCTTGTGGTGGAGGGATAAGTCACATGCGGTGTATATAATAGAAGAAATTGATGGCCAAATATAGAGAAGTGAACGTTTGGTGAAATATAGCATGTGGATTTTCACTGTTTTTCTTCATATACAATAACTGATAAAAGTTATTGAAGATGTTTATGTTTATATGTGTTATAGTATTTATTATTTGCTTTATGCACATTGAAGACACTTAACTGTGGCGCTGGATCATTTTGGATTGTGATATGGTAACATACTAGAGTGTGTGTTACACTCATAGATCCTGGCAGCAGTCTTAATCACGCTTATTTGTTTATTTGATTGTGTTTCACATTGGTGTGTGCAAGGTTTATTTGCTTGTATAGGTGTGATAATCCTTGCCTCCTAGGTGCTCTGACATTGCCTAATAATCACTAGCAATGACTCAATTTGAAAGCATCACTTACAATTATAAGGGCTTCTATAGCCAGCCTTACTGCCTAATATCATAACTGCTTTAATGGATAATAAATCGGCCACTATGTGCTTAGTGGAAACAGTTAGATCTTTAGTTACATGTCTTAACCAAAATCTTCACATTTTATTTAAATATATACTATAAAAATATAAGGTGCTGGAAATCAGCCTTTACGTACGTCATGTGCTTGGAAAACTTTCATACCTCAGCTTCTTGCAGCCAGCATAAGCTTATTCTGTGCTAAAAGTGTCAAGGAAATGTTTTTAGTTATTTACAGTATATAGCACCCGCATAATACCACATGCTTTACAGGGAATTTCAAATTTAATCTCATGCTCCCTTCATGGTAATTGATTGTTACTAGATAATCTAAAGCTGAACTCTGGCCAAGACAACCTTTATATGTTTCAATTCATTAATGTCCCCTTACTGCTCCTGTAAATGTAGTGTCTTCTTACTATGTACTTCAAACGGCATAAAAATGTAGGTTGTAGTTTGGTTTGTTTGTATGGCTTCCACTGTATCTCTGCCCCTGCATAGACTGTATCGCTCTGTGTTGGTGACGTCACATCCAGCGCGCCACCCGACTACACCAGCTGCATCCTCCGGAGGTTTGGAGTCCAATGTCTGGTCTATTGGGTTCCTCTCCACATCACTGACCTTTACGGGTTTCACTAGTGGTCTGTCATCTCTTCCAGTGGTCTGTCATCTCTTCTCTTCCATCTGGCACCTATACACCTTTTGGTTGCCCCCAGCACCGGCCTTGATATGCCCAAGTCAGCCGGCCGAGGTTTAGGTTTGAGATTGAAATTCAATATCAAGCATGATGTTTAACATTGATTGTCTGTCAGCCATGTTTTAACCCTTTCCATTCTTGGACTACTTTGATTTTACAATAAATCTTTTTACACAAACCGTGGCATAGACATTTTTATGACTTCTCTGAGGTATACCTCGAGTGGTTTGTAGCCATCACTCCTCAGCGCTGGATTAAGAGGAATCCTCTTGTTGTTTGTTCCCTTGCGTAGACTTACCTATTCATAAAACACAGCCTGCAATGATGTCAGACATGACACTAAGATTGGTGTCACTCATTGCTGCAGTGCTGATGTCAAGAGTGAAGGTGGGGGCGATGGTGGGGGTGAAATACAGCAGAAGCTGTACAAACAGACCAAATTACAGCCTGATTTTTTAATCAGTTTGAAGTACAGAGGAAAAAAATTACAGATGCAGTAGCAGTAAGGAGACGATAATGAGTCAAAATATAACATTTTGGGTTCAGTTTTAAATGTGCTGCTCTAGAAATATCTGTTATAAGTTTGTCATGTACAATACTGCCTTGATGGGTGACATATCACTAGATTAATTAAATTTCAATATATTTTGCATGATAAATCCTTAATAAATATTAACCTACAAAGTCTAGGAGAACTGAATTAGCATGCAAAGAATATTTGTTTAATACATGTGATCAAATTGGAAACCTAAGGATTATCTCTTAAAACCAGGACAAGGTTGTAGCTGGATAGATTAAGACACACACATCTAGGACCAGTTTAGTTGAAGCTCACTAATGTATTGGCCTAAAAAAAAAAAAACAAGAAAAAAACATACCCCCTACACTCTCAGAGAGCCAGCAGGGAGAAGCACCAAGACCCAACCATTGCAAGGCATCATTGTTAAGTATTGATACACCATGATTCTCATATAAAAGAACTGATCTGGTCTAGAGTAGAAGGGTACAATTTATTGTGTGAGCTCAGGATGTAGGAATGCCAAACCTCCAGAGGCTGAAAGGGGCAAGAGCTGTGACCCCCACTGTGACACTGAGGGGATCAGTGACCCTATGAGCATTGTTCCTGTGCTTGCAGAGGTTTACAATAACTCAGTATAAATAAGGGGTCATGGGAACCCTCCCTGTGCACATAACAATACACAAAGCTTTCTGCTGGGCACGAGCGATGAAGTAAGTGTAGAGAACTGTGATTATACAATCAAGCTAAAGCTTTGATGAGGTCATCAAAGTACAGGTGTCTCACATAGGTAACATATTTTTTTTAAAAATAGGCTTCTACTTTCTGACTGTCCATGTTTTTAAAGGAAAACACTACAGAAGTTTGAGTAACGTTCCGTGGCCCATTGTTTCTTTACTCCTCAATGTGGACCAGAAATCTCATGGCCTTTAATTACCTATGTGATCATAGACAGATACATTCACCATTATGACGGTCTCATTAAACAAAGATGGAGGTTGAAAAACACTCTTTAAGGCATCTCTGCTTCTTGAATCAAAACAAAAAAAAGCAGCCTTCAATACACTTAATACTTCCCTTATAGAGAGTCCTCACTTTACTTTCTTTAAGAGCTACATCTTGGTGTGTCGGATCTCTGGTTCCCTGCTGTTCACTGTGGTTTATCCCAACAATTGCTACATCACTATTGAGTTGTGTAGTGACTTGGGCCAAGCAGATGGAACCACAACAAGTAGTGGGGAATATGATCACCCATTACACCCAGAAGTATCAAATGTTCTTTTTCTTCAAGCAACATATGTGCCAAGGGCTATATTTTGTGCCGACGGTAGCCAATCTGACTTAATCTTCTACTGGTTTGGGGAAAAAAATCGGTTGCTATGTGTTATTTCACTTTGCAGTTTTAAAGTGATCTTCTTTTTAAATAAGGCCTTTAAATCAGCATTCTTCCAAGGTTTAAAAATTCACCGATTGGTAAGGGCTAGTCCAGACCTATGCACTTAGGTAATATGGGGTAAAATGCTGGTTTTACCGTAGATTAACGCAATGCACGGTAACACATGGCTCTTTTATGTGGTGGCATTTATTTAGAATGGCACCGCAACACAGTACAGTAGGTGCCAGTGGACCCATGCTGCCATTAAAAATTAAAGGGCTGCCTTTATGCAACACATGTTATCATAGTAAATACTCCAAGTTAATGTGCATGTGTAATGCATCACAGCGGACTGCAAAGGCCTGAGGGAGGCCTTATGCCCTGTACACACGGTCGGATTTTGCGACGGAAAAAGTGCGATCAGATTGTGTTGTCAGAAATTCCGATTGTGTGTTGGCTCCATTGGACTTTTTTCGTCGGAATTTCCGACACACAAAGTTTGAGAGCAGGCTATAAAATTTTCCGATAACAAAATCCGATCGGTTAAATTCCGATCGTGTGTACACAAGTCCGTCGCACAAAGTGCCACGCATGCTCAGAATAAATTAAGAGATGAAAGCTATTGGCTACTGCCCCGTTTATAGTCCCGATGTACGAGTTTTATGTCACCGTTCAGAACGATCGGATTTTCCGACAACTTTGTGTGACCGTGTGTATGCAAGACAAGTTTGAGCCAACATCCGTCGGAAAAAATCCATGGATTTTGTTGTCGGAATGTCCGAACAAAGTCCGACCGTGTGTACAGGGCATAAGTGTTTCATAGAATCAAAATACACTTGACTAATGTCAGAGTAGTGCAAGGTAGATTCTGGCTGGTTTCTATGGGTAGTACTCTTAGTCCTTGCTGCTGTGCTCTTTGCATTGTTTTATGGAATAAGCCTTTTAGAGCACAAGGTCACAGTATTACCTTGTGTTCATGCCTGAACTTTGTTTTAAAGGATTTAGCCATTTTCAAAAAGAAAACTAAAAAGCTTCCACACGCCAGGCTAGTGCTAACTGATTTTCATAATTTAAAGTGTTTGCAACCCTAAAAAAAAAAAAATGGATCCTGTTACTTAAACCCCCCTGGCGGTATTCCCGAGTCTGGCTCGGGGTGGATTTTCAATACCAAAAGCGGTAACCCCGAACCAGACTCGGGATCGCATCGCAGGATCCTTGTAGAGTTTACTTACCTTGCCCCCTGGATCCTGCAATGTCTCTCCGATGTGATCGGCGAGCCGCCGTGTCTCGATTCACAGTGCCGAGCTCCGTTCCCTGCGAGCATTGCAAAAATTAAAACACACAGTACAGATACAGTATACTGTAATCTTACAGATTACAGTACTGTATCAAATAATTACACATCCCCTTTGTCCCTAGTGGTCTGCCCAGTGTCCTGCATGCAGTTTTATATTATAAAAACTGTTCTTTCTGCCTGGAAATTGGAGATTGTCCATAGCAACCAAAACTGTCCCTTTACATCAAAAGTGGTTTCAGACCAGAAAACAGCGATAATAAATTAGAATCACTTGCAGAATTGAGTGATAGTGATTTGTGGGGAAATCCGTCATCAAACACTAAAAGTAACGAAAGCGACAATTCTGCAACTGAGCAAATTTCAGTGTTTTTTGATTTGATTATATTATTGAATAATTTGTATTATTATTATATTATTATTTGTTATAATTATTTATAGTTATTTATTATATTATAATTTTTGATTTCGTTTTTCAAACTTTATCATACTCAGGATGTCTACTAGACTCTTGTTTCGACAGATTTAAGTGAATTATTCCAAAAAATTACAAGCCTATAATATAAAACGCCAAATTTCTGTGCAAAATAATGGTACCGCTTTCAGCATCAAAAATCTGAAATAATCATACCGCCAGGGAGGTTAAAGCATGTTATACAGAATAGTGCTTGTGCTGTGTAATTTGGCCCCCTGTATTCCCTGAACCTCCTAACCCCCATCTGTTCCAGCACTTGGCTCCATTGGTGCAGGCACAAGCAGGGCGGTGCTGCACATTTCTCCCTGCCTCCCTGAAGCTCCCTGCCGACGCTCAGTGCGCCAGGGGCAGACTGACAAATTGTGTGCTGCCCTGGGTGAGCATGGAAAGTCAGGTGGCAGCAGGTGCGGGGAGCGGGACAGCACCCGGCTCCAGGAGGCAGTGGGGACAAAGACCAGCGAGGGTGGCCAGGAGGAACAAGAGTTTGGAAGACCTCCCCAGGACTGATGGACAGGCTGACCAGGGCCGGAGAACGAGGATGGGTGGGAAGTGCAGGCAGCCAGGGACAGCTGCATCTGACAGTAACATGATCCTCTGGAAGAAGCAGCTCTGTGGCCTCCTGTCCTCACCCAGCTATAAGAACCGACAAAGCCCACTGCTGGCATGGAAGGTACTGTGTGACACACACCTTTTCACAGACAGGGACTGCAGCCTGGACTATGAGTCTCTCACTTCCCCTCTTCCCCCCTCCTCTCCCCCCCTCTTCTCCCCCTGTCCTCTCTCCCCCCCTCTGCCCCCTTCCTCTCCTCAACCCTGCACTCAGTACCTAGCACAACCCTGCACTCTGTACGTAGTGCAAGCCTGCACTCTGTATGTAGCACAACCCTGCACTTAGTACATAGCACAACCCTACACTCAGTACTTAGCACAACCCTACACTCAGTACTTAGCACAACCCTACACTCAGTACTTAGCACAACCCTACACTCTGTACGTAGCACAACCCTGCACTCTGTATACAGCACAACCCTACACTCAGTACATAGCACAACCCTACACTCAGTACGTAGCACAACCCTACACTCTGTACCTAGCGCAACCCTGCAATCAGTACGTAGCACACCCCACAACCTTGCACTCAGTACGTAGCACAATCCTGCACTCTGTACGTAGCGCAACCATGCACTTAGTACGTAGCACACCCCACAACCCTGCAATCAGTATGTAGTGCACCCCACAACCCTGCACTCAGTACGTAGTGCATCCCGCAACCCTGCACTCAGTACATAGCGCACCCAGCAACCCTGCACTCAGTACGTAGCGCACCCCGCAACCCTGCACTTAGTACGTAGCGCATCCCGCAACCCTGCACTCAGTACGTAGCGCATCCCGCAACCCTGCACTCAGTACGCAGCGCACCCCGCAAACCCTGCACTCAGTACATAACACACCCCACAACTCCTGCACTCAGTACGTAGCTCACCCCGCAACCCCTGCACTCAGTACGTAGTGCACCCCGCAAACCCCCGTACTCAGTACATGGCGCACCCCGCAACCCCTGCACTCATTACACACTCCTGACCCCTGCCACCTCCACTATATACATGGGCAGGGCAAAGCGGGTGAGGTCAGGGGTGGAGCCAATGGGGTGACAAAATTAGGTTTAGCCTAGGGTGTTAAAAATCCTTGCACCAGCCTTGGTTGTTTTAGATGTTTCAGGAGAAGGTGTTATGGCTGATTCTAAGAATTCTGGATAGTCTCACAGTGTCTTTGTCCCCACACAGACTGAGCTAGAACAGACCATGTTCAAATCTAGTTTACAGCTGGTAATAGAGACCAGTGAACACAGTACAGAGCAACGATATGTCACCAACATGCCAGGGATCTCCATAAAGGGTTCAATGTTTTACTAAACATTTTACTAAACAATCACATCAGAGCAAAGAACAGCAATGTTTTGGAGGAGCCACGCAAGACCCCTTCATCAGGCATGTAATGATGGCATGTCTAATAAAGGGATCCTGCATGACTTTCGAAACGTTACTGTTCTTTGCTGTGATGTGATTGTTTAATAAAATGTTGGATGGACCCTTTATGGAGTTCCTTGGGGTGCTGGTGTCATATCCTTTGCTCTGAGTTGTTTCGGTTTCCAGCTGTTGGTCTCTTCAGCACCCACTTACTTTATAGCCACTTACAGGAATGTGTGCTTTGGGAATATTGTTCTGCACAGTACAGACAGGGTTAATTATTTTAAATATTACTCCATAGCCCCCTTCTAAACAATACAGCAGGGAGAGCATAAAAGCACCTGAAAATGTAACCAGCAATGTTTAAATATTTAACTTATGCTATGTTAATGAGAGCAGGTAACAAATAAAAAGTAGGTGATATCTAACTTTGGCTGCAAAAGTGGAAATACTCTTTAAATCCGAAAGGTCAAGAGAAGCTTACTATTCACTGCCAGTTTGACTGATATAAATGAATAATCACATTTGCTTTCACTAGCTCAAATCATAAATAAAGACTGCCAATACATCAATGGCCCACGGCACTGAGAAGGTCAAGCTAGGACTTTTGGCTATATGTTTCCATAGGGCATTATTATTGTGCCAACAGTGGTTGTAACACCCTGCATGCCTGTTTGTAAGAAATAATGGCATATTTTAAAATGTTCATTTCTTATTTCCTTGTTTTGCTTTACAGAATATCTTGTTGACAATGTATGCTGCTCCTCACACAAGAATATCTTTGTATACCTGAACAGTACGCTCAATTTTAGGTTAATAAAATGTTGCCATGACAGCTGGTAGGGATATTTTACACAAAAAAATGTCTAGAATGTATGTGCTATATATAATATATAGTATGCATATGCAGTATGTGTTATGTCTGGCCTGTAGGGTATGGTATGCCCTATAGACAGTGATATATGTACTCTTCCTATGTGATAACTGAGCTCCTGAAATCTTGTATGGGACCGAAGCATTCCAAAGAAGAGAGAGACAGCAACATTACAATATCATTGTGGCTGGTATGGTACAAATGTCTCCTTCTGAATACTGTACTTAAATTAGAAGCCCGGTGTAATAAAAACAGAACTGTTTGAAAATAATGCTGAACCCTAGGCAGATATAGGCCTCATGCACACTGGACTGTTTTAACATGGCATTTAGGGGTGACTGTCATTTTTTTCTGCCTCTAAACGACTCTGCATATTAGCTTATGTGCCCATGCACACATAAGGGTTTAGAGGAGTTTAGAGGCAGGGGCGTTTAGAATCAGAAAATAAAAACAACTGCCCACTTGTCAAGGAGCAGCAGTGTTTTGGTGGAAAAAATAATTTACATCACAAAATGCGTGTAAATTTGACTAAACACGTGTTAACGCTAGGCACGCTTTGCGCTTGATTGTTAATTAATTTCAACAGGCCGAATAAATTAACACCCTGTATTGATAAACATGTTATGAAATGCATTTTTTTACATGAAGCTAGTCTAGTGTAAATATCTGGGTTTGGGATCGTATCAGCTTCATGCATGGGGACACTAGTTTTGGTGACCGGGGGGCCAACCCCTTAATTTGTAGGGGTTTACTCTCATTTCTTGTTTTGGTTTTGGGATAGGAATCTCCCCAATGCGACACAGATGGTAAAAAAAAAATGAAAAAAATGCCATACAGGGTGTTTTACTTGGCTTCCTGTGCTATCTGCCACTAGAGGAAGTATGTTCTGCCAGAAGCAGTTCTGTATAGATCTCCTGAACCCTGCAGTGTTGTTTCTACAGTGAGGGCAAGTATTATATATATATATATATATATATATATATATATATATATATATATATATATATATATATATATATACACAACTCAAAAAAAGATAAAGGAACATTTTGAAAACACATCAGATCTCAATGGGAAAAATATCATGCTAGATATCTATACTGATATGGACTGGGTAATGTTTTAGGAAGGAAAGGATGCCACTTCGTTTGATGGACATGAAAATTATCAACCTACAGAGGGCTGAATTAAAAGACACCCCAAAAATCTAAGTGAAAAAATGTTGCAGCAGTCTAGTCCATTTTGCTGAAACTTCATTGCAGCAACTCAAAATGGTAGTGAATAGTTTGTAGGGCACCCACATATGCTTGTATCCATGCCTGACAATGTCGGGGCATGCTCCTAATGAGATGATCCATGGTGTCCTGGGGTATTTCCTCCCAGATCTGGACCAGGGCACCACTGAGCTCCTGAACAGACTGAGGTGCAACCTGGTGGTGTCGGATGGACCAAAACATAATGTCTCAGAGGTGTTCTATTGGATTCAGGTCAGGCGAGCATTGGAGTCATTCAATGATATCAATTCCTCAATGGGTGCATACTCTCGCCACATGAGGCCGGGCATTGTCGTGCATCAGGAGGAACCCAGGACCCACTCCATCAGCGTAGGTTCTGACAATGGGTCCAAGGATTTCATCCTGATACCTAATGGCAGTCAGGGTGCCATTGTCTAGCCTGTAGAGGTCTGTGCATTCTCCATGGATATGCCTCCCCATATCATCACTGACCCACCACCAAATGCTGAATGATGTTACAGGCAGCATAACATTCTCCATAGCTTCTCTAGACCCTTTCACATCTGTCACATGTGTTCAGGGTGAACCTGCTCTCAGCTGTGAAAAGCACAGGGTGCAAGTGGAGGACCTGCCAATTCTGGTGTTCAATGGCAAATGCCAATCAAGCTCCACAGTGCCGGGCAGTGAGCACAGGGCCAACTAGAGGATGTCGGGCCCTCAGGCCACCCTTATGAAGTCTGTTTCTGATTGTTTGGTCAGAGATATTCACACTAGTGGCCTGCTGGAGGTTTTTGTAGGGGTGTGGCAGTGCTCATCCTGTTCCTCCTTGCACAAAGAAGCAGATACCGGTCCCGCTGATGGGTTAATGACCTTCTACGGCCCTGTCCAGCTCTCCTAGAGCAACTGCCTGTCTCCTGGAATCTCCTTCATGCTCTTGAGACTGTGCTGGGAGACACAGCAAACCTTCTAGCAATGGCACGTATTGATGTGCTATCCTGGAGGAGTTGGACTGCCTGTGCAACCTCTGAAGGGTCCAGGTATCGACTCATGCTAGTGACACTTACCCTAGCCAAATGCAAAACTAGTGGAAAACAGTCAGAAAAGATCAGTATTTTTGGGGTGTCTTTGAATTCAGCCCTTTGTAGGTTGATCATTTTAATTTCCATCAAACGATGTGGCATCCTTTTCGTTCATAACACATTACCCAGTCCATATCAGTATAGAAATCTAGCATTATATTTTTCCCTATTGAGATCTGATGTGTTTTCAAAGTTTTCCTTTTGATTTTTTTGAGCCAGTGTATATATATATATATATATATATATATATATATATAATCTTTCAAGGATTGTAGTTTTTCATCACCACTCTTCTACTAGTTTAAAGTAAATCTAAACCCAACCACTAAAATATCATAAAAGCATTAACATGTTGATGTTTTTCAAAATGAATTTTCAGTATGTTTAAATCCGTGGCTGGTTAACATCTATGTACTGCACTTTATTGTGTTTTTTAAGTGAAACTATAAGGGCCCGATCACACCGATGCCTGTGCTTCACAAAACATGCTGCAATGCACGTACATAGGTAGGTTGCCTCAATGGAATGCAAGTTAGAGCACTAAAAAACACACATTAATGTGCACAGAGAGGTGTTAATGGGCCAGTATATTTTATCTTCAGCTTCATAGTGGTACCAGCTGCCTGCAGGCACAAGACTGCTGTGAGACATTTTATGGTGCGATAATAATTAGAGCGAGACAGCTGAGATAAATACTGGATATTATTATTTTTACTGAGACTAGAAATATAACTTGAACATGCAATAAATTCACTGATGGGGCATATATCATGAAAACACTTCTGTGATACTGTAATGGCTGAATTCATACAGGAAGAGGAACTCTCAAAGCCAATATACATTCCAAACACAAAGAGAAATAGCAATAACAAAGGTTTTCAGTGCAAAGGCAGACAATGGGTAACAGCGAATAATGCACTCATATTGTCTGTTTTCTCACGTTATATGATGTAAATAAATGTGTGTATTTTACAAAGGGTTTTGTGATCTATGTTCAAAACACTGAGGGATCTATTTATTATTGTTTTCACTCAAGATTCACACAACTTTCGCCTATTTTTCTAATGTAATCTTTTGTGGTATGTGGTGAATTTTGAGTGAAAACATTGATAAATAGACCCCTAAGAGAGAAATTACAATAAAGAAGTTGCTGACACAGAATCAAAAATATATCAATGCAAAGGTTACAAAGTGGGCAAAAAAATCAGTGCTCTGCATAGAAAATAAATAAATAAATGTATTTAAAAAATAAAATACATGACATTTTCATAACCAGTAAGCTCAGAGATGCCCCTGTATGCACTAATGAATTCATCCCTTTATTTATTATACTTGCACTATCAATGTATCCATCCCTCCATTTATTATACTTGTGCTATCAATGTATCCATCCCTCCATTTATTATACTTGTGCTATCAATGTATCCATCCCTCCATTTATTATACTTGCACTATTAATGTATCCATCCCTCCATTTATTATACTTGCACTATCAATGTATCCATCCCTCCACTTATTATACTTGTGCTATCAATGTATAATTTCCTCTATTATACTTGCACTATCAATGTATACATCCCTCCATTTATTAGACTTGCACTATCAATGTATCCATCCCTCTATTTATTATACTTGCACTATCAGTGTATAATTCCCTCTATTTATTATACTTGCACTATCAATTGATCTTTCCCTCTATTTATTATACCCACACTTCCAGTGTATTCATCCCTCTATTTTTTATACTTGCACTATCAATGTATCATTTCCTCGAGTTATTATACTTGCGCTATCAATGTATTGATACCTCCATTTATCATACTTGCACTATCACTGTATCCATCTTTCCATTTATAATGCTTGTATTATCAATGTGCCATTCCCTGTATATATTATACTTGGGCTATTTATGTACCCATCCCTCTAAGTTTTATTAAATGCAACAATTACAAAAATGGGCAAAAAAAAAAAACATGTCCACCACTCAAAAATACCCCATTATGTAATTAAAAGATAAAATACATCACAACAATGTCAAAGTCAGTGGGCTCAGAGACGTCCCTTTAAGCATCAATGAATACATCTTTCTTTTTATTATATTTGCACTATCAATGCCTTTTTGACACATTTTGTAACTTTTGGAGTAATAACAGTTTTAAAGGAGAAGTATGGGGGAGGGGGGGGGGTCAGAGTCATACTAACCTAGGTGGATGCTGCATCTGTCCCCTGCCAGCTCTAAGATTGAGAACCGAGTGATCAAACACTGCTAATCGCTTGGTTCTCAGGGCTCCATGAGCAGAGAGATGGTGACTGTCAGCCACTGCTGTCTCCTCTGACCCCCCCCCCCCCTCTCACTGAAGTGCTGGGCTGTGAAGGGGGTGAGAGTGGCTGGCTCAGGCCTTCCCGACTTCATTGTCGCAATCTTGCCCGAGCCTGGACCGGCTCTGGGATGTCAGCTCAGCCGACAGCGGGCTTCAGCTCGCTGTCAGCTGAAAATGGGTCACAGGAGTGCAGAATGAACTGAACCTCTGTGATTCACAGGAGAAGTACAGCCAAACAAGCTTTGGCTGTACTTCTCCTTCAATTGTGTGGCAGCAATGTCCTTATTAGCATTTCTCTCTTTGGAGATCTATTTAGAAATATTTTCACTCAAGAATCACAACTTTAACCCGGGATTCACCCATTTCCACATAACATGCTATTACTATCTATGTATCCATCTCTCCATTTATTATACTTGCACTCTCAATGTATCCACCCCCCCATTTATTATACTTGCACTATCAATGTATCCATCCCCCCATTTATTATACTCACACTATCAATCCATCCCATTAAAACCTCAACATTAATAAACAGACCCCTTTGTGTTGTGAACATTGATCATGCTTAAGGTAATGGTAGTTCTATAGGTGTAATTTTTAACCCTTTCCTGTCCAGCCTCTGCATCCCAATAATAGGGTCTGTGATCACTGTGATTGGCTGTCACAGTGGTCACATGATTGGGATCTGGTCTCGCACACTCTCGATCATTAGGTGGATCCAGAGTCCTCTTTGACAGCTTAGTCATTATGCTGGGAGGAAACTCTGTCACCCATTGACACATATGTGCAGTATATGAACATTAAAACCCATCCTCTTTTCTGCTGCACAAATGCGTTTCTGGGCAGCAAGAGGTTAACATTATGACCAGTACCGCTTAGACCTCAGAAGAAAGAGATACACCCCAAATCCAGGGTTGCCAACTATCAGTAAATCACAAACAGTTTGCAAAATCCGTAAATTTTGCATCTGTCCATGAATGTCCGTAACGGACATACACGTGACAGACATTGAGCCTAGGTTCACACTGGTGCATGCGGAACACCGCATGTGATTTGTACAGAAGACACACCGCATTCCTATGCACATCACATGCGATGTCTGTGTGGTGCGATTTGAGCCATACATTTTTTATGGCTCAAATCGCATCCAAACCAAAATGGTGCAGGACCCTTTTTTCCTCACCCGAATCACATTGCATGAGTGTTTACATCCATGTGATGAGGATCTGGCAATCGCACTGTTTTCCAATCTGTTGCAGGGTGTCATTAATCTAATATGATTATTATTATACAGGATTTATATAGCGCCAACAGTTTGCACAGCACTTTACAACATGAGGCCAGACAGTAGAGTTACAATACAATTCAATACAGAAGGAATAACAGAGGACCCTGCTCGTTAGAACTTACAATCTAGGAGGCAGCGTTCATTTTGAAATCAAATTTTGATTATGTTTTAGTCTTAGTCTTTTGACTAAAATGCCATTTTAGTTTTAGTCACATTTTAGTCATCGGAATTGTTTTAGTTTTAGTTGCATTTTAGTCGACTAAAATCTCCAGTACATTTTAGTCGTCTAAAATCGAATGAGTTTAGTTCAATTTTAATGCTTTATTTTAGCATTTCTTTAGAATTGCCAAACTCATTATATACTCCTGGAGTAAAAATATATTAACATGTTATTTATGGTATTAAGGTTTGAACATTGCACTACAGACACAGATTTAGCCGTTGTGATATATAACGTCTTTATAAATAAAACCAAGTTTCATAAATAAACAAATATATTGCTTTTATACAAGCAGAAATACAACTTGATAATATGACCTCCCCCCCCCAAAAAAAGTAAACTGTATTGGCTGTAATGCCATTGTACATATTAACTGAATATATTACCAACATGAAATATTAAGAAAAAAAATAAGAAAAAATTGTTTTTTTCTTTTAGCAGCTTAGTAGATGCCCCCTACATATTCTTATCAGGTAGTGTAGTGTAGTGTTAATTTAGTTTTAGTCTTGGTCTTTTAACTAAAATGCCATTTTAGTTTTAGTAGTATTTTAGTCATCTCAATTGTTTAGAGGAATACATAGTCATCTCAATTGTTTAGAGGAATACATAACGGCCTAAACTGATGAATAAATTTGTTTTTTTTATTTTCTGAATATGTATTATAGCAGAAAGTAAAAAAAAAAATTTTTTTTTTTTTTTTCAAAATTGTCGGTCTTTTTTTGTTTATAGTGCAAAAATGAAAAACTGCAGAGGTGATCAAATCCCACCAAAAGAAAGCTCTATTTGTGGGGAAAAAAGCATGTCATTTTTGTTTGGATACAGCGTCGCACGACCGTGCAATTGTCAGTTAAAGTGACGCAGCGCCGTATCGCAAAAAATGGCCTGGTCAATAAGGGGGACGTGGGGGCGTGGTGCGATTGCTAAGCAGTGCAATGCGGTGAAATGCAGCGACTCTTATGCGTTTTCTGCATCCCGTCAGTGTGCATCGGGGCTCAACGTAAACAAATGCAAAAATGATGGATTTTACAAACTGTTCATAAATGTACTGACAGTTGGCAACCCTAATGTAAGTGTTAGTGCAAATAAAAATGTATGATGGACATTAGTGGTGACCCCCGTGCTAGGCTCACAATCAGTCCCATCATACAAGTGTCACTGCTGCCTGTCACCCATTGTCTGCCCGAGATCAGCGCTCCGTCTTCCGCAGCAGCTGGAATGCCGCCTCTAGTGGACTATTCGGGTAAGCGCATCTCCTGGAGAAAGTGAGGAGAGGCGGAGATCAGAGTCCTGTGAGGGGCGGGCCGATGGGCGGTCCAGGCTGTAGGATTTGTATGCTTTGCTTTTATCCCAAGGGGAGCCTGAAACTCTCACATTCCTGGCATAGCACAGCGATAGAGAGACGCAGAGCAGCCCGGCCGCTGCCAGTACCAGTACACACTCCGAGCACAGCTCTCCGATCACAGCTCCCCGGAGGAACACAGCCTGATCCCCGCACTGAGGACTCACTACACCGGGGACTTGTCATATGCTGGAGCCCCGATCTCTTCTATACACCTCGGATATGAGCCGGTGAGTGAGTGCCGCTGTCTGTCATCACCGCTACATGCCTGTCACTGCACCCTACTCCTATTGTGTATGGATGATCCCTACACGTGTGCTGACCACTGATCCCTATAGGCACCTGACACCTCCATGGCTGTACCCCATACAGGGACATGATTTATATATATTAGATAGATTCATTTATAGGACAACCCTAATACCCCATACTCACCTTCTCTATTTACTAATACATGTGCAACAATGTATCCATACAAGGTGCACACTTCTTCTATCATACCATGCATGCTCCATATCTATGTATCCCACTACAATCACATTGACATATGTTACATTATTTACTAATATGTTCATGATCACCCAATAGGAGGACTGTATGGAATCCCCAGTGTCTGTATATATACATATAATGCATTTATCTAGATTAGATTTCATTTCTATATTATGAATACACCAATGTCTATATGAACTTCTAACTCTCTAAATGTATACTGTATATATAACTACATATATATATATATATCATGCCTTCATATCTTATATATACTGCAATGTGCTCATGTACAGTACACATTTCTATATTATTTATAATGGATATATATATATATATATATATACACACATATATATATATATATATATATATATATATATATATATACACACATACAGCATGCCTTTATATATGATATATACAGTAATGGGCATGTATGCTCATATGCTGCACACATTTCTATATTATTTAAAATGGATATAGATATACATACATATAGCATGCCTTTATATATATTATATACACTCCAATGTACATGTATGTTTATATACACATATAGCATGCATTTCTATATTATATACTGCAATGTGCATGTATGCTTCCATACATATACAGCATGCATTTTTATATGATTTATAATAGCTATACACACACATACAGTATAGCATGCTGTATATATATATATATATATATATACTCCAATGTACATGTATTTTTATATACACATATAGCATGCTTTTCTATATTATATATAATACAATGTGCATGTATGCTCATATACAGCACGCATTTCTATATTATTTATAATGGATATATATATATACACATACATATAGCATACCTTTATATATTATACATACACTCCAATGTGCATGTATGTTTATATACATATATAGCATGCATTTCTGTGCATGTATACTTGCATACATAGCAAACATTTCTATATGATTTTATGTGTCTATATATATATATATATATATATATATACCTTATACATTTCTATATTACGTATACTCCATATGTGCATGTGTGCCTATATACATACTGTATATAACAGGTATTTCTATATTAGATCTGAAATAGCTGCTACTGACTCTGCTCTGGTTAACAGGCAGGACTGTCCAGTTGCTGACATGTAGTTTTTTATCTGGGTGCTCCGTGTGCTTGTTGTCCTTGTAAAAAGTGTTTATATGGCATTGTATATGTAGCTAGTCACTTGGCGTGCTTTTCTTTTATGGTTTGCCTGGATAGGGTTAAGCTTGGCACATTCTTGAACGGGAAGCTATGCAGGTGTTTGGTCACCCCTGGCAATGGCGAAGGAATTCAATGGGGTATTTTTGTTATTGTTCTTGTTTTTAGCACAAGCTTTTGTACACTTGTGGCAGGACTGCAATCCACAAAGAATGTCAATTGCAACACAAAGGGCCCGGTGATGTCACGTCTTAGATATTTGTGAGGTGGTAGCTTCTCCTACGCCGCGAAAAAAAAAAAAAAAAAGTCTTTGTGCATTAAGGGAGCAAGAAAAGCCACAGGTTTGTGGCCAACAAAGTCATCCTGTAAAGATGTAATATGCAAAAATTTGTAGAATGTGGAAAGTCGTGTATATTTAACCCACGACTGCCAATTGGTGGCAATATAGTGGTACAAAAGCAATAGCACAAATCTGAAAACCTGAAAGGTTTGCTTGTAAAGAAAAGGAAAAATGTAGTTATTGCAGACTACATAGTGCTTATAGAAGAATTCCCACAACTTCAGCTCATTGTGGTCCACATTGCTGTGTGAATCTCTTTTCAACTTCAACTACTATCTGGCTTTCAATGGGAGGGCTCCAAAACAGAAGCTGCAGGGGGGCATACCAGAGAAATACTGGACTTTATCTACTTAGAAAGAGGAGGGAAACATTCCAATCATTAATTCAGCCCCCTCCTCCTCCTAAAAACAAAACAGGGCAAAAGTCTTACCTCTCCAGGTTGCTGTGAAACAGCAGGAGTGGAGGGACAGAAGTAGTAGAAAGGTATGTGCAATTAACCACAACAAGGTGCCATCAAGGTCAGTCCTTTCATGTCAATTTCAGTTGAATACTCACTAATAATCAAGATCCTTCAGCCTTAAGCTATATATTAGGAAGTCTCTGATCTTCTCTAGTCTTTTTTTACCTTTTTGTAAAGCAAAAGGAAAGAGGGAAAAAAAATAAAGAAGGAAATTTTAATTGATTTCTTTAAAATAACCTGGAATATGTTAGATGCACCAGTGATGGTAGGTCTATATGTATCAATCCCATCACAATAATTATCCTTAAACTGGTATTTCTTTTTCTTTCACAGGTTCCTCACAGCAGAGCCATAGATCAGAAGATTTGGAAAAAGGATTATTGTTCAGTATTGATTTCTCGTCATCCTTTGGTGGGATTATTTCTTTTTTGAGCAAGGATGAGAACCGCAGAGGATTCATCCGGAACAGTTCTTCACCGTCTTATCCAGGAGCAGCTAAGATATGGAAATTTGAGTGAAAATCGTACCTTATTAGCTATTCAGCAACAGGCCTTACGGGCTGGAGGGGGCAGTGGAAGCCCCAGATCATCCCTGGAAAGCCTTGAACAGGAGGAGATGCAGGGTAGCCCTTCTACAAGGCAGGAGCCTCAAGGGCAGGAGCACCATTGTGACCATTTCTACCTGGAGAATCCTATGTATAAAGCTCATGAGTACCACCATAAAGGTGAGGAACTTCCAACCTACGAAGAAGCCAAAGCTGCCTTGTCTCAATACTATGCAGCTCAAAATATCCAGAAGGTAGAACATGCTCCTCCACTCCAAGACCAGTCACTCATGGAGCTGAAGCATGGCCATGTTAGGTCTTTGAGTGAAAGATTGCTGCAGATGTCTCTAGAGCGCAATGGAGCTAAACCGCAAAACCTTATGACCTCCTCTCATAGCTTTCCCCAGCTCCCAAGGCAGTACCAGCTTTCAGTAGCTCGTGGACAACAGGAAGAAGGAATGCAATATAGGAATGCTCCTCCTGAATACCCAAGTTACAACCATCCTGACCCTAATCTCAGTGGGTATGCACCAGAGCAGAGGCGCTATTCAGGAGAGCTCCCTCTGTACCATCAGCCTGAAATCAGGTGAGCGCAGATACTTAACCCATAGTTATTTTGCCTCTACAGAATCCTATAATGTACAGTAGAGGAGCTTTTTTAACAGACTATGGGGGAGATTTACTAAAACTGGAGCACTCTGTGCATGGTAGCCAATCAGCTTCTTAAAACCTGGAAGCTGATTGGTTTCTATGCAGAGCTGCACCAGATATTGCACACTCCAGTTTTAGTAAATCTCCACCTTTGTGTCTGTTAAAGTCTAAATTTGTTCTGGCTTCCATTAATTTAAAAAAGTACACGTACAACAGAAAAAGCCAAAGTTACAATTTAGGTCAGTTCATTTGACATTGCTACATGTTTCAGGCCTTGACTATTTTCATTGCCATATTTATTTGGACAGCAAAGCTATTTTAAAAATTTAATTTGGCTGTTAAATTGACCATTTCAGAAAGAGTTCCTCATGCTGAAAAAGTTCTGCTGCTTGCGGTTTCAATGCATGCTACTTATGCATGTAAACTTTAGTGTAATAAACTAGAGTCTTAGGCCTACAGTCTATATTAAGCATTTCAGGAAAGAGCAGATAACAAGCAGACAGAATTTGCTCTCTGCAGATTTGCACATGGTGATGTTTTAACGCACGTAGTAGGTCTGACATAGTATTAATAGCTGCCTTAAATGGGGGTGTAAAAATCCCTTTTAACTCTCTTTTAACAGTCAAAAATCCTGTTTGACTTTTAGGAGATCCCTGACAATAAACATTGGTCTGGCTAGGTTGCAACAATTCTGTATTGTTCACACAGGAAGAGATAGACAGAGACAGGAAGTAGCTCCATAAGCCAGTGGGGGGAAGATAATGGTTAAGAAAAATGTCCAGTCTCACAATGAAAGAATCTGTTCCCATGTTAATTCTTGTAACCCCTTTACAGCAACAACATTCATTAACGGAAATACCAGTTGCATTGTGATAGGACATCATGAATTCCTAAAGTTCTAGGCAGCTGACTGAGTCTAAAAGGATGGCCTATGACTGGCTTTGGGCAGCACACCTAACCCCAAAGCCTTCCTTTTCTTTTCCAGGCATTGGAATCTGGAATAGCATTTTGATCATAAGGTGCAGATACTGGATAAGCCAGATCGATAGTGTTTACAGGAAACTTATGTACTTATTGATTTCCTATGCTCATGTTCAATATAAATTCCAGTTTCCACAATCATGTAGAAAGTGTAAAGGTTTAGTAGAGAAGCCTTGTCTTGTATGATCTAGTATTGGTTATTTTTAGAGGTTAGTGCATTATTTTTGGATGTGTGCCTGATGCTTCTGAATACTGATTCAGAATGATAGATGTTCCAGTAGTGTAGAGAGTGCAAGACTGTACAAGCCCTGCATTCAGCTCTAAAGTTAATCTTTCAATAAGTGTTATAAAATGTGTCCAATGTACACCTAAACATGTTGGTTCATTTGAGGCTTTAAGAACTATCAGTCATCGACTATACTAGGAATTCAAGTACCTTTATCATTTTTATATTCAATCATAAAACAACAACTTATTATTGCTTTGAGATGTCTGCTTGTGATATCTAAACCTGAGTATTCATTTTGTTTCTTGCAGGCCGATGCCAGAACCAAACCTACACTATGGGCAGATGGCACATTTTAATGCAGCAGGTACACACATGGCACGAATGGATGCTCTACTGCAAGAGAATGAAAAGTTACGCCGGGAACTTGAGAGTTACAGTGAAAAAGCAGTGAGGATCCAGAAGGTAAGAGAAAAAAGGACCTATGTGGACATGGAAGTAGAGGGGTGCAAAGTGGATATAGCAACCAATTGCATTCAAGCTGGCCTTGTTCTATAGAGAGCTTAAAAATGAGTCTGATCTGTTGATCTGAGTAACCTTTGCCTTAACCTTGCTTAAAAAACACCCTTTATTAGTTTGACACCACTGACAGTTTAATATATTTTTTTAAAGTGACAATCAGTCTTCAGAGTACTAAAAGAGATGCATATATGAAAAGATCATTTTGTAGAGGCTTTGGGTGTTCTTTAGGAATGTCTAGCAAGTGCAGCAGGTAACTCAATTGGAATTTAGCAGCTGCTATTCCAACACACAGCCTCAACCCATAAACATGAAAAAAACACATCAGAGTCCAAAACATGATTCCTTTTAACAAACAGGGTATTGTAGTAGGTTCCCCCAGCTGGTCAGAGAGGGTGGGATGTCTTTCGTTTTTGTCATCTCTTTCACTTTCTTTGCAACCCCCCCCCCTTCCCTATAGTCTCCCCTTTAACAGCTGCGAGAGATCTTCGCACAATGGGCCGGCTATGAGACATTTGTTGGAGGCACACGTAGAGCTCAGGGCCGCTGACAGTTGCTCGGGTTTTGTGTTCTACTTGAGCTGACCTGATGCGGCTTCAATGAGCCATTGTGTGGGGATGAAAAGGTGGCTGTGTTAGTAAGGCCTTGGCTGCAAGGAATAGGGAGGGGGGGTCCAGCCTTTAGCAAATGTGCAATCCAGACAAGCAGGTGGCATTGAATCTGCAGACAGTATTTAAATGTAAGCAATACCATAGCTTAGCATAGCATTTGCTGAAGTTCAAAAAAAAATATCAACTATTAAACTGAAAGAATCTTGCATGAATATGTACACATTTGTGGTTAGGACAGTTATGTGAATTACCCCAAGCAGTCAGCTCTGACTGCGGTAGATATATACCGGTACTTGGCCATTGTGTACATAGGACCTTATTTATAACTATGTTCTTACCAGTCAATGGAATTATCTTACCACATTTTATTAATGTATGACAATTAAGTGTGATGATGTTGCAAGAAATCAGATGCATACTTTGGGGCTTTTTTAATAGTAAGATGCAAATAGTAACAGCTTTCTATGTCTTATGGCCACTTAACAAAATTAGGTCTGATCATTTCATTGTAGTTACAAAAATTCTGATCTGTAAATAGTTTTTTGGTATTACTTTACAACATGTTTTGCTTTATGTACACGTCTTTTCTTTGTTATTAAATTAAACTCTTTTTTGCTATACATCATTCCAATAATCTCAATGTTTACTTTATGATTTTGTAGCTGGAAACTGAAATTCAGCGAATTTCTGAAGCTTATGAAAATCTCATGAAAGCTTCCTCTAAAAGAGAATCCCTTGAAAATGCCATGAGGACCAAGATGGAAGGAGAGATGAGGCGCATGCAGGACTTCAACCGTGACCTAAGAGGTGAGGGATCTCTAACAAAGAGGAGGAGCTTTTACAACAATAGCGTGCTGTGGTGAAGCTATCCATCAGTGTTAGCCATTTACAACCGATATTAGGCTTAAGTGAGTGGACTCAATCTTTTAAGAGCATCAAGGTCTTGAACAGCCATGTAGCAGGAGATATCAGACAGCAGGGGCTCAGGATCAACAATGGAGCTTTTCTTACAAAACTCATTAACCTCTATAGCTCATCAGCATGATTTTAATTGGAATCTCTTGAAATCATTTCTAAAATAAGACATCCCAGAACACTCTGCTAAATGCAGATTTATTTTAAAAAGCAGGCTACATCAGAAGAGCAAGCCAAAAAATAATTTGTCCCTCTGATGGGGACAGGAATGTTTGATAGCATCTTAGAATTGAAGCAGATTGTCATTTTGTGAACCTATCCTGTTAACATTTTGTATTGCCTTTTTGTTTAGAACGGCTGGAAACTGCAAACAAACAGCTAGCGGCCCGGAATGTGGAGCAGAGGGAAGACAGTCATGGAGCAGTGTCCAAACTGCTTGCTCAGTGTAAGTTAATAAACTTGAGATTAGACTATTAAGTGGGCCAATTAATTCACATAAATGCAATAAGAGGTTCAAAACATTCATAATCATATATTTAATGGTTATGCTAACATAATGCATCATACATAAGTGTTTTAAGTATAGGTCATTATAAAATATATCGACCATCGTATTCTGTTCTCCATTGCAATAACTCAGTATGGCTTCCTGTATATCACAAAATATCCCCATTATAACAGTTTTATTTTTCTTCAATGTTTTGAGCTGGAATAAGTCTCCCAATGTGAATAATTTTGAAAATGTTAATAATAGTTTTTTTATTTAATAATAGTTTTTTAGGTTTATAATGCCTTTAAGCGCAGAGTTAATGTTAAAGATAAATCATTTCTCCTTTTCTCGACAAACACCCTATGATAAGTAGGATTACTTCATACTTGTGGTGTGATTGACCCTACCAGTCAAAATACACAGTTAAAATGAGTAATACTGCATTCATTTGACTTGATAAACAAACATCTTTCTGAGCTGTGTACGTGGGCTTTGCCCTAACGCACCTTTAAGGATGCAGGGGAGGTGTGTCTATTCTCTGCTTCCTGAAGAAAAGATTATGTTGCTTTAGCAAACAAACAGAGTTCAATGTGACCTGAATTCTTCACATTCCAGTAGCTGATCTGCCCAGCCCCCTCCTTTTCTTCACAGGAAGGGGGGAAAAAAGAACTGCATGGAAAAAAATTAACAGGATAGGGCCTTTTTTTACTGTGCATAATATAATAAAAATCCTAAAAAACAAAGAACAAAAGTGTATTAAAAATTACACATAATTCATTATAATTAAATTAAATTAAATTTGTTTATTGCACACAATATCTTCTTCCCCCAGTAAATTGTAGAACTATTGCAGAGCCTATTTACCTATGACTATGCAATGTCAAATCTTATATATGGTGGTAATACTAATCTATAATATTGAAACTCAGCTAATTTAGCCTAAGAAAGCAGTGAGATGTCAGAAAAGAACTGATCATCTGACTAGACACACAAGTGCTTAAACCCACTCATTTGGCTTAGTTTTCTGATTCCTTTGGATGTTTTCCTGAGAAAAATCTACACTTAACTTAATACAGTTAATTTGTATTATTCCTGATCTCTTATACATAGTCACAATAAACTGATGTTCTAGTGTATTTCCCTGCTGGGATAGTTGGAACCACCACCAGGGAGAACTGGTCCAACCAGGATATACATCCTAGAGCTGTCATGTTCCAGCTATCCGACTGCTCCATGCCTGGGAACCTGAATGTTTGCTTAACCTTTTCATGGAACAGTACAGGAGCAGTCAAGTTTAAGAAATGCTCTTGTTTAGGTCATTCCACACACACACAAAGCTCATGCAAACACCTCCAAATCTCATGGGGCTCTTGGTTATGTACACAGCTTATCATACTGAAAGGGTCCCTTCTCAGTGTTTGCTGATCATTTAGAACTTCACTGGCTTTTTCTTTGTGAATAGAGTGAAATTTTTTTTAAATGTTCCCAAAACTCTTTAAGCATATAATGGCTAGTCTGTTTGCAACCGTTTTGTATTTGTTTCTTGGGTGTATGTTTGTTTCTTCAATGATCTTCCCACAAGAAACATCTTCCCTGCTTGAGTCTTAAACTGAAATCTGCAGCGTTTATTATAAATAAGCAATGACCTTGACCTATAAATTTACTAGGAACAGCTAATATGCAAGTTGACTGTGGCTGCACAGAATAGCCGACAGGTGCACTTTAAGATGTGAAGTGATGTTGAAATTAAACCTAAAGCATGTGCAGCGAGGAATGTTAGCTGACATAGTAGATGCTCTGATACTCCATGCCCATTCTCCAAATGTGTTTTCAACCAAGGACAGTACTAGTAACTAGGAGCAAATAAGAACCTTTTATCTAAAAAGTATATGAACCTACAGAGGTAAAAATTCATTGATGACCTTTTTGTTCTTCCTTGCAGGCCGTGAACAGCAGTTCGAGAAAGAGAAGTTAGAGAGAGAGATTTGCCTTTTGCGAAGTGCCAATGAGGACCAACGCCGAAGGGCAGAGCTGCTGGAAAAGGCTCTGAGTAATGCCCAGTCCACAGCCGCTCGCACTGAGGATGAGCTGCGCAAGAAGAGGGCGTATGTGGAAAAAGTGGAAAGACTACAGCAGGCTTTAAGCCAGCTCCAGGCTGCCTGTGAAAAGAGGGAACAGCTGGAATTGCGCCTGCGGACAAGATTGGAGCAGGAGTTGAAAAACCTAAGGGCTCAACAGGTGAGTTTTATGTCACTGATAGTTATGATACATTTATTATATGTCTTGTGATTTCACATGACTCTAAACTAAAAAAAATAATAATTCCAATAACTCTTCCAACAGAGACAACCAATGACACAAAATGGAAACCATTCTCCAGAAGTCTCTGTCCATATCCTTTCTGAGCAGCTGAGGGAGAAGGAGGAACGGATACTGGCTCTGGAGGCTGACATGACCAAGTGGGAACAAAAGTATTTGGAAGAACGCACTATGCGCCAGTTTGCCATGGACGCTGCAGCCACTGCAGCCGCTCAACGAGACACTACCATTATCAACCACTCACCTCGCCATTCGCCAAACAATAGCTTCAATGAGGACCTGCTATTAGTAAGCCACAGGCACCAAGAAATGGAGAACAGGTAGGTGTGATCCACTTCCTTCTGTAAAGCTGTTACATTTATTCTAGCCATGTGCTTCTACTGTCTATTTTTTCCTTTCTAACATACATATTCTGTTTTGTTTTTTTTTATCCAGAATCAAAGCTCTTCATGCACAGATACTGGAGAAGGATGCAGTCATTAAAGTCTTACAGCAACGTAAACCTTACCAGGGCCCCCTGCGACCTGCTAAGTCCGTGCCATCTATATTCACCCCATCTGTGCCAAGCCCAAACTCGGCAGCTGTTGAAAGACAAGTGAACAATACATCAAAAGAAGCACCAGGTGAATGCAGCAGATTATGTCATACGAGGTGGATAATGCATTTGAGTTTTTTATGATAGACCTTCAGCAATACTTATTTTGTCTTCTTTCTTGTGTCCTTCAGTAAGTAAATCACCATCTGCCAACATGAGCACCTCGCCTGTTCACGCCAAACATGGTAGTAAAGATGGTAGCACCCAGACGGGGTATTCTACAGACTCGACAAGTGTGACAGCCTGTATTCTGGACAGGAATACCTCATCTTCACTAGGTAAGGGCCACATCTTGGTTGCATGTTGTACCCACAGATTTTTGGGCCACAATTTTGCTTGCCTGAAAGAGCTATCTTTGCTACTCATAGAAATCAGTCTTTTGTACTTGCACTAGAGAAGTGACACTTGGAACTTGATTGGTTGAGTAACTTAGGCAATTCTACCCAACATGATGTCTGAGGAGAAAGTAATCTTAGGGACTTTTTAAGAAAACCTGAGAACCTTGGTTTTCATCAAGACTGGTGGCTGTAGTATTACTAATTTTTCAAAGTTCATACCAGAAATGTCAGTTGGATGAGCTGTAGGTGTGTTTTGACCACACATGAATTCAGAGAAATATAAACAGTAAACATTGCATTTTCTCCCATTAAACACCGCCTTCAAAAAATGCCCCTGGGTACCAGCTCATCACTAATTCTTGGCCAAAACAAGCCTGGATGATGTGTCGTTATGATGAGTGCCTCTTCTTTTTCTAGTGAGCGAGGCTGATGTTCCGAGGATGTTTCGCAATGGCAGAAGCTGCACTCGCTCACCTCCCCTCCCCCAGGCTGAGCCCGTGCCGAGCCCTGCATAGTTGAGAGCTTTCTCCTCACACAATCCCTGCCAAGGCTTGGCCTCCCTTGGTGATGACTAATCTCAATGAATCTCAGCTATGCAGCTGGGAACAGAATGCAGGTGTGAGGCCAAGAGACTGAGATGAAGGGGGAAGGGAGCATAGCTAGTGTATGAAAGAAAGATCATAGAATTATTTGAGAGCTAATATACGCCATACTACAGTACAGCGGCAGATATTGATCACATATTCAATAAAAATAGATTCATGTAATTGGGGCTACACAAATACTACTGTTAATGCCTCCCTACCTGCCAGATTTTCATTTCCATGTGTTCCCAGTAATGGAAATAAAAAAGAAGATATGTGATGAATAGGTATTGGAATAAACTCCAACATTTTTTCACAGATTTTTTTTTAAACCTAGTCATTACTGGTATTCGGAAATTGTGTGCAGGAAAATGTAACAAAATTTAAAACCAATTTGGGTTCAAAATGGATCTTTGCCTCAGCAGACGAAATAAATAAAAAAATTATAGATCATAAAAGGGGCAGACTCTATGGACCAATTGATCTTTTTCTGCTGGCACTCTTCTATGTTTCTTAGTAAATGTTATATTTTAGGGCAGGTTAGAAAATTAAAGGAAACACCTTACTAGTCATTATGGGCAACACAAACATCTTTGTTTCTTCTAGATTTTGGGGTATTAAGGACCTCTACTTATGAGATCTAACCTGCTTACACAGTACTTCCCAACTAAAATGGTTGAGCATCCCTCGTTATTAGTATCCAACCTTTTCAGAATAGCTCCATGTTTAAAGAAACTTTGGAAGCCTTTTGGCCGACTCATATTTCCCAGTACCCGAGTTGCTCAACCACCACCATACTTTCACGTCACCATTTGCTTCTTTCTGAGAAGATGCAGCATATCTGCTTACCATCCAAAGCCACAGGCATGTCTGGAATGTCCTCCCCCTCAACCAATGAAAACGGGCCATTGTGACCCCACGTACTCCTTTTAGGATGTCGACACATAGTAGGGCAATGTAAATGCCCAGAAGCGATGGATGCATCATTCTGTCTGTCTATCACAGGCAATGATACAATCTTTCAGATTACAAGCAGGCCCACTGTCTATACTTGTTATAGTGCATTGTTCACTCATTTTTACTGTATGTATCCACATACTGACTGGTCACATGATTGTTTCATCACTTATATATTCAAAGGCCTTTGTGAAGGCTGAATCAGAGGAAGAAGTAACGCGGGTGCAGAACTACAGTTAGACACATAATCCAGTCATGCAGAAACAATTTGCTAAGAGCCTGACAGGGTGCTCAGATACTTTATATGAATGTCTATCAGTCTGCTGCTATTCCTTTCTTGGCATCCGAAAAATTACAATATGGTGTGTGTCGTATACATATGAAATGATAGCACTGCATGTAATTAACACACCAGTTTAATACTTTGAATTATTCTTATCCTTTTACAATGACCAGTTTGTTATTGTGATTGAGTATTACGGCAGTTAAGACATCAAGCATTCAACTGAAATCTTACTAATGTGGAAGTTGCATGCTTTAGCATGATATTTAAATATTTAATGTGACGTTTGAGGGCTGAATATTATGAATATTTTGACATAAACATGTTAAAACTAAACGCATTGATCCTGATTCATCGCTCACCATTCTGCAATGATGCATCCAACATAACACTTAAGGTGTGCTAGAGGCCAGATTAGCATGCCTTAATGTTAGGGTTCCCTAAGTTTTATTGCAACTTGATAATTTAGTGCCATGAAGGCCTATGTTTAAATAGTAAGTGCATTGCCTTAAAACAAATCACTTTAATCCTGCCCTAAAATAATAACAGCCATAATCTAGTTACCGTAGGTGATCCCTCCTCTTGTCTTTACTGCAGTTATAACATGTGTCGAATTTATATTTGCACTGAATCTACCATTTACTCATAACATTTTTCTTTTCTTACAGAAACATTGTCCTCCACTAAAAGCTCAAATGTTTCTGAAATGGTTGAGATCCTTATCTGAGCTGTCCATGCCCGGGGCTATACCCTCAAACTTGAGAAAGTCTTACATGGTCAAGATTTGTTGATAGTCAGACAACTGAAGTCTACAGGCAAAGGATGCCGTGTTCAGTCTGTAATGATGAAGGTGCTCCTGGAGTCGAAACAAGGTCATTGTAAAGCCGGAGATATATCATTTAGAATTCAGATGAACTTTATGCATTGTCCAGCACACCAGTCTGAGCTGTTGATAAAAATGGAGGAGACTGGAAGACTTGAGATGACCTTCTTAGATTTCTCCACCAAACAGTTGCCATCAACACTTGCCAACATCAATTAATGTGATTAAAGTGGTTGTGGAATGTGAAATATGGCTTAGACTTAAGACTTGGATTCACATGGACATGTTCTGGGGGAAGAAGAATCGTGTCTAATTTTTGGCTTTGGAGAGCCAAGTCCAACCCTTTTTGCTGCTAGAAATACCTACAGAAAACTGTAGGGGTTTGAAGTGGTTTAAAGTTACCGGACTCTTGTCCCAAACATTTTTCATGTAAATACTTATGTGTTTATTTTTATAACACCTTGCATTGTTACTATTTATGGACAACACAACTGTATTGTTGTCTCAACACCACATCTTTTTGTGTTTTGACGTTTTAACAAAACACAAGCTTATAAAATTTAAATTTGACTATTCAGGACAACCATATGGCCTCATCTATTAAAAACGTGGTGTGGAAGAGTTGCCCATAGCAAAAAATTAGACCGCGCTTTTAAAGAGTCCTTCTGACTGCTATGGGATGACTTTTGTAATATACCACCTTTTTATGGTCGTTTTTGTGATGTTTTTACTTCACAGAGGCTCGCGAGTAGTAGGCAAAGCAATATATTTATCCCTCTCCACAAAACCCTATATTGTATTTATTTTTTATTTTAATATTCTACCCCCTCCGTCCTTGTCTCTTCTTTTAAACTGCAGTTGCTGGCCAACAGCAGTTATTGTTCAGTTTGGTTCCTGCGTGTTTACAAAATTAGATCAACATAAATTGCTTTAAGCAATTTACTAAAGATTTTTTTCTTTAGAAGTGGTCGCCCCTCTCTATGCCCTGTGTTTGCCAGGCGAGGAAAGATAATACTTCCTTTGTTTGACAAAAGTGATGGGTTACAAATGTAATATATATTTTTTTGTATGTGTTATTTCTGCCTATCTGCGCTGTGAAAGTCTGTGTTCTATTCCAAAGATGTATGAATCCGATATATATTTTCTGTGAGTTTACTTAAGTTATCGAAAGTATTTAAAGATGTAAGCGTGGCTGTTGTGTCTTAATATTATTCTGCTTTATTATATGCTGCCCGGATGCAATCTGGCACTGCTGTTGCAGACCAGAATTTTGTAATTTTAAATATAAAATTAATAAATAAGATTTAAAATGATGTTTTGTGTGATCAATTACTTTTTATATTTGGATACGTACATAATACCTATAATGAAAGCATGTCAAAATTTACCTTTAAGGTTCCCAAAATTATTGGGGTCTGGTCAAGACAGTAATAAATTTAGCTTGTCAAGAATTTATTTATATATACAGTATCTCACAAAAGTGAGTACACCCCTCACATTTTTGTAAATATTTTATTATATCTTTGTGATATATATGTGACAACACTGTAGAAACCTGTTAAACCGCTGTATGTTCTTGGGCACTGTACTGCAGCTCAGTTTCAGGATCTTGGCAATCTTCTTACAGCCTAGGCCATCTTTATGTAGAGCAACAATTCTTTTTTTCAGATACTCAGAGAGTTCTTTCCCGTGAGGTGCCATGTTGAACTTTCAGTGACCAGTAAGAGAGAGTGAGAGCAATAACACCAAATTTAACACACCTGCTCCCCATTCACACCTGAGACCTTGTAACACTAACGAGTCACATGACACCGGGGAGGGAAAATGGTTAATTGGGCCCAATTTGGACATTTTCACTTAAGGGTGTACTCACGTGTGTTGCCAGAGGCATTAATGGCTGTGTGTTGAGTTATCTTGAGAGGACAGCAAATTTACACTGTTATACAAGCTGTACACTCACTACTTTACATTATAGCAAAATGTGATTTCTTCAGAGTTGTCACATGAAAAGATATAATACATTTTTTACAAAAATGTGAGGGGTGTACTCACTTTTGTCAGATACTGTATATATACAGTATCTGACAGAAGTGAGTACACCCCTCACATTTGGGGGCTTTCTTGTGCATCATCTTTAGAAGAGGCTTCCTTCTGGGATGACAGACATGCAGACCAATTTGATGCAGTATGGTCTGAGCACTGACAGGCTGACCCCCCACCCCTTCAACCTCTGCCGCAATGCTGGCAGCACTCATACATCTATTTCCCAAAGACGACCTCTGGATATGACGCTGAGCATGTGCACTCAACTTCTTTGGTCGACCAATGGCGAGGCCTGTTCTGAGTGGAACCTGACCTGTTAAACCGCTGTATGGTCTTGACCACCATGCTGCAGTTCAGTTTCAAGGTCTTGGCAATCTTCTTATAGCCTAGGCCATCTTTATGTAGAGCAACAATTCTTTTTTCAGATCTTCAGAGAGTTCTTTGCCATGAGGTGCCATGTTGAACTTCCAGTGACCAGTATGAGAGAGTGAGAGCGATAACACCAAATTTAACACACCTGCTCCCCATTCACACCTGACACCTTGTAACACTAACAAGTCACATGACACAGGGGAGGGAAAATGGCTAATTGGACCCGATTTGGACATTTGCACTTAGGGGTGTACTCACTTTTGCTGCCCACAGTTTAGACATTAATGATTGTGTGTTGAGTTATTTTGAGGGGGCAGAAAAATTACACTGTTATACAAGCTGTACACTCACTACTTTACATTGTAGCAAAGTGTCATTTTTTCATTGTTGTTACATGAAAAGACATAATAAAATATTTACAAAAATGTCAGGGGTGTACTCACTTTTGTGAGTTACTGTATATATATATATATATATATATATATATATATATATATATATGTATATATGTATATATAATATATGGTGTGGTACGGGTTGGGGCCTATCTCGGTATGGGTACCTTCCCTATATGGAAATATGGGCTATCGGTCATCAACCTGAATGGTGCAAGAAGGTGGTAATCATTTGTACCTGTGCTGGTGGGATCGCGGCTAGGGGCCAGGATGCAGTGGTGGTGGTGGACAGCCAATGGGATAGTATTACCTTCTTTCAGGAACCTCAGACGTAGCAGTCAGTTAAAATGTTTGGGTTATATATATATATTTATATATGTTATATATATATATTTATTTATATATATGTATTAAAATAAAAGGTTATTTTTATAAAGTTTTTATGTTCGGAATGAATAAAGGGGCCATTGTTGGCCATTTAATCCAGAAGGTGTTATGTGTTTAATTTAGTAATTTAAAGTTAAGTAAAAGGGGACTAAGGGTGGTTGGTAGGGCATCTAGCACATCAGCCTTACAGCAGTGGCAGTTAGAGTTAACACCCCCCCCCCCCTATTCCCCACGTTGGTGGTTTGCAGCATTGAAAGTTAACCCTCATCTCCCCATTGATGATCACTTATCCATCACACCCTCCAGTGCAGCTCTCCCACTCCCCAGGCCAGGACCTTGCTTTTACTGTGGACAGAGATAACTCCACCCACAATACAGTCTCTTTTTCAGTACTGGTATTGGAACATAGAGTGTTCCTGTGTCTGGCACTCTACTGCCACTCTGCTTTCTACATGCTGCCCAACAGCCTACAGACCACGTGTTGCACACCAGGAGGCTAGAGGTACCAGAGCTAAGAAATAACATACAGTAGTTGCCACCACTAATGCGATGAAGTCATGGCTGGGACAAGAAACACCTAAACTGAGTACTGAGTAACAGATACATTTGCATGTGAGACGCAATATCTATTATTTAGTTTCCTTGATCAATAGCTGTGGGTCCAAGTGTTTGGAGGCCCAAAACATGGGTAGGTATAGCATAAATGTACTTTTCTTCAACGATGTTCATCGAGTTTACTGGTCTTTTAAGTCATTTTAAGCAAAATAAAGGAATACAGGTGTCACCCGACATAAGGTTTATGTCATAGATGTACTGTAGTCTAGCAGAGTAGAATTCTTACATATGCAGGACATTAAGATCTTAGCGCCCAATTCCAGCTTCCATCTATTGTTTACATTTTGGACAGAGCGGGGAAGGGATAGACACTTAAGCTGGTCATACATGGATCGAATATCGACCAGTTCAGCAAGGACCAGATGAATTTCGATCCAGTGCCACTGGCTATTGCCGGCAATACCAATTAGTGTATTCTGCTGACGGTGAAGGCTCCTTTCTGGCAGAGTACAATAGCACAGAATAAGGATTCCCTTATTCACACTGAATGTGTGACAGGGGAAATTGGCTCATTTATACTTTCGATCAACCCGCTTGTTGAATGAAGAAAAAATAAATTATGTATAGCTGGCTTTAGCCATTTTTTTTTATTTGCGAGACAGGAAGTGATAGGAAATCTTTCAACTGCAACTCACACTACAACAAACCACCTTTTGGAGAAAAGTTAGACCCAGGTTATAATTACTGTCTGTGTCTTTGTGTCCCAGTCTCAGTTTCTTAACTCATTTCTTGTCCGGCTGTCACAGTGACAAAAAGTAAGGTAAAATATCCTTGATGGGGTATTTATTTACACTTCCAAAGTCTTTTCAAAACTAAGTAAAGCTTTGACTGGAGTTGGGCTTTAATTGATAAGTGGTTTTATATAGTGGCTTTATATACTTGTATCCTGTAGGACCTTCTACTTAGCATTTCCCAAAAAAACGGGTTTAAAACTAACTAAACCCCTGGTGCCCATCCTGTGGCCAAGGGTCACATGCAGCCCTGTTGCACTTGTTGTGCAGCCTTTAGACCCCAGACATATGTAATGGTAGTGGAATCATTGGCTTGTAATGTACTAATCACTACTAACTACAATAATGGACTGATCACTACATTACTACTAGCCTCATGTTTGCAGTCTTTCACTGTCTTCTGCAGTATGTCTCTAGTCTCCAGCCAAACCTGTAGCATGTCCCTAGTGTTCGACCATCATTAACTCTAATAATTCTGCAGTCCTCTCTAGCATTACATATACATTATGTGCATTCCCTTGATGATGTCAGGGGTCACAGTTGATGGCCCCTGTGCCTGGTAAGTTGACAACCACTGATCTAAACTATGAGGTTGCAGTGATCTTCACCATACGGCCTTCTGACATCACACAGCCTTTTTTTTAATCTACACAGCTGGCTAGAGCACCCCTTGCATATGCAAGCTGCAGATTATTTATTATTTATTACAGGTACTTATATAGCGCTTACAATCTAAGGTCCCTAACTCACATCCATACATACACATACAAAAGTGAGTATACCCTGACCCCTCACATTTTTGTAAATATTTTATTATATCTTTTCATGTGACAACACTGAAGAAATTACACTTTGCTATAATGCAAAGTAGTGAGTGTACAGCTTGTATAACAGTGCAAATTTGCTGTCCCCTCAAAATAACTTAACATACAGCCATTATTGCCTAAACCGATGGCAACCGATGTGCACCCCTAGGTAAAAATGTCCAAATTGGGCCCAATTAACCATTTTCCCTCCCCGGTGTCATGCAACTCGTTAGTGTTAGGCAAGGTCTCAGGTGTGAATGGGGAGCAGGTGTGTTAAAATTGGAGTTATCGCTCTTACTCTCTCATACTGGTCACTGGAAGAGCACCATGGCACCTCATGGCAAAGAACTCTGTGAGAGTCTGAAAAAAAGAACTGTTGCTCTACAGTACATCTCTGAGCTGCAGCACGGTGGCCAAGACCATGCAGCGATTTAACAGGACAGGTTCCACTCAGAACAGGCCTCACCAAAGAAGTTGAGTGCACGTGCTCAGCATCATATCCAGAGGTTGTCTTTGGGAAATAGACGTAGGAGTGCTGCCAGCATTACTGCAGAGGTTGAAGGGGTGGGGGGTCAGCCTGTCAGTGCTCAGACCATTCGCCGCACACCTCATCAGAGGGTTAAGGCAGTGTTGGAAAATAATGGTGGCCACCCAAAATATTGACACTTTGGGCCCAATTTCCACATTTAGCGGTGTACTCACTTTTGTTGCCAGCAAGCAGGATCAGGAGCCAGAAGGAACGTCACCCAAGCAAGTCTTCAACAGGAACGCAGGAGAAAGTCTCTGTGATGTTGACAAAGGCGATCAAGTGAGCTGGGTGGCTTTAAGTAGGCAGGACTGACGAGCAGAATCAACAACAGCTGGGTAACTGTGGCGAGAGATGGGAGCTGGCAATTAGCCGACAGCTGAGCAGCCAGCTCAGAGAAAATAGGGCTGAGCCCAGCCCTGACACCATGCCACATCAGTGATCATCCATGCCACATCTATGCCACATCAGTGATCATCCGTTCCACATCCATGCCACATCAGTGATCATCCGTGCCACATCAGTGCTCATCCATGTCACATCAGTGATCATTTATGCCACATCTATGCCACATCTATGCCGCATCAGTGCTCATCTGTGCCACATCAGTGCACATTCATGCCACATCAGTACTCATCCGTGCCACATCCATGCCACACCAGTGCTCATCTGTGCCACATCCATGCCACGTCAGTTCTCATCCGTGCCACATCAGTGCTCACCCGTGCCACATCCATGCCACATCAGTTCTCATCCATGCCACATCAGTTCTCATCCGTGCCACATCAGTGCTCATCCTTGCCACATCCATGTCACTACAGTGCCCATCAGTGCCTCACAAAAGTGTAATTGGTAGTCAAATTTGATTTGAAATGTATGTTCCTAGAACAGCTGATAGTGATCCCTGCATGTTGGGCCTCTCTATGTGACCAGGCTGTGAAAAAGTCTCACACATGTGGTATCACCATACTCAGGAGGAGTAGCAGAATATATTTTGGGGTGTAATTTTTGCTATGCCATGTACATGCTATGTGTAAGAAATATCTTATACATGGACAACTTTGTGTAAAAAAAAAAATGCGTCTTCATTTTCTTTACACATATTTCAAAAACTTGTGGAAAAAAATTACATGTTCAAAAGACTCATTATGCCTCATAGAACATACGTTGGGGTGTTTACTTTCCAAAATGGGTCATTTTTTGGGTGTTTCCATTGTCCTGGAGCTCCAGGACCTTCAAAAGTGTAAGAGGTAGTCTAGAAATTATATTTGTAATTTATGTCCCTAGAACGCCTGATGGTGCTTCTTGCATGTTGGACCTCTGTATGTGGCCAGGCTGTGAAAAAGTCTCACACATGTGGTATCGCCATACTCAGGAGGAGTAGAAAAATGTATTTTGGAGTCAGGGGCGGAACTACCACCATAGCGACCCATGCGGGTGCTATGGGGCCCACAGCCGAGTGGGGCCCGGTGAGGATGAGAGCACCGCCGGCACAGTCTCCCAGCCAGGGGAAGATAGAGGAGAGGAAGAGGCGAGCTGTTCGTATCAGCAGAGAGCGGAATTGCCCACTGCAATAGCTTTCATTAGAACTTCCAGTGTTCCCGGGGCTCACGTCATCTAGCTCCACCTCTTGGCCCGGCACCTTTGATAGACAGAGCTCCGATTCAATGCGGGACGTTCAACGTCATCAAAGGCGTCGGGCCAAGAGGTGGGGCTATCTGACGATTAACCCCCGGGAAGACTGGAAATTCAAATGAATGCTATTACAACGGGCAATCCTGCTCTCTGCTGATTCAAGCAGCTTGCCTCTTCCTCTGAACAGGTGAGGCTGTATTGGGCACAGGCAACGCTGCATGGGGCCCAGGTCACGCTGCATGGGGCCCAGGTCACGCTGCATGGGGCCCAGGTCACGCTGCATGGGGCCCAGGTCACGCTGCATTGACAATAGGGCAGCTGTGGGGGGGGCTGTTTGCAGGGGGGCCCCATACAACATTTTGCTATGGGGCCCTGCTATTTCTAGTTACGCCCCTGCACATGCACACACACGCATATGTGTTTGAGCTTTGGGGTGCACACCCTAATGCAATAGGCTGTTGTCATCTATGTGTTCATGAAAGTTTGAAGTCCTACACTTTTTTCTCTTGAGACTGGGTTCACACTAGTGTGAATTGGATGAGGGTTTCCCCACATCAAATTTGCATGACAGGAGATTATGATCGGCTCTCAATGGAACCGGTTCACAAATCTCCGGGGGCGGCTGCGGAGTGCACTGCAGAAGGTAACTGATACAACGGCAGAGCTGTGCCGCTCCAGGTGGGAATGATTGCTCCCTTCAACCTTGTGGTGCAGGTCCAGTCCGCAGCCTGAATAAGAGCCAATGGTTCAAGAAAGGTTGACCGCACTTCTAGGTATAAAGCAGTGATAATTACTTTATTGAAGATAAAAATCCATCAAGATACATCATAAGACATCATGAGACCTCTATGCAGGCATGGCAAGATTAACGCGTTTCACGAATCAAGGTTCGCTTAGTCTGCAGAAGGGTCGGGTGTGTCTTTGGCTTTGTTTCAGGTCTGAATTCAGGCAATAATTCGAACCTGATTCACCCCTGAAACGGAGAACAGGGAAGCACCAGACCCCCTGCTGCGAGCCGCTCCGCAAACAGTGTGAAACCAGCCTTATAGTCATGTACCGCCATATGCTGCAATTTTCAACTTATTTATTTTCTCTTCTAAATAAACGTGTAGCGCTGAAGGGTGTGTCTGACCAGATCTGTTAGATATTATTGATGTCATTGGTGGAACAGTCAAACACTGGTGTTTATTGGACTGCCCAGTCACACTGGAAACCTACTATAACAGAAAATTGGAGGTAAGACTATAAAAATAGAGGTTGTTAGTGCAGAATAATCTTATTTAAGCCAGTTATGATGATAATTCTTTCCTGGAAGAGATAATGATAGCATCTGAGCCGAATTTATGTAATCAGTAATCAGTATGTTATTACATTGCATCAGTTCAAATATTTTACCTCCTGTGTTTTAAATGACCCCACAATTACATCATTTTTTTTTTACTTCCACATACATGGGCACTGTATTGTATACTTACAGGTTGTATACAGTTTAGTATTGAGAACAATGCAGGAAAAGCTGAACTGAAAATAAAGCTAGCTGTCTTTATTTAAAAGAAAAGGATGGAAAATTTTGATTTACTCTTATCTGACTGAATGAAATTCTAACTGGGAATGTGGCTTCCGGCCAGGAAAAATCATAGCTATTGTAATGCGCACATGCTTGGAAATCCTTAAGCCAGAAGTAGAGCTTGCGTTATCACAAGCATCATTCACCCATGTAAACTATTGTACATGTTATAAGAATGTAGGAAAGATCAATGCAAATAATATTTTTGGTATAGTTTATTTTGTGTCATCCACAAAATCCATAATAGTCCTAAAATCAATAATGGTCTTAAAACCCATAATGCAACCACTGCCACAAAAAAAAAATGGCATGCATAAATGAACATTAAAGAGTAACTCCACTTTCGTGGAAAAAAAAACAAATAAGAGAAAAATAATACAACTTATGCTGCGTACACACGAGCAGACTTTTCGACCGGACTGGTCCGACGGACCAAGTCTGGAGGACAATTCGACCGTGTGTGGGCTTCATCTGACCTGCAGCAGACTTTTTCGGTCGAAAATCTGACGGACATTAGATTTGGAACATGCTTCAAATCTTTCCGACGGACTCGAGTCCGGTCGAAAAGTCCGCTCGTCTGTATGCTAGTCTGGCGGACTAAAACCGACGCTAGGGCAGCTATTGGCTACTAGCTATGAACTTCCTTATTTTAGTTCGGTCGTACGTCATCACGTACAAATCCATCGGACTTTGGTGTGATCGTGTGTAGGAAAGTCCGTTCGTTGGGAAAGTCCGTCGGAAGTCCGCCAAAAGTCCGTCGGATAGACCGTCGGACCAGTCCGGTCGAAAAGTCTGCCCGTGTGTACGCTTCATCATACAATTGCGACACAAGTCATATTGTGATTGAATGTTAATAACAATTACCTTTCCCTTTCAATCTGTAGCCACTGTCATTTTCTGTAAAATGCAATGCAATAAGGCTACCTGGAGGTGTTCTGTACACATAATGTGTACAAAACGCCCCCCAGAAACATCATTACCTGCTTGTGTGATTAGCTCATTGATTTTCCCAGAAGTCTTCCCTAAAATACAAGTCAGATATCAGGCATCCCCTGCAACAAAAATGTAATTTTTGGTAAGATACTTCCAATAGGGAATAACATCTAAAGGGATGCAGACCCTGCAATTTTCCTTATTAGAGCCCTGCACGTGCAACAGCTGATTGATAATTATGAAACCACTCCTGTTAGATTCACTTACCACATGGACACAGACAAACACACATTTCTTCAGAGTAACAAAAGATAAGAATCTGCAATAAAGTTTGTTAACATCCTAGCAATGTACACAGATCACCCAGAGGGCAATGTTTTTTTTCTCAACAAAAGTGGAGTTACTCTTTAAATCAATTTTGTGCCCATGGGCACAGTGGCGGCATTCGATGGGCACAGTGGCAGCATTTGATGGCACAGTGGCAGCATATTATGGGCACAGTGGCAGCATTTGATGGGAACAGTGGAAGCATTCGATGGGCACAGTGGCAGCATTTGATGGCACAGTGGCAGCTTTTGATGGGCACAGTGGCTGTTTTGATGGGCACAGTGGCGGCATTTGATGGCACATTGGCAACAATTGATGGGCACAGTGGTAGCATTTGATGGCACAGTGGCGGCATTCGATGGACACAGTGACAGCATTTGATGGCACAGTGGTGGCATTTGATGGCACAGTGGCAACGTTTGATGGGCACAGTGGCAGCGTTTGATGGGCACAGTGGCTGCAATTTATGGGCACAGTGGCGGGATTTGATGGGCACAGTTGCTACGTTTAATGGCACAGTGGCTGCAATTGATGGCACAGTAACTGCAATTGATGGGCACAGTGAGGCTGCAATTGCTGTTTTTTTTCAGAATTTTTCAGTTTGTTTGCCACTGAGAGGATCCGATCCTGGAAATACTGCCTCTGCTGTATCGATCATCCCCTCCTGTGCAGTTTCCCTTCCTTTAGCTGCCTGGGCCCCCTGGTCTCCCCATACCCACACAGCACTTTCGGCTTCCACTCCTCTCCCTCCTACTGGCTGCTGCGGAGCACAGGGGATCAGTGGCAGGATAGAGAGTAGGATGGGGCCAGTAAATATGTTATACTTACTGGCCCCTATCTTTTCTGAATGAACACAGTGTGTGATCAGTACCACTCACCCATTGTGTTCATTCATAACTGATGCATAGTAAACATGCTTACTATGCTTAAGTTTGGTAATGAACAGGAAGTTCTGTGCAGGGCTCTTTCTGTTCATTCATTCTGTGCAGTTGAGGCTGCAGAGATAAAGATTAAGGACTGGACATTGTCTCAAAAAATAGACATAAGGGGTCTGTTTAGACCCCTGATATTTCATCAAAGCCCCCCACCCCCAACAGGGCTGTTAAAATAAATAAATAAAATTGTAAAAAAATATTTTAAAAAAATGTAAAAAACTAAATTGTAAAAACTCTAACACGTTTTCCTGACACCAAGAGAAAAAAAGGATACGGGGAAGGATCTTCAGCAGATTGACAGCTTCAGCTTTGTTTCTGTGTGTTTTGTGAAGGGGGTGTGTCCCTTTCCTCCAGTCAGCTCTCAGAGCTCTCCTCACTGAGCTCTGCACAGTAAGGGGATTATAGCGGTGCCCAAAGAGATAGTTAGAATACTATATACTGACACTTAACTATAAAAAATACAATATTTTATTAACAAACAAGTTAAAAAGAGTATACAATAAATATATTCAACAAGGGTGTGGACAAACACTAAGACTGAGCCAGCATATGTAACAGTGTATCAAGAACCAGCCAGTAGCGTGGCGGCAGGTCTTGTTGGCAAGTATGAGAATCCTACATGTTTCGCCAACATTGGCTTCCTCAGGGACAGTTGGTTATACCTGTATTGGTTTCCTGAATTCAATAGGTCACAGAAGGGTGAACATGTGTAGCTCCCCAGGGTGAACTCAGAGCTCCATGTCGCAAGTAGGTGGCTGCAGGGGGACGAAAAAAGGGCGATTTACATCTAGTAAAAACAACAACAGCAAGGAACAGGTAAAGGCACCCGATATACTGATATTGTTGTTAAAAAAAATTGTTGATGAAATGATGACAATGAGTCCAATATGACTAATTGGGAATAGCCTGGGACTATAAGAATGCAGTCAGTGTAGGTGGTATAGCACAGTGGGACTGCACAGCTTGAACGGCACAGCAAGTTTGGGCACCCTAAACAACAAGCCGGTTGTTTAGGGTGCCCAAACTTTAATATTGATTGGACCCTGGGCAAACATTTTCTTACCACCAATGTATAGGGAGATGTACACTGATCACCAAGTAATGAAGAATTTCACTGACAACCAATATAATAGGGGATTTTGCATCAACAACCAATAATATAAGCCAATAAAGGGGATTTATACACTGGCCACCAATGTAAGGGGGGGGGGTTACACTCACCACAAATGCTTTTTACATAGACCACCAATGTAAAGGAGGATTCAAAACTGACCATAAATGCAAGTTTGCAAGTTTGTGATTTTTTCACCGATTACCAATATAAAGAGGAGTTTCTACACTGACCACCCATGTAATGGGGATTTACACTGACTACTAATGTAATGGGGATTTACACTGACCACTAATGTAATAGGAGCATTCACAGTAACCACCAATGTAAGGAGGGATTTACACTGACAACCAATGTAAGGGGGACCTTCACACTGGCCACTAGCGTGAATGAAAGGATTGTACACCATGCCCCAATATAATGTGAAGATTTACACTGACTACCAATGTAACTGAGACATTTAGCCTGCGTTCACATTTATGTGTGTCAGGAATGCATGCAAAATCTCTTTCTTAACACCACAGAAACTCGGGGCTTGAGACGACGTCCACCTAGTGACGAAACACGTAGGGAGGAGCAATGTGCTGACGTCACCGTGCTGTCCTCACGCTCCATTTGCACGGGTGTGCTTTGTATCTTTTGCCGGCCGGCTTACAATGAATTTTGGTGCAATATTTTTCAGCTTACGTGTGTCTAATAGATTTTTTATTCAATAAAAACCATTTGGTTTTACACATGGCAAACTTTTTCATTTTTCACATATAGGCTCATTGTTTACCCATTGACGGTATATTTGTGGCCACCTGTTGGAGTCCCGACTTCCATAGAGCCTGCAGGAGTGCCTTGGCAGATCAGTTACCGGAGGCGTTGAGATGACCTAAAGGCCTGGTCCGGGTACAAGCCACAAGCCTTTACAGCTTGCTCAGCTACCACCGGAGGTGTGAGGAGGACCCAAAGGCCCAGGCCGGGTATAGTCCACAAGCTTCCACAGCTTGTCTAGCTGGTAAGCCTCCAATCTATATGGTGGTGGATTCACAGTGCTTCTTCATAGAACATATCTCACAGGGTGTCTCTAAACCCAGATTCGTTTGAAAATTAAGTTTTCATGCAAAGACTTTATTTATTCAATCAGGCTGCAGGGATTTTTATGTTAAATTTTTCTTCACAGGTTTACTGTTATTGAATATTTGTTCACCATTCGATCACTTGCTATATCAGACTATTTTTCACTTAATATTTCTCAATATTTTTTTGTGTGCTCATTGGATCACATCCTACCTATGCCGTTCTTTCTTTGCAGGTTAATTCCAATCATTATTACCGTATGTGGCACATGTTTTTTCACCTCACTGTGTATACCTTTCTTTTTTGTAGCGCAGCTCCTTTTTTTCTTTATTACCTAGGTGGATGCAGCATCTGTCCCCAGGCGCCTCCAACACTGAGAACTGAGCGATTGAACCCCGCCGATCGCTCGGTTCTCACAGCTCCCTAAGCAAGGAGATGGTGACTGTTAGTCACAGCTCTTTGCTCTGCACCCCCTCACTCACTGAAGCGCTGGGCTGTGGAGGGGCGGGAGCGGCCGGCTGAGGTGCTCAGTGGCTCACTGAGAGGCTTAGCCAGGTGCCAGTCCAGGCATGTGGTTGGATACCAATTTCATTGTCTCGATCTTGCCTGAGCCTGGGCCACCTCTTTGACATCAACCGACAGAGGGCTTCAGCCCGCTGTCTGCTGAAAACGGGTCTCAATGAGTGCAGAACGAACTGCACTCCTGTGGTCCACAGGATTAGTACAGCCAAAAGAGCTTTGGCTGTACTTCTCCTTTAACCACTTGCCGACCAGCCGCTGCAGTTGTACTGTGGCAGAATGGCACGGCTGGGCGAAACAATGTTATGTACCGTCGCTTCGCCCTGTGGCCACTAGGAGCATGCACACACATGCCGCCTGCTCGCTCACGGAGCCAATGGGAGTGCATGGCGGTCGCGATCACCGCCAGGCTCCCGCGATCGCTCGTGGCACACCAAGAACCGGGAACTGTGTGCGTAAGCACACAGTTTCCGGTTCTCTGAGGGAAGAAGAGACAGATCGTCTGTTCATACAGAGTATGAACAGCGATCTGTCATCACCCCTAAACAGTCCCCTCCCCCCTTCAGTTAGAACACACTAGGGAACACAATTAACCCCTTGATCGCCCCCTAGCGTTAACCGCTTCCCTGCCAGTGACATTTTTACAGTAATCAATGCATTTTTATAGCACTGATCGCCGTATAAATGCCAATGGTCCCAAAAATGTGTCAAAATTGTCCGATGTGTCCGCCATAATGTGGCAGTCCCAATAAAAATCGCAGATTGCCGCCATTACTAGTAAAAAAAAATTAATAATAAAAATGCCATAAACTATCCCCTATTTTGTAGACACTATAACTTTTGCATAAACCAATCAATATACGCTTATTGCTATTTTTTTTACCAAAAATATGTAGAAGAATACATATCGGCCTAAACTGAGGGAAAAAAAGTTTTTTTATATATTTTTGGGGGATATTTATTATAGCAAAAAGTAAAAAATATTGCGTTTTTTTTCAAAATTGACGCTCTTTTTTTTTTTTGTTTATAGCTCAAAAAAATAAAAACCGCAGAGGTGATCAAACACCACCAAAATAAAGCTCGATTTGTGGGAAAAAAGGACATCAATTTTGTTTGGGTGCAACGTTGTACGACCGTGCAATTGTCAGTTAAAGCGACGCAGAAAAGTGCTCTGGTCAGGAAGGGGGTAAAATCTTCCGGGGCTGAAGCGGTTAACCTTTTGAGTAACCAAAGTATCAAACATACTGTAAATCCATGGATTCCTACACTAAACACTACATGCTGAACACTGAAACCAAATGTTCTCTTATACAACAATTTCACAGAAAACAATTAACGTAATCAAATTATCTGCATTACACACACTTGTTTGTATCATTAACATTGTAGAGGACAACAGAGGATGATTAAATTAATATAAAATATCAGTTTTAATTATGAACAGCTACTAAGTCTGTGTAGCAGCGATAAATCAGTTTATTATTGCAAACTGGACTTTTCAGTGAGTCTTCAGTGATATTTTGCATAGTTTAAGCTTGTCTGTCTCAGGCCTCAAGGCCCATTGACCTGACATAGCTGAAGAATTCCTTTAATTAAAAGGACTCGGTCTATTACATGCTCTGTAAACTACATATAGCAAAGTATTTTCACTATTTATGGCCCTGAAAACCAAGCTTCACAAGCTGTTTCTACAACAAGAAGGCAGCATGCTCAAATTGCTGGTTTCCAGTTTATCTTTATTACAGTTATAGCCATTATTATTATTTAATTATTATTCATGCACACAAAGTTTCTGCCTGCAGTGTACTTCCCGTTGGGCCAAATGTAATTCCGGCGTTGTCCAAATTACTTTATTTTGCCATTGATGACCACAGATCTTTGTGGCCACAGTTTTTGTATATCTTTTTATAAAATAAATAATGTAATGTAATTAAAGTGGACCTAAAGGCTAAATATTTTTTACCCCAATGCATTCTCTGCAAGGTAAAATAAACTTCCTGAGTGCAGCACATTGGCAATCACCTTCTGGACAAATTGCCGAGCAACCCTTCTGTACCTACACAATACAGAGAGGGAAGCTCCGATACAGAAAAAAAGGAGGAGCAGAGGACCTTAAAAGTGTTATGCCCCGTACACACGATCGGACATTGATCGGACATTCCAACAACAAAATCCTAGGATTTTTTCCGACGGATGTTGGCTCAAACTTGTCTTGCATACACACGGTCACACAAAGTTGTGTGACAGTAACTCAATGACAGTTATGACACAATAACACGAAACGTAAATAGCAATAATTTTTATTCATTTCCACCACAATGTGTAGTATGTATGTACTATTACAACATATTTTCCGACAGAAAAAGTCCGATGGAGCCCACACACGATCGGAATTTCTGACAACACAATCCAATCGCACTTTTTCCGTCGGAAAATCCGATCGTGTGTACAGGGCATAATGCCCTGTACACACGGTCGAATTTTCAGATGGAGAAAGTGCGATCGGAATGTGTTGTCAGAAATTCCAATCGTGTGTGGGCTCCATCGGACTTTTTCCGTCGGAATTTCCGACACACAAAGTTTGAGAGCAGAATATAAGATTTTCCGACAGCAAAATACGATCCTTTAAATTCAGATCATGTGTAGACAAATCCAACGCACAAAGTGCCACGCATGCTCAGAATAAATTAAAAGACTAAAGCTATTGGCTATTGCCCTGTTTATAGTCTTGACGTACGTGTTTTACGTCACCACATTCAGAACGATCGGATTTTTCGACAACTTTGTGTGACCGTGTGTATGCAAGAAAAGTTTGAGCCAACATCCGTGGGAAAAAATCAGATGGATTCTGTTGTCGGAATGTCCGTTCAATGTCTGATCGTGTGTACGGGGCATTAGCATGTTAAAGGGGAAAAACAAGGCAAAAGGAAGGACGTGGAATGCAAACAAAGAAATAGCACGATAATATGCATAAAATATGTTGTAATAGTACATACATACTACACATTGTGGTGGAAATGAATAAAAATTATTGCTGTTTACGTTTCGTGTTATTGTGTCATAACTGTCATTGAGTTACTGTATATTTGGATACTTGGAGAGATGATGTTAATGCTTGTTTTGTAGTCCTTTCTTTTTTTTTTTTTAATATCTTTGTGTTCAGGTCTATGATTTTACCTGTAACTTTTATCCATAAATGTTAAATCTTTATTATTTATTAAAACTTTCAAACAATACAGCTGATCACCAAGACAAATTAAAATATCTGCAAATTATACACGTTACTTCTTTACAATACCTCTCTCTAGTTACAGATAATCTCCAGAATATCAATTTAACATTCCTAACAGAACAAACAAATGAACAAATCAAACAACAAACAGGCAACACACAAGAAGGGGAAAAAATTTAAAAAAAAGGAAACCCCCACTCCTCCCCTTTCCTCCGCCCCTCCCCACCATCACTATCGGTCCTCCCCTAAACTGTAAGGCATCCTGTCTATCCCGTTTATGCCCACCTGTTATAACCTAGATCCCTGCCATGATATTCTAGGTGGGGCCAAAGAGAAAAAAGCCAGTCCTGGAGCTGTTACCCAGAGTCCTCATAGCTTCTCTATTATATCTATCCTGCCCCTGTTCTTATACACCTGTTGTTCCATTAATATTGTCACATTTACCCGAGAACGCCATTCCTCGTATACTGGTCTATTAGGAGACATCCATTTTCTAGCAATTATCTTACGAGCTATGAATAGTAATCTAGGGTGCTAGGGGTAACCTTAGACTCTGAACTGTCCTTTCAGGCCCACATACAATTCCTGTCCAAATCATGCCGCTTTAGCCTCTGCAACATTTCCAGAATACGCCCCTTTATAACTAATGACACCACCAAGCTTCTAATCCACTCCCTGGTCATCTCTCGCCTCGACTACTACAAACCCCTTCTCATTGGATTACCTTTACATAGACTATCCCCCCTTCAGTCCATAATGAATGCCGCTGCAAGACTCATCCACCTTACCAACCATTCAGTGTCCTCCACCCCTCTCTGCCATTCCCTCCACTGGCTTTCACTCACCCAACGAATAAAATTCAAAGTACGAACAATAATTTACAAAGCCATCCATAACTCTGCCCCCAGCTACATCACTAACCTAGTCTCAAAATACCAACCAAGCCGTTCTCTTCTGTCATCCCAAGACCTCCTGCTCTCTAGCTCCCTTGTCACCTCTTCCCATGCTCACCTCCAGGATTTCTCCAGAGCTTCTCCCATCCTTTGAAACTCCTTTCCCCAATCTGTCCGACTGTCCCCTAATCTATCCATCTTTAGGCGATCCCTTAAAACCCTTCTCTTCAAAGAAGCTTATCCTTCTAACTAACACTGTTTTACTTCCTCCATCAGCTCATCCCCCCACAGCTATTACCTTTTGTATCAATTGACCCTTCCTTTTTAGATTGTAAGCTCTAACGAGCAGGGCCCTCTGATTCCTCTTGTACCAAATTGTAATGTAACTGTAATGTCTGCCCTCATGTTGTAAAGCGTTGCGCAAACTGTTGGCGCTATATAAAACCTGTATAATAATAATAGTTTGCCAATTGGTATTAACTTGTCCAACGTATATAGCTCTTCATTAACATAGCCCAGTAGACAAGTCTTTGGTTCCATTTCTATATTGGTATTGTAAGAGGTGGTGTCCACATTAATTGTGGACACCACCTCTCGCCAATATCTAACCAACTTGGGGTAGTTCCACAACATATGGATCAGATCAGCCGGAGCCTGATTACACCTCGGACAATCCGAGGTTTCCCTCCTCCTCCACTTATATAACTTTTCCGACGTCCTATATGTCCTATATATAATAAACAATTGAGATAGGCATATCCATAAATGTTAACCCTAACCTTAGCTCTTAAGCCTTACTCAATAAACCTGGACCCTAACAATACAGTCCAGAAATCATGATTCTCAAAAAAATGGTCTATGGTTTTTCAATAGTTCAGTACTTACATGGGTTTATTGCTGTGAACTATGTATATTTTCTGTAAGAACTTAGTTTGAGTTATTGTCAGTTTTACTTGAAGGAACACATAAATATTTCATATACAATAGCTATAGCACCTACTACAGTGCTATATACATCTACTATGATTATAGCTTTGTATTTAAAATTGTCCAATAAAACCAGAATAAGGACTTTATGCACCATACTCTACGCCCTTTTCCACAAGCACAAAATAGGACCAAGAAGACACTTTTTGTAATTCTTTGTCTTTAATGCTGTAGTTTTTATACTAGTGCATGCTAAGGAGTCCAAACAAGTTCACCACTGTCTCCAGGGAGGGTGTAGTCAATTCTAAAGGATCTGTCCTCTGATGCTATGACTTTGCACTTATCAGTGTGTGGTACATTATTTGCCTCAAATTAGAATGCCACATTTCATATAGAACCTACCCCTCTGTAAAAAGCAGTATTTGTAAAAGAGACTTTCCAAAAATTTAGTCTAGGATTTCCTCATCTCCATAACTTCCTACACAGACAGGAAAATAATAGCTCACAAGATTTCTGGCACTCAGCAGGTATTTTTTTGCAGTTGTCGAGCAGATATAACAAAACATGTTTAATGGTATATTAAGCAGACCAAAAAGGAGCAAACAAGAGAAGTTCATTATTGGGGTTTGCATACCCTTGAGGAGTGGCCATTAGATTCAAAGTATCATAGCGCTTACTTCCTAAGGAGCCACTGGAATGTTTGGGCCTTCCTAGCCTTACTGTTGCTATACTTACAGTTGCCTCAACATTATAACTGGCCCACCAGTGGTGACTGAATGAATGACACCCACTCCATCAATCTTTTCTTGTGGGTTTTATTGGCCAATGTCCTGGAGAGAGAGGGTTAGAAGTTACAGGATCCCCGAAAATAGCAACAAAGTTTTCCCTCAACTCAAAATATGACTCTAGCCCCTCTCACAGGCTGGTGGAATTCCTTCAGGCCAAGGCCCACAATCTTCATCTGTGTGCATTTAAAGCAGAGTTCCACCCAAAAATGGAACTTTTGCTTTAAGCACTCCTGACCCCCTGACATGCCACATTTGGCATGTCATTTATTTTTTGGAGGGGAGGTACCTAGTTATGACAGGTACCCAGCTCCAACTTCCGCCCATGGCGCCGCAGTGCCGAGCGGAAGTTCTCCTCTCCCCCCTCCCTGCAATCTTCTGGGACATGTCACAGGTCCCAGAACGCACAGCGCAGCTCACAAGCTGTCAAAGCCGGGTGCCCACACTTGCAATGCTGGCGCCGGCATTGCTGGACCGTGGGACAGGTGAGTGCCTGTTTATTAAAAGTCAGCAGCTACACTTTTTGTAGCTGCTGACTTTTAATAAACACAGAGATGGGTGGAATTCAGCTTTGAGCAGAGACCATCAATGCACTGAGCAAACTTTTCTTGAAGGTGCCCTCCTTTAATAGCCACCTTCCTGTCTTCCAGGCCCTAGAATAGACTCATTCCAAATCCTAGGGATTTGGCTCTAGAATGGTTTTCTCCTCAGGCACAGGGCCTGGGAGGCAAAATAATTTTCTTCAGCTACTTCCTCCCCCAGACAGTAGGCCTGGGAATCAGAGCACCCTCCAACAATAAATTCTCTCCAGGCAAAGCGTAGGAGGCTAAGCACCTTCTAGAAGGGCTTCCTGAACATCTCTTTCCTCAGCTCACATTACTGGCAATAAAGCTATCATTATTGGCCACAGTGAAAGAAATATTAATTGTCTATAACAATTGATCTTCTTCAATCAATCGACTGGTAAACACTCCCCAGAAGTAGGTAGACGTAAAGAATGTCGACAAAAGATTCACCTGGGGGAACTACAACTTTGGCAGGGGTGATAACAGTACTTCTGTGGTTGACAGTCTTAAGGAGTTATTTTGGGCACAAAAATTGAGTTATTACTGTAAACATCTATCGCAGCTCTAAAGGTCATGCCACATCTTATGCCACTTATTTGTACAACCAGCTAAATCTAGTTAGCCTTTCGTGGACCTTTGTCTGCATGCAGATATGCCAAACTCGTAAAAGGATCTACATGTGTACGGCAGTTGGCATTCTTTTACATTTTTTACGCAAATAAATAGTAAAAACATTTCTCAAAAACAAATTTAAGAGTAAAATGAACAAGCTGCCATTGTTTCAGTTACCCACTTGAAAAGATTCTTGCCCTGCTATTTATGGAGCGAAAAACATGACGCGACATCTCCACTCCTAGTTTTAACAGCTGAATGGAAGAAAACGAAGAAAAAATTCCAGCCTTTCATAATCAGACGAGCTATTAGTGAACAAATATGCTGAGATGTGTTTACACATTCCTGAGCTATTGCCCTTCCCCGTCTGCCAAATCTTTATTCACCTTCTTGTCTCATTCTCTTCCTCCCTACTATAGATCCCACTCTATTTATGTCCTACCATCAGAATAACACAGTACAGCAATAGTTTCTCTACTACAGTCATGCTGACTACACACCTGAATACATTGTTCATTGTAATGAATTTTTTTTTTTTTTTTTAGAGTACACATACAGAGTACATTATTTACATGCAGGATAATGCATAAATAACTCAAAAAAGCCCTTCTTTCACAAAAACTGACCATACAGCATCACCCTTTTGCGTTCTCTCAAAATGTTCTGTTTCTGTAAAAAAAAAAAAAAACTCATTTTTTTTTGAGATCCTCATTGTCATACAACAGTCTAAGAAAATAAAATAAATAGGATGTGAATAAAATAAAGGACCTAATTCTCCAGGATTTGAAGATTAGTTAAATGATTTTACCAAAAGTATGCATAATAGATTTCCATAGGATTAGAGGTTAACTTAGCTTATCAAATAGGGTGAAGCTGTGTTCACTTGAAATGTCCAATCATTTGCAGGGGAACTTTAAAAAAAAAAAAAAGGATTTTTGTTTGCATAGGATTAGATGATTGATATGAACACAGCTTTACCGCATTCACTATATTAACATTTATTATAATTGAGAGCCGGTCATAGTCTCCTGTCATACGAATTGGAAGTGTCCAAACCTGAGAATACCAAATGTGACAGAACCCAAACTCCTAACATTCTCAATGATCATGCATTTCACATTCTTTAGCCTAGTACACATGATGAGATTATCAGACGAACGATCGTCCATTTTTAATTTTTTTTTGCAAAATGAAGAGGTTACTAAAATTATAAAAATTCTCGTATGACAGAATAAAAATTCGGAAGTGATGTAATGTATTGTGTTTCTATTGTATTTTTGGATAAAAACCATAGTGAATAAACAAAAAGCGTACGATCTGGTATGGAACGAGAAAAATGTTCGGGTTTGTCCCTTCGAATAATTTAGGACAAAAGCTGTGTACTAGCGATTAGATTATCGTATGATCGATTTGAAAACTGTATTTTTCATACGATTTTCTGGTCATGTGTACTAGGCTTTAGACATCATGACCCTTTTCTTTTTTTTATCTTTTATTACTTCTTCTTTTTCCTTTTTCCTCTTGAGAATCTGTTAAACACTTGAAACTGTAAAAATATACCAGTAAACACAATGGAAAATGTATGTTAAGCCTAGTACACACGGGCCGAATGTCAGGCGGCATCGGCCGGTTCAATAGAAACTGTCCGACATTCGGCCCGTATGTATGGCAGCCAGTATGACAGAAGCTGGCAATTGGGCCGGCTTCTGTTGAAGGCTCATGACCAAAAAAGGTCTGCCGACTGGCTCCTGATCAGCACTCTCAGCCAATGGTTTAGAGCGATGACCGGAGTGTTCTGCCGCCCCCTTGTCAGAAGACAATAGAACAGCAAGGGAGATTGCTGTGCTAACATTGGAGTGTTAGTACAGCTGCTCCAACCTGAGCTGTTCGTTTTTTTGTTCTACCTGCTGGGTTGAGCGGAAAAAAAATTGTGGTATGTAATAGGCTTAAAGCCTGGTACACACTATGAGTTTTTTTTTCATTCAAGCCAGTGGGTTGAATGTAAAAAAAAACCCCAGTTAGCTCCGGTCGGAGCCGCTGTACTAACAATCTGACATTAGTACAGCGATCTCCCCCGCTGAGCTGTTGTGTTCTGACAGGGGGGCGGCCCCCCACCTGTATACATTGGTCAGCGCTCTCAGCCATTGGCTGAGAGCGCTGATCGAGGGCTAGTCAGCTACTGTTTTTCCAGCATGCTCGTCTGGCAGAAGGCGGCCTAGCGGCCAGCTTCTGTCAGACCGGCTGCCATACACACTGGTTGAATGTCAGCCGGTTTCTATTGAACCGGCCGATGTCACCCCAGCATTCAGCCAGTGTGTATGAGCCTTTATTCTTGCTCTATAAGGCCGGCCATACACGGATCAAATCTCGGCCCGCTCACCAGGAATTGGCCGAGGTTCAAACCAGGAAAAAAGGAGATGCAGCTCACAAACAAGCTCTTGCTCTGGAATTACACCACCCTAGTAAAAACTGGTTCCAGGTACTGGCTGGTTTGCAGTGAGGTAGAAAGAAATCCTGGATAGCCGCACTCTGGGATAAGGACATCTTTATTTCAATAAAATCCAAACATACAGTCAATAGCAGAGACGTACAGGGTGGTAGACTGCTACCACCCTGTACGTCTCTGCTATTGACTGTATGTTTGGATTTTATTGAAATAAAGATGTCCTTATCCCAGAGTGCGGCTATCCAGGATTTCTTTCTACCTCACTGAGGTTCAAACCAGTAATGGGCAGGCTGTATGTACCAAGTTGATTGATGGATCAACTTGGGTACAACCAGCCTGCCACATTCTCTTGAGACTATCGCTAGCTGCCCCCGGGAGATGACAATTGCTGATTCCCCTATCAGCACTGATTGAATTGATGGGGGAATTGTGGAAATTTCTTTCCTGCAACCCGTGGTTGCAGGAGAGAAATTTGCACTGTGTATGGCTGGCCTAAGTAACAATTTACTAATTCATTTATAACAGGTAACTGTTTAATGTGTTTGTGGTTGGGAAGGTCGATTTCAGACTTAAGACAGTGTAACAAGTCAACAGCTCCCCACTATTCAGAAGAGTACTACCACACAGTTTAACCACTTGCAGACCGGCTCACGCCGATATACGTCGGCAAAGTGGCACGGGTGCGCAAAACAACGTACCCGTACGTTGGTGCGTCATCCACGGCGTTGCGAGCTCGATGTCTGCCGGTGGCCCGCGATCATGGCACGGAGAGGCAGAAGGGGGAGATGCCTATGTAAACAAGGCATTTCCCTGTTCTGCCTAGCAACATTACAGGGATCTACTGCTCCCAGTGATCTCTGTCATGTTCTAGTGAGCCCATCCCCCCTACAGTTAGAACATCCTGAGGGAACACACTTAACCCCTTGATCGCCCCCTAGTGTTAAACCTCTTCCCTGCCAGTGACATTTACACAGTAATCAGTGCATTTTTATAGCACTGATCGCTGTATAAATGCCAATGGTCCCAAAATAGTGTCAAAAGTGTCCACCGCAATGTTGCAGTCACAATAAAAATTGCAGAACGCCGCCATTACTAATAAAAAAAAATATTGAGCCCGGGTTCACACTATACTGGGCTGCGGATCGCACAGGAGCGCTGTGCGTCCCTGTTCCCCATTTCAGGGACGAATCCGGGTCGATTCTATGCCTGAATTCGGCCCTGAAACGGAGCCAAAGACGCACAGCGTTTTTGTGCAGTGCGCTCCGCAGCCACCCCGGAGATATGTGAACCGGCTCCATAGGGAGCCAGTCACATTCTCCTACTCTGCGAATTAGATGCGGGGAAACGCACATCTAATTCGCATAGGTGTGAACCCGGGCTAATAAAAGTGCCAAAAATCTATCCCCTATTTTGTAGATGCAATAACTTTTGCGCAAACCAATCAATATACGATTATTGCGATTTTTTTTTTACCAAAAATATGTGGAAGAATACATATTTGCCTAAACTGTGGAAGAAATTTGGGTTTTTTTTATAGATTTTTTGAGGATATTTATTATAGCAAAAAGTTAAAAATATTGCTTTTTTTTTTCAAAATTGTCGCTCTTTTTTTTATAGCGCAAAAAATAAAAAACGCAGAAGTGATCAAATACAACCAAAAGAAATCTCTATTTGTGAGAAAAAAAGGACATCAATTTTCTTTGGGTACAGCTTTGCACGACCGTCAGTTAAATTGACGCAGTGACGTATCGCAAAAAAGGGCTTGGTCAGGAAGGGGGTAAATCCTTCCGGGGCTGAAGGGGTTAAAGTGACCCTGTCATTAGTGTCGGTGCATTAAGGCAAACAAACCCTGTAAAATATGAATAGTTATAGTTGCCTGTCCAGTGGGAGGTGACTCTAATTTTCACTCTGATAGGGCAATGGCCTCTAATGCCAGGGCCGCCAGCCCCTATGTCACTACAGGAAACAGTAGTAATGAAGGCGTTGGCAGATGGAATCACAGCACTTAGCAGGGAAGATGATATCAGACACACCAGGAAGTGTTAAATTAACTTTTAGATACTTAAAACTTAGATGAGTTTTTAAAAAAGGCTTATGTTATTTAAAGCTTAACTCCAGCCAATCTTGTATTTTTTATTTTTTGTCTGTAACCTTATTGGGGAAACCTTTCTTGGCTTACTGTCCCTGTGACATCAATATAAGAAATATAAATCTAGAATCCAGTTGTCACTGGGAGAAGAAGGTATTTCCCATCACTTTCTGTCCTGACCGGAAATATAGGGAAATCTTCCCAATAGAGAAACAATTGGAAAACAAAAATGGATAAAGAACCACGCTAGAAAATAATCTAACATAAAAAATAATTAGTGTATATAAACAGCAAACCTCCTATAACACATATACAGTGAAAAAACATAAAAAATATATAGATAGCGCAACCTATATATTTTTTAAGTAGGTAAAGAAAGCCTGACAGAAGCTCTAACCCTTACTGTACCAGTCAAAATGAAATGCAATGTTTTGCTTTAACTCCCAGTTAACTAACTAACTATATCTAACCATATTTAACATTTTTTTGGATTCTCAAAAAGTGTCAGAATGTAATAAATACAGTACTTTAAAATCATTTGAGAAAAAAAAACATCATCATTGCTTGACCCAAAAAATGATATAGGCATTATTTTGGTATAATGAGCACCATTACTGGTAAGTCAGTAGGGCCATAGTTGACTAGTGAAAATTGGTCCATTATGAATAAACATCAATCAAAGTGGGCAGCACTGTGGCTAAGTGGTTAGCACTTCCACCTTGCAGCGCTAGGGTCATTGGTTCAAATCCCAACTGTAACACTACCTGCATCAAGTTAAACAGCAGTAAAAAGTAAGGAATGTGACTTTCACTGAATGGATACCTTATTCAAATTATTTATTAATAATAACAAGTCACGTTATATAGAATGTCAATCTGTAAATATAGGACACAAAATACTATGATACACTTGTATGAATATATAATTGTTATACAGAATAAGGTAAAACATAATCAGCATTACAGTTACATAAAAACACTCATCCATTCATAAAAATTCAGTGAATATAATCGATTGCTCATGGTGAGCCAAACTTGTCTAGACATCAATTCGATGTAACTCGACGCACGTTTCATGGCTCATGCCAATCATCAGGAGTAAAATGCTCTGAAATTAAATCAATATTATCTATAAATAGAGGACATCCTTTAAATGGGGAACAATCTCTCAAAATAAAGGCGTGTAACTTACAATACGGCCCAAAGGTGGCGCCCAACCTTGGATCCAAGGGAAGAGAGGGGACAAGGATGATCACCTCCCCTGGGGCTGAGGTGGGGAGTCCTATCCAAACCAGAGACAGCAGACAGGTGAAGACCAGGCGACCATGGTGTAATGCTGATTATGTTTTACCTTATTCTGCATAACAATTATATATTCATACAAGTGTATCATAGTAAATTGTGTCCTATATTTACAGATTGACATTCTCTATAACGTAACTTGTTATTATTAATAAATAATTTTATAAATGATTTGAATAAGGTATCCATCTAGTGACCTGCTTCACTCAAAGTCCCAGTCCTTTCTTTTTTCTGCTGTTTAACACGTATTCGGGATGGAGGCTTGCCACTGTCATAATGAGTTAGTGTTAGGTCGCATCATTCATACTACCTGCATGGAGTTCGCATGTTCTCCCTGTGTCTGGGTGGGTTTCCTCCATCTCCTCCCACACTCCAAAGACATGTTGGTAGGATAACTGGCTCCTGTGTAAGTTGGTCCTAGTATGTATATGTATGAATTTGAGTCAGGGACCTTAGACTGTAAGATCCTTGAGGGCAGGGACTGATAAGAATGTATAATATACATGTAAATACTGCATAAATTGACAGTGCTATATAAGTACCTGTAATAAGTAAAACTGAAGTGGTTAAAACAGTGCTGGGACAACATAGCCAGGGTGAAGATGCTGAACCTCCCCCTCTATTTATTAGGCATGAGTAACTGGGTACCCAATCATTTTCTACAGTTGGAATCCCACTCCTACTGTATTTCTCTCAGTGTCATTGTGCAGCTCTGGGTCCACCAATCAGGTTTCATCTGGTTCCAGAAGTGCACTGTGATGATGTGCAACCTTCCTTCTGTGTGTTCTCTGTTTCTATACTGATTAGTAGTCAGCCAGAGGCAAAATGGGAAGCAGGGCACAAATATGTGGGGGGTGCAGGTGCCCCTCGCCTACATGAAAACACTGTGGGCAGCTTCTCCTCCTGCCTCCCTTCACCCAGGCCCTGCTGGCGACAAGAGCCAAGTGAAATTCCAAGCACATCAGCTTATCATAAGTTCAACTCTTTCATCTGCTATAGCTATTTGGACAGTTGTCCCCTGGAATCCGAAGTAGCTCGGTGGAATAGTGATAGCCGTTGTGCTCTGTATGTCTTTACTGATGGATCCTCCACCCTCATACCTGACACCACTACTAGGAGCTACAAAATTGTCCCCTGGTTTTTAACCTTATACCCAGCTGTCCCAGCAGTGAAAAACAAAGCAGGCAGGGAACTATACTCCTTCCACCTTGTAAACTTTCCTACTTTACTGCTCAACCTCAGTGGCATTGCCTACATAGAAGGGGTTCAGCTGTTACATTGGCAACTGTGGTCACTCCACTATTGCCTGGGTCCCATCGCTGCTTTGGTTCAATGTCCACCTGCCTCTCTCACCTTCCTTCATGGTAAAAGGTTTGTGACATCACCACTGCACACCACTGACTCCCTCCTGCCATCTGTCGGCTCAGTCTGAAGGGCTCTGGGGCGCAGGAATTGTGATGTCACCGGGAGGAGTAGGAGCAGGAAGGAGGAGGGCCATAAGTGGTGCCTGCCTGTCACATATTGTGTGTGTATGTCTCTATGCTAGTGGATGGTTCAAGGTGCTAAATGTCTGAAAACGTGTTTATAAGGGTACTTTTGGTGCTGTTCACTAACAGTGGGAGGAGTCGGTAACGTGGCACTACTGTATACTGGGACACGGCGGTCATCTTTCTGGTGGGGAGAGGCTATATATATACAAACAGAGCTCACTTTTGTTTGTCAGCAATGTGAGTGCAATTTCAATCTGAATAAAAATTTTTATCTGAATAAACACTGTTATGATATATTGCGCAATGAGGTTTATCTCCTTTTGTCTGCATGGGATGACATATATTTGATAATTATTCCTGAAGTAATTTTTGAACAAGGGGAGTCATGTCCAGGATTACTACATCCACTATCCGGTCTGCTGCCACTGAGTGTATGAAGATTGATGGGCTTCCTTCTTACCTGAGTTTAACTTTATATATACTGATTTGACCTTTGTGATGAGGGTCCACCACATGGGGTAAGCGGCTGTATTGTGGGGTGCTTGGGACGGGTCTTCCTATTCCCTGCCTATCGCAGATTGAACTACTATTGAACATTTGTTCTTGGATTGTCCTTTTGGGATTTAAAGCGCTGCACATTTACCATATATATCTTATTATTGACTTCCTTCAATATTGTGCTGGCAGCTGATATCTTATTGAAAATTTTTAGCGCAACACCTGACCTGGGTTAAACACTGATCAGTTTTGTTTATTTACTAAGGTGGTTTATAGCAATTGCAGTGTGTATGGTGCAGTAACTCTTATCAGATATTTAACCTTATTTTATATTTTTGCTGTCTATGCCTCCCTGGGGAAGTTCATTATATATATATATATATATATATATATATATATATATATATATATATATACAGTGGCTTGCGAAAGTATTCGGCCCCCTTGAACTTTTCAACCTTTTGCCACATTTTAGGCTTCAAACATAAAGATATAAAATTGTTATTTTTTGTGAAGAATCACCAACAAGTGGGACACAATTGTGAAGTTGGACGAAATCTTTTGGATTTTTGAAACTTTTTTAACTAATAAAAAAATGAAAAGTGGGGCGTGCAAAATTATTCGGCCCCCTTGCGTTAATACTTTGTAGAGCCACCTTTTGCTGCGATTACAGCTGCAAGTCGCTTGGGGTATGTCTCTATCAGTTTTGCACATTGTGAGACTGAAATTCTTGCCCATTCTTCCTTGCAAAACAGCTCGAGCTCAGTGAGGTTGGATGGAGAGCGTTTGTGAACAGCAGTTTTCAGCTCTTTCCACAGATTCTCGATTGGATTCAGGTCTGGACTTTGACTTGGCCATTCTAACACCTGGATACGTTTATTTGTGAACCGTTCCTTTGTAGATTTTGCTGTATGTTTGGGATCATTGTCTTGTTGGAAGATAAATCTCCGTCCCAGTTTCAGGTCTTTTGCAGACTCCAACAGGTTTTCATCCAGAATGGTCCTGTATTTGGCTGCATCCATCTTCCCCTCAATTTTAACCATCTTCCCTGTCCCTGCTGAAGAAAAGCAGGCCCAAACCATGATGCTGCCACCACCATGTTTGACAGTGGGGATGGTGTGTTGAGTGTGATGAGCTGTGTTGCTTTTACGCCAAACATATCATTTTGCATTGTGGCCAAAAAGTTCGATTTTGGTTTCATCGGACCAGAGCACCTTCTTCCACATGTTTGGTGTGTCTCCCAGGTGGCTTGTGGCAAACTTTAGACGAGACTTTTTATGGATATCTTTGAGAAATGGCTTTCTTCTTGCCACTCTTCCATAAAGGCCAGATTTGTGCAGTGTACGACTGATTGTTGTCCTATGGACAGACTCTCCCACCTCAGCTGTAGTTCTCTGCAGTTCATCCAGAGTGATCATGGGCCTCTTGGCTGCATCTCTGATTAGTCTTCTCCTTGTCTGAGCTGAAAGTTTGAAGGGACAGCCAGGTCTTGGTAGATTTGCAGTGGTCTGATACTCCTTCCATTTCAAAATGATCGCTTGCACAGTGCTCCTTTGGATGTTTAAAGCTTGGGGAATCTTTTTGTATCCAAATCCGGCTTTAAACTTCTCCACAACAGTATTACGGACCTGCCTGGTGTGTTCCTTGGTCTTCATGATGCTCTCTGCGATTTCAACAGAACCCTGAATCTATCACAGAGCAGGTGCATTTATACAGAGACTTGATTACACACAGGTGGATTCTATTTATCACCATCAGTCATTTAGGACAACATTGGATCATTCAAAGATCCTCGCTGAACTTCTGGAGTGAGTTTTCTGCACTGAAAGTAAAGGGGCCGAATAATTTTGCACGCACCACTTTTCAGTTTTTTAATTGCTAAAAACGTTTAAAATATCCAATAGATTTCGTTCCACTTCACAATTGTGTCCCACTTGTTGGTGATTCTTCACAAAAAATTAAAATTTTATATCTTTATGTTTGAAGCCTGAAATGTAGCAAAAGGTTGAAAAGTTCAAGGGGGCCGAATACTTTCGCAAGCCACTGTATATATATATATACACTCACCGCTATATTCAGTTACTTGGTAACACAATTGGTAAATTCAATTGCGTGGTAACACAAATTGCTAATCAGCCAATCACATGGCAGCAACTTAATACATTTAGGCACCTACGTGTGGTAAAGAGGACTTGCTGAAGTTCAAACTGAGCATCAGAATGAGGAGGAAAGGGGATTTAAGTGACTTTGAACATGGTATGGTTGATGGTGCCAGACGGCTGGTCTGAGTATTTTAAATGCCACAGCCTACCTGAGTATTGTTGCTGACCATGTCTATCCCTTTATGACTTCAGTGTACCCATCTTTTGATGGCTACTTCCAGCAGGATAATGCACCATTTCACAAAGCTCAAATCATCTTACCACTGGTTTCTTGAACATGAAAATAAGTTCACTGTACTCCAATGGCCTCCACAATCAGCAGATCCCAGTCCAATAGAGCACATTCGGGATGTGGTGGAACTGGAGAGTCACATCATGGATGTGCAGCTGACAAATCCGCAGCAACTGCGTGATGCTATCATGTCAATATGGACCAAAATCTCTGAGGAATGTTTCCAACACCTTGTTGAAGTCATGAAGAATTGTTGTTGATGCTATGAAGAACTAAGGCAGTTCTGAAGGCAAAAGGGGGTCCAACCCAGAACTAGCAAAGTGTACCTAATAAAGTGGCCGGTGAGTGTATATATGTCCTGGTGATCTATGTTACCAAATCCACACTTTTTATTCTCATTAGTTACTCATGAAGAAAAATATTCCAATGGGGATACCCGGTTCAGTGATAACTAGAAGAGGGGAATTCCTGTCACTTTATCATGGTTTGCTCTAACTTTGGTTGTGCCTCTGGGAAAGAAAGTGAAAGAAAATCACCCCATAAGTACAAAAACAGCAAAAAACTTGTGTTTAACTGTTTCCCACTCTATCCATTTTGAAAATAACAAAAGTTTTTGCTTTTCTTTTATGTGTGTTTGTTCCTCCTGAATTCCAAATACAATATTGTAGCGCTGTAGTATTAAAGCGCTGCGCAAACTGTTGGCGCTATATAAAACCTGTATTATAATAATAATAATAATAATAATATTGTGCCCCATGTCATGACGGTCAACATGCTGAAGAAGATGGAAGTGTGGACAGAAGATTCCTTCTCTTGAACACAAACCTCCGCATCTGACAGTAATGATGAGGGAGCATGACCCTGTGCTGCTCAGCTGGAGACATGGAAAACTGCCATAATGCCCTAATATTCTGGAAAATCTCTCAAGGAAACTTCTTCCAAGAATTCAGGAATGCAATTAAAACTAACAAAACCTACATATGTGCAGGGGCTGAAAATAACATGCCTCTCCACTAACAGCTTTGTGTTTTTTTCTGCAAACGTTTGAGCACAATAGACAAATTGCATGTTTTGTTGGTGTTCTCAGTAAAGAGTTTAACAAAAAATACTTTTCTGCACAGAAAAAAACATAAATTGCACATTTTAAGGTTTAATTCCGAACAAAGAAATTTCAAGAATATGTAAGCCTAATCACTAAATATCCTTTAAGCTTTAAAGCCTTAGTTAAAGTGGTTGTAAAGGCAAAAGTTTTTTTTACCTTGATGCATTCTCTGCAATAAGGTAAAAAAACTTTCATGATCAGATCAACCCTAAATACTTACCTGAGCCTAATCACAATCCAGAGCTGTGGTGGAGAGCAGCAGTGCTGCTCTCTCTCTGTCTCCTCACAGGACTCAGGGGCATTAGCCATTGTGTCTTGCTGCGGTCAATCAAATCTTGTGAGGAGGGAGCAGGGGGCAGGGCCAAGCCGCACTGTGTGTGCCTATAGACGTTCACAGCCCGGCTCAGGATTGAGTCCGTACAAGTGCCCCTATAGCACTAGTAGCTTGCTATGTGGGCACTCGGAAGGGAAGTGGAGTGGAGAGTGCCAGTGGAAGACCCCAGAAAAGGAGGTTCAGGGCAGCTTTTTGCAATACCATTGCATAGAGCAGGTAAGTATAACATGTTTATAGTTTTTTTTTTTTTAAATAAACCTTTACAACCTCTTACAGAAAACAAATCAGCACAAGGGACATGACTTTACTATCAGTGTGATATGTCACTTGTGCTGATGGCTCTTGGTTTACTTAAAATGTTCCTCCTCTGACACACCCCACCCCCTACTGTAATCTTCTGGTTTGGAGGGGGTTAGTAGAGGTGATGGAGATGAGTATGGACTATGTCCACCCTTTCCACCCATCTCCTTCATAGAAGCTGTACTATGGGTTCTATGAATGTTCGGTTCCATGGTCGACCAAAGAAGTTGAGTGCATGCTCCGCATCATATCAAGAGGTTGTCTTTGGGAAATAGACATATGAGTGCTGCCAGCATTGATGCAGAGGTTGAAGGGGTGGGGGGGGTCAGCCTGTCAGTGCTCAGACCATATGCCGCACACTGCATCAAATTGGTCTGCATGGCTGTCCTCCCAGAAGGAAGCCTCTTCTAAAGATGATGCACAAGAAAGCCCGCAAACAGTTTGCTGAAGACAAGCAGACTAAGGACGTGGACTAATGGAACTTTGCCCTGTGGTCTGATGAGACCAAGATAAACGTATTTGGTTCAGATGGTGTCAAGCGTGTGTGGCGGCAACCAGGGGAGGAGTACAAAGACAAGTGTGTCTTTCCTACAGTCAACCATGGTGCTGGGAGTGTCATGGTCTGGGGCTGTATGAGTGCTGCCAGCACTGGGGTGCTACAGTTCATTGAGGGAACCAAGAATGCCAACATGTACTATGACATACTGAAGCAAAGCATGATCCCCTCTCTTCGGAGACTGAGCCGCAGGGCAGTATTGCAACATGATAATGACCCCAAACACACCTCCAAGATGACCACTGCCCTGCTAAATAAGCTGAGGGTAAAGGCGATGGACTGGCCAAGCATGTCTCCAGACCTAAACCCTATTGAGCATCTGTGGGGCATCCTCAAAATGGAAGGTGGAGGAGCGCAAGGTCTCTAACATCCACCAGCTCCATGATGTTGTCATGTAGGAATGAAAGAGGACTCCAGTGGAAACCTGTGAAGCTCTGGTGAACTCCATGCCCAAGAGGTTTAGGGCAGTGCTGGAAAATAATGTTGGGCACACAAAATATTGACACTTTGGGCCCAATTTGGAAATTTTCACTTAGGGGTGTACTCACTTTTGTTGCTAGTGGTTTAGACATTAATGGCTGTGTGTTGAGTTATTTTGAGGGGACAGCAAATTTACACTGTTATACAATCTATACACTCACTACTTTACATTGTAGCAAAGTGTCATTTCTTCAGTGTTGTCACATGAAAAGATAAAATATTTACAAAAATGTGAGGGTTGTACTTTTTTGAGATAGTGTATATTACCATTGCTTTGTCCACATTGAAGAGATCTCCCTTATTTTCTTTGCTTTCCAGAAGAAGTGGAAATCTCTTCAATTAAGGCACAGAAAGCAGTAAAAAGAGATTTTAACTCTTTCCCACTGTACCCAAAACAAAAAAAGGTTTTGGCCAGATCTTTATTTATTTGATAAATTTAAAGGCCTGGAAAGTAACCATAAAATAAGGAATAAGCAAAAGGCTGTGCAGCCTGTCTGTACTTAGTAACACCCCTTTGGCAGAAATTACGTTCTCCAAATGTTTCTTATACCCAGCTTACAGTCTTTCTATTCTTGATTTAGGAATTTTTTTTATAGGCGAATGCTTTTAGACCAGCCAAATTCTTGGGTTGTCTTGCATACACTGCATTTTTTAGAATTACCTAAAGATTTTTAGCTGCTTACATGTCTGTGGTTTGCACAGGCAATCCAAAATCTTAAAAGGAATGAATAGTGGTTTCATATAGGTTTTAATAGCTAAATGTAATATTATTTATTGATATTAATTAATAATTATTAAAAAAAAAAGACTTTATCCGGGCAGAAAGTGGTATGCTTTTCACACGGGATGCATCATATCACTCACCTGCATTGAAAAATGGACATGGTTTACAGAACTCAGTAGGTCACCAGAATAATATTTCATTATTTGTTAAATGGAGCCTCAAAGCAAGCTTCATCTGCTGTTCTGTCTATTTACCTAACCCTTGTGCCCTGGGAATCCTTTGCTGTGTACTAAATGATTGCCTGTAAAACAAATAGGGCATCATTTACTAAGATTCCCAGGAAGTACTGGGTGTTCTACATGTAATAGAGCCCATTTCAGGCAATTAAAGTTCCAGGCTTTTTTGTTTATTAAAAGTCAGCAGATACAAAAAGTTAGCTGCTGACTTTTAATAAACAGGCACTCATCACAGTCCAGTGATGTGGCCGCATAGAGCTTCCCTCCTCTCCCCCCCTCTCCTTGGTGCCTCCATTGAAACTGTGGGCACCCGGCCGTGACAGCTTGTGGCTTCACGGCCGGGCGCGCACTGGGCATGCTCGAGTCACGTTGCGCTCTCCCAGTGAACAGGCAATCTTCTGGAACCTGTAACGTGTCCCTGAAGATTGCCGAGAGGGAGGGGCCATCTAGGGAAGAGGAGGAGTTGCCTAGGCGGCCCGTAGGCGGAAGCAGGAAGTGGGACAGGAAGTCCCACTCAAAACTAGGCACCCATTTCCCCACAAAAAAATTACACGCCAAATGTAGCTTGTAAGGGCACAAGGAGTGCTTAAAGTGGAAGCTCCACTTTAGGTGAACATGTGAATGAAAAATCACGCTATTAGTGGCGAACATGCCTTAGTAAATTGGGAATCGGCGCTAATCAGCGATTCCGCGGATCTGCAATTGCCAATTGCTACTAAGTTATTATATATTCCTGCACTGCAACCATGATCCATGTGGGTGAAGAAAACATTTTTATGTGAGATGTGCTCTACCTCGTGTGCATCTATCGATGTATATTGCAATTAGTATTCCTAGTTTTTTTTCTTCTTTTGCTAACAAATGCAGTTATGAATGAATATTGCAGAGTAATGTCTGCTGTTCTGTAAAGTTACATGTATTGAACATTTACTGTTAAATATTTGTTGTATGTTATTTTTTTCATGTTATTTTATTTATTTAGCTGACTATAAAGCAGTAATTATTTATGTTCATTCTTTAATCATACTACACTATTATGCAGGTCTCAGTGTACTTAGCACAATGGCTTGGTGGTCTGCTCAGATGTCACCAAAGCACTCAAGTTATGAGTTCAAATCTCAGCCAACCTACCACCCACCAGCTGTGTTTACTTTTCCAATGCACAAGCAAATTAAAATAAACAAACAAAAAAATGTAAACTGCCGGTTAAATAGAGTGTGATGTTTGGAATTCCACATCATAATATTATTGAATACTTACGTACCATTGCATGCATTTGAAGAGTTAATATAATAGAATCAACCAAACTAAAGTGCATTGACTAATCGGCCTTTGCCTATTTTCAGCATATGCTGCTGAGTCCAAAGCAATCTTTCAGTAGGCGATAACCTCTGCGGGATTCAAACTCATGAGTCCGTCAAGGTAGAAGCACTGACCACTAGCCTATTGGGCTGAGCACAATCATACATAGATAATACATTTACCAGTGTTTGATGTTTTTAATTCTATACAATAATGTTTTGCAAATGAGCCATTAATATTATGGAAACAACCATACTGATGCTGAGGTGGCATTGGCTTAGGAAAAAAAAAATTAAAAAACGGCGTGGGGTCCCCCCCTCCAGTCCATACCAGACCCGATTTTAAGGGAAACTCAATGCCAAAATGTAAAAAAAAATTGGCATAGGGTCCCCCCAAAATCCTTTCCAGGCCCTTTGGGTCTGGCATAAATTTTAAGGGGAACGTCCCCCCCCCCCCCAAATCCATACTAGACCCTTCTCTGAGCATGCAGCCTGGAGGTCGGGATGGGGGGAACGAGCAAGCGCCCCCCCTCTGAACCATACCAGGCCACATGCCCTCAACATGGTGAGGGTGCTTTGGGGTCCCCCCCAAAGCACCTTGTCCCCATGTTGATGCGGACAAAGGCCTCTTCCCAACAACCCTGGCTGGGGGTTATTGGGGTCTGTGGGTGGGGTGCTTACCAAAATCTGGAAGCCCCCTTTAACAAGGGGGCCCCAAAATCCTGCCCCCCCATGCGAATGGGTATCGGGTACATTGTACCCCTACCCATTCACTAAAAAAGTGTCAAAAAATACAAGCCATAAGAGACAGTTTTTGACAAATCCATTATTAGAAAAATAAAAATAAAAAAGTGTCCTGCGATGTACATCCATCGTCAATCACGGTGTCCAGCGGCCCCAAAAAATAGAAAAATATCGAAACGCTCCGCCTCGATAGGAGGGCGCCCGCCATATGTGCTCTGTGCACTTTGACGGTTCTTTTATAGGCGAGGGCGGGGCCACCCATGTACATCACCCTGTGGCCCCATCCCCTCTGATGTCACGTGACATAATATGACATCAGAAGGGGGCGGGGTCACCCGGTTACATCACTGGGTGGACCTGCCCTTGCCAATATAACACCTGTCAAAGCAAAGAGACAGCAGTCGGCGGGAGACCTCCCATAGAGGCGGAGAGTTTCTTTTTTTGCTATTTTTCGGGTCCATTGTGCGCCGCGATTAATAATGGATGTACATCGTGGGACACTTTATTTTTATTTACATTTTTTAATAAAGGATTTGTCAAAAACTGTCTCTTGTGGTTTGTATTTTTTGACACTTTTTTTGGTGAATGGGTAGGGGTACAATGTACCTGATACCCATTCACATGGGGGGGTTGGGATCTGGGGGCAACCTTGTTAAAGGGAGCTTCCTGATTCTAATAAGCCCCTTGCCCGCAGACCCCGAAAACCACCGGCCAGGGTTGCCGGGAAGACCCTTGTGTGGATGAGGTCCTTGTCTCCATCAACATGGGGACACGGTGCTTTGTGGCGCACCCTAGGGGTAGAGGAGGAGTCGCCTAGGTGGCCCGTAGGCGGAAGCAGGAATTGGGTTAGGAAGTCCCACTCAAAACTAGGCACCCGCTCCCCCCAAAAAAATTACACGCCAAATGTAGCTTATAAGGGGGCGAGAAGTGCTTAAAGCGTTAAAGCGGAAGTTTCACTTTTGGGTGGAACTCCGCTTTAAGAGTTTAACTAGGTGAACATGTGAATGGAAAATCACGCTATTCGGGCACCCCAAAGCACCCCAAAGCACCCTCCTCATGTTAGTGGCCAGGTATGGTTCAGGAGGGTGGGAGGCTGCTCGCTCTGCCCCCCTATCCTGACCTCCAGGCTGCATGCTCGGATAAGTGTCTGGTACGGATTGTGTGGGGGACCCCACACCAATTGTTTTTTCAAATTTGGGTGTGGACTTCCCCTTAAAATCTATGCCAAACCCAATTTTTTGGAGGTATTTTTTTCTTAATTTGGTGCTTAGAGGGAATTCACATTTAGCTGACATATTTCATGGTTTAGTCTACAAAATAATTGATAAATTCAACTTTGGAGTCAGCAGGGATTTGTTTTTTTTAGTTTTTTTTGGGGGGGGGGGTTCTTCCCCCCATTACACTTTCTATTCAAGGACTTGCATGTGTGCACTACCAAATACTTTTGTATGCAACTAGATTTAATACAGATTTTAAGGGGTATGAATAGTTTGCACTAAAAGAGGAAGTAGCTTAATCTAGGCTTACCTGTAGGTTAAAGTGGTTGTAATGGGTTTACAACCACTTTACAACGATTACTGGCTTTATTAGATCAAAATTCCTGCTCACATGTGAGATCATCTAAAACGGCACAAAGGCATAAAGACATAAAGATGGAACACTGAGTAACATCCATCTCATAGGATGGCAGCGGGTGAGGTCATCCGAACATAGCTTTCCCCCCACCCCCCCACCCCCGTCCTTTGTGGACTAACAAGTCAATTATGCAACCTTACAATAAATACTACAAGTAGATCATGGGTGGACAAATATTTGCATGTTACCTTTTCATTTATTCTGGGTTGTTAACATTAATAATTAAGCAGCTCTTTTAACAAAGCAAAATAATAATAATATTTCCCAATTTTTCTCTACAGAGGTGGTAGTCATGCAGCTCACTGGTTCATTGGCACCTGGGCAAAAAAAATCAAATGTAAACCCTGCTTGGTTCAGCAGGACTGAAGTCTAACTTTAGGGATAATATTTAAGTGACGTTGAAGGAACCCATACAAGTTTTTTTTAAACAAAGGTACACCTGTACCTTAAAGGGCTACAATCTACCACATCGCAATGTCGCTGTGTGAATAGATCAGACAAAAAATAAATAAACTGTGCAGTGCCCCAGGATCAATGCATTTGTACTGTTCCTGCCTGTGCATAACGGTAGCCATGCATTTAGAGCCCATTCACACAGGGACGACTTCTCAGGCGACCTAGTCGCCTGACAAGTCGCCTTCCGTTCTGTGCTATGGAACCGTTCTAAGGGGAGCGACACAAGTCGCTCCGACTTAGAAAAAGGTTCCTGTACGACTTCGGGGGCGACTTGGGGCGACTTGCATAGACTTCTATACAGAAGTCGTTTTGCAAGTCGCCCGGGCAGTCGTTTGCAGGTCGCCTCGCTGAGGCGACCTGCAAGTCGTGTTGCCCCTGTGTGAATGGGGTCTAAGTGTAACGCTGTCCCCCGCAGACCCACTACTTTGATATCCAGTGCCAGTCCTCTTCCTTGTTAAATGACCCCATCACTGGAATAGGACTTAAATTATACTGAGCCACATGGGTCAATTAAAAATTTTAGATCATTCAGCAGACATTTGGAACATGTGACAGTCTCATTTTTATTTTAATCCCCTGTCTGTAGGCTATTAAATCGGAACTTAACTGTATCTGAGCACCACAAAGTAAAAATGCTTTTTTTTTATTTTTATTATTCAAAGCAAACTCACCCATCTATCCATGTCTACATAATTTATTTAAGAGTTGAGAAATGACTTTGAAAGAAACCCCCTGAGCATTTCTAGCCATGGCCATCTTGAGTAAGGGCATATGATTCATATGGCATATACTTTCTGGAAACCATCTGCCCTTAGCTAAGGCATGCAGGCAAGAGGATGTGCTTAGCTTAGAAAGCTCCTCCTCCCCTCCTTAAGAAATACCCATTAAGACTCCTGGGATGTATGACATCATTTGGCCTAGGCCAGAAACCATGAAGCAAGTGAAGACAAAAAAGTTTAAAACAAGTAAACAGATATATGTGGGGTGGCACATTGGTGTAGTGGATAGCACTTTCACCTAGCAGTAAGAAGGATTGTTGTTTCAAATCCCAACCACAACACTACCTGCCTGGAGTTCACATGTTCTGTCTGCGTGACTTTCCTCCGGGTACTCCAGTTTCCTCCCACGCTCCATAGACGTGCTGGTTAGGTTAACTGGCTTCTGTCTAAATTGGCCATGGTATATGTGAGTTAGGGACCTTAGATTGTAAGCTCCTTGAGGGTAGGGACCGTTGTGAATGTATATGTAAAGCGCTGTGTAAATTGACAGCGCTATATAAGTACCATATAATAGACCTTCTGATCTATTTGATAATGTTAGCAGCATAAAGATTAAAAATAGTTAATGTTAATTCATTCCACTTTAAAGCCAGCCATAGATGGATTAAATCTTGACTGGCTGTGATTCAATCCATCTATGGGCAAGCGGGTTGTACTGAAGTCAATCCATAGATCGGCTTCAGTACAACCAGCTTGTCTGATTTTTTGCACGTTATCACTGCCGGCAGCTATAGCAGTCATCAGTGATCATTGTGTTCTGCCAGCAGGTAAGGCTCCCCACTGGGAGAACGCAGGAGGTATTCTTCCATCAACATTAAATGTGTTGATTGGACAATCAAGCTATTTTCTTTCCTTTGACCCATGGTGGAAGGAAAGAAATTTCTATAATCAATGGCCTGCCTAAGAAATATGGCTTCAGCAGCAGGGTGATACAGTGACTAGTCTGACAAGAACAGGATGGGCCCCTGTACCAGTAATCTTGCTATGTATTTATGTAAATACTGTATGTATCTATGAATCTATTTACAAAAGAAACCTTAGCTAAGGATGGGGCCTCATTCAAAAATGATACCAGGTGCATCATTTACATGCCACCATTACAAAACGTATTAACAAAACTGTTGCATTAAAGGGTAGCGGTGCTCACAATTAGGGATGGGCTTTATGTTCGGGTCGAACATGAGTTTGACTCGAACATTGGCTGTTCGCCCGTTCGCCGAACAGCAAACAAATTGGGGTGTTTGCGGCGAACTCGAAAGCCGCGGAACACCCTTTAAAAGTCTATGGGAGAAATCAAAAGTGCTAATTTTAAAGGCTTATATGCATGGTATTGTCATAAAAAGTGTTTGGGGACCTGGGTCCTGCCCCAGGGGACATGTATCAGTGCAAAAAAAGGTTTTAAAAATGGCCGTTTTTTTCGGGAGCAATGATTTTAATAATGCTTAAAGTGAAACAATAAAAGTGTAATATTCCTTTAAATTTCATACCTAGGGGGTGTCTATAGTATGCCTGTAAAGGGGCGCATGTTTCCCTTGTTTAGAACAGTCTGACAGCAAAATGACATTTCTAAAGGAAAAAAAGTCATATAAAACTACTATCGCTACTATCACTACTAATTACTGTAAAACTACTATTGTTAGCGCCTGCTATAATGAATTGTCGGTTCGGCAATACACATAGAAGTTCATTGATAAAAATGGTATGGGATTCCCCCACAGGGGAACCCCAAACCAAAATTTAAAAAAAAATGCGTGGGGGTCCCCCTAAATTCCATACCAGGCCCTTCAGGTATGGTATGGATCTTAAGGGGAACCCCGCACCAACATTTTAAAAAATAGGCATGGGGGTCCCCCTCAAAATTCATACCAGACCCTTCAGGTCTGGTATAGATTTTATGGGGAACCCCGTGCCAACATTTTTTTAAAAAATGGCGTGGGGTCCCCCCAAAAATCCATACCAGACCCTTATCTGAGGCAACCTGGCAGGCCGCAGGAAAAGAGGGGGGCGAGAGAGCGCTCCCTCTCCTGAACTGTACCAGGCCACATGCCCTCAACATTGGGAGGGTGCTTTGGGGTAGAAGGGCCTCATCCCCACAACCCCTGCCCGGTGGTTGTGAGGGTCTGCGGGCGGGGGGCTTATCGGAATCTGGAAGCTCCCTTTAACAAGGTAACCTGCAGATCCTAGCCCCCCTGTGTAAATTGATAAAAAAAAGTGTCAAAAAGGTTAAAAAACACGAGACGGTTTTTGACAAGTCCTTTATTAGTTTCTTCTTCTTCCATCGTCTTTCTTCTGGTCTTTCTTCGGTGTTCTTCTTCTTACATCTTCTTCCTCTGGCTTCTTCTCCGCTCCGTCCACACGATCCGCCTCAGTGGGAGTCTTCCGCCACGTGGCGCTTCGGTTCCTTCTTGTGGGGATGAGGCCCTTCTCCCCATCAACATGGGGACAAGGTGCTTTGGGGGGCTACCCCAAAGCACCCTCCCACTCCCAATGTTGAGGGCATGTGGCCTGGTACAGTTCAGGAGGGGGGGGCGCTCTCTCCTCCCCCCTCTTTTCCTGCCGCCTGCCAGGTTGCGTGCTTGGATAAGGGTCTGGTATGGATTTTTGGGGGGCCCCATGCCATTTTTTAAAAAAATTTTAGCACGGAGTTCTCCTTAAAATCCATACCAGACCTGAAGGGTCTGGTATGGATTTTGAGGGAGACCCATACGCCATTTTTTTAAAATTTTGGTGTAGGGTTCCCCTTGATATCCATGCCAGACCTGAAGGGCCTGGTATGGAATTTAGGGGGACCCCCACGCATTTTTAAAAAAAATTTTGGTTTGGGGTTCCCCTGTGGGGGGAATCCCATGCCGTTTTTATCAATGAACTTTTATGTGTATTGCCGGACCGACAATTCATTATAGCCGGCGCTAGCAATAGTAGTTTTACAGTAGTTAGTAGTAATAGTAGCGATAGTAGTTTTACATTACTTTTTTTCCTTTAGAAATGTCATTTTGCTGTCAGACTGTTCTAAACACGGGAAACATGCGCCCCTTTACAGGCATACTGTACATACATTACACTTTTATTGTTTCACTTTAAGCATTATTAAAATCACTGCTCTCGAAAAAACATCAGTTTTTAAAACTTCTTTTTGCATTGATACATGTCCCCTGGGGCAGGACCCAGGTCCCCAAACACTTTTTATGACAATAACTTGCATATAAGCCTTTAAAATGAGCACTTTTGATTATGCATGTTCGTATCCCATAGACTTTAACTAGTGTTCGCGCGTTCGAACAAATTTTTTGTCTGTTCGCATGTTCTGGAGGGGGGGGGGGGTTCGGCCCATCCCTACTCACTAAGACCATCATGGTGGTCTTTTTGTCTATTGGTGGAATGAGACCAGTGGTGTTGGTGCACTGGGCTGTATATTCAGTACTCGGGCTGTGGTGAAAGAAGGAAGGTCTAATCTTTATAGCCGTGCAGGTATTTATTCCCCTTGTTTGTCTACATTCCACAGCTAACGCAATTAAAATACCAAACCTCAAACTAGCTAAACATTCCTGGGATATCAGCGACAATCACATAAACAGGTAGAAAGTATAACAAACTAAATAAATAAAACATAACAATATAATATAACTGACACCAATCAGAATAAATATATAAACCAGTTTGGAAGCTGAATTTGTCAGAAAATAGATGATAAATATTCTAGTTTGTTAAAAGAGCAAATAAGTAGTAGCTATTTGTGATATGTCGGCACCTCTTAAAAGTACCTGTTATATTGCAAAAACGATAACCTGCTAGGGAGGTTAAACATTTGCCTTGTCTTTTTCAGTCATGAAGGTTTTAGGAAGGTTGATTTTAAAATGGACCTTAAAAAGTGAAGGTTTGCTATGTTATAGGAAGTATTTAGTGTATTTAGTGTAATGCCGCGTACACACGGTCGGACTTTTCTACCGGACTGGTCTGACGGACGCCGACGGACCAAATCCGGCGGACAATCCGATCATGTGTGGGCTCCACCGGACCTTTAGCGGACTTTTCCAGTCGCAAATCTGACGGACTTTAGATTTGGAACTTGCTTCAAATTTTTACGTCGTAACTCCGCCGGACCCAGAAATCCGCTCATCTGTATGCTAGTCCGACGGACAAAAACCGACGCTAGGGCAGCTATTGGCTACTGACTATCAACTTCCTTATTTTAGTCCGGTGTACGTCATTACGTACGAATCCGTCGGACTTTGGTGTGATCGTGTGTAGGCAAGTCCGGTCATTAGAAAGTCCATTGAAAGTCCGCCAAAAGTCCGTTGAAAGTCTGTCGGACAGGCTGTCGGACTTTTGTAGCTGAAAAGTCCGACTGTGTGTACGCGGCATTAGTATTTAATGTTATTTGTGCCTAAACAGTACCTTGAAGATTTACTTTTTGTCTAGAATTGCTCCTGAAAAGCAGCACTACTGGGCTGTCCTCCTTGCAGGAAGCTCTGACATGAGGAAGCAAAGCCCTGCCTCTGCCAAGATGGCTGCCTCCACACAGAGACACAGCGCAGAACCAGGCATGGTAAATCCTCATACACACGGACGTTTTAAAAAAGCTAGTAGCAAGGCCTGGAAAAAAAGCAGCGTTAAAAAAGTGATTTTATTAGCGTTTTGATTTGGCGTGAATGCGCGTTTAACGTCAATTGTAAGCGTTAACGCTAAGGTGCGTTTTTTTTAAAAAAAACATCCCTCTGCTATTTTCCACTCCCAAATTACCCACATAAACATTTTTACAGCTAAAAACGCTGACGCTAAAAAACTTCGTTATAGCGCTAATGCGCGTTTTTGAGCTTTTTTTCGGCATTGCTGTCAAAACAGCTCTAGCGCTGGAGCCTCAGAACGCGCTGGTCCTTGGTTTTTTTGGAGCTTAAAGTGGAGTTCCAACCCGGAAAAAAAAAAAAAAGTAATGCGTTTTAAAAAAATGAAAAAAAAAATATGGAGGAATTTTTTTTTTTACTTACCTCTAAATGCCTGTTGCTACGGGGGCCCTCGTAGTCTGCCTCCTTCGGTGCCTGGGCTCCTGACGTCACTTCCCTCGGCGCAGGAAAGGAGATCGCCTCTCTCCCCTCCCTCTTGCCAATCATCTGGGACACGTGACCAGTCCCAGATGATTGCGGGGCCAGTGATAGCGCGCGAAGCCGGGCGCCCACAGTTAGAATGCCGGTGCCGCCGAGCGGAGGGGGGGACGAGCAGGCTTCGATCCCCCACATTATTGGACCTGGGACAAGTAAGTGTCCAATTAAAAGTCAGCAGCTGCAGTATTTGTAGCTGCTGACTTTTAATTTTTTTTTTTTAAATGGGAACCCCACTTTAAGAACGACCATGCCTGTTACAGCTCAAAAACGCCATGGTGTGTATGAGCCCATTGAATAACATGGAGTGGCGTTCTTAAGCAGCAAAAAAAGCTCATGTGTATGAGGCCTTAGACTACAAGGCTGATGTTACACAGGTGTTTACAGCAAGCCAACCCCCCTCCACTTTTTTTAATGATGTATTGCTAAGGAATTCATACTATTTTTTTATGGCATCACTAATTCTTCAGTATTTAAAGTGGTTGTAAAGGCAGAAGGTTTTTTATCTTAAAGGAGTTGTAAAGTCTCAGGGTTTTTTCCACCTTAATGCATTCTATGCGGCAGCTGCCCCTCAGAGCCCCCCTTTTTCTTACCTGAACCCGATAATTCCAGCGTCGAGCCCAGAAGCTCCAGGCGCTGTCTCGGGTTCTCATTAGATAGATTGATAGCAGCAGGAGCCATTGGCTCCCGCTGATGCCAATCAAATCCAGTGACATAGGAGCCGGAGGCGGAGCTGAGCCCTGCTGTCAGTGTCAATGGATGCAGCAGCAGGACTCAGGAGTGCGCCCGCACATGTGCCCCGATGGAAATTGGCTCTCCATGGGGTTCTCATCAAAGAGGAGGAGCTAGGAAATGCTGCCGGGGGACCCCAGAAAAGGAGAATCGGGGCCGCTCTGTGCAAAACCCTTGCACAGAGAAGTTAAGTATGACATGTTTGTTATTTTTTAAAAAAAAAACCTTTACAATCACTTTAGTGTATTCTATGCATAGTTACATAGTTACATAATTAGTCAGGTTGAAAAAGACGTCCATCTAGTTCAACCAAAAAAAAAAAAATACAATTCCACATACACAATCCTTCACCCACAGTTGATCCAGAGGAAGGTGAAAAACCCCAGCGAAACATGATCCAATTTGCTACAGCAGGGGGAGAAATTCCTTCCTGATCCCCTGAGAGGCATTCGGATTTTCCCTGGATCAACTTTACCTATAAATGTCAGTACCCAGTTATATTATAGATTACATTTAGGTAAGAATCCAGGCCTTTTTTTTTAAAGCAATCTACTGAGCTTGCATCATATGCATTAAGATATTAAATCTGTGTGCAGCAGCCCCGCTCAGCCCCTAATACTTACCTGAACTCCCTCTCTATCCAGTGTTGTGCCTCAGCTGTTCGTGACTCTCCCTCCTGATTGGCTGAGACACAGCAGTGGCACCATTGGCTACAGCTGCTGTAAATCAAAGTCAGTTAGTCAATGAGGAGATTGAGGGAGTGGGGCCCCACCACGGCTCCATGTCTGAATGGACACACAGAGCTGCTGCTCAGCTCAAGCTGCTTGTTGTGGGGGGCACTCGAGAGGAGGGAGGGGCCAGGAGCACCGAAGAGAGACCCAAGAAGAGGAGGATATGGGTTGCACTGTGCAAAACCACTGCACAGAGCAGGTAAGTATGATGTTGCAGACTACAGTTATCTGGCACTGCAGACTTAACCTCTCTTTTCTTGGACTATCTCTGTGTTCCTCTAGTGCTGTGCTTGGATTACATGCATCATCTTCCTGAGCCAAGCAGAGAGCATTGTGGGAACTGTAGTCTCCTGAACAGACATTCTTGATCAGCAGAACTATTCGTGGACTACATCTCCCAGAAGGCCATCTGCTCTAGGGAAAGAACTCTGGGAGAGGCTATAAAAGGGCCAGCAGACCAGGTCCAAGCTCTCTTGCAACCTGGATCTCATAAAGTAGACACCTATCCGCTGCTGTGGGAGAGGACTGCAGCCTACCGCACGAAAACACGGTGATCCCAGCTCCGACCCAGGCGGGTCAAACGCCGCTTGCTACACGAGGGGCACCACTGCAGCGTCGCTGTATATAGCAGGATCAGACAACTCATGGTCCCAGCAGTCAGACTGTCATCTCCGCCCGCTCTGCAGAATCGATTTGGATCGCTCTTCAGGAGGTTCCTATACTGTTCTCCAGTTTGGTGAGAGGGCCCACCAATTCAATCCCTGCCACCATCATATTTCAAAGGATGTTGTATATAGATACCTTACAACTGGAATTGCCTTATCATTTTTTACAGGACACTGTATACAGACACCTTACACCTGGAATTGCTTTAAGGATTACTGCTGGTCAGCCTCATCTGCTTTACCTTGACTACATATCACTGTGCCACACTCAGATTTCTTGTTCTTTGAGCTCCAACTTGCCAGTGCAGAGCATTGCAAGGACTTGCATCCTGAACACTGCTATTCTATTGCTATTTTAAGGGACACACCACCAATACCTATATTACCACATCTCTCATTAGGATTTAAGGTATAATAGGCCAGCCCGGGGTTCCACTTTAGCAGTGGTATTATAGACAGCAGCCAGCCTTTCTTAGAGATTAATTCATTCATTGTCTGTTCTGCGTACATTGATAGTCTATATCTATGACTTAGCTGACTAATACCCTGTTACAAGACTCTTCTCTTGAATAAGTAAAACCAGAGAGAGCTAATCAATCTGTGTCAGTGTGTTATTTAAAGGTATACATGTCTGAACCTAGAGTGTCAGGAGGGCTGGAAAGTTCACAGGGTCAAGGTGGCGCAGATGAACATGCAGTTATAAGCAACCCCCAATGGGCACTGCTACAATAACGTGTTTGTTATTTTTAAAGAAAAAAAGATGGAGACTTTAGTATCACTTTAAAGCATTGTGTTGCTCTGACGCTCCACGATCGAGATTCAGCAGCCCTTCATGTTAACGGCAAAATCACCAGTGACATACGCTCTACATTCACCTCTATGGATTAGCTACAAATTGCTGAAAGACAGCAATTTCTAGCAGAGCACAATCCAATGCTGTATCACTACTGTCAGCAAATCCAGCAATCAAATTGCTAGCTTCAAATCACTGTTAATCACTGATATTAGTGGATATGTGACATCATCCCTAAAGGGGCAAAAGAGCTACTGAAAAAAATCAGGAAGACCACAGGTATTACTGGTGGATGCTCTTTGTGCTCTTCCAGAGTTCAGATCTTTAAGCCCCACCTTCCAGTTTGATTAAACCCTGCCTGCTTATACTAGCCATGCTACACTCAAAGCAAGCTCTCTAACTGTGCATATAACATTTGCAAAAGAGCCTAGATTTTTGAAGAGTAAAACACAAATATGATGCCCAGTAAGTGTGCCTCAGTGGCCAATAATGGTTCTGTCATTGGATGGGATCATAGCAACTGGCTGGCTTAGCCCATTAGTCAGAGTATCTAATACCCTTTGGTAAAAAGGAGTGGAGCACAAAAAAGCACAGACATTAAATGCATTCTTATCCTTTGTCTTTATACCATGCGATCTGTAAGCCCAGGTTCACACTGCTCAGACATGAAAGTTGGCTGACTTCTGATACAACTTTGCCCTGCGACTTCAGTCCAACTTTGATCCAACTTAAAGTGGTTGTAAACCCACTTTTCCGAGCGGCGCTCGTAAATTAGGTATAGAACAGCATATTTTTAATAAGGCACATACACAGGGCACTTAGAATTATGAAAGACAGGGGATTGTGTGGTTATTACTAAGGGGTTTTTTTAACAGCAAGAGGGGGGCGGGCCATGACACACAGCTGACAGGTGGGGGGGGGGGGGACAGAGGAGAGCTGCGGATGAGGAAGGCACGTAAACTGACCATGGTGTCAGAGCTCAGCAGCCATGATAAACGTGGTCAGTGTACAGGGGGGAGGGCTTAGCCAGGCAGGATCAGTCAGGTACTTCAGGTAATATAGGGGCCCACATTACCCAGTACAAGCACGGTGCTGTTATTCATGCTTTACCCACTTGCTTACTGGGCACCTAAACCCCCTTCCCTCCCAGGCCAATTTTCAGCTTTCAGCGCTGTCGCTCTTTGAATAGCAATTGCGCAGTCATGCAACACTGTACCCAATCATTTTTTCACACAAATAGAGCTTTCTTTTGGTGGTATTTAATCACTGCTGGGTTTTTTTATTTTTTGCTAAAAAAAAAAACGAAAAATAGACCGAAAATTTTGAAAAAAACAACAGTTTCATAGTTTGTTATAAAATTTTTAAAACAAGTAATTTTTCTCTTTCATTGATATGCGCTGATGAGGCAGCACTGATGGGCACTGATAGGCTGCACTAATGGGCTCTAATAGGCTGCACTGATGGGCACTGATAGGTGGAGCTGGTGGGCACTGATGAGGCAGCACTGGTGGGCACCGAGAGGTGGCACTGAGCGGTGGCACTGATGGGCACTGATAGGTGGCACTGATGGGCTGCACTGATAGCTGGTACTGAAGGGCACTAATAGGTGGCACTGATGGGCACTTATATGTGGCACTGATGGGGATTGGTGGGCGACACTGATAGGTGGCAGCATTGATGGGCACTGGTAGGCGGTACTGATATGCACCTGTAGGTGGCATTGGTGGTCACTGGCAGGTGGCACTGAAGGGCACTGCATAGCAGCAGTGGCTCTCCCTGTTCGGGACCAATGTCCCTCTGTTAGAAGCTGGCAATCGGCTTTTTTTCCCCTCACGCTATCAGCATGAAGGAAAAAAAGGCCGATTACTGATCTTCTGTTTACATCACGTAATCAGCTGTGATTGGCTGACAACTTATTATGTGGTAATGGGCTGGGATTGACCCCTTACTCCGATCTGTGATCAGCCGAGTTTCATTGACTCAGTGATCACAGAGCGCAGCGCGTGCCAGGCAGGGGGTGCGCAGGCAGCTCATGCAAGGGAGGACGTCTATTGATGCTAAGGCCCGCACTGTAGCGGTCATTTGGTTATAGCGCGGGCGGTATGTGGTTAAAGGAACAGGATCCATTTTTTTTTTTTTAGAGTAGCAAACATTTTAATGTGACTTATTACACTCTATGGCATTAAGGTCATATCAAAGTCAGACCAAAGTAGTGCAGGAACCTTTTCCAAAGTTGGAGAGACGTGTGACGGATCGGTTAAGATGGCTCTCATAGGGAAACATTTATTTGACATTTCATGTGAATTGTGCTCTCACAAGTCGGATCCCATGTAGAACCAATGTAAACCGGGCCTTAAGTAGAATAGGGAATGTAGGATTAGCATAGAAAACTCTACATCGAATGCCTGTTTTACCTTGATGGACAGAAAACTAATTCAGGGCTTTATAGAACACAAGCATATGCTGAGCCATATGGTTACAGTTCATGGGAAGGGCTCAGCATGGCTGGAAAGCATGATATTCTCTCCCATTTGACTATCTTATTTACAATAGGATAATTACGATTCAGAATGAATGCAAATTATACCTTAGTACCTTTGTAAGTGCATTTAAATTAGTTGTTATTGATCTCTATAATTCAATATTATATGTACTTATCTATGTATGTCTTTCCTTCTATCTAAAGTTCCCGAGGAAGCGGCCAGGTCACGAAACATGTAAAGCTACAACCCTTAGAATACAGGACCCCCACATCTTGAAGCAATATGTTTATCGATATTTACAGTATATAGAGTTTTGTGATGATATGATCAAAGTAGTGATTCAGGGAGAACATACCTATTCCAGTTTGTAGGGTGCATTGCTTTTATTGCTTATATTATATCAGTATAGTTATCAAGGTCCATAAAGACATGGATGAGTGAGTTTGGGTTGGAGGAACTTGACTGGCCTGCACAGAGTCCTGACCACAATCTGATAGAACACCTTTGGGATGAATTAGACCGGAGACTGCGAGCCAGGCCTTCTCGTGCACATTAGTGCCTGACCTTGCAAATGCACTTCTGGAAGAATGGTCAAACATTCCCATAGGCACACTCCTAAACCTTGTGGACAGCCTTCCCAGAAGAATTGAAGCTGTTATAGCTGCAAAGAGTGGACCAACTCCATATTGAACCCTACAGACTAAGACTGGGATGCCATTAAAGCTCATGTGCTTATAAAGGCAGGCGTCCTCATAGTTTTGATAATATAGTGTATGTTGATTACAAACACCTGTACCAGTGATCCTCTTCAAATGTATCTAGTAGCTTTACCCAAGAAATATGTTTAATCCAGAACTGTTGTGGGTTCTGGCTTTCATTTTTACCCCTAGCTTCATAAAAGCTTATGGGTGAAGGAAGAAAACTTACATCATTCAACAATGTCATGAGGTCCAACAAGGTCCAACTAGAAAGCCATATATAGCTCCCAGTCCACAAATTGAACCACTAAAGCCAACATGTCACATAAAACATTTTATATTTTTTCTGCCCCATGTGCTGTAATAATCTTGTTACGTTTGGCAAACTTTTGTTAAATTTACTTATACGTCTTCTTCAAAACCACAAAATTCCTCTTCAAGGCTGACCAAACCAGGTGTACTTGTCACCATACAATGTACGGTATGTGAGCAGTTAAGATTTATCAACACTCTTTGTTATTATAACCACCAGTGGCTTGTTCATGCCAAAAGACATCAACCTCTTTTCTTGTCTTGTTTACTGCAGCTTTAACAGCTTTATGTTTAATGAGGACTTTGTTACTTTTTTTGGGTGAAGACCAAATATTTGCCAAATAGTTATTTTCTTATATTTTTTTTTTGTTCCACCTTAAGGGGAAATTACCTACATTGTTTCCCTATAAGTGATGGAGCACTGGCTGCAAGGCATACATACTACAAACATTCTTTCACTGTGTAATGAATAGAGAAAATTCATAGGAGGGAATAAGACTAGCTTGAGCGGGAGATCAGTGACAAGGGTCAAACTGAAAATAAGTCGCAAAGTCTCAGTTCGTCCAAAACTTTTATTTTATCAATGGGTGATCTCTGATGAGCTGGACAACCCATTGAACATGATGAAGCAGTTTTATTCTCACAAACATAAAATGCATTTAAAACTCAATGTACGTTAACTGTACTGTCTACCTTCATTTTGTAATGTTTGCTCCGCAAACTGTTTGCATTATATAAATCCTGTATAATTATAATAATAATAATATTAATAGAACGTAAGGCCAATAATAATAAGCAACAGGCAGGCCTAGGAGATTGGGTGCAGACCTTGTCGCTGAATGTACCCACTATTTATAGCACACCGGCAATAACACAGCAACATGTCAGAGGCATAAATGGAGTACATCTTACTCCCCGTCACACTTTTTATTTCTCCCCCTTCCTAGCTCTGGGCTATCCCCTATCTATCCTTCCTTATACAAACTCTACCATTCTTTAAGACCCCCCCTTCCTTATTCCTGAAAAGTGGTATCTAAATTTATTTCACCCAACTAGATGTTCTGATACTTCCAACTGCACCATGCTGCTAGGTCCCAACTTCCACGTCCACATTGCTGTCTTGCAGTGTATTTCCAAAGCCTTTGTCATCTTTGTATGCCTCCTTTCTCTCTACAGGCTCACCTAAAATTGATAGATTGTGGGAACAATGGAAGCCTGACATTCTCAAAGAGAGGAGCAGAAAGATTGCTTTGAAAACTTCTCCAAACTGATATTTTCTTCTAGTGACAAATTGGTTCAAAGAAAATGTTCATACAATATACAACCCAAATTCTAAAAAAGTTGGGATGCTGTGTAAAATCGACATAAAAACAGATTGCAATGATTTGCAAATGGTATAAACCCATATTTTATTCACAATAGAAAAGAGAAAACATATCAAATGTTTAAACTGAGAAAATATACTGTTCTAAGAAAAAAAATGGTAATTTTGAGGAGAAACTGAGGAGACCAGTTGCTTGAGTTTTGGTATCTGGCACAAAGCCGTCAGTAGCAAATCTTTTAATTCTGATAAGTTGCGAGGCATGGCCTCCATGGATTAGACTTGTTTAATGAGCACATCCCAGAGATGCTAGATTGGATTGAGATCTTGAGAATTGAGAAGACACCTTCTTCTATTACTCCATGGTGCATTTCTGTTGCTCATGTACCCATTGTAGGTGCTTTTGGCTCTGGACAAGGGTGAGCATGGTCACCCTGACCAGTCTGTGGCTATGCAGCCACAAACGCAACAAACTGCGATGCACTGTGTGTTCTGACACCTTTCTATCAGGGCCCACATTAACTTTTTTAGCAATTTGAGCTACAGTAGCTATTCTACTGGATCGGACTACACAAATCAGCCTTTGCTTCCCACGTGCATCAATGAGCCTTGAACACCCAAGACTCTGCTGCCAGTTTGCTGGTTTTCCTCCCTTGAACCCCTTTTGCAATTTGGTCCTTGTCACGCTTGCCAAATTTTTCTGCTTTTAACACATCAACTCCAGGGACATGTTCACTTGCTGCCTAATATATCCCACCCACTTTCAGGTGTCATTGGAACGAGATAAGCAATGTTATTCACTTTACCTGTCAGTGGACATAATGTTATGGCTGATTGATGTATATTCTGGAGATGCACAAAAATATACAGAATTAGTGGACAATATAATTAACACTCGCCAGCATATGTCCATACTGGAATCTTCTACATTAGCCCTATTGGGCACACATAAAGCAGTACAAGGGCCTCATCACATAAAGTTGTTCATTTCATACCTATGATATCACGCTAGGAAAATAATTATATGCCACTGGAAATCTTCCCTCCCGCCTACAATGGCAAGTATCCATTAATAAGAAAAAAGTGAAAATTACTTCTGTGCTACTATATAAGTTAATGCACATGTGAACATCTGCCACTTAACACAGATTGTGTTCCCACAAAGACAAATAGCAAAATTAAAATAGTTAAGCGCAACCACGCCCAGCTGAGCAGCAGGGTGTATTAAAGAGTCAATTAGGTGAAAATAATCTATATAATCTAGCAATATGCAAAGAAAATGTCCATATATACAGTATCTCACGAAAGTGAGTACACCCCTCACATTTTTGTAAATATTTTATTATATCTTTTCATGTGACAACACTGAAAAAATGACACTTTGCTACAATGTAAAGTAGTAAATGTGTACAGCTTGTATAACAGTGTAAATTTGCTGTCCCCTCAAAATAACTCAACACACAGCCATTAATGTCTAAACGGCTGGCAACAAAAGTGAGTACACCCCTAAGTGAAAATGTCCAAATTGGGCCCAAAGTGTCAATATTTTGTATGGCCACCATTATTTTCCAGCACAGCCTTAACCCTCTTGGGCATGGAGTTCACCAGAGTTTTTTGCCATGAGGTGCCATGTTGAACTTCCAGTGACCAGTATGAGAGAGTGAGAGTGATAACAGCAAATTTAACACACCTGCTCCCTATTCACACTTGAGACCTTGTAACTCCAACGAGTCACATGACACTGGGGAGAAAAAATAGCTAATTGGGCCCAATTTGGACATTTTCATTTAGGGGTCTACTCACTTTGTTGCCAGTGGTTTAGACATTAATGGCTGTGTGTTGAGTTATTTTAAGGACCATATGGTCAGGATCCGTCCACATGTCTGGACCTGCACCCCACTGAGAGCCTGAGATGTCCACTCCCGACCCCTCCACAGCCCAGCCTTCCAGTGAGGGAGGAGGAGGGCAATGCAGAGAACCGCCAGCTCTCTGCTCAGGGAGCTCTGAGAACCAAGCAATCGGCAGTGTTTGATTGCTTTATCCTCAGCCCTAGAGCCATCAGGGGACAGATGCAGCATTGGACTGATGTTGCATCCACCTAGGTAAGTGTAATTCCAAAAAAAAACATTTCCATACCTCTCTTTTAATTAAGTGTTCTTGCATAGCAAGACCACTTACTGTTATCTCACATATATATTATTCTTATTATTATAGCCAAATTTACCACCCTAACTCCACCCACAGTTTTTACACTACATAGACAAGTAATATACCGAAACGTGCGGATTGTTCCCGAATGGTGTGCTATTACTTTGTGGAACGTTTCGCCGAATGGTTCACGAAATATCGTCGTTTTTGCGGCGAAATTGGTCCCATAGGAATGAATGGGGAAACTAGAGTGGGAGATGACAAAAGCTGGAAAATCAGAACATGATTTCTAAACTGCCGCCACTCCCTCATTTTCAAGCCCACCTACACAAATCTTATATCAAAACGTTCAGCTATCCCTGCTGCCACTAAACATGTCCACGGCTAAGCCATAGTCCTGATAGTTTTCACAATATGACCATTTGTTTGCAACTCACGCCGTCCATTGACATTTATTGAAACTACACTCTAGCCCCCTCCAAATTTGAAGGGCAATTTCTAAACTGCGACTGTGCCTTCATTTTTAATATTTCAGAGACATACTATACATCAAAATCTAGGTCTGGGTCTTGTGATTCTCACAATATAAAGATCTTCGCTGTAGGATGTATAGTTTTTAAAATACGGCCATTTGTTTAGAGGTCATTTCAGGAAATTTTAGCCATTAATCAGAGTGTACTGTTAGTGTTTGTTTTGTTGCCATGGTTACCAAAGCTTCTGTTATACACAGGGGGGAAGGTGGCTGGAGCATCTCAGCTGATTACAGAGCCCGGGGGAGGGGACAGACACACCATGTACTGATTTATAATAGAGGAATATGATGGGGCAGTTTTGATGGGGTAATTCTGATGGGGCAGTTTTGATGAAGCAGTATTTGGGAAGCATAAACAGGGCATGAGCGTTGCTAGGAAACAGTGGTTGTAAACACAAGATGCTGAGACACTCCAAATGCATGTGACTTCATCTGCTAGACTTGATAATGCTTGTAGACTCCTCCCACAGTTTTCACACTACAGAGACAAATAATATACCGAAACGAGCGGATTGTTCCCGATTGGTGTGTTATTACTTTGTGGAATGTTTTTGCCGAATGGTCCACGAAATGACGTTTTTGCGGCGAAATTGGTCCCATAGGAATGAATGGCGAAACGTTCAAAACTAGAGTGGGAAGTGACAAAAGCTGATAACCCCATGATCAGCCAAAACATTATGACCACCCCATGATCAGCCAAAACATTATGACCGCCCCATGTAAAAAAAAAAATATTTTTGAAAAAAAAAAAAAATTTTTGAAAAAAGTAAAAAAATAATTTTTGAAAAAAAAAAATCATTTTTGAAAAAAAAAAAAATATATTTTTGAAAAAAAAATATTTTTGAAAAAAAAAAATTTATTTTTGAAAAAAAAAAATATTTTTGAAAAAAAAATTTCTTTTAAAAAAAAAATTATTTTTGAAAAAAAAATATATTTGAAAAAAAAAAATATTTTTGAAAAAAAAAAATTATTTTTGAAAAAAAAATTACTTTAAAAAAAATAATAATTTCGAAAAAAAAATTATTTTTGAAATAAAAAAATTCATTTTTGAAAAAAAAAATTACCTTTGAAAAAAAAAATTACTTTTGAAAAAAAAATCATTTTTGAAGAAAAAAAAATCATTTTTGATTAAAAAAAATTCATTTTTGAAAAAAAAAATTACTTTTGAAAAAAATGTTCAGCTCTTTCAGCGAATGATGGAACTTTTTTACTACTATTTATACTTTTTAAAATATTAAGCTTTTTAACACTTTTCACAGTTACTCAAGCCACTCCACCCCACCCAGTTACTCCGCTCACTCCAGTTGTAGAGGCAAGAACACTTTCACAATTTCCCCAGAAATTGTACCTTTTCTAGTTTAGATTAGAATTTTTATTTGTAGTGGCTAAACTCCAATGATGCAGTGCCAGATGTGCTGTGAATTAACATGATACATTGAAGTGGGCAGAACAAACATTTAATAAAACAGCTGGGCATAGCTCTGCTATTTAAAATAAAAATATCCTAATTTTAAAGCACTCACCGCATCGCGCATTCCACTGGATGACTCACTTACAACATAGATTTAGAAAAAAAAAGTCATTGTACATCAGAATGTAGGGAACTGTGGTTAGAGGGCAGGGTGATTTTAATAACAGTAAACAGGGACATTGGCCTTTTGACCACCAAGGCAGGGGCCCACCATTGAGGGTTCAGGTAATGGAGCCTGGTTAGGTGAAGCTTTAAGAGAGTGCATATCTCATCTCAACCCAGGTGGCCAAAGAACACAAGAGATTCCTTGTTTCCCTGTTAAAAGGTGAATGACAGGTATGCCTAGCCACAGAAAAAAACACAAGTACAGTTATTTAGGTCTTGCATCAATGCATTCTTCAGAATAACCTCAATTAAATAAGCAGTTGGGACAAGAAAGGTGAGAACCTTCTCTCTGGTAGTGAGCAGCCAAACTGGCGTGGGTTTGGTTCGAGCAGGGCCCAGTGAACTTCAAAGATGTTCGGATGCTGATCCTAAATGCCATTGTTCCTTTATTGAAAAAACTAAATATCACAAAAATGTCTGTCAAAGTAAATCAATCCTCAACACAATGCCCACCGCCCAACACCTGCTGATGCGCTGAAAAAACCTGATTATATTATATTTAATAAAATAATAGCATTTGCATGTTATGTGTACTGTGGGAGACCAGATATAGTGAATGCAGGGTCCTGGGTTTAGTAACACTTTAACTAAAGCCCAACCATTCATCCATTGATGAGAAATGACAAATCACATACTGTAAATAAAGACTGATGCATTAAAGGTGTGCAAAAGCTCAACATTTTCATGTGAACCAATCGTCTTCCAACTGCCATTTTTTTTACAGTCTGCACACAATAGCCTATTACTTACTTTTTTTTCTAACTTTGAAAAAGTTTGTCTATCAAGATAAGGCGGCACCATCTTCAGTATGGTTTTCTCAGCCCATGTAGAATATCATTTCCACCCTTTCATGTTTCCCTTCAACGTAATCTCGCGCATGCGCGATCTGACATTATTGCGGCAACCGAGCACCGCTACTCATAGCTGACCTGCTGCATTGTTTTTGTGCTTTATTAACAGGCAAATACCCGTTCTGTGTATAGGCGTCCCTGCTGCAGCTGATCTCCGTGCTAGGATACAGAAGGTTTACTCCCCCTATGACATCACACGGTCACATGGGGAGTTCCAGGATGCTGGGAAACACTCTGCAGTCCTGAGCAATTTTACAGCTATGTCGCTGGAAGAGGAAATCCAATATACGGCACCCTATCCATAGATGGACTGCACACAGAGTGTACCGTGAATTAAGGGAAGGGGAGCACATGCGCCTGTGATGCCATTAAGCAAAACGGGTTACAACAATACTAAACAGGTAAGGAGACAGCTAAAAGCAGCAAACATTAGTGTTTTTTATGAGGATTTCAATACAGTAAAGTTGTGTGGGAGGGTTTACAGCCACTTTAAAGTGGTTGCTAAGCCAATATGTTAGGTTTATACCATCCCCTCTGTTAGATTAGAACATGTGTCCTAGTGCCTGTGCTTTATTAAAAAAAAGTTAATTTCTACCTGATTTCACGTGACTCCTTGGCTCTCTCCTCTTCCCGTCTGACAGCTCCAGCGGGGAAGAGGAGAAGAGAGCGCCGGGAGGCGCTGTGAAAACAGGTAGTAATCAGCTTTTTTTAATAAAGCACAAGCACTAGGACACATGTTCTTATCTAACAGAGGGGATGGTATAAACCTAACATAGTTTTACAGCAGCGGGGAGGGGAGCAAAGCAGCACTGGTACCAGCTGACAGGCAGGGAGTGGGGAGGAGGACAGAGTGAGACACAGGAGAGCTGAAGATAGCATCGGATGACGGAGGCACATAAACTGTTCATGGTGTCAGGGTTCAGCAGCCATGATAAACCGTGTTCAGTTTACAGGGAGGAGGGCAGAAGCAGGCAGGATCAGCCAGGTATTTCAGGTGATACAGGGGGCCAAAATACACGGCACAAGCACTGTGCTGTATAATATGCTTTAACAGAACAGGCTCTTTCTTTTTTTTTTAGGGTAACAAACACTTTAAGAGCAAAATGTTCATGTTTGTCTGGAGTGTAACTTTAATCATACTGTTGATATGTCTGTGAAGGTTCTCATTTCTGCAGGTCATAGTACATCTACTACTAGTCAGTAGCATTTGAATGAACATGTTCTGTAATGGTGAAGACGTTTCGTAGTTTATCCAAGCCGCATCTTCATTTCTAACGAGTGTCAGGAAAATACCCTATATCATTTATAGCCACACACAGAGCATCAACAACTTAATTCAGTTATCATGAAAAGGCAGATGTTATTTTCTATGGGCAGGATAGAAGGTTTGAAAATCGTGGAATCATGGTAACAGTTTGTGCAGCGTTTTACAAAATAGAGGAAGACAGTTACAATACAATTCAAAACAAGAAGAATATTTAATACAAGAAGCATCAGAAGACCCTGCTCGTTACAGCTTCCATTCTATAAGTAAGGATCAAGTGTTACAAAAGGTCATAACTGTGGGAGATGAGCTGATGCAGAAAGTAGCAGTTCAGTTTAATAGTAAAAGGTGAGATGGGCCTCTCTGAAGAGATGGGTTTTCAAGAATTACCTTAAGGTAGGAGATAGTGGACAGATTGAGGTAAGGAGATCCAGGGAATGGGAAAGACTCTGGAGAAGTCCTGGAGGCAAGCATGAGAGGAGATGACAAGGGAACTAGAGAACAGGAGGTCTTGGAAAGAGCAAAGAGAACTGTTTGGTTGTGTCAGGGCTGACTCAGCCCTTCCTTCTCTGAGATGGCGGCTCATCTGTCGGCTAATTGCCAGCTCTCATCTCTCTCCACAGTTAACCAGCTGTTGTAGATCTGCTCGTCAGTCCCGCCTACTTAAAGATCTCCAGCTCATTTCATTCCTGCCTTCACCTTGGTCACATCACAAGAAACCATCTCCTGTGTTCCTGTTTAAAGACTGGCTTTGTGGACATCCCTTCTGGCTCCTTATCATGCTTACTGTTCCTCTACTTGGATCCCTGACTTCTGGCCTGGCTGATTACCCGATCTGGTTACTGAACTCTGGCTTGGCTGATTACCCGATCCGGTTACTGTACTCTGGTTATGCTTTGACTATGCTTACTCTATTTACCTTTTTATTTTTATTAATAAACAAGTGTGATTTTACTGTACTTCTGTCTCGGTCTGGTTCATGGTTTCTAACAGGTTGACATTTTGAGTCACAGTTGGTGATGTAGCTAGGGACAGAGTTGTTGATAGTTTTGTATGTTGATAGTCGCTTGAACTTAATTCAATGGGTGAGTGGAAGCCAGTGGAGGGATTTGCAGAGAGGGGTAGCACACACCAAACAGTTGGTAAGGTGGATGAGTCTGGCAGCAACATTCATAACAGTTTGAAAGGGAGTTAGCCCATATAAAGGTAGGCCGAGTAGGGAGTTGCAATACTCAAGGCAAGAGATAACCAGGGTGTGTATGAGTAGCTTTGTGGTGTCATTGGTTAAGATGGGCATATTTTGGAGATGTTACAGAGTTTGTGCAGCAACATTTGGACAATGATTGGATGTGGAGCTGAAAGGAGAGTTCAGAGTCCAGGATTACACCTAACACCCTGGCATGCAGGGAGGGACTGATAGTTGTGCCATTGATCTCCAATGAGAAGTTGGTAGAAGAGGCATGGGGGGAGCAATATTGATGAGCTCAGTTTTGGATAGACTGATTTTGAGGAAGTGGTGTGACATCCATACTGATATGTCTGGTAGTAAATTAGTGATGTGTGAGGAGATTGATGGGGTGATCTGAGGGGTGGAAAGATAGATTTGGGTGTTGTCAGCAAACAAATACATGTTTGGATTTAAATGCTGATGTATTTTGGAACTCATTAAAACTAAAGAAGTGGTTTGGAAAAGCTATGAAACATCTTCAACATTACCGAACAAGTCTAGTTAAACAGCACTAGCTATTACTAGATACTTACTATTGATAGTTAAAAACTGAAGAAAAAACACCACACAGACATGTGATCCTAAGAACATGATTCATTAAGCACTGAATTCCATAAATAATTCTCTACCTCCCCCTTCCTTTCTGTACTCTGTCTAGAGAGACTGAACTTTAACCTCCTCTTAGCCACAGCAGAAACCAACAAAATGTTTTAAGGAGGATAGCCGCTGGAAATAGAGCATGATATATGAAGATACTGGAATTACTAGGGACACGCAAATAGCTCTTACAATGCACAATGAAGGGCTACAAGTTATTTCTGTTAGTGGCTGCAATGGCTTCATTTCGGAATGTACTACAGTGTTTGTCAATAACTGCCCACTCAATATAGTAATCATTTGCTGTTGCTATTGATGCACCATGGATAATATATTGCTGATTGTGGGCGATAAGGAAAAAATCAGTGAACACAAGAACTCCTCTAAAGTCAAAAAGCTCAGTTTACCCTAATATGAGTTCTGTACAGTGGCGGCCCGTCCATAGGGGGCGCAGGGCACCGCCCCCCACCCCAATCCATGCTGATCTACATGCAGGGCGCCAGACGCATGGATTCCATTGGGCAATTTATTTATTTCTGAAGCACGTGATTAGAGCCAGAGGCTCTAATAGGCTTCAAAAAAGGGGGTGGGCTCGGGGCGCAGAGCATTGCACCCAAAGCCCACCCAGTTGTGTGACAATAGTGAATGAATATTTGCTATTGTCACACTGATTCTGCCTCCCAGCCAATCAGAAAACAGGTCCTGAGACCCATTTCCCGATTGTCCGAAAGGAGCAGCTACTCTATTGGCTGAGGGAGGAGACGCATGACGAGGACAACGCCGTGATGTCGAGGAGGAGACACACGGTGAGGACACAGCCATGATGACAAGGTGGACACACAGGGGAAGCCGGCCACCCGGGGTAAGCGTTGCGGGTAACTGACTAGGGGGGCTGTACACTGTTTGCCGCCACCCCAAAAAAATATACCACCGGCCGCCACTGGTTTTGTATAACCTACTGCAGCCACAGCTGGAGACAATGGGGTTGATTTACTATATGCAAATAGACTGTGCACTTTGAAAAGTGCAGCTGCATTCTGCTAGGGCAGTTGCTCAATTAAACATTGCAAGGCTGACAGTTACAAGCATGACTCCCACAGTCAGAGGCATGATGGGACTTGTAGTTTCGCAACAGCTGGAGTGCCACCAGTTTGAGACCCCTGCTCTAGAGCTTAGTAAATGAGCAGAAGCTCTGCTGACTGCCATCGACCAATCATGTGCAAGCAAAAATGCTGTTTTTTAAATTTCCTTACATGTGATTGGGCACTCTTTGCAAACTGCAGCTTTACTTCATTTACTAAGCGCTGGAGCAACTGCAAAGTGCACTTTCAATTTGCCTTTAGTAAATCAACCTCAATGCATCTGGCTGACACTGATGCCATTTCTCTGTGCTAAGAACAAAATAGACTGGTGCTTTTGTACATGGGAGCACTTGCCCTACATCATATAGGTCATTTAGAAAATAGAGAATAAAGAACCCCATAAAAAATGCTAATGGACTCCCATTTTCAGCTTAGAGTACCATTAAGAATAGGAACCAAACAGCTGCCACTGGTTGTGCCTGCTTGTTCAACCACCCTTTACTGTCCATAGCAACATTTAGCCCGGGTTCACAACTATTCAAATTAGATGTGCGTTTCCCCACATCTAATTCGCATAGTAGGAGAATGTGACTGGATCCCTATGGAGCCGGTTCACATATCTCCGGGGCGGCTGCGGAGCGCAATGCACAAAAACGCTGTGCGTCTTTGGCTCTGTTTCAGGGCCGAATTCAGGCATAGAATAAGCCCTGATTCGTCACTGAAATGGGGAACAGGGACGCACAGTGCTCCTGTGCGATCCGCAGCCCGTTATAGTGTGAACCCGGGCTAAAGCTAGTCATGCATGGTTAGTTTTCTCTCCCATAGGCTGATTTAGAGAAAACTACACTGACTAGCATGGATGGAGAAATATGTATGCCTGGCTATTGTATCCAGTTGGATTACCCGCGACCATAGGAATATCCCAACAGTGACTGCATCTGATTGATTGTAGTCACTGATCGGCCAATAATTTTCCACCCAGGTCCTTCATTTTTTCATTTGAGGTTTGTCATGCCAGGTCGTAGCAACAATTCCACCCACAGCTGCCGATTTACCAAAAATTTGAAAATACAGTTGTGCTCATAAGAATTTATGATTTCTTGGCCATTTTTCAAAGATATGAATGATAACACAAAAACTTTTCTTTCACTCATGGTTAGTGTTTGGCTGAAACCATTTATTATCAATCAACTGTGTTTACTCTTTTTAAATCATAATCACAACAGAAACTACCCAAATGACCCGGATCAAAAGTTTACATACCCTGGTGATTTTGGCCTGATAACATGCACACAAGTTGACACAAAGGGGTTTGAATGGCTATTAAAGGTAACCATCCTCACCTGTGATCTGTTTGCTTGTAATTAGTGTGTGTATAAAAGGTCAATGAGTTTCTGGACTCCTGACAGACCTTTCCATCTTTCATCCTGCTGTGTTCAAACTCTAATCAAGAAGTGGAAAATGAGGTGTTCTTTTGAAACCAAACCACGGTAGACCAGCTAAAATTTTAGCCACAACTGCCAGGAAAATTGTTCGGGATGCATAGAAAACCCCACAAATAACTCCTGTTGAAATACAGGACTCTCTGAAAACATGTGGTGTGGCTGTTTCAAGATGCACAATAAGGAGGCACTATGTAAATGCCACAAAGTATCCCGCTTACAATATGCCAAACAGCACAGAGACAAGCCTCAAACCTTCTGGCACAAAGTCATTTGGAGTGATGAGACCAAAATTTAGCTTTTTGGCCACAACCAAAAACAATACATTTGGAGAAAAGTCAACAAGACCTATGATGAAAGGTACACCATTCCTACTGTTAAACACGGAGGTGGATCGCTGATGTTTTGCAGGATGTGTGAGCTACAAAGGCAAGGAAATTTGGTCAAAATTGATGGCAAGATGAATGCAGTATGATATCAAAAAATACTGGAGGAACATTTGCATTCATCAGCCAGGAAGCTGCGCATTTGGACATTCCAACATGACAATGATCCAAAACACAAGGCCAAGTTGACCTGTCATTGGCTACAGCAGAATAAAGTAAATGTTCTGGAGCGGTCATCCCATTCTCCTGACCTCAATATTATTGAGCCACTCTGGGGAGATCTCAAATGTGCAGTTCATGCAAGACAGCCCAAGAATTTACAGGAACTGGAGGCTTTTTGCCAAGAGGAATGGGCAGCTTTACCATCTGAGAAGATAAAGAACCACAAATACCACAAAATATTTCAAGCTGTCATTGATGTTAAAGGGGGCAATACACAGTATTAAGAACTGGGGTATGTAAACTTTTGATTGGGGTAATTTAGATAGTTTCTGTTTCCATTATGATTTCAAAAGTGTAAACACAGTTATATGATAATAAATTGCTTCAGCCAAACACTAAGCATGAGTGAAAGAAAAGTTTTTGCGTTATCATTCATTTTCTCTGAAAAATGGCCAAGAAATCATAAATTCTGCCAGGGTATGTAAACTTATGAGCAGAACTGTATATGAGCAGTAAATGACCAGCTTTGGAAAATAATAGATTTTTCTATAATGCTATTTTAACCGCTTTGCAGGTAAGATAATCCCCTAAATGAGTTTATATGCAAGTTATTAATTAGAGTAAAAGTGGCCTGAGGACAATGGGGGGCTGAGGGGGTACAATGACCACAATGCTCTAAAGGGATCCTAGCCAAGTCAGCTTAACTGGATTCAACATATGAGACAATGTGAGAGCACTGTGTTCCAATAAGTCAGGATACAGACACAACATTGCAACAACTGCAACTTGCAAACAGGAACTATCCTCAACATCGATCTCTGACAACCACTTCCATCCTTCACAACCGATAAGTCATCAGTTGTCAGCGGGGTTCCCTGCTGACAGCTAAATGTAAAAAAAGAATTGCCAGCAATGAAAAATTAGGAAACAGCGTGGTGCCCCCCCCAAAATCTATGCCAAACCCTTATCCGAGCATGCAGCCCAGCACGTTAGGAAAGGGGGAGACGAGCGAGCCCCCCATGCACTCAACATGGGGGGGGGGTGCTTTGGGGCATCCCCAAAGCACCTTGTGCCCATGTTCATAACATTTATAATAAAACCTTTCCATTTTCATACCTTATCTTAGCACCAGCAGTGCCATGACTGGGTCTCTGTGCTCCTTTATGCAATGCAGGTAGATTATGGCTGATGGGAAGGGCCAGCAGGGTGCTGTACATAAAAATATTACTGCACCCCTCTTTAGTACTTCTCTCAAGAGCCCTCGGCCCTAATACAAGCAGTAGGCTGGCTCTTGGGATTAGTTGTGCAAATATCAAAATGCCCGATGGGTCAGTGTTAGTCTGCATTTGCATGTAGACTGTCCTAGGTAACACCCACATGTGATGCTAAGACTCCATAGTTGAACAAGGTGATATCCAATGAATGAAAGGTGTGAGGCAGGGACAGTAAGGCTGGGGAGAAAAGTGCTAGATGATGCAGAAGGTCCTATTGCCAGGAAATGAAGTGAGCTCTATTTGACTTGCTGCAGCTTCTAATGCTCACAGTTTGCAGTATATCAAAGTAAGCAATACCAGTACAAGAGAAAATCCTGCACAACTGAGTAAGACTAAAGATAAGGCTGGACTTCAGCTTTCACTAAGCTTCCAGGAGCTCCAGACCATCCAAGAGACTTGTTAGAGTATTCCAATACTTCATCTGCTCTAAATAGTAAGGGTAACCCTCTATGACCACTTCTGAACAGGAGAATGTCCCCCTTTCCAGCTGCACAGCAGATTGTAGCATGCTGCTGATCTTTGCATGATGTCAGACAATAGGTTAAAATTTTTTCCTCTTGCCCAGCCTGGCTGTCTGACTCCTGCATTCTATGGAGTTCTATCTTTTAGCTTAAAAATTCCAACTGAATCCCCATGTCTCACACAGATAGCAGTTGGATTTATTTATCCTTATCCTAAAGATATCCCTGCACTCATAAATCGGGTTGAGCTGATGGGGGTTGGTGCACTTTTTAGAGTAAATTCCTTGAGGGGCATGCATTCCTTTCCCCCCAGCTCTTAATTCTGGAAGTAAATATTTAAATGTTCAATAAATTCCAGTTTAATATTTTCCCAATAGCTGCCAAACTGTTAAAATAGTTTGCCTTAAATGTCTCTTATAAAGCATTGCAAATATTTACCCGGGGAAAACTAATGCTGGTATATTAGTCCCCGGACCTGACAGCTCAGTGCTTAGCATGGAGCTCTTGATGCCAAGATCATGCATAAGTCCTGCAGCAGCTACCAAAGTGCCTCTAAGATGAACATATCTGCTAGGACTTAAAGTGGAAGAAAACCCTAATTATATCTATTTTTACAAATATTCCCTCCCCTTTTCTACCTATCCTGCTTATCCTGTATGATAAAGATCTGTATACTTACCTATTGTTAATCCACTCTGGTCTGGTCATGTCATCCCGCGGTTATGTGTATATGAGCGCTCAACAATGGCTCTGAATGGCTCTGAATTCCGGGAGCCGTATCTACTAGGGCTTGACCACTTGTCTACTGGGCACTTATACCCCCTTCCTAACCAGACCAATTTTCAGTGCTGTCACACTTTGAATGGCAATTACTCAGTCATGCAACACTGTACCCATATCAAATTTGTGTCCTTTTTTAACACTAATAGAGCTTTCCTTTGGTTGTACTTAATCACCACTGGGTTTTTTTTTTTGTTGTTTTTTTTTTGAGCTGTAAATAAAAAAAGACTGAACATTTTGTAAAAAAAATGTGTTTCTGTTATAAAATTTTGCAAATTAGTAATTTTTCTTCATAAATTTTGGCCCAAAGTTATACTGCTACATTTCTTTGGTAAAAAATACTCAAATCAGTGTATATTATTTGGTATTTGTGAAGGTTATAGAGTCTACAAGCTATGGTCCCAATCATTAAAAATAGATCACCCCTAATCACACCTAATCTACTGATGGCCTATCTCATTTCTTGAGACACTAACAAGCCAGGACAGTGCACACTCCAAGGTATTTAGTAAGAGGCATATGGAGTTTTTTGAAGTTGTAATTTTTTTCCCACAATTTTTTGCAAAATGAAGATTTTTTTTCACAAAATTGTCATATTAACAGGTTTTTTTCTCTCACATGGCATATGCATACTTGAAACTACACCCCAAAACACATTTTTCTACTCCTCCTGAGTATGGTTAGTATGGTGATATCACATGTGTGAGACTTTTTCACAGCCTGGCCACATACAGAGGCCCAACATGCAAGGAGCACCCACAGGTGCCATAAATTGCACATCTAATTTCATGACTATCTATAACATTTTTGAAGGCCCTGAAGCACTAAGACAATGGAAACACCCACAAAATGACCCCATTTTAGAAAGCAAACACCTCAACACATATTCTAGGAGGCATAATGAGTCTTTTGAACAAGTCATTCTTTTCCAAACATTTTTGGAAGATGTGGAAAGAAAATGAAAACGCATTTTTTTTACACAATGTTTTGTCAATTCATAAGATGTTTCTAACACATAACATGTACATACCAAAAATTACACGGCAAAATACATTCTGCCACTCCTCTGATGTGGCACGGATGAGTACTGTGGTACTGATAGGCACTGTGGTGGCGATGATGAGCACTGTGATGGAACTGATGTGGCACGGATGAGCACTGTGATGGCACTGATGAGCATGGATGAGCACTGTGATTGCACTGATGGGGCACAGATGAGCACTGTGAAGGCACTGATGTGGCACAAATGAGCACTGATGTGGCACGGATGAGCATTGATGTGGCACGAATGAGCACTGTGATGGCACTGATGTGGTATGGATGAGCACTGTGATGGCACTAATGTGGCACAGATGAGCACTGATGTGGCATAGATGAGCACTGTGGCCACTTCTAATCCAGCCCACTCATGCTGCTGCACTGTCTACCTCCTCACACGCTGTATCGATCGTTGTAAGGAGATGAGAGAGCTGAACCGGAAATAACGCCGGTTTGTTAACAAAGTGATCGCTCTGACGTTGGACGGAGCGATCACGTGGTAAAGGGTTGCTGTGATTGGCCCCACCCCAATCCGGCTCTGAACTCTGGGAGCCATGACAAACGTGACAGATTTAAATGGCAGGGGTAAATGCCCTAGGCCCCCCGCTATACAAAAACAATATAAAAAAATTATACAAAATATTAAAAAAATATATATTTTTTTTTAAAATACCGTAATATAAAATGTATAATAAATAAAAAAATAATAATACATTACTTTCTTTTGATAAATGTACCTTTGGAAGAAAGATTTTGCCGGCCATCATCTGTAAAAGTTTTAATTTGGTACTGGTAAAGTTTTTAAAAACAAACTTTGGCAAGCCAAGCAAACCATGCATAGAGCGCTTACGCTCTTAGGGATGGTGGCCTATGACTGCATGTGTGTGTATGCATGCATGACCTCAGAATGATGTTGTGTCATGCATTTTAAAAATGTGTCACTATTATTGACAATGTAAACCAAATCTGTGTATGAGGGCCCCCGTACCTGAAGTACCCCAGGCTCTCAAGGTCTAAATCTGACCCTACCCATGGGCTCCCATAGTCCAGCCATTGTCTGCGCTCCCTCCTGCAACCTCCAGCAGCTGCTCACTGACATAGGGAATTTAAAGCTGCAGGATCATATGAGGAACAAAGCAGATTAAAAATAAGTAAGTATACAGATCTTTTGAGCTTGAGAATGAGGGACATTTCAGGGAGATAGTGACCTGCGGCGCGCATAGAGAAAAGTGGGTGTGGCCAAACATGATAGTGGGAGGGGCTTAAGGGCAGTGGTTACACAAAACCTGGAGTTCCTTGTACCTATAAAATTTGGTTTGATTGCTGTGCCACAAGCTGGAGTGTCTAGTGTGAACCAACACTTAGAGAGAGATCACTGTTATATGGAAAGAAGGATCACTATGGTATAAGTAAGAAAGGAAAGAGGGATCACTATGGCACATGGAAGGCAGGAAGAACCATTATGGCACATGAAAGGCAGTAAGGAAGAATCACTAAAGCACATGGAAGGCAGGAAGGATCACTATGACACATGGAAGGATCGCTAAGGCACATGGAAGGCAGGAAAGATCGCTATGGCACATGGTAGGCAGGAAGGAAGGATCACTAAGGCACATGGAAGGCAGAAGGATCACTGTGGCACATGGAAGGCAGGAAGAACCAACACTTATAGAGAGATCACTGTTATATGGAAGGAAGGATCACTATGGTATAAGTAAGAAAGGAAAGAGGGATCACTATGGCACATGGAAGGCAGGAAGGATCACTATGGCACATGGAAGGCAGAAAGGATCACTATGGTACATAGAAGGAATGAAGGATCACTATGGTACATTGAAGGCAGGAAGGATCACTATAACACATGGAAGGAAGGATCGCTATGGCACATGGAAGGCAGGAAGGAAGGATCACTAAGGCACATGGAAGGCAGGAAGGATTACTGTGGCACATGGAGAGCAGGAAGAACCATTATGGCACATGAAAGGCAGGAAGGAAGAATCACTAAAGCACATGGAAGGCAGGAAGGATCACTATGACACATGGAAGGATCGCTAAGGCACATGGAAGGCAGGAAAGATCGCTATGGCACATGGTAGGCAGGAAGGATCACTAAGGTACATGGAAGGCAGGAAGGATCACTGTGGCACATGGAAGGCAGGAAGAACCATTATGGCACATGAAAGGCAGGAAAGAAGGATCACTATGGTACATGGAAGGCAGGAAGGATCACTATGACACATGGAAGGAAGGATCGCTATGGCACATGGAAGGCAGGAAGGATCGCTATTGCACATAGAAGGCAGGAAAGAGGGATCACTAAGGCACATGGAAGGCAGGAAGGATCACTGTGGCACATGGAAGGCATGAAGAACCATTATGGCACATGAAAGGCAGGAAGGAAGGATCACTACGGTACATGGAAGGCAGGAAGGATCACTATGACACATGGAAGGAAGGATCACTATGGCACATGGAAGGCAGGAAGGATCACTATGGCACATGGAAGGCAGGTAGGAAGGATCACTAAGGCACATGGAAGGCAGGAAGGATCACTGTGGCACATGGAAGGCATGAAGAACCATTATGGCACATGAAAGGCAGGAAGGATCACTATGGTACATGGAAGGCAGGAAGGATCACTATGACACATTGAAAGAAGGATCGCTATGGCACATGGAAGGCAGGAAGGATTACTATGGCACATGGAAGGCAGGAAGGATCGCTATCGCACATGGAAGGTAGGAAGGAGGGATCACTAAGGCACATGGAAGGCAGGAAGGATCACTGTGGCACATGGAAGGCAGGAAGAACCATTATGGCACATGAAAGGCAGGAAGGAAGGATCACTATGATACATGGAAGGCAGGAAGGATCACTATGACACATGGAAAGAAGGATCTCTATGGCACATGGAAGGCAGGAAGGATCGTTACGGCACATGGAAGGCAGGAAGGAAGGATCACTAAAGCACATGGAAGGCAGGAAGGATCGCTGTGACACATGGAAGGCTTGAAGAACCATTATGGCGCAGGAAGGAAGGATCACTAAGGCACATGGAAGGCAGGAAGGATTACTATGGTACAGGGAATGAAGGAAGAGAGTGTGGGGAGAGTTCACTCACCCGAGGTTGGCTGTTTGCCAGAGTCTTAGGCAGTGACATTGTGTGCTTCAAAATTCCCACCACACAACCCTTTCACAGCCACAGGATTGGCTGCACACCGGGGTTTGTGGGCGGACACAGGGGGACATAGGGAGGAGGTGGAGCAGATCTAGCCTCCCCTCCTTTTCCAGTCTATAGAGCAGGCGAGTGGGCAGGGGAGGTGGGGGGGCTGTGCTGGCTGGGCACTGAGCGAGTCTCAGCTGCAACATGGCACACACTGACAGGTGTAGTCCAGTGGGCTCAGCTGCAAGATTCAACCAAGGCTCGCGGGACACCAGGATTTACTTGAGCTCCTGGGGCAGTCCCAGCGAATCAGGGACAGTTGGGAGGTATGGTAGGAGGAGGGGGGGGGGGCATTTTTAAGAACAGGCATTGTTATGCTTTACTTCCACTTCAAAGCAGAACTCCAGGTTTCTGTCCGTGCACAAAAAAAAAAACACCCAGCCACCCCCTTCCCAAACCCCCTAATCTTCTTTCTGAACTTAGACACAAACATCCAGCGTTGGACAGAAAAGGGAAAGAAAATAGGGGGAAAATGATCACAGTTTGCAAATTTTGAGGTTTGGTGTAACGCTGCTGCCCTAGGCACAGGCCCACATATACCTTTATGGTTATGTTTTTATTAAATCTAGTGTATTCAAAATTCCAAAACTCGATTGCATTATATAAGATCCCAAATCCAGGGAAACCTTCTACTTTATCTCAAAACAATCCTTTTCAATATTTCCTTCCAAATTCCTTTCTTTTTTTGTAGTTCCCTTTGGAGTGTTACAGTATTCACAGACAGATGTCTCACAAGAATGATGGATGCGACTGGTGAGACACCTGCTTTTGCACCATGGTACCTGGACCAATTCTGCAGTATCTTGTGACTTTTAGAAAATTTTTGTTATAAGGAGTGCTTCTGATGATCAGAAATGCGCATTATCCACATTCTATTACAGGATGACAACACTCTGTCCCTTTCTCCAGGTTGTTCCCCTGCATTGTCACCCCTGTCATACAGGCTCCCGATGAAGACTTCAAGAGGACATTTCAACACACATTGCACAGGCATGGTCCACTGTTGTCACAGTCAAGAAACTCACATTGAGCAATGCCATGCAGCCATTGCAGAAGTGGCTGCTTGGAGGCTGTCCTAAATTCACCAGTGATGGGACACTTTCGAAAACAGTATTTTATAAAATAAATAAATAAATAATAATATTCATGGCAACTGTTTATGATAGACAATGCTTTAACAAACTAGGTTTCCATTTAGTAAGGGATTACATCTACTTTAATACAAGACAAAGACTCCTTGTGGCACTATGGGTTAACTAAAAAGACAGCAGAGAAGTAGATATGTAGATATAAGTAGATATTTCAGGTAGTGTAGCTGTCATAAAAGCAAACTTTTCCTGAGAAACAGTTTCCTTCTGAAGATGCTAGAAGGCTAGTACACTTGTAGGTGGGGTGCAGTGTGGTGCGGCAGCAATAGCTCACACAGTGAGGTGCAATAGAAAACTTGTATTAAAGTAAGGCAGTAACAGTTCACAACAACCTGGTGGGACAGCTACCCATCAGGTCACACTCACAGTTCCAATGACGTGAAGAGGTAGGTTGAGACGGGGGACAGAATGTGGTCTGGCCATCTCGTGCCCAATCAGGAAGGTATTCAGAAGAGATGCGGCTCTATGATTTCCCTTCTCGTCAGGAACCTGCCCCTACCACTAGGACTGTACCTCACAGATGGGATACCTTTCCCTACACTACCCACTTGAATAGAGCACCCAGACCCAGGGGCCAGGGTCTTAAATAGACTCTGCCACACCTAAGATGGCCACCAGAGTCACATGGATCCAATTGGATCTCTGCCCCAGTGACTCAGGAAACCATAGAGGAACCCTGTTCCTCATGACTTCCTCTCCCCCTGCTTTGCTGCTGCAGTTGAGCGCCACCTGCAGTTGAGACAGAAGACTGCACCTGCCTACACACTGACCAACTGGACACAATAAAGCTGGAGTCACTGGTCCGGAACAAATATGCATATCTGTAAAGTCAGAGTAAAGTCAGACATCCTTATTAGCATATTTGTTTAGGCACACAAAGTATTGAAGCAGAAGGGTAGACAGGACAGCCAAGAAACTGAGATAGAACAATGAAAGCCTCTGTGTCTCTTTCAAGAAAGGTACCTTTTAAAGGCTGGATTTGTAACTCTTCAATTTTGGACATGTTTTCCTTCAAAAAAGCATGAAAACGAGCATTGACATACATTGTCTTGATGTTTTGAACATCAATGTATGTAAAAACACACTTCAGTGCATTTTAACATGCATTTTTGTATGTATTGTTGTGCACTGAAATTTGTCTTTCCCAAAGTTCATAAATCAAGCCATAGTAGGTTAGCATGGGACTTACAGTAGCTTATAGTATACAAACAACATGAGAGTTCTCCAGCATATTGTGACAAACCCAACCGGGACGGGGGATTTTGGAGGGGACTGCAGAGTAGCCTATTGCCTACTGACTATGGGCCCTGGCATCTAAGGCAGCTACGAGCATTCAGGAAGATGTCCTGTTACATAATGCAAGATGGCATGCAATTACCACATTTAACAGTCAAGGAAGCCATGATGGTCTCTGCCAACTTGAAACTCAATGAGAAGGTGGATGTGAAAAGAAAGCTCGTTAATGAGATTTCGATAGCCCTGGGTCTTCTTTCTGGGGAACTGGTGCCGAACTGTTTGGGTGGGCACTGACCTGAGTCACCTAGGCTTGTCTAGGTGACTAGTTGTTAATTAGCATACCGTTAATTAGATCGCTGTTAGCTGTTAGTTGCTAGCTGTTAGTTAGCTAAATGTTTATGTTTATGTTAGCTGTTCATTAGATGTACTGTTAAATGTACTAATGATATTACTGTTTAAAGTTTGCATTGTTTAGGATAATATGATCAAGCTCTTATCTGATTTTGTGTGGTATATATTCTGTGTGAGTTTACAATAAAATCAGTTCCAGTTTGCACCTAAGCTAGTGTCATCTAGTTCTTGGGTGAAATGCTCAGCTATAATATCTGGTTCCTGGTTCCAGAGTGGAGGAAGTTGTATCTTGGTGGAGGCACACAAGTGGGGCGTTAGGCGGTCTGTCGCACATATGATTTAGCAATCAGCAAAGAGGACCTGTTTAATTTCTTCAGGTTTTAAAACAGATGTCTCAGTTGTACACCTTCCCAATATATGCAAAAGTTGTACAACCCCAACCAGGCAACTCTGTGACATGCAGTCCTACCCTAATACAGTAGCAACAAGTGTACAAACTGTAAGTTATATAGGCATTACCTGAACTGAAAGCAAACTTACTTGTGAGAAACATCAATTCTGCCTATGGTGCCTTTTACATAAAAAGCCTAGAAACAGCAAAAGACAGCTGAAAACTTTGTATGCACATGCACCAAGGGCTGCAAACCATAACTTGAATGAGATAGAATGAACATTGTAAAGATATCTACACACAAAGCCAATCCGTTATACAAGTGGAATCATTCTAAAGATTTTGTCCTTTTTGTTCTTGCTGAAGGTTACCGTACTTTATTTTATTTTGGGGCCAAGACATACTTTTGCATTACAGCAACACTGAGAAAAATGTGCGAAATACGGCACATTCTCGCAACACTCATCAATTCACCTGCTCTATATATGGTGCACTGCAGAGTCATTCATTGTGGATGGCACCCCAGTGCACTGTACAGTAGAATTCAATGCATGACGCACCTTTACTTGTAATGTGACCTAAATGCAGTGGACTGGTCTAAATATAACTGTTTCACAACAACCATTTACTGAGACTTTAAACTGGAAAAATAATAAAAATATGATGGGAAACCCAAGCTGCCATATTCAGCAATAGGGATGAGCCCGTGGTTGGAGTTGAACATATGGGGTGTTCGCGGGAAATTCGAGCACCGCGGAACGCCCCATAATGCACTGCGAGATCGAGGTGCATTGCTGTATGATGATTGGCCAAAGCATGCACCTGACCTGCATGCTTTGGCCAATCACAGCGCACTTTGCTGAGAGAGCCATAATTGGCCAAAGGCAGGGTGCCTCTAGCCAATCATGGCTCAGGGGGCTAAGTCTCGCCCCCCCCTTCTCCTGCGGCCTGCCAGGTTGCATGCCCGGATAAGGGTCTGGTATGGATTTTGGGGGGGACTCCCACGCCATTTTTATATTTTCGCGCAGGGTTCCCCTTAATATCCATACCAGACCTTAAGGGCCTGATATGGATTTTGGGGGGACCCCACAACATTTTTTCTTATTTTTTATTAAGGGTTCCCTCAATATCCATACCAGACCTGAAGGGCCTGGTAATGGACTGGGAGGGGGGGAACTCACGCCGTTTTTTCAATTTTCTTATGTATATTGCGGGGAGCCGGCAATACATTCCAGCCGCAAGCAATTTTAAATTACATTTTTTCCTTTAGAAATTGCATTTTTTTGCGGGACTGTTATGAACATGGGAAAAATGCACTACTTTACAGGCAGACTAAGGGGACCTCCCAGGCATGATATATAAAGGAAAATTTTATTTTTATTTTTTCACTTGAAGCATTATTAAAATCACTGGTTCCTGAAAAAACTGCCATTTTTAAAACTTTTTTTTTGCATTGATACATGTCCCCTGGGGCAGTACCCAGGTCCCTATACACTTTTTATGGCAATAACTTACATATAAGCCTTTAAAATTAGCACTTATGATTTTTCACGTTCGTGTCCCATAGACCTTAACGGTGTTCGCATGTTCTTTTGTCTGTTCGCGTGTTCTGGTGCGAACCATGCCGGGGGGTGTTCGGCTCAACCCTATTCAGCTATCATAAGCTAAGATCTAGTTAGATAAAGAGTAAAAGAGTGTACAACCTAATTTCTCATACTGTCTCTGAACTAACTGGAGCCTATAGCAACTGATCAGGATTCCTGACTGGCACATTCCCATGAGTTTACTGTAATTTACAATATGCATCATCATTGCTCTTTGCATTGTTTTATATAAGCCCTTTTAGTCATCTGACATTCTGGAATGAGCTCTATAGAACTATCACAGGAAATTTTTAGTCTGATTGCATATTTCATTTATTCTTTTGTACACCCAAAGAAAAAAAATGCCAGGATGTCCGAAATTAGGGTCACATGAATTCCTTCAAAAAAATTGAAACAATGCCAGCTTCATGACGGGAAGTTGAGAATTGCTTCGGCAGACTTGTCACCCCATTGATGAATATATTGATGTTCTATTCAAAATTCTAACTAGATGTCTAAATATATTGGTCTGCTTAATAGCATGATAAATGTAGCAATGATGTGCAATACCTATAGCAATTTATCAGGGTTCAGCACGCTATACAGTGTTCACCGTTTTCAGGACTGAAAGTGAAGAAAAATGTAAACAAAAGTTGTTACTTAAACAGAAATAGAGAGGAAACCTTCCAATGGGGACATTTGGACCTAGGGGATCTACCTTATTTTGTAGAGTTTCTCCTTCTGTTGAGTCTATGGGACCAAAAGTGAAGTTAATTCTCCTCTATGGGACATTCACAGGAAAAAAAGCCTGACAGTTTTTTTTAACCAATTCCTACTGTGTCCAAAACTAAATACAATTGGCTTTAAATATACTTTAAGTTCCTTTTGTGGAGTTCAGCTAGTGATGTTTCTGTTTGTATGTTTGTGTGGCTGCTGGCAAGAAGACTTTCCACATCTGTTGGGGACCCAGTGATAAGATATCCCAGTCAGATATCTTTGTTCCCTAAACTGCCGTTGGCATTACAAAGCCAAATGATGGTGTCATAGTCCCTTGACAGAGTAATATTATGAATAAATAAATAATTATCCAGCTGCCAGAGAGTGACTCCATCACAGCATTGTGGGAAAGGATTAATATTATTATTATACAGGATTTATATAGCACCAACAGTTTGCGCAGTGCTTTACAACTCTAGGGCAAACAGTACAGTTACAATACAATTCAATACAGGAGGAATCAGAGGGCCTTGCTCGTTAGAGCTTACAATCTATAAAGTATGGAAACATACTGTGACTACTGTAGAAGAATTTTACTAACTGAAGAAGCTGATGGGAACCCATTGGGAACCCATTAGGTGTCACATCCCGATGTGATTAATAAAATTCTGCCCCTATTTATCTTATAGAATATTGGGAATTTTAATGAGGGGTCCTCCACTCCAGCAAACACATGGGACGCCTTTAAGGCTTACACCCGAGGATAATATATATCTGCCATAAAGGCTGTTCATAGGGCTCAGCAGGCGAAAACTGATGCCTTGCAGGCCTTAGTGGTGAAGCAAACAGCTCAATATGCTACTGAATCATCAGAGATCAACCTAAATGGTTTACTTCATGCAAATCGAGCTTTATATCTTCATATGACAGAGGCCATGAGGATGGATTTTTATAAAAATAAACAAAGGTCCTTTGAGCAGGGGACCGTAATGGTCGTTTTCTAGACATGATGTCTCAACATGAGCCTTCCGTCAGTTTTATTAGACATTATATACATCTCAGTTGACCCCAGATTTTCTGCCTGCTGATTTGGCTGCTTGGTTGGGATCCAGTATCGCTTGTCTGGTTAGTGGACACAGAGAAAGAAGCATTAGTACGTCCCATAACATTGGAGGAGGTTCGCCTTTTCATTGGTTCTTTCAGTATGGGGATGTCACCAGGACCGGATGGTCTTCCTATAGGATTTTATAAGGCTCATGGAGATCTTCTTGCTCCTATTCTTGCTTCTTTCTATTCCCACTGTCTGGAGGAGGGGGCTCTGCCGGATTCAATGAGTCATGCTCATATAAACCTGATCTATAAACCACCAAAGGATCCATCCTCCTGTGCCTCTTACAGAGTAATACAGAACCATTGCTCTTCTGAATGTAGATTTTAAGATTTTCACAAAGCTCATTGCCCGACAGTTACAGCCCATGTTGCCTACACTTATTGATTCAGACCAAACAGGGTTTATGGCTGGGAGGGCCACAGATGTTAACTTGCATACATTATATACCAATAGCCATGCTTCACACCCTAATATGTGTTCCAGGGTTGTGGCTTCTTTAGATATAGAGAGGGCCTTTGACACTGTTGAGTGGCCTTTTCTGTGGGAGGTACTCCGTATGCTGGGCTTCCGATTGGTATTCATCAAGTTGCTGTGGGTTCTTTATAGACACCCTACAGCTTCAGTGAGACTAGGGGGGAGGCTTGTCATCCTCTTTTTCCCTATATAGGGGTAGTCGGCAGAGCTGCCCTCTATCCCCAGCCCTTTTTGCCATCGCTATGGAGCCTGTGGCAGAAACTCTCTGCATCTCTCAGAATAATAAAGGGCTGTGAATTGGCTGGCTGGAGGAGAGGGTAGCCTTAATGCATATGACCTCCTATTATTTCTAAATGACGCTGGACCCTCTTTGCAGTGTGCTTTAGAGATATTAAACTCTTTTTCGTCTATTACGGGGATGAAGGTTAACTTCCATGTTGTTTCCAATAGATAATGAAGCACTAAATACAGCCCCTCTTGACATTCCATTACAGTGGGTATAGAATTTCAAATATCTGGGAGTGGTGATTTCTCTCCAGGCTTCATCTCTTTGAATTTAACCCCGGTTTTGAGGTATATACAGCCGAATTTGAAGGCATGGGAATCTCTACCATTATCCTAATTGGGAAAATTATTTGGGAAAAAAGAATATTAGTCCAAAATCTATATATTTCTTTAGACATTCACCCCAATGGATCCCTAGATCATTCTATGTAAGACTTAATAAATTATTTTCTTTTTTGGGGGCCAAAGAATCCTAGATATAAATTGACCACTCCTATGCGTCCCCGCAATCAGGGTAGTCTAGCTTTTTCAGATCTTCATAAATATTTTTTAGCTAATTAGCTGGTCACGGCCACATGGTGGCTGTGCCCAGACCTTTACAACCCTTCCACTCGGTTGGAGCTGCAGTGGTAGAGTCTATAGAAGCTCTTAAGTTCCTTTTATTCAGAGGCCCATCGGCCCCCTATAATCTAGAGTAGCAATTTCTCCAAATGCCCCCCCATTGGCCGAATCCTACTCTTCCCCAGTTTTATGAATTACCAGAACCTATTGTATAGGCCAAATACAATGTTAAGTTGGTCTCTCAGGTTGTTACTAATCAGAAGTTATCCTCTTTTTCTTTACTTATCGCAACCTTTAATTTACCAAGCTCCCATTTGCTTAGATTTTATCAGCTTTCCCATGCCTTCCATGTTCAGTTTCCACAAGCTAGTCCAATGATTAAACAATCTATTTTGGAACAGGTACTTCGGTCGCATTGTTCGGAGAAACCTACTTCCAGATTGTATTCTCATTTTATTACAGTTTCTCTCCCAATGTTAGGGGGGCTTAGAGCTAGATGGTTGCAGGTTATTCCCGATTTGGAAAAAGACGACTGGGATGATGTGTGAGACTTCCCCTTTCCATCTTTGGTCTCATTAAAAGATCGGTTGATTCAATTTAAATTGGTGCATAGAGCCTACTTTATGCCATACCGACTTCATAAGATGAATCCTACGTGCCCCTCCGACTGTCGGCAGTGTGGTGTGGCTCTGAGGGACTTCTCACACATCTTCTGGACCTGTCCAAACCTAGTAGGTTTTTGGGTGGAAGTGGTGGCTCTGTTAAATACAATGCCTTTGGGTTTGGTAGCGGAGGTTCTCCCTACAGAGGCAGAGCGGACATTTGCTAATATTAGTTTGTTCTATGCCAGAAAAGCTATTGCCCTGTATTGGAAAAAATCCTCTCCGCCCACACTTTTATATTGGAAACAATTGGTTTATAACAGCTTCCCATTGTATAGGGATACCTACGTGAACAGGGGTTTGCAAGTATGATAAAATCTGGGCTAGGTGACTGGCTGAGCCTTATATGGCCTTGGATATTCTTACAAATTTTTGATATGACACTGTTACATTTACTTTTATATAGGCTTCATGGATGGTTGTTGATATGAGCTGATATAGTTGTGTGTTTTTTTTTTTTTCTTGAGTTGGTTGTTATGGTGACTGAAAGGACTCATGCCTTAGTCATAATCTTTGTTATCCTTATATCCTAACTGTTGATTTATATATTAGATAGGGGAATGGAAATGTGACCCGATGAGGGTTTCAATGATGCATTAATATTTTGCTCAACATCTACTGTTTTGTGTTTTGTTTGTATTTGTGTTAGTTGTGTTGATTTAAAAAAATAATAAAAAGATTTTTGAAAAAAAAAATAAAGAAGCTGATTGACTATTGAAAATACAAAGGTTCCTACCTTGAGGAATATTGTAATTTCACATACAGTATCTCACAAAAGTGAGTACACCAATCATATTTTTGTAAATATTTTATTCTATCTTTTCACGTGACAACACTGAAGTAATGACAATTTGCTACAATGTAAAGTAGTAAATGTGTACAGCTTGTATAACAGTGTAAATTTGCTGTCCCCTCAAAATAACTCAACACACAGCCATTAATGTCTAAACCGCTGGCAACAAAAGTGAGTACACCCCTAAGTGAAAATGTCCAAATTGGGCCCAAAGTGACAATATTTTGTGTGGCCACCATTATTTTACAGCACTGCCTTAACCCTCTTGGGCATGAAGTTCACCAGAGCTTTACAGGTTGCCACTGGAGTCCTTTTCCACTCCTCCATAATGACATTTCGGATCTGGTGGATGTTTGAGACCTTGCGCTCCTCCATCTTTTGTTTGAGGATGCCCCACAGATGCTCAATAGGGTTTAGGTCTGGAGACATGCTTGGCCAGTCTATCACCTTTACCCTCAGCCTCTTTAGCAAGGCAGTGGTCGTCTTGGAGGTGTGTTTGGGGTCGTTATCATGTTGGAATACTGCCCTGTGCCCCAGTCCCTGAAGGGAGGGGATCATGCTCTGCTTCAGTTTGTCACAGTACATGTTGGCATTCATCGTTCCCTCAATGAACTGTAGCTCCCCAGTTCCGGCAGCACTCATGCAGCCCCAGACTATGACACTCCCACCATCATGCTTGAGTGTAGGCAAGACACACTTGTCTTTGTGCTCCTCACCTGGTTGCCGCCACACAATCTTCACACTATCTGAACCAAACAAGTTTATCCAGACATGGTTCCAGTAATCCATGTCCTTAGTCTGCTTGTCTTCAGCAAACTGTTTGCGGGCTTTCTTGTGCATCATCTTTAGAAGAGGCTTCCTTCTGGGACAACAGCCATGCAGACCAATTTGATGCAGTGTGCGGCGTATGGTTTGAGCACTGACAGGCTGACCCCCTACCCCTTCAACCTCTGCAGCAATGCTGGCAACACTCTTATGTCTATTCTCAAAGACAACCTCTGGATATGACGCTAAGCACGTGCACCCAACTCATTTGTTCGACCATGGTGAGGCCTGTTCTGAGTGGAACCTGTCCTGTTAAACCACTGTATGGTCTTGGCCACCATGCTGCAGCTCAGTTTCAGGGTCTTGGCAATTTTCTAATAGCATTGGCCAACTTTATGTAGAGCAACAATTCTTTTTTTTTTCAGATCCTCAGAGAGTTCTTTGTCATGGGGTGTTATGTTAAACTTCCAGTGACCAGTATGAGACAGTGAGAGCGATAAAACCAAATTTAACACACCTGCTCCCCATTCACACCTGAGACCTTATAACACTAATGAGTCACATGACACCGGGGAGGGAAAATGGCTAATTGGGCCCAATTTGGACATTTTCACTTAGGGGTGTACTCAATTTTGTTGCCAGCGGTTTAGACATTAATGGCTGTGTGTTGAGTTATTTTGAGGGGACAGCAGATTTACACTGTTATACAAGCTGTACATTCACTATTTTACATTGTAGCAAAGCGTCATTTCTTCAGTGTTGTCACATGAAAAGATATAATAAAATATTTACAAAAATGTGAGGGGTGTACTCACTTTTGTGAGATACTGTATATCAAAACTTGCTTATAAAACATATAAATACTAAAGGACAACAGATTTTTTGGGCTGAGAAAAGTATGCACATGTACAGTATATAATTTTGAGCTGCTGTACTTTATTTTTCTACCCAGACTCTAAATATTAGTTCCACTAAAGGAAAAAAATTTGTTTTATGCTAGTTCAATGTTTATGAGAAACTATAAGGTGCTTGTGCTAAAGCAGCCCATTCATATATATAATGCAGGGGTTTCCAACCTTTGGGGCAGTGGCCCACTGCCAGGCCGCAGCCTCCTCCTGTGCCTTCAGCCAGCTGCAGATCTCCTAATCTCGTAGAGTGCCACCCAACCTCCCACAGTAGCCTGCAGTGTCCCTCAACATCCCCCAGGCTCCTTGTGAGCCCCTCCAGTGCCCCCAATCTTGCTGCACAGCCCCCAGCCCCCAAAAGTGCCTCCAACTTCCAACAGTGTCCCAAAGTGCCCCACAACCTCATGCAGTGCTCTCTGGCCCTCCACAGTGCCCCTGCAAAGCCCCTAGCCTCCAGAAGAGATTGTCAGGTCCCTTCAGGAATCCCAGCCCCCACACTTTCCCCCAGCTCCCTCCAGAAATCTAATCTCCTAATAGGCCATCAAGTCTACTGCAGAGACCCCTTGAGTGAGTTTAATTTTTTTGCTATTGGGGCGAAGAAGGTTTTGTAAAAATGTACTTGGCCCTGGTCTCAATAAGGTTGAGAATCACTGGATTAACGCACCAAAACCCATTAAATAGGTACATATACTTTTTTATGTAACTCAAGGCACTACAATTCACATTAGCGTTGTAGAGCACACCTGCTGGGTGAGTTGGGGTACAATTATGAATGAATGGCACTGAAGCATACCAACCCGCAGGACATACAATTGTGCACGTTATCACAGTGAAACAGTGTGATCCAAGCCTAAGTAATTATAAATGGTTTTGAATAATTGCTTTAATATAGTCCATCTGTTACACAGTATTTATAACACAAAGTAAATAGGTATTCTTTCATGTTGCAACTATATATGGAATCCTCATTCTTAGGCTTCTATTCAGAGTCTGCTAGCTTTTAAAAGCTCCTTGAACAAGCTTATTTTCCAGTAAGTGCAGATAGGCTCACTCACCCAAGCTGCTAGTGTGTTCTCACTCAATGCTACAAGCTACTTTGCTATGTTCACTCACTAACGATGGTATCAACAAAGCACATTACATACATATGTCTCCTTTGCCTATAATGTTATATTCACTAAATCATTTTGTCTATATCCCTCTTTCACTCCATATTTGTTCCTGAATTGGAAAACAGATTAGACTTTCATAACTTCTTTGTCATTAAGGAATAATGTAATAACAAGGGGTCGACAGGGAACATTTTGCCTGAGGGAAGAATTCAGCCATTTCATAGTAAGGAGAGCTTTATTTGGGCTAAAGAAACTGCACCAAGCAAAGTGTGCTATTGTACCTCTTTTATTGGTGAGCGTGGTAAAAGGTGGGCATTCCTATATGATATTTTTTATTTTAATGCCTCTTTTCACATCTTCATGGATCAGATTTCTTGGCGGCTCTTCACCTTCAGTTACATGACATCTCAGAGCTGCAAGGGAAATTGGCGCTGGAATACTTCCCTTTGCAGGAACTACACGGGATTGCAGATCTGAACAAGTCATAGGTAGTATTAAAATGCCCATCACATGTCAGTGACGGCATGTTCAGCTCTGATTGATATCTGAATATTGAAGTATTTCCACTCACAGCCACCAACCCATCTAATTATTTCACTACTTGGCCTGGAAAGGGATGGGGGTGGGGTAAATTACCTAATGCCTCCCTAGATTATAACGATTAACCCAGGGGTGCCAGTCAATCATGTATTATGGGGAGGTTCTAAATAAAGGTAGGATATGCATTACCTCAATTCATCCTTTCCCTGATTTCAATCTTGATGAGGTGCCAGACAAATGAGAGTGTTCACCTGATTTGGCCATTTTCAGTCTGATCTTAGAACTTTCTCATGCCCACTCCATTTAAATAAGGCATCCCCTGACAAAGTATAACAGCCAACCAAGGTTCCCTTTAAGAAACAATGCAACTCTTAACAAGGCTTTTTGTCGTCTGATATGCATATTTGGACACACATACCTGCATCTTGTGAGCATGCATCAGGTGTGAATTTCAGCTATGGCTTATTTCTTTACTCACAAATAAAAACAACTGAGGATCAACAGAGCACCCATAATATTTTCCTGCTAACATCAATTATTTAAGTATCACAACAGACATAGGTGTGCCCAGCCTATTGCATTTGGGTGTGCACCCCAAAGCTCAAACACACGACAAGGGGTGGGCAAGAGGGATGGCTGCCCTGGGCGCAATAGTTTATTGCAGGGATGGGGGGGCCCTATGCCTGATGCTTCTGTTACAAGGCTGACAGGAGTAGGGACAGATACATCACTGCTAACCCTAAGGTTATGAATGAACACAGTGAGTGAGTGTGCTCAATGTGTTCATTTAGAAAGGGAACGCTCTTGTAAATAATATATTTACTAGCCCCTTGCCGCACTCTCCATCCTGAAACATCCCCCGCAGCAGCTGAAGGGAGAGCAGAAGAGGGAAGCGCGAGGGGGGGTGTGGCAACACGGGGAAAGCCTGGGTACTGCACATAGTGATTAGGGTGTACCCAGGCACACCTGGCACACCCTCTGCGCCCGCCTATGACAATAGATGATTATGGTATTGAAGTAAGTGATGTCCCAGTGCAACAACCTCCACATTTTCCACATTTTTCCCTCAGTCTATAGACTCCATCTAAAAAAAGGTAGATTGTTTATCCTTAATATTCATGTTGGTTGGGTTTCTTGTAAGGAAGACAGACCTTTACAAGACAAAAAAGATAGAAGACCAACCTTTGGATTCTTCTGTGTTTAGTTTTAAATATTAAAATAATATTTTAGGGAGAGATGGCTTGCCTTTTTTGTTTTAAAGCTGAACACCAGGCAAAAAGCTAAATACACAGCTTAAATACAGGTATGGGAGCTGTTTTACCGGCCAACATATTTTTTTGTCTATCATGTTTTAAGATTTACACAGACCTGCCGGGCAGCAAAGCCAGCCTAGTGACCATAGCCTTTCTCTGCTCTGGTTAAGCAGCACAACTTGGTCACCTCCCTGTTCCCATCCTGTGACTGGGCAGTGAATAAGCAGCAACAGACCGATGAGGTCATTTCTCTTCTCTTTCCTCTTATCTGCACATTCCTTGTCAGCATATCCAAATGTGGGACACCTGATAAGCCCCAACTACTTCCCTAACAGGTCAGTCTGAGTGCTGCTGTACAAAATACTGAAATCAAGTTTAATTCAGGTGTTTATACTCGTTGCATTTGAATATATATGTAATGATTACTTAATAAGTTAAAAACTGCATTTATTGGTATTTAATATGGTGTTTAGATTTAAAAGAGAAGTTTGGCTTTTTTTTTTAGAAATCATACTTACCTAGGTGGATGCAGCATCGGTCCAATGCTGCATGTGTCCCCAGCTGCTTCTGAGACTGAGAACTGAGTGATTAAAGAACGCTGATCACTCAGTTCTCAGTGCTTTGCGAGCAAAGAGTTGGTGACTGCCAGTCACCACTGTCTGCTCTTCCCCCCTTCCATGCTCACTGGAGCGCTGGGTTGTGGAGGGGGTGGGAGCCGGCGGCTGAGAGGTTGAGCCAGGTTCCAGTCCAGACATCTGGGTGGATTCTGACCAGATGGTTGCATTCTTTCCTCAGCCTGGACTGGCTTTGTGACGTCACCTGACAGCAGGCTTCAGTCCAATGTCAGCTGAAAATTATATATAATTTTCCGTTTTTTTTTAAATATTTGTTATAGATTGTTACTATTCATTTGATAAACTGTGTTTTTAATCCATTGTATGATAATGAATTAACATTAATATTTATTTTTATTTTTAAATGTTTTTCCATGATATTCGTTATGATATCCAGGTATTGGATGATTGGTGGTGGATCAATTGTTTGTCCCGCCTCGTGACTATAAAATCCCTGTTCCATGCTGGATCTTGAGCATGTTATCTGAGGAGGGGGTTAAACCCCGAAACATGTAAATCGTATGCCGCTCAAGCTCCAACACCTGCTGTGATACTCATCACATCCCCTGCTCTGATCCATCAGGCTTTGCTGATGTCTGCCTGCGGTTGGAGCGTGTGACGCAGCCAGGGAGGAGTCCTGTGGTGTGCGGACAACTTGCAGGTCAGTCTTGTTCCCGCTGCCGCTCCAGCATCCATCTCGGGTCTCACCGGCCGCTGCAGCGACTCTGCCATCTTCCATCCTGGTCATACAGTGATTGTTCTTTCTGGATTTGTGCCCAGCCTTTCCCCTCCCTGATGTAGCCCAGCTTTGGTTATGGTCACCGCTCCCAGCTGTTGGAAAGTGTTTTCAGGCTTCCCATTTTTGGTCTGCAGCCCCCTCTGTCCACAGCCCTAACGGAAGCGGGACAGACATTTCTCCACCACCTTTGGCTCGATTGCTGGCACTATCACAGTGGGTTTGACCATTCTGACAATTTTTCCCATTTGTATCGTGTATTGGTTACATGTTTTATCAGCAATAAACTGTTTTAAATTTCACATGGATTCCATCTCCAATTGATTCTTTGCCACCTATCAGGAACCATGAATCAGACCGAGACAGAAGTATAGTTAAATCACACTTGTTTAATTTGTTTAATAATAATAATAATAATAAGGTAAACAGAGTAAGCATGGTCAAAACAAGCCAGAGTTCAGTAACCGGATCGGGTAGTCAGCCAAGCAAATGTCAGAGAGCCAGAGATAAACGTAGTAGTACAGCAAGCAGGATCAGGAGCCAGAAGGAACGTCAGCCGAGCAAGTCTTCAACAGGAAAGCAGGAGAAAGTCTCTGTGATGCTGACAAAGGCGAAGGCAGAGATCAAGTGAGCTGGACGGCTTTAAGTAGGCAGGACTGACGAGCAGAATCAACAACAGCTGGGTAACTGTGGGGAGAGATGGGAGCTGGCAATTAGCCTACAGCTGAGCGGACAGCTCAGAGAAGGAAGGGCTGAGGCCAGCCCTGACACCACCTCCTGGATCTGCGCTTCCCAATTCTGTTGTTTTTGTCTGTTTCTCATTTGGTAATCTGAGTGTGGGAGCAGCAGTCCAGTGTGACTTTTATAATTTGGCTCCTTGATTTACTTTCTGCGCTTGGCTCCCTGTTGGAATTTTCATGCTAGGTCTAGGGGGGCTGTGCTACTTACCCTACTTACCTTACACCCCGCTCTGGCAGGCTCTGGCGCTCTCCTCTTCTTTCTCTGGGTGCTCCTTCTCCCTCATCACGCAAAGTGCAGAGGTAATAGCCTTGTACTGTAAGTGGAGGAGGCAGACATGCGACAATGGTAGGAAGTGTCTTAGAGAGAAGACTTTGTTTAAGCGTTTACACGGATGGAGAAAGCCTATAGGAGCAAGGAGTACGGTAGATTTTCATTCAGATTTCCTGTACCCTAGACTTAATCAACAGCTAACCTTTGCAGTGGGAGGCCCACTGCATGGGGATTTTTTTTCTCTTGTGTCCAAAATTTAAAGATATTTAAAAATGTATTGCTGTCTTTTTTTTAACATTTTACTTTCTTTGAAGGTGAACTTGTTAAACTTAAATACTTTCTGAAACCTTTGTTTGATCAATGAAGTTGTATTATTACATTAGACCATATTGCTTGATTTGCCACTTTTAACATTCAACATCCTATACAGCAATTTGATGAATCAGTTCAAGTGTTTACATGCCTATGAATGGGCAGTAAGCTGTCCCTTGACACCTTGCCACAGTAGTTCTTTACACAAATCCAGGCCTGATAGTGATACCGTATTTTGCGTATTATGTGAAGCACTGCAGAAATGAGAACATTTGTGATGGTCAATTCATGGAAAGGCTGAGTAGCAATGTCTTATGCAATGAGTGCCACATGTGTTAGGTATACATGACTTTGTACCTGGCATCTAGAAAGAGACATGCAGGGTACATACTTTACAACTGGAAAACACATGTAGCTAGCTAGCAGCTCGCCTTTGGTGTCGCAGATCATACCATTCCTTCTTCCTCTTCTCCTGCCAGCTCGAGATTCTTAGCATATAAACAGTAAACAGTTCTCTCTTCCCCTCACATACTTCACATATTTGTGGCTATTTCTTTCTCTTTTTTTTCTCTTCTCTTCCCAGAATTCAAGAAGGGTCAGATATTCCCTGTAGTTTCTTTCAACTAATTTATTCTATTCTTTCCCATAACCTCGGTGACCTTGAATCCTACTGACCAAGGGGAGCAGTGTCCTCTGTCTACTTTTATCTAACATTCCAGTGCTGTGATAATGGCTAGGACAATATCTCTTGCTTCTACTACACTGTGACCCCTCATATACTTGTGAGAGAGTGGCCTCATCTGCAAGTGCAACCTCTATAGTCCTCTCAAAAGTAGACACTGAGACTCTATTTACTCTTTGATAATGTGACTTGCAATGTGCACACTCTGGAATTAAAAAAAGATTAAAAGACACCGATAAGAATAGAAACAACACAAGTTTTTTTGAGAAAAATAAGCTGCATTTTATTTATATTCTGCCGATAACTCATTAACTGGAGTTTCAAGAAAGAAAATCCACGCTGGTCCACACTGAGCACGAGGTTCTGGAGTATTCTGTCCAAAGTTTAAAGATATTTAAAAATGTATTGCTGTAAGTTTTTTTTAACACTTTATTTTCTTTGAAGGTGAACTTCTGAAATTTAAATAATTTCTGAAACCTTTTTTTGATCAACGAAGTTGTATTATCACATTAGACCATTTTGCTTGATATGCCACCTTTAACCAGTTGCCGACAGGCGCACGCCGATATACGTCGGTACAATGGCAGCTATGGGCAAATGGGCGTACCTGTACATCCCCGTTAAGAGCCGGGATAGCAGGTGCGTGCGCACCGCTGCATACAGCGTGATCGCACCCACAGGACTCCCGGCGATCGTGTCACGGAGTCTCAGAACAGGGAAGTGACTATGTAAACATGGCACTTCCCCGTTCTGGCTTGTGTCATGACAGAGATCATTGCTCTCTGTCATCGAGAGCAGTGATCGCTGTCATGTGACTAGTAGCCCATCCCCCCCACAGTTAGAATCACTCCCTAGGACACACTTAACCCCTTCATTGCCCCCTAGTGGTAAACCCCTTCACTGCCAGTGTCATTTACACAGTAATCAATGCATTTTTATAGCACTGATCGCTGTATAAACAATGGTCCCAAAATAGTGTAAAAAATGTCCGATGTGTCCGCCATAATGTCGCAGTCCCGATAAAAATCACAGATCGCTGCCATTACTAATAAAAAAAAATGAATAATAAAAATGCCATAAAACTATCCCCTATTTTGTAGACGCTATAACTTTTGCGCAAACCAATCAATATATGCTTATTGCGTTTTTTTTTTACCAAAAATATGTAGAAGAATACATATCGGCCTAAACTGAGGAAAAAAATTGTTTTTTAATATATTTTTGGGGATATTTATTATAGCAAAAAGTAAAAAATAATGCGCTTTTTTCAAAATTGTCGCTCTTTTTTTGTTTATAGCGCAAAAAATAAAAACCGCAGAGGTGATAAATTACGAACAAAAGAAAGCTCTATTTGTGGGAAAAAAAGGACATCAATTTTGTTTGGGTGCAACGTCGCACAACCGCGTAATTGTCAGTTAAAGCGACACAGTGCCGAATCACAAAAGGTGCTCTGGTCAGGAAGGGGGTAAAATCTTCCGGGGCTGAAGCGGTTAACATTCAACATCCTATAGCACTCTCATAAGTAGACACTGAGGCTCTATTTACTCTTTGATAATGTTACTTGCAATGTGCACATTCTGGAATTAAAAAAGATTAAAAGACACCGATAAGAATAGAAATAACATAAGGTCTTTTTTTGTGAAAAATAAGCTGCATTTTATTTATATTTAACTAGAGTTTAAAGAAAGAAAATCCTTGCTGGTCCACACTGGGCAGGAGGTTCTGGAGTATTTTGTTTTCTTGAAGAAAGTCGAAAATCGCTTTAATAAAGTGGTGATACATACAATTCACAATATCCCTATATACCACGTTAAATGTTTGCCTATTTTGCCGTTTTAAGTGGAACTAAGCCCTCCTATCCTTTACAGCTATGGAAGCTGCCATCTTAGCTTCTGTTTCATCTGCAGGATTGCATGGTGCTGCACATTTATTGCTTGTCCACTATGACAACATTTGATCGCATGATAATTTGGTTGAGAGCTTAAGCAATTGTGACAGTTATTATTCAGGGCATGTCTTGCATGTATCTGTTTTGGAAACAGTTAAAGCAGAATTCCAGGCTAAACCTAACTAGTCTTAAAAATGCTCCCTCCCCCTCATAACACCTATGCTGACTAACCTGTGTAAGAAAGATATATATACTTACCTACATGGGCATCCACAGAATTTTTTTCGGGGGGGCATCATTTTAAGATCACCCATGCTCCGCCCCTTTTGACAATGTCATGAAGGGGAGGGGCTTAGCCACAACTCACAAGTATTTATTTTAAAAAGGGAAACGGCAGATTTTATTTCAGGCATGTGCTATTTACAGGGTGCAGATTCTGGGCATGTGCTATGTACAGGGTGCAGATTCCAGGCATGTGCAATGTACAGGGTGCAGATTCCAGGCATGTGCAATGTACAGGGTGCAGATTCCAGGCATGTGCTATGTACAGGGTGCAGATTCTAGGCATGTGCTATGTACAGGGTGCAGAATCCAGGTGTGTGCTATGTACAGGGTTTAGATTCCAGGCATGTACTATGTACAGTGTGCAAATCCCAGGCATGTGCTATGTACAGGTTGCAAAATCCAGGTGTGTGCTATGTACAGGTTGCAGAATTCAGGTGTGTGCTATGTACAGGTTGCAGATTCCATGCATGTGCTATGTACAGGTTGCAGAATCCAGGTGTGTGCTATGTACAGGTTGCAGATTCCAGGCATGTGCTATGTACAGGTTGCAGATTCCAGGCATGTGCTATGTACAGGTTGCAGATTCCAGGCATGTGCTATGTACAGGTTGCAGAATCCAGGTGTATGCTATGTACAGGTTGCAGAATCCAGATGTGTGCTATTTACAGGTTGCAGAATCCAGACATGTGCTATGTACAGGGTGTAGATTCCAGGCATGTGCTATGTACAGGGTGCAGATTCCAGGCGTATGCTATGTACAGGGTGCAGATTGCAGGCATGTGCTATGTACAGGTTGCAGATTCCAGGCATGTGCTATGTACAGGGTGCGGATTCTAGGCATGTGCTATGTACAAGGTGCAGATTCCAGGTGTGTGCTATGTACAGGGTGCAGATTCCAGGCGTGTGCTATGTACAGGTTGCAGAATCCAGACATGTTCTATGTGCAGGGTGCAAAATCCAGGCAAGTGTTATGTACAAGGTGCAGAATCCAGGTGTGTGCTATGTACAGGGTGCAGATTCCAGGCGTGTGCTATGTACATGTTGCAGAATCCAGGCATGTGCTATGTACAGGTTGCAGAATCCAGGCGTGTGCTATGTACAGGGTGCAGATTCCAGGCGTGTGCTATGCCAGTATGCATACCCAATCCAACCACAGAAGAGAATAGTCTATACCTCACAGTGGCAGGTCAGGCTCCTGGCACAGACTTCTGTTGATACACACTGTGGGCTTGAGCAGCTGTGTGGATAACCCGCCTCACCCTTCCTCTGTTGTATATGCAGAGCTGGAAGAACAGGAAGGGTTTTGTGCATGCTGACTCCCGATGATAGAGCCCAGCTCTGGAGGTGGCAGAAGCTCCAGATGATGAAAAGCCCTGCCGGCTGCCCCCCCCCCCGCCACAATGCAATCTTCCTTCCTGTGCCCGGTGCTGGTACATGGAGAGCGTTCCACCCGCTGACAGTCTGTGCTTGGGTAATTAGGGTGTGCCTGGGCACAACCCATGCTCACATCTATGGCGGACACCTTGCTGATCCCTGATTCCAGGGGGGGCACTTGCTCCCCTTCCCCTACCTGCGGATGCTCATGCTTATCTACTTTCAGCCCCTCTCCAGTCCAGTCCAGTCCAGTCCAGTCCAGGCACATGATCTAACCTGTGTCAGCCAGTGGCAGCCACAGGGGAGAGGAGAGAGCACTCAACAATGGCTAGTAAAGTCTGGAGTGGTAACATCACCCATATGACGCACTCTCATCTGTAACTGCTGCTGGCTGACACACTGATCACATGACCGAGTTGAAGAAGAAATAATGAGGGATATACATGTAGTGCTACCCCTTTAGGAGCCACTGGATTTTGGATCCCCCTTTGTCTGCACAGCCAGGCAACAAGCATTTTCAGCAGACACATGGTAGTCAGAAAACCAGTCCAAAGGCTTTGTTTTGTTAATTTATTAGAGAAGATAACTTGGATAGGGTAAGGGTGTTATGGGATGCTATCAGGCTCCTCCTACTTACCAGACTGGCGAGTCCTGTCGGGCAGAGGGTTGGCTCCCTTACCCTCCGACTATTGGCCCCCTGATAGAGTAAACAGGGGGTACAACAGTACGGAGTGGTATGAAGGCCTGTATGGCTGTTCAGGTATTGCTGTCCGGAAGTCACAGGGTTAACTGTAGCAAAGACTGAGTAGACTGAAGCACCTTCGCTGAGCAGAGCAGGCTGGTGTGGACAACAGACAGGAAGACTGCAGACAGGCTGACAGGATCCCAGGGAGCAGGCAGATGGATGGTCAGGAGACAGGCCGGATTTGGCAACAGGCAGACGGCAGAGGTACAGTGGAACAGGCAAGCGGATGGTCAGACAAGCAAGGGTCGGTGCAGGCAGAGTTCAGAGAGTGGACGGGGGACAAGCCGGGTCAGTAGGTATAACAGGAACAACAAGGTACACGGTCAGGCTCTGGAACTACTAGCTGTTGATTAGGCAGCACTGGTCACCAGAACTCACTGGCTTAAATAGGGCTTTTGGCGCCAAACGACGTGCACGCGCGCGCCCCGGCACACACAGGCACGCGCGCCGACGCACCCTGACGCACACCACCGCGGGCGCCCCGCCTGCCAAGGTAAGAACCCTGACAGTGCCCCCTCCTCAAGGGCAGCCTCCGGATGCCCAGCTGGGCCAGCCTGGGAGCATGGGAATTCTTGAAGGTTTGTAGCAATTCGTTGGCATGCAGGTTACCTTCGGGTTCCCAAGAATTATCCTCGGGTCCATACCCCTTCCATTTAATGAGATACTGGAGCTGATTCTGTCTTTTCCTACAGTCCAAGATTGCCTCGACTTCGAACTCCTCCTCATTGTTGACCAAAACAGCCTCCGGTGGCTTGGCCTTACGGTCAGGAAAAGGATTGTGGATAACTGGTTTCAGTAATGAAACGTGGAAGACCGGGTGGATTCTAAGGGACTCTGGCAGGCTAAGTTCAAAGGCAACATCATTCACCTTTCTCTTCACCCGAAACGGGCCCAGAAACTTAGGCCCCAACTTCTTGGAGGGACAAGCCAACTTTAGATTAGCTGTAGAGAGCCATACTTGGTTGCCAGGTTCAAGGATGAGTTCTCCTCGCCTTTTCTTATCGAACATCCTCTTGAAGGAAGCCTGGGATTGGGCCATGGTCTCCTGCAGGATCTTACAGTTACTAGAAAAGAACTCCATAGTTTCCGTTACTGCGGGCAGAGAACATTCCGGGATAGAACTGGGAAGGAAAGAAGGATTGAATCCATAATTCGCAAAGAAAGGAGTCTGGTTGATGGCAGAGTGTAAGGAGTTGTTGTATGAGAATTCGGCGACTGGTAACAAGGACACCCAGTCGTCTTGAGAAAATACAGAAAAGCAACGGAGGTATTGCTCCAGCGTCTGGTTAGTTCTTTCTGTCTGGCCGTTCGTCTGAGGATGGTAGGCCGAGGAGAACGCCAATTCGATTTCCAAAGCGGCACACAGTGCTCTCCAAAACCGGGAGGTAAATTGAACACCTCGGTCGGATACGATATTCGCGGGCACCCCATGTAGCCTTACTACTTCCTTGATGAATATCTTCGCCGTTTCTACGGCTGTGGGAGTACCCTTCATAGGGATGAAGTGTGCCATCTTGGATAGCCTATCAATCACCACAAAGATGGTTGAGAAACCTTCAGAGGGGGGTAACTCCACAATGAAATCCATCGATAGCATTCTCCAAGGCCTGTCAGGAATCGGTAAAGGTCTCAATAAACCCCAGGCCTTTGAGTGGTTGCATTTATTCCGAGCACAAGTGCGGCAAGAACCCACGTACCTCTTACAGTCCTCCAGAAGACATGGCCACCAAAAGGTGCGTAGCACCAATTCTGAGGTTTTCCGGGCTCCGAAGTGACCCGCCAGCTTGTGGTCATGACATAGTTCCAGTACCAGTACCCTACATCTTTCAGGTACGAAAATCTTGCCTTCATGCCAGAGCAACCCATCATTTAAACTGGTTCCAGTAGGTAGAGGAATTTCAGAGGAAGCCTGTTTAATCCTGGAAATTAAATCTCCCTGGAGCAGTAAGAAATTACCTGCAGGCAGAATAGTATCAGGAGGAGTACTTTCCTTGGAGTCGTGGAACATCCGTGATAGGGCATCAGGTTTTCCATTCTTGGATCCGGGCCTGTACGTGATGTGAAAGGAGAAGCGAGAAAAAAAAAGTGCCCATCTAGCCTGTCGTGGTCTGAGTCGCTTGGCTGCTCTTAAGTATTCCAAGTTCTTGTGGTCGGTAAAGATGAGAACCGGATGTACCGCACCCTCTAGTAGATAGCGCCACTCTTCCAAAGCCGCTTTGATGGCCAACAGTTCCCGGTCTCCGACATCATAATTTTTCTCAGATGATGAGAGTTTACGGGAAAAGAATGCTACAGGAAACAAGAGGGCCTTGGGGCCCTGACGTTGAGAAAGTACTGCCCCCACTGCGATCTCCGAAGCATCCACTTCTAGAACAAACGGTAATGCAGGGTCCGGGTGCTTGAGAATAGAGGCAGAAGTAAACAGTCCCTTTAATTTCTCGAACGCTGCCTGTGCTTGGGATGACCAACAGAAACGTGCTCCCTGTTTAGTAAGTTCCGTTATTGGTGCAATGATTTTAGAAAAGTCTTTAATGAACTTCCTGTGAAAGTTGGAAAATCCAACGAAACGTTGGACTCCCTTCCTGTCAGAAGGAGCCGGCCAGTCCAGGATGGCCGATACTTTTTGTGGGTCCATCTTGATTCCTTCAACAGAAATAATGAGTCCCAAGAACTGAATACTCAGGCGTTCGAACTCACATTTATCTAGTTTGGCGTATAAGCCATGTTGCCTGAGCCGGACGAGAACATTCCTGACGTGCCTGCGATGATCCGCCAAAGAAGAGGAGAAGATGAGTATATCGTCCAGATAAACGATGACATAAAGGTCCAGGATATCTCTAAAAATGTCGTTCACAAAGTGCTGGAACGTAGCCGGGGCATTACAAAGACCGAAGGGCATGACCTGGTACTCAAAATGCCCGAAACGAGTGCGAAACGCAGTCTTCCACTCGTCACCTTCTCGGATGCGGATTAAGTTATAGGCACCCCGGAGATCCAGTTTAGTAAAGATTCTGGCAGTGCCCAGCCTTTGGAATAACTCAGGTACCAGAGGGAGCGGGTAGCGATTTTTAATCGTGATCTTGTTCAGTTCGCGGTAATCAATACATGGCCGCAGGGAATGATCCTTCTTTTCCACAAAAAATAAACCCGCACCGGCCGGAGAGGTGGACGGGCGGATAAATTTCTTTTTCAGATTTTCATCCAAGTACTGCTTCAGGGTACCCAGCTCCTGCTCAGTCAAGGGGAAGATCCGGCCAAAAGGTACCTCGGATCCAGGAAGCAATTCAATTGGGCAGTCGTAAGGCCTGTGTGGTGGTAGCAATTCAGCCCCCTTCTTGCTAAACACATCCGCAAAGTCTTGGTAAGGCTCAGGAATAGCTTGAAGCAAATCAACATCTGGTTGTAGACAGAGGAGTTGGGCAACCTCATGGCCTGTCCCTTGCAAGCAGTGTTGAAGACAGTATCCAGAGAGGAACTCGACATTACCTGTAGCCCAGTTGATTTGGGGGTTGTGCGCTTGTAGCCAAGGTATTCCAAGAATAACTGGAAAGAGAGGGGACGAGATGGCGTCCAGACAGAGATATTCATGGTGTTGCTGGCCCATGATGGCTTCTAAGGGAATAGTCTCCTGAGTGACTGGGCCGGAGCGGAGAGCAGAACCGTCAGCGAGATGAACAGCGCGGCTTTGAGTTTTGGTTTGGAGAGGAATGGAATGTTGAGAGGCAAAGGTCCGGTCAATAAAACAGCTGCAGGCTCCGGAATCAATAATAGCTGGGACTTGGATGGCCTTTCCGGGAAGCTGTAAAGTGACAGAAATGGTTAGATGCGTGCCCAAGGAGGGTACAATAGTAGCACAGGTACGGACATCAGAACGACACTTACGCATCTTGTTGGGGCAACCGCTGGCGTAGTGCCCCGATTCCCCGCAGTAGAGGCAGAGGTTGTGTGCCCGCCTACGTGACTTCTCCTCTGGGGTCAAAGAAGGACGGAACAGACCAAGCTGCATTGGTTCAGGTGCATCATAGGTAGAGGCAGGTGGCGGAGCAGGATATCTACTGGGTGGACAGGGTACTTGTGGAGTCATCCAGGTGGGACGAAGGGTACTGGTGGTTCTCTCGGTACGTCGTTCTCGCAGTCTACGGTCTATTTGGATAGATAGATTGATAAGGTCTTCCAGGGTCTGTGGTACCCCTACTCGTGCCAACTCATCTTTGAGAGGTTCTGACAACCCCATCCTGAACTGATGGCGCAATGCTGCGTCATTCCAAGCCGTGTCGGAACTCCAGCGTCTGAACTCGACAGCATAGTCTTCAGCTGCTCGGCGGCCTTGACGAAGGGCCTGTAAGGAGGCTTCTGCGGTGGCAGTGAGCTGGGGGTCTTCGTATAGTTGGGACATGGCTCCAAAGAAGGCCTCCAGACTATCCAAGGCGACAGACTTTTGCTCCAAGAGTCGGTGGGCCCATGTTTGTGGTTCACCAGTCAGCAGGGAAATAACAAAGCCCACCTTAGTGGCTTCCAGGGAGAACGTGCGTGGCTGAAGGGCAAAGTACAGGTTGCAAGCATTCCGGAAGGCACGATACTTGCTCCGGTCTCCGAGAAATCTTTCGGGTACTGGTACTTTGGGCTCAGGAGGTAACATGACCACAGAAGGTGTTGAGGTGGCTGCTGCGGACCCTGGTGGACCGGAAGGTGCGGACAGAGCCTGCACACGTTCTTCCAAGCTGGAATATCCCTCTTGTAGGCTTTTCACTGCCTGGGTTAGACCCGCCAAATGTCGGCAAAGTTCATCCATGGGGGAGGCCCCCTGCCCGGACTCGGTCATGGCTGCCTAATACTATCAGGCTCCTCCTACTTACCAGACTGGCGAGTCCTGTCGGGCAGAGGGTTGGCTCCCTTACCCTCCGACTATTGGCCCCCTGATAGAGTAAACAGGGGGTACAACAGTACGGAGTGGTATGAAGGCCTGTATGGCTGTTCAGGTATTGCTGTCCGGAAGTCACAGGGTTAACTGTAGCAAAGACTGAGTAGACTGAAGCACCTTCGCTGAGCAGAGCAGGCTGGTGTGGACAACAGACAGGAAGACTGCAGACAGGCTGACAGGATCCCAGGGAGCAGGCAGATGGATGGTCAGGAGACAGGCCGGATTTGGCAACAGGCAGACGGCAGAGGTACAGTGGAACAGGCAAGCGGATGGTCAGACAAGCAAGGGTCGGTGCAGGCAGAGTTCAGAGAGTGGACGGGGGACAAGCCGGGTCAGTAGGTATAACAGGAACAACAAGGTACACGGTCAGGCTCTGGAACTACTAGCTGTTGATTAGGCAGCACTGGTCACCAGAACTCACTGGCTTAAATAGGGCTTTTGGCGCCAAACGACGTGCACGCGCGCGCCCCGGCACACACAGGCACGCGCGCCGACGCACCCTGACGCACACCACCGCGGGCGCCCCGCCTGCCAAGGTAAGAACCCTGACAGATGCCCAGAACTGCGTAGAACTTTTGAAGACAACTGTAACTTTGTCTTCTAAGCACAAAACTCCAGAAAGTGTTACCACAGGAAACTACTTCTGACAGAATGGCAAAACAACTCTAGTACTGTTCCCAGCAACTGAACACAAAATCTTCCCAAGCAGGGGGGAAGGTTGGATGTAGCTATAACTCCTAGATGGCTAGCTGGGTATTGCACCTGGCTGCCTCTCCCCTATAAGCTTTGGGGTGGATAGGTAGAGGTAACTCACTCAGACCCTTGAAAGTCCTGTAGCATAGGTGACACTTCTGCCCAGGCCTCCTGCTGACTAGGCCCCAAATGCTTCCAGGGTGTCAGAGCCAGCCTGACTGAGGCTAAAGGGGAATGAGGATTCTTCTCTCAGCTTCCTCTCTCTCTCTTCTCTCTCCCAGCACACTCTCCCCCCACCCAACACAGGGGTCCCCTCCAGGCCTCTGGATCTTGGACTCTTTCCCCACATGGCAAGGGCCACAACTATTTAAGGGCCATCTCCCCACCTTATGGGCCATCCTCACCCAGGGAATAAATATTCAGGCCATGATCTCTGTCCCTCCACGCTCTAAGTTCTAGAACCTTCAGGAAGGTTCCAGAAGACAGGGGGAGGGAACAGAGACTCAGCCCTCAGAGCTTGCCAAATAACTAACAACAAATTACCCTACCTCCACCTGCTACAATGGAGCTTAACTAAATTTATCTGCACTATGTACACAAGGGGGTGCTACATACATAAGGAAAACTATTGTCACTATTTGTATATTTTAAGGCTGGCTGCAAGTCACGCTTAAGGACTGTGTCTTTGGGCATTTGTTCACTTTCAGAATTTTTTTTATGCCTATATAAGTATATGCAAATCCTACTTAAAGCAGGTCAAATCATGTTCAAAATCAGGTCAATTACAGCTCAAATATGCCTGTCATTGATTTAGAAGCATCTCAAACTGATGTCAAAGTAATACCATCAACACAAGCCCAAAGCCTGTCAACACAGGCCCACAACTGTCATTATGATAAACACAGCCCAGAAAGTAAGATGCAGGCTTCATTGATAGATTTTGCACTCACTGTTGCCAGGACAGTATTAGTAGGTACAAAGTAAAACTAACATCTATTAGAAAATCTGAAATATATATAACCTCTTTAACATAGAGAATGCCCCTTGAAATAACTTTTAGGCCTCAGAGAACCCCTACTAATTATTACATATACAATTAATGAGATATTAGTAGGTTGTGGATATAAGATGAAAAAAAAGAGTAAAGAATGGGCCATATTTGACACCTAAGCCTGTTCTATACGACCATTTTATTTTCAGTAATAATTAATAATGATATGATGAAGATAATAATAGGGGCCAGAAAATAAAGCAGACAGTGAAAATCGTAGGTCATTGAAGGTCATTGGAGTAGTGCCTTGGCGGTCATTATAAACATGCCCCCTTACTATGGTGGTCAATGAAGGGCCTTGGTACACTGGTGGTCAGTGAAAAGAACTCTCCTTACACTGTTGGTCACTGTTGGTCAGTGGGAAGCATGCTCCCCTTACAAATACCTAAAAAGATCATTGGGGTTAGTGGTAGCTTAGCTGAGTAGCAAATATTGTTTGTTGCCCAAGAAACTCAGCAACGTGTGGAGGAACCCTAGGGTTGCGAAAGGCTGCACGAGAGCTTAAGTAGATAAGGAAAACAATACAATTTTTGCTTGCCTTACAAAGAATACATTAGAATTCTGTCTTTAGTAGAGAATAAATGTCCCTTTTTATGTTTTTTATTATAACACATTGTTCGAGACTTAAAAATAGGATGAAAAGATATTTACAAAGATATAATTTTCTATCACAGAGAAACATACTGTTAACTGCTCCTTTCTCTTCCATACATGCACAATTTTTGATCAGCATCCAGTGAACTTCAAAGTATTTTTTGAGCTGACATCAGGGTACCTGGAGAGAACCAACATAGACAGGATGAGAAATTCCCCACATATAATCCCCAGTAGGAAATGAACCCAGAATCCCAGTGTTGTGCAACAAGAATGCTATTAATTTAGCTACCAAGCTGCCTCAGAACAAGTTCTAGTTTATCTGTACGCACCACAGGAGTAAATTCTCACATAGAAGGGAATGTACAGATCGGCTTTCTTGGCACCTCAGGTGATTTTCTGGGCCAAGCAGAAGTCCAGAACACATATTTCAATAGAGGGACATCAAAGTGCTGATTGCAGAGACAACCTCTTGCAAAAACAAAAACTTTGTATATAAAATACGCATACAGAATTGCCATTTTCATATACAATATTGGAATATGAGTGATGCCCATAGCGACCTGTCAAAATTCTTTATTATTTTCTAGCCTGAATAAGATCAATATCGCCTGGATGTCGATTGGTTTTAATGGATTATACAAATTGAATTTATTATTTTAGAGTATTTTTCTTACCTGAGACCATATGAGCTTTATGAATAAAAAATATGCTAGAGATAGGGCGTGTCCTAGCCGCTGACCGAGATGGCCGCTCGGCTGTAGGGCTCACCTCACCGTGTCCCAGGAGTGGCCCACCGCTACATAGACAGCCATCGCCAGCCTCTCAGGGGGTACATCCTCTGCACTACACCCGGGCTATGACTAGGAGGAAACGGCAGGCACCTGGACCGCGTCACCTTACAAAATATTTTATACAGCCGGCAGCCAGGAATGTCCAAGATGGGGCCCGGGAGAGAGGCCGCTCTCCTTCTCCACCTCACATACAGGCACAAATGGCATCAGACCCTGATAACCTCTGTGACATGGAGGAGCCCACTCTGCAGCATGGCGAGGTAAGAGAGCAGCAGAATCCCCTACACACTCTCCCAAGAAACAACCCTCAGCTAAGAAGCTTCACTAGGCAGATCTCGCTAAGCCGTACACAGACATGCCTGCAGACCACGCAGCTTCACTAGCTGTCTTTCCTGCATCAGATGCCCCTGCTTCTGAGCATACCATAAAAGCAATACTTCTCTCTCAGCAAACTAGCCTTCAGATAGAGCTACGCGCCTCCGTTTTCCAGATCATTAGCAGGATTGAGGACGTTGAGACCCTCGCTGATCACTTATAATCCCAAATGGTAACAGTTTTTAAGGTCCATGATAAAATGGTGGACGTACATGAAACACAATCTGACATGATACGTAAGCTGCAATTGAAAGTGGCGGACCTAGAAGATCGGTCACACCATAATAATATAAATATAAGAGGGGTCCCTAAAGCACTAAACCTTTTCATCTGATTTCTAAATTGCTGCATTTGTAAATTCCAAAAGCCAATATAAAGGAATAGTAGAGGTAAAAAACAATCTTGTTTTTTTGCACAATTCTCCTATAAGGGGGCGTGGCAAGGGGTGTGTCCTATGCCTGCATACTTTTGCTGATAGGTGTCCCTTATTCCCATCTCAAAAAGTTGGGAGGTATGCTATAGATACTCATTGGGAAACATTCTGCACCCATCCAGCATTGCCTATTTTTTGTGCAATGCCCATCCGCATTACCACCATCAATGCAAGGGGACTCAAGAGCCCCTTTAAAAGATCCCGGTTATGTCGAGAAGCTGTTAGTCAAAAAACAGATATTCTATGTGTTCAAGAAATGCACTTTATGCAAGACAAACCTCCCCCCTGCCATCCTCACCTTTTCCCTCATATCCTTTACGCACATGTCACCAAAAAAGTGAGAGGCCTCATCATGGCAGTGCGCAGAAAGGCCTCATGATGGCAGTGCGCAGATCCCTATCCTTCCAACTTAACCACCTTGACGCTGCCCCCTGTGGAAGGTACCTAATTTTAGATGCCTTTTTTGATGATATAACATTTGTCATAGTCAATATCTATACCCCTAACTCCCACCAAAAACTATTATTTAAGCTAATAATGAAGAAACTATCCCAATACCCAAAGGAATGCATAATGTTATGCGGAGACTTCAACGACACAATCGGCAATACACTTGATGCCTCTAACCAACGTAGACAAGGCCCACTGCACTTTTTTCACTTGCACAAATAGCAGACATGCACAATCCCTGGCAATGCTTACATGAGTCAGAAAGGGACTATGCTTTCTACTCTGCAGCACAAAAATCCTACTCCAGGATTGATCTCTTCCTGCCCCACAAACATACTCTACAATCCGCCATTCAGGCTGCTATAGGCCTAATATCTTGGTCAGTCCATGCACCTGTTACGATTTCACTTTCAAGTAAACAACCCAGCAAATGCTCCATAATTTGGCACATGAACACCTCTTTTTTATCTCAGCCCAAACGGCAGGAGGAGATCAAGCAGGAGCTAGAGAATTTTTTTGCTCAGAACGCAAACTTTGTATCGAGCAATGTACTTTTATGGAACACGCACAAAGCCTTTATGAGAGGGATCTTCATTAAGCATGGGGCCCGAGAGAATCGAAGGCGAACAGAGAAGTTTAACAGTTTTCTAGAGCAGATTTGACAGCTAAAAAAATCAAATAAAACATCCCCTAATGACGCAGAAACTGCCCATCTACAGGAAGGTAGAGACAAATTTCTCACCTTCCTACAGGCCTCCTTTGACTATCAAACACCTTTGTGTAAATTGACACGCCCATGGAAATAGACCAGGTGCCCTCCTATCTAAACAAGTGAAACGCAAGGCTGCTGCTTCTAAAATCCCATATATGCACTCAGCTAGGGGACAGAGGATCACCAGCCCCACAGACATTGCTAATTGCTTCAGAGATTTCTACGCAGCCTTATACAATCTATCCTCCTCCACAGCAACTCCTACTCATGACCCCACCCAAATCTCACACTTCCTTGACCCGCTGCGATTACCGTCCCTCACCTCTGGCCAGTTGGCGAATCTTAACACTCCAATCTCGGAGACAGAATTCCTCAAAGTGATTTGCTCACTTCCTCTACACAAAGCTCCTGGTCCAGATGCAATGAGTATTTTAAAACCTTCGCAGACACCCTTGCACCACACCTTTGCAAATCATTTAACCATATAATACAGCCAGGAGACATCCCAAAGGAATGATTAGAAGCCCTCATTGTCACCATTACAAAACCCGGTAAGCCCCACGATGAACCAGCCAACTATCAACCTATCTCGCTCTTAAACACGGACCTTAAAATTTATGCGAATATACTCGCCTCCTGCTTCTCAACACACATCCCCACACTAATCCACCTAGACAAAGTTGGGTTTATTTCTAGCAGACAGACACCTGATGGAACAAGAAGAATTGTAGATCTTATTCAGTGAGCTGAATTTCACAAAATGCCTTCTCTGCTCTTTTCCTTGGACACAGAGAAGGCGTTTAACAGAGTCCATTGGTCCTACCTTAACTCAGCCCTTCAGAAGTTTCGCTTTGCAGGAAACATCCTTACAGCAGTGTTAGCTCTTTATTCTCACCCATCAGCTAGGGCAGTGGTTCTCAACTCCAGTCCTCAGGACCCACCAACAGCCCAGATTTTAGGTATTACCTTGGGGAGATGCAGACTAGAATACTGCAATCACTGAGCAGCAAATGATATCACCTGTGATGTATTTCAGTTATCTTGCAAACCTGGCCTGTTGGTGGGTCCTGAGGACAGGAGTTGAGAACCACTGAGCTAGGGTCTCGACCTCTGGCATAACTTCCGACCCCTTTGACATCACCAATAGCACAAAACAGGGGTGGGTTCCCTATAATATTTGCCCTAGTAATGGAACCCCTTGCTGCAGCTATTAGAGTCCACCCTTTGATATCAGGCTTACAAGTAGGAGATACTACTGTCAAACTAGGAATAGACCAGCGCTTCATGACCTCCTGACTATGTTTGGCCAACTTTCCATATATAAGGTTAACTGCTCTAAATCTAGCTTGCTGGGAATCTGTCTAGATCAAAATACCAAAATGCTTCTCACGCGCTTGTCTCCATTCCCATGGGCTCCATCCTCAATGCTTACCTATTTAGGTATACAATTAACTGTTCCCTCAAGCAATATGCTATGCATGAACTATGAAAATCCTCCTCAAGAAGCTCATCTCTCTGCTCCGTTCACGCCTCATGGGCTGGCAAGATAGCATTATCAAAAATGTTCCTACTGCCCCACGTACTATATCTGTTTTTACGCTTCCAGTCCCAATGTTAACGTCCCAAACAAACACGCTTCAACAAACTCTGAACAACTTTATCTGGAATGGCAAACGCCCCAGAATTAAGCACTTCACCATGTGCACTCTGACGTCCAAAGGAATGGGTGCCCCCCAATATCAGGAATTACTACAAGGCTATTCTCTTAAACCAAGCCTGTCATTGGTGGTTTTCTGCTTGTCACCCACTCTGGGTACAGATAGAGGAAGCTTCCTTTGGCCACTCCATTAAATCTCTACTAGCTGCTACATGGATGCATTAATGACCAACACCTTCTTTCTTAAGCACTGTAAACTCAAAAATAAAGTATGGACCTCCATCCACCAACACTCCCATGGTCTTGCAAAAAGCACAGCTGCAGTTCTTCCCTTGGCATCACTAGAAATCTTGAGCAACGACCTATCCTTATCCTCCTGGGTAACAGCCGGTGCCATCACAATTGGACACTTTCTAAACAAAGATCATTTACGCACCTATCAAGACTTACATGAGAGGTATAACATCCCCAACAAAGAATTTTTTCAAATACCTCAGAGTGCGCAACGCGCTCGCATCAATCACCTGGTCTGATCAGTCATTCACCACCTATATCATCCAATTTTATGATCACGCCTCACCTTCTTCAAAAGGATCATCATTTTTCTATAAAATGCTCAACACTCCACAAAACCCTGAGAAACTCCCACAATGGAGAAATGGGAACAAACCCTAAACTTACTGACTTACTTACATGGGACAAAGTTTTGCGTTACATCTTGACTAGGGATGAGCTTCGTGTTCGAGTCGAACCCATGTTCAACTCGAACATCGTCTGTTTGCCCGTTCGCCGAATTGCGAACGATATGGGCCGTTCGTGCCAAATTCGTGTGGTGCGTCACGGCCCATAAGTCACTGTGGCATTGCAGTGCATTGCTGGCTAATGATTGGCCAAGCATGCACTATGACCCGCATGCTTGGCCAATCACAGCGGCGTCTGAACAGAGAGCCGTAATTGGCCAAAGCCAAGGAGGCTTTGGCCAATTATGGCTCAGGGGATTTAGTACACGCCCCACACTATATAAGGCCGTCTGCACGGTGGCCCTGTGTAGTGTGTGTTCCGGCGTTGAGAGAGATAGACAGAGAGACAGTGTCATTTGATTTAAGTTAGATAGATTAGGCAGGACAGTCAGTGAGTTAGTTGCACTTTAACGTGTATTGTGTATATATATTTGCATCTCAGGTGTTGTGTGTGTATATATATATATATATATATATATATATATATATATATACACTGTATTCAGTTTAGCTAGATCCATTCCTGTTATCTTGCTACTGACAGGCAGGCTTGTCTTGTTACAGTATTTAAGCTACCTGAAGAAAATTGCTGGTGTTCTTTTGATCCTATTAGTACCACAGTCAGGCAGCTAGACTATTTACAGTTAGTGTAGTGCGTCCTCCTCCCAGTGTTCAGTTAAAGCTACAAGTTAGTTTAGTGTGACCTCTGCACAGTGTTCAGCTAAAGCTACAAGTTAGTGTAGTGCGTCCTCCTCACAGTGTTCAGCTAAAACTACAAGTTAGTGTAGTGCGACCTCTGCACAGTGTTCAGCTAAAGCTACAAGTTAGTGTAGTGGGTCCTCCTCACAGTGTTCAGCTAAAACTATAAGTTAGTGTAGTGCGACCTCTGCACAGTGTTCAGCTAAAGCTACAAGTTAGTGTAGTGCGTCCTCTGAACAGTGTTCAGCTAAAGCTACAAGTTAGTGTAATGCGTCCTCCTCACAGTGTTCAGCTAAAACTACAAGTTAGTGCAGTGCGAGCTCTGCACAGTGTTCATCTAAAGCTACCTGTAGAAGGTTGGTGGTGTTTTCCTGATCCTATCACTACTGCAGGCAGCTAAATAAGTTACAAGTTATTTTTTTGCGAGCTCTGCACAGTGTTCACCTAAAGCTACCTGTAAAGGGTTGGTGGTGTTTTCCTGATCCTATCACTACCGCAGGCAGCTAAATAAGCTACAAGTTAGTGTAGTGTGTCCTCCTCACAGTGTTCAGCTAAAACTACAAGTTAGTGTAGTGCGACCTCTGCACAGTGTTCAGCTAAAGCTACCTGTAGAAGGTTGGTGGTGTTTTCTTGATCTTATCACTACCGCAGGTAGCTAAATAAGCTACAAGTTAGTTTTTTTGCGAGCTCTGCACAGTGTTCACCTAAAGCTACCTGTAGAAGGTTGGTGGTGTTTTCCTAATCCTATCACTACCGCAGGCAGCTAAATAAGCTACAAGTTAGTGTAGTTCGTCCTCCTCACAGTGTTCAGCTAAAACTACAAGTTAGTGTAGTGCGACCTCTGCACAGTGTTCAGCTAAAGTCACCTGTAGAAGGTTGGTGGTGTTTTCCTGATCCTATCACTACCGCAGGCAGCTAAATAAGCTAGAAGTTAGTTTTTTGCGAGCTCTGCACAGTGTTCACCTAAAGCTACCTGTAGAAGGTTGGTGGTGTTTTCTTGATCCTATCACTACCACAGGCAGCTAAATAAGCTACAAGTTAGTTTTTTGAGAGCTCTGCACAGTGTTCAGCTAAAGCTACCTGTAGAAGGTTGGTGGTGTTTTCCTAATCCTATCACTACCGCAGGCAGCTAAATAAGCTACAAGTTAGTGTAGTTCGTCCTCCTCACAGTGTTCAGCTAAAACTACAAGTTAGTGTAGTGCGACCTCTGCACAGTGTTCAGCTAAAGCTACCTGTTGAAGGTTGGTGGTGTTTTTTTGATCTTATCACTACCGCAGTCAGCTAAATAAGCTACAAGTTCGTTTTTTGCAAGCTCTGCGCAGTGTTCACCTAAAGCTACCTGTAGAAGGTTGGTGGTGTTTTCCTGATCCTATCACTACCGCAGGCAGCTAAATAAGCTAAAAGTTCGTTTTTTGCAAGCTCTGCACAGTGTTCACCTAAAGCTACCTGTAGAAGGTTGGTGGTGTTTTCTTGATCCTATCACTACCGCAGGCAGCTAGATAAGTTACAAGTTAGTTTTTTGCGAGCTCTGCACAGTGTTCACCTAAAGCTACCTGTAGAAAGTTGGTGGTGTTTTCCTGATCCTATCACTACCGCAGGCAGCTAAATAAGCTACAAGTTAGTGTAGTGCGTCCTCCTCACAGTGTTCAGCTAAAGCTACCTGTAGAAGGTTGGTGGTGTTTTCCTAATCCTATCACTACCGCAGGCAGCTAAATAAGCTACAAGTTAGTGTAGTGCGTCCTCCTCCCAGTGTTCAGTTAAAGCTACAAGTTAGTTTAGTGTGACCTCTGCACAGTGTTCAGCTAAAGCTACAAGTTAGTGTAGTGCGTCCTCCTCACAGTGTTCAGCTAAAACTACAAGTTAGTGTAGTGCGACCTCTGCACAGTGTTCAGCTAAAGCTACAAGTTAGTGTAGTGGGTCCTCCTCACAGTGTTCAGCTAAAACTACAAGTTAGTGTAGTGCGACCTCTGCACAGTGTTCAGCTAAAGCTACAAGTTAGTGTAGTGCGTCCTCTGAACAGTGTTCAGCTAAAGCTACAAGTTAGTGTAATGCGTCCTCCTCACAGTGTTCAGCTAAAACTACAAGTTAGTGCAGTGCGACCTCTGCACAGTGTTCAGCTAAAGCTACCTGTAGAAGGTTGGTGGTGTTTTCTTGATCCTATCACTACCGCAGGCAGCTAAATAAGCTACAAGTTCGTTTTTTGCAAGCTCTGCACAGTGTTCACCTAAAGCTACCTGTAGAAGGTTGGTGGTGTTTTCTTGATCCTATCACTACCGCAGGCAGCTAGATAAGTTACAAGTTAGTTTTTTGCGAGCTCTGCACAGTGTTCACCTAAAGCTACCTGTAGAAGGTTGGTGGTGTTTTCCTAATCCTATCACTACCGCAGGCAGCTAAATAAGCTACAAGTTAGTGTAGTTCATCCCCCTCACAGTGTTCAGCTAAAACTACAAGTTAGAGTAGTGCGACCTCTGCACAGTGTTCAGCTAAAGTTACCTGTAGAAGGTTGGTGGTGTTTTCCTGATCCTATCACTACCGCAGGCAGCTAAATAAGCTAGAAGTTAGTTTTTTGCGAGCTCTGCACAGTGTTCACCTAAAGCTACCTGTAGAAGGTTGGTGGTGTTTTCTTGATCCTATCACTACCACAGGCAGCTAAATAAGCTACAAGTTAGTTTTTTGAGAGCTCTGCACAGTGTTCAGCTAAAGCTACCTGTAGAAGGTTGGTGGTGTTTTCCTAATCCTATCACTACCGCAGGCAGCTAAATAAGCTACAAGTTAGTTTAGTGCGTCTGCCTCACAGTGTTCAGCTAAAACTACAAGTTAGTGTAGTGCGAGCTCTGCACAGTGTTCAGCTAAAGCTACCTGTAGAAGGTTGGTGGTGTTTTCCTGATCCTATCACTACCGCAGGCAGATAAATAAGCTACAAGTTAGTTTTTTGCGAGCTCTGCACAGTGTTCACCTAAAGCTACCTGCAGAATGTTGGTGGTGTTTTCCTGATCCTATTACTACCGCAGGCAGCTAAATAAGCTACAAGTTAGTGTAGTGCGTCCTCCTTACAGTGTTCAGCTAAAACTACAAGTTAGTGTAGTGCGAGCTCTGCACAGTGTTCAGCTAAAGCTACCTGTAGAAGGTTGGTGGTGTTTTCCTGATCCTATCACTACCGCAGGCAGCTAAATAAGCTAGAAGTTATTTTTTTGCGAGCTCTGCACAGTGTTCACCTAAAGCTACCTGTAGAATGTTGGTGGTGTTTTCCTGATCCTATTACTACCGCAGGCAGCTAAATAAGCTACAAGTTAGTGTAGTTCATCCCCCTCACAGTGTTCAGCTAAAACTACAAGTTAGAGTAGTGCGACCTCTGCACAGTGTTCAGCTAAAGTTACCTGTAGAAGGTTGGTGGTGTTTTCCTGATCCTATCACTACCGCAGGCAGCTAAATAAGCTAGAAGTTAGTTTTTTGCGAGCTCTGCACAGTGTTCACCTAAAGCTACCTGTAGAAGGTTGGTGGTGTTTTCTTGATCCTATCACTACCACAGGCAGCTAAATAAGCTACAAGTTAGTTTTTTGAGAGCTCTGCACAGTGTTCAGCTAAAGCTACCTGTAGAAGGTTGGTGGTGTTTTCCTAATCCTATCACTACCGCAGGCAGCTAAATAAGCTACAAGTTAGTTTAGTGCGTCTGCCTCACAGTGTTCAGCTAAAACTACAAGTTAGTGTAGTGCGAGCTCTGCACAGTGTTCAGCTAAAGCTACCTGTAGAAGGTTGGTGGTGTTTTCCTGATCCTATCACTACCGCAGGCAGATAAATAAGCTACAAGTTAGTTTTTTGCGAGCTCTGCACAGTGTTCACCTAAAGCTACCTGTAGAATGTTGGTGGTGTTTTCCTGATCCTATTACTACCGCAGGCAGCTAAATAAGCTACAAGTTAGTGTAGTGCGTCCTCCTTACAGTGTTCAGCTAAAACTACAAGTTAGTGTAGTGCGAGCTCTGCACAGTGTTCAGCTAAAGCTACCTGTAGAAGGTTGGTGGTGTTTTCCTGATCCTATCACTACCGCAGGCAGCTAAATAAGCTACAAGTTAGTTTTTTGCAAGCTCTGCACAGTGTTCACCTAAAGCTACCTGTAGAAGGTTGGTGGTGTTTTCCTGATCCTATCACTACCGCAGGCAGCTAAATAAGCTACAAGTTAGTGTAGTGCGTCCTCCTCACAGTGTTCAGCTAAAGCTACCTGTAGAAGGTTGGTGGTGTTCTCATACAACAGGCAGGCAGTTGATTTTGCTAGCTGCAGTATCAGTCACAAGCCAATAAAAGAGGGCAAGCAGGCTCTGTGTCTAGAGGCAACAGTGATGGTCGTGGAGATGGTGCATCCTCATCAGCACGTGGCCGTGGCACACGCTTGGCCTTTTTTTCGGCAGCTGGCCGTGTTGAGCCGCAACATGCGGAAGACTTGGTCGAGTGGATGACCAAGCCGTCCTCATCCTCCTCATCCTCCTCATCCTCTCTCACCCATGCTCAGGGTACTTTGTCTGGCAAAGGAGCTGCCAACGCGGCCTCTTCCCTAGGCTCAATGGCATCAGTGACTCCTTCCCTAGCCCCACCATGTCCTCCTGAGGAGTCCCTGGAACTGTTTGACCACAGTGTTGGGTACATGCTCCAGGAGGATGCCCAGCGTTTAGAAGGCTCTGATGATGATACTGAGCTAGATGAAGGCAGTAACATGAGCACGGACAGAGGGGGTGCCCAAGAAGGACAGCAATCTGGCAGTCATGCTCCCCCTGCTGCAGCATTCTGCCAGGTTTGCTCCAGTGATGAGGAGGGAGGGGATGATGAGATCACTGACTCAACGTGGTTGCCTGATAGGAGAGAGGAGGAGGAGGAGGAGGCACATCACCAACGAGGCAGGATGCCCTTCAGGGGCCAGCCTAAGGGCAGCACACTGACTGCATCACACCCCAAAGCTCCGCATGTGCAGGGCGCTGCTGTCTCTGCGCGTTATTCCTTTTTTGAGACGAGTGCATCAGATCGCACCGCTGCAACATATGTCTCAAGCGTATCTCGCGTGGCCAAAACATCTCCCGCTTGGGCACCACATGCTTGACCAGACATATGTTGACCTGCCATGCAGTTCGTTGGCAAGCGTATCTAAAAGACCCACACCAAAGAACAAATAGGACCTCTCCTTGCTCCTCAAAGAAGAAGTTCGCTCCCAGCCATCCACATGCCCAGCGGTTGAATGCTAGCTTGGCAAAATTGCTAGCACTTCAACTGCTGCCTTTTCAGTTGGTAGACTCTGCCCCCTTCCGTGAGTTTGTGGAATGTGCAGTTCCTCAGTGGCAGGTACCCAAACGCCACTTTTTCTCACGGAAGGTGATTCCGGCTCTCTACCGGCATGTGGAAGGCAATGTCCATGCCTTGCTGGATAGGGCGGTTAGTGGTAAGGTGCATATTACCGCTGACTCATGGTCCAGCAGGCATGGGCAGGGACGTTACCTAAGTTTGGGTGACTCTGCTGGCAGCTGGGAAGGATGCAGGACAAGGTGCAGTAGTGTTGGAGGTTGTTCCACCACCACGCCTCCAAAATGCCACTACTAATGATTTTGACACACCTCCCTCCTCCACCCCCTCCTCTTCTTCTTCCTCCATGGCCTCTTCCTGTACTTTTTCCTCGGAACCAGCGGTGCTCCGTAGGCGTTCAAGGGGCTACGCAAGTACACAGGCCAAAAGATGCCATGTGGTGCTTGAGCTGGTGTGCTTGGGGGACAGGAGGCACACTGGGGCAGAGGTTCTGTCAGCTCTGCAGGGGCAGGTTCAGAAGTGGTTGACGCCACGCCAACTTAAGGCAGGAATGGTGGTTTGCGACAATGGCACCAACCTCCTCTCCACCCTCCGCCAGGGACAACTGACTCATGTGCCCTGTTTGGCTCACGTCCTTAACTTGGTGGTGCAGCGGTTCTTGGGCAGGTACCTGGGCTTACAGAATGTCCTGAGGCAGGCCAGAAAAGTCTGTGTGCATTTCCACCGGTCATATAATGCCAGTGCTCGGCTGGCAGAACTCCAAAAGGAATTTAACCTGCCCAAGAACCGCCTAATCTGTTACATGCCCACCAGATGGAACTCAACGTTGGCCATGCTGCAGTAGCTGCACACGCAGCAGAGGGCCATCAATGAGTACCTGTGCAACTATGGCATCAGGACAGGGTCAGAGGAGCTTGTTTTTTTTCCCCACGTCAGTGGGCCATGATCAGGGATGCATGCACTGTCCTGTCACCATTTGAGGAGGCGAGGATGGTGAGCAGTGACAGTGCATGCATCAGTGACACTGTCCCCCTTGTCCACCTGTTGGAGCACACGCTGCGTGGAATAAAGGACAGGGCAGTTGAGGCAGAACAGAGGCAGGAAGAGGAGGACTTCCTTAGCTCTCAAGGCCACCTTTATGTAGACAGTGTTCCTGCATGCCCGCCGATCACACAGGAAGTGGACGAGGAGGATTGTGTCAGTATGGAGGTGGAGCCTGGCACTCAGCATCAGCAGCAGTCTTTAAGGGATCAGTCCCAAGAAACACATGGACTTGTACGTGGCTGGAAGGAGGTGGCTGCGGACCATGTCGTCCTTAGTGACCCAGAGGACTCCGGACCGAATGCCTCAGCAAACCTACGCTGCATGGCCTCCCTGATCCTGCAAAGCCTGCGTAAGGATCCTCGTATTCGTGGTATCAAGGAGAAGGACCAATACTGGCTGGCAACCCTCCTTGATCCACATTAAAAGGGTAAGGTTGCGGACCTTATCTTGCCGTCGCAGAGGGAGCAGAGGATGAAACATCTTCGGGAGGCCTTGCAGAAAGGTCTGTGCAACGCGTTCCCAGAGACTGGGAGGTTACAAGCTCCTGTTTCTGGACAACGTGTTGCTGAGGCTTCGGTCAGTCAAAGAAGGAGCGGTGGAGAAGGTGGCCGTCTGACAAATGCGTTCAGACAATTTTTTAGTCCGCAGCCCCAAGGTATGATCGGTTCCAGCAACCATCGCCAGCGTCTGTTTTACATGGTGCAGGAATACCTAGGGGCAAGATCTGACTTGGACACCTTTCCCACCAAAAATCCTCTGGGTTACTGGGTCTTGAGGATGGATCACTGGCCAGAGCTTGCACAGTATGCAATTGAGATACTGGCCTGTCCTGCATCCAGCGTTCTTTCGGAACGCACATTCAGTGCTGCTGGAGGCTTTGTAACCGATCACAGGGTGATCACAGAGTGACTATCCTGAGTAATTATCCTCTTCCTCCTCAAAGATCATGCTGATAGCTTGTAAGAACATTTTTGGTTCTGTGCGCCGCCACCAGTGCCTAAGGCCCAATTTTTCAGCCCCTGTTTAACAGGGGCGTGTAATTACAATTTTTGATGCAATACTTTGCAGCAGGGCTAGTTCCTGCGTTCCAACTAGAGTATCTGTGAGGGGTTGCAGTGTTGTGGCACCAGCACCAGTGCCTAAGGCCCAATTTTTCAGCCCCTGTTCAACAGGGGCATGTAATTGCAATTCTTGATCTAATATTTCACAGCAGGGCCCGTTTCAGCACCCACCAAGAGTAACTGTGAGGACTTACAGTGTTGTGGCACCAGCACCACCATCACCAAAGGCCCAATTTTTCTGGCCCTGTTCAACAGGGGCATGTAATTACAATTCTTGATCTAATATTTCACAGCAGGGCCCTGTGAGGGCTTACAGTGTTGAGGCCACAACAACACCTAAGGCCTAAATTTCTGCTGAGTATATAGGGCAGGCCCCTACTTTCAAACATCCAACTTACAAACGACTCCTACTTGCAAACGGAAGGAGACAACAGGAAGTGAGATGAAATCTTCCCCATAGGAAGGGAAGTTCTCTCCTGTAAGAGTTAACATGGGAAAAAACTTTTCTCATTTCCACTGATGCTTTATCACTAATCCTTGTTTCACTAAAAACCCCACATTTTCAAAAAACATTTGTCATTGGGACAAAAAGTGAGGTGAAATCTTCTGAAGAGGAGCACAGACAGCAAAACAAATGTCACAGGGGTGATAACCCTTACCTATGTTTTCCAAAAAGCTTAAAAACAGATTTTTTGGCTGGAGCTACACTTTAAAAATGTACCAGTTAAAAATTACAAACAGATTCTACTTAACAAGAAACCTACAGTCCCTGTCTTGTTTGCACCGCCTGTATACTGCTGTTCAGAGTATATAGGGCCTGGGGGCCCCACGCCTTTCCTTTTTTTAATTTGGGTGCGGGGTTCCCCTTAATATTCAGGACCCAAAGGGCTTGGTAATGGACTGGAGGGTACCCATGCCGTTTGTCGGGAGCCGACATTACATTAAAGCCGCAAGCCGTTTTTAAATGACTTTTTTCTTTTAAAAATGTCATTTTGTGCAGGGACTGTTCTAAGCACGGAAAATACGCGCCACTTTACAGGCATACTATAGACACCCCCCAGGTACGATATTTAAAGGAATATTTCACTTTTTTTTTTTAACTTTAAGCATCATTAAAATCACTGCTCCGGAAAAAACGGCCATTTTTAAAAGTTTTTTTGCATTGATACATGTCCCCTGGGGCAGGACCCGTGTCCCCAAACCCTTTTTAGGACAATACCATGCAAATTAGCCTTTAAAATGAGCACTTTTGATTTCGAACGTTCGAGTCCCATAGACGTCAATGAGGTTCTAACGTTTGTGCGAATTTTAGGTCCGTTCGCAGGTCCGAAATTGATTCAACCCCTTCTCATGACCCTTACTGGCAATGACCCCTACTGGCAATCATACAAAAATCACCCCCCAGCTAGCATTATTGGGGCTGGGGCTGGAAGCCTGGGAATCTCAACATCACCCCATCTTCACACATGTCTTAATCGCAGCCAGACTCGCCATAGCAAAAAGCTGGAACAGCACCTTGACACCTTTCCCGCAACTTATTCAGAACATTCTCAACCATAACCTTCAGATAGAACTCAAACCTTGCTTTACCAAAACTCCAGAAAGAATGGGCCCCATGGCTAACATACTCCAACCTTGATCTCACCTCCTTACTTCAATATTGCCTCGACTACCACAATAACTCTGATAATGTCAGTCTACTTCGAAGGCTTCTACTCTTATGCCCCGTACACACGGTCGGATTTTCCGATGGAAAATGTCCGATCGGAGCGTGTTGTCGGAAATTCCGACCGTGTATGAGCTCCATCGGACATTTTCCATCGGATTTTCCGACACACAAAGTTGGAGAGCAGGAGATAAAACAAAATCCGTTGTCGGAAATTCCGATCGTGTGTACACAAATCCGACGGACAAAGTGCCACGCATGCTCAGAATAAATAAAGAGATGAAAGCTATTGTCCACTGCCCCGTTTATAGTCCCGACGTACGTGTTTTACGTCACCGCGTTCAGAACGATCGGATTTTCCGACAACTTTGTGTGACCGTGTGTATGCAAGACAAGTTTGAGCCAACATCCGTCGGAAAAAATCCTAGGATTTTGTTGTCGGAACGTCCGAACAAAGTCCGACCGTGTGTACGGGGCATTATAGTCACCAATGGAACTACAAACCAACAAACTACCATACACCCCTTATATCTGCGAACCCCCCCCCCCCCCCAAATAGAATGGTCTCCCGGACCGCATAGTATAATACTTCTTCGGTCTCGTTATATCTCGCACATACGCACCCTTTGGTTACTGTTTATTAACCTTCTCTTGTATTGTACTGACAATGTTCTACGAAATGCTTGCTTGTTTAACATTGCATCTTTTTTTCAATAAAAAACTCAAGTGAAAAAAATGTAAAAAAAATATGCTAAAAGGAATTTATCGTCGCCTATATCAACTTCCACATATTTCTGCAATTCAGGTATAAAAATGGAACAATGTTTCAGGTGATGATAATATGCTCTTCCACATGCACAGTGAGGACCAGCTCTGAGAAATATTCATTGTCCATGTCGAAGTTCTAGAGTTAATTAATCCTGCAGTGGACAAATCATTAGATAAGTTGCATGCCATATTGATAAGCCACCTGAAATACTATTATTTTGCACAGATTCATTATTTATTACAGGTATTTATACAGCACTATCAATTTACACAACACTTTTTACACCTCCCATCCCATTCTTGGTCAATATCACCAGCCTTTCCACGGTGATCGGATCAAGGAGTTGGTGCTACCTGTGTGAATATAAATACTGGGGTATCATCCTGACTGTACTTAAAACTGAAGAAGTGGCTTGGATCAGCTACAAAACATCTTCAACATTACAGAACAAGTACAGTTGAACTACTAACTACTACTAGCTATTCAGTTGGTATCACTGAAGCCTCCTATTGCATGATTTTGGGCCGTGTGACCTTCCCCCTGTAAACCTAAGGGCATTGCATTCAGAACCTGGGACCAAACTGGCCTGTAAAGTCCTAAATAACACAACTCAAGAAATAAGGAGACAACAATTCATGAGGATTTAGCAAGCACTATTTAGCATACAGATTGTGTTTTCCCTATGTGAATTTAAAGGGAACAGTCCAGGACTGCACACCCAGCTTCACTACTTAGTGAGTCACTGTCCTGGAACGAGTATGATGGACAAGAGTCATGACTGGATACATATTTTTCAAGGTCAGTGACTTCCTAAGTGATGAAACAAGGATATGCCCCTGAAACAAGCTTACAGTGACAGCACCCAAATTTCTACCCTGACAGGCTCCCTTTAAAATGTTCACCTTTAGTTAAAACACAAATTCTGAAAACACCAGGCATTTGTTGTTCATGTTTTCAATAGAGCGAGGAAGAATTGAGTTTGATTGCTGCCTGTGTTTAGGTTGAAGATATTTCCTCCCTCTGTGGCCATTGGAACAGGAAGTCACAGAGATCTTTTCAGTAGGCATAGCAATTGAAGCAATTATGATGTAAAAAGCACAGCAAATCAGGCAGCTAATCAGAGTTTAGCTATTGGCAGTTTATTGCAGCAGATACTACTGCTATACTTTGCACATTATGCTTTTGCTTTACTGAAGTCTGAACAACCTTGAGTGAGTTTTTTCTATATATTACTAAATTTACTCATTTTGACTTCAACATAATAATTATAGCAATTATGTGCTTCTGTAGAAGCATTCACTGAACTTTGGATGGTTGCTATGTGCTTGTTTGTAATTACATTTTCAAGTCGTTTGTAAAAGTCAATTATATGTCTTTTTGGTCTCTCCACATTCTCTCAATGCTTTCATTGCATTAATGGATTCCAGAATGATTCACATAATAAGCATCTGGAATTCAGCAATACGAGCAGACAACAGAGGTGAGTGACTCAGGATGACAAGGGAGGCTCCTGACTTGCACCCCATAACCCCATACGGACTGCATTGGTATTATCATAAGGTGTCTTATGACCTAACTTGAGAATGACCTATATTCTCCTGGAATCCTTGATTCACTTGCTTATGTAATATATACAGCTATTGCATAGTCCTGTCCACATTCACAAATGCTCTCTACCATTAACTACACTGTCATTAGCAAAAGTTGGTATATTATTGCTGGCATAAAATTGTGGTACTGCTCCAGGGTAGTATTTTACAACAGGTGGCTCTCTATCTTGAACTGCAATTAAAACTCCGTAAAATATATTAATTGGGCTTAAAGTAGACATAAACCCCAGCTAAATGACATTAAAACGTTTCACTTTTTTACCCTTTGTTGCTGATCTCCTGCAGCCACTCCTGAGTACATGTGTAGCAGAGTGCCCATTTACTCACCATGCTCAGATGCAAGCACAGGCCCCTTTAACTAATTTTTTCCACAATTCCCTGGGTTTCTGGATAGGTTTCTCGAGAGGCCACACCTGATGAGGCAGGGGTAGCTGGAAAACTGATCTGTAACCAGGTGAGAGGACCTCCACTGTCAGGACCAGCAAATGTGCTCCCAAAAACCCAGCCACTGTGAGGAGCCCTTCTTCAATTGCTACCAGAGTACTCCAGGTGCAGTGTGGTTCCCCCCATCCCCGATCCTCGATCCTTGAATCATTCCAGCTGTTGGCCTGTGTTATCGGAGCTACCCTGAACTTCACTGTGAAGAGTGCTGTCTATGAGGAAAATCACAAGTAGCTGCTTGTGTTCTCAACTGTTTAGATTATAGATTCTCAGCTAGACTCTCTGTTGTTATAGAGCCTTGTAGAGACTATGCTACGCAGTCATGTTTTCCTGATTGAGCGACAGAGACATTGTTGTAGAGAGTCTACAGGTGATACTCGAAAAATTTGAATATCATGCAAAAATTCATTTATTTCACTAATGCAAATTAAAAGGTGAAACTAATATACGAGATAGACTCATTACATGCAAAGCAAGATAGTTCAAGCCGTGATTTGTCATAATTGTGATGATTATGGCTTACAGCTCATGAAAACCCCAAATCCACAATCTCAGAAAATTAGAATATTGTGGAAAGGTGCAATATTCTAGGCACAAAGTGTCCCACTCCAATCATCTAATTAAGCCATAACACCTGCAAAGGGTTCCTGAGCCTTTAAATGTGGTCTCTCAGTCTGGTTCAGTAGGAATCACAATCATGGGAAAGACTGTTGACCTGACAGTTGTGCAGAAAACCATCATTGACACCCTCCATAAGGAGGGAAAGCCTCAAAATGTAATTGCAAAAGAAGTTGGATGTTCCCAAAGTGCTGTATCAAAGCACATTAATGGAAAGTTATCTGGAAGGTAAAAGTTTGGAAGAAAAAGGTGCACAAGCAGCAAGGATGACCGCAGTCTGGAGAGGATTGTCAGGAAAAGGCCATTCAAAAGTGTTGGGGACTTTCACAAGGACTAGACTGAGGCTGGAGTCAGTGCATCAAGAGCCACCACACACAGACTGATCCTGGAAATGGGCTTCACATGGCGTATTCCTCTTGTCAAGCCACTCCTGAACAACAAACAATGTCAGAAGCGTCTTACCTGGGCTAAAGAAAAACAGACCTGGTCTGTTGCTCGGTGGTCCAAAGTCCTCTTTTCTGATGAGAGCAAATTTTGCATCTCATTTGGAAACCAAGGACCCAAAGTATGGAGGAAGAATGGAGAGGCACACACTGCAAGATGCTTGAAGTCCAGTGTGAAGTTTCCACAGTCTGTGTTGACTTGGGGAGCCATGTCATCTGCTGGTGTTGGTCCACTGTGCTTCATTAAGTCCAGGGTCAATGCAGCCGTCTACCAGGAGATTGTGGAGCACTTCATGCTTCCTTCCACAGACAAGCTCTATGGGGATGCTGACTTCATTTTCCAGTAGGACTTGGAACCTGCCCACACTGCCAAAAGCACCAAAACCTGGTTCAATGACCGTGGGATTACTGTGCTCGATTGGCCAGCAAACTCGCCTCACCTGAACCCCATAGAGAATCTATGGGGCATTGCCAAGAGAAAGATGAGAGACATGAGACCAAACAATGCAGAAGAGCTGAAGGCCGCTATTGAAGCATCCTGGTCTTCCATAACACCTCAGCAGTGCCACAGGCTGATAGCTTCCATGCCATTCCGCATTGAGGCCGTAATTGTTGCAAAAGGGGCCCAAACCAAGTACTCAGTACATATCCATGCTTATACTTTTCAGAGGTCCGATATTGTTTTATTGATTGCATGTAATATTCTCATTTTCTGAGATTGTGGATTTGTGGTTTTCATGAGCTGTAAGCCATAATCATCACAATTATGACAAATCACGGCTTGAACTATCTTGCTTTTCATGTAATGAGTCTATCTCATATATTAGTTTCACCTTTTAAGTTGCATTAGTGAAATAAATTAACTTTTCCACGATATTTTAATTTTTCGAGTATCACCTGTATGTTTGTGCAGCTTTCATAATCTGTTTTGTATTATTCTGCAGTGTATGCGTGCTCTTTGCCATCCTGAACTTTTTTGGCACTGTACCCTCATTCGTAACCACAGCTGCTGTCAGGTATAACCCGTGTTCTGGCTTAGCACAGTTATTAGTGCCAGTCCTGGCCTGATCTTAGGATCTTGGCCTGTTGATGGGACCTGCATTTGACCTGTAAACTTCCTTTGTAGGACCTTACCTTTTATCAAGTAATGTACATCTATAAAATCCTAACCTGGTGGCAATTTCTTTACTGTATAAATACAATATTTTTTTTTACATATAAACACTTGATACAGGCTACACCAATGACATAGCATTCCCAGAGCACTCTGGGCCTTCTAAAGAGAGAGCACAGCAGAAGTTGTTTGAATGTATTCACTCTGTTTAAAACCTCATATTTTCAATGTCTGTTTTGTACATCCATGGGGTGAATATTTTCCCCATAAATGTACAAAACAGACATTGAACATATGCAGCTTATTGACAATATAAATGGTCATCAGACATATAAGTTCCTGTACATCTCAACATCGCCTCCCACTTTAGTGGGGGTCCCAATTTGGGTCCACCATACAGGGGTGCTCTACCGTTTTTGAATAACCACCTTGACTAAGCTTCTATAAAGCGGACAGCAAAAGCAATGAAATGTGGCGAGTTCTATATACACCAGATATATTATATGATATTACTGTGGGCTGTAGATCCCTAGTCTAATAATTTGTGATACTGTATGTTGGGCTATGAGCAAGGAGGTGAGATGTCATTTGACAAATTTTTATCTTTATATTTTTACAATTATTTTGTGAAATGTTGTATAATAAATGCATTTTTTTTTTACAAAGATACATGTGTGTATCTCTAGGGGAGGGATTTTTGTTTGAACAACTGAAATACATGTAATGATAGTACACTGAGATAGGATGATGATGATCCATATGCCTAGCTTTTATACTTTACAAAATGTTCACACAAAATTAGGAATTTCCCTTAAAAAATGACAGTGCTGTTATTTGACTTGTAGGGTATAAAGCTTTTATTACGTCCTTTTTCACACGAGTTTCTGCCCCCTCCTAAATGCGTGTGAAAGAGACCTTAAAAAGTTATTGCGTCATTCTTGTAAAGTGGATTGACAAACAAAATCGATGGAAAGAATACAGGTGTACATTTACAACTATGAAATTATTTAAACCTGTGGAACTTTAGTGCCATGTACCTTGATGAATATGTATTTATTATTAAAGTTTTGCACAGTTATAAAAAAAATGTGGTGAATCCAAAATACAAAAAATAAAAATACCAAAATACACAATAAAACCATACCACACAGTTGAATCGGTCTTGAGTGATCCAAGCGTAGTACCGTAGTAGCAACACAAAGAAACTTACCTCACCCACACCCTGATAAATATTGAGGAACTAACTGGTGTTATGTACGCTTTACAAAGACATATCTGCTTTTTGATGCAGTTTTTTTCATCTAATCAATCTGGATTAGAAATTAAACATTGCGTTTTCATTCTGGCTTTGAATTTGAGTTCAGGTATAGTAGCATCCCTTTGATCTAAAAATCTAAAGGAGGAAGCTCTCGTTTTTCTAAAGCACCACAGGGCTTACATATGAAAATTTTTCCAACCTCTTATCAGATCTTAAGTCTGTTGTTAGGCCAAGTGTTCTGGTGGGCCAAAAGCAATGGTCTTTTTGCACCCCGTTATAAATGGAACACTGAATACAATGCAGTTTACTTACAGAGTGCTCATGAACTAACTTGAAGCAAAGAAAGTAAATGAGCAGGAGAGTGACAGTGAAAATCAGGTGACATTCAGTTTTGTATAAAGGAACGTATTGTATAATGAACGTCGTAAGCATTGTGACACCATATGGGTTTGATTTGTTTCTTCAAAGAAAGAATTGCATTTTTTATGTACTAAACATTTTTGTGTGAGTTTCCTCCTAGTTTTCAGGCATGTAATAACATATGAAACTTTTCCTAGAAGTAATTAGCTATTGAAATGGTTTTCTTTTGCAATATTAAACCTATTTTAGTCCAATCATTTAACCTAATTTTTTAAAGTCCAATTCCAGGCTTATCTCCTCACTACCACCATCGTATTTAGAAATTCATATGTATACATACCTTTCAGGTATCTTCTGGCCAGTTACATGACAAGCAGGATCCTCTCCTTCCTCCAGTGGTGGGTACTCCTGAATTCTGCACAGAATAAAGCAAATGTCACAATAGCATCATACCCTAGTGATCCAAAGCCAATGTGATAATATGATGCCCTGGACTTGCCGAAAATGGGTTGATTGACACTGGAAATCATTCAACCATAAAGAGGTCCAAAGGACACTGGAGCATGGCAAGGGTGAGCATTGCATGGCAACCTATTCCTTTTAATACAAAAGGAGTACGATTAAGAAAAAAAACTGGATATGGTCTTTATGCAAACAAAAAGATGTTTCCCCTTATACCCCTATTTCCAAGATGCCAACCCAGCAAGAAAACCATATACTGCAAATACCATGCTTATCTTACCTATTGCACTGCTCTCCTTCACATACTGCCTGCCATCATACCCTTCCCACTCCTCTTCTGTACATACTGCCCACTGTCATACCTTCTACACTTGTTGAGCATTGTTTGTTATATCCCCAACCTTTCCCTTTCTAGAACAGGCACATTTTTGCTAGTAGTGATAACTACATTTAATGTGCTTTTTTTAATTATTTAATTTATCCTGTTGCATTTGTGGCAGTTCACTGCAATTTCTCCCTTAAATAAACAGCAATAGGAAGACCGTAGGCAGGTGCAGTCGACTTTCTCCACTGATGACGCTCATCTGCAGTGGCAATGAAGAAGGATTCAAGAGGAACATGGCTCCTCTATGAGTTCCTGGGTCACTGGAGAAGCTATCCCATTGGATGCTGCTGCCCCATGTGACTCATGCAGCCATCTTGTGTCAGGCAGAGCCTTTTAAAGGCCCTGGCTCCTAGGTTTGGCACGCATTTGCGAGTTGGTAGAGTAGGGACAGGTACCCTGTCTGGTAGGGACAGAACTAGCAACAAGGAAAGGTTCCCGACAAGAAGATAAAGCATAGGGTTCGCTACTTCTCTGGACATCTGCCTGCTTGCGTGCCAGACTGCCAGGCCGCATTCTGCCCCTCTCTACAGACACTGTCAGTTCGCCCGAAACTTGCTTGCTACATGCTGTTGGATCTGTGAGTGTTCTCGGCTAGGCTGCCTCCCCACTAGGTTATTTGCTATTAAATTCTTTCATTGCACTGGGACTGTGGAGGTTGATTTACTAAAACTGTAGTGTGCAAAATCTGGTGTAGATCTACATCGAAACCAATCAGCTTCCAGGTTTTACTGTCAAAGCCTAACTGAACAAGCTGAAGTTAGAAGCTGATTGGCTACTATGTAGAGCTGTTCCAGATTCTGAGTGCTCCAGTTTTAGTAAATCTCCCTCTGTGTGTCTTATTGCCGCTGCACCATGCTGCACCCCACCTATAAGAAAATACTAGAGATGTGAAGGGAGGACACAGGAAAACTGAAAATCAGAGGTTAGGAGGTTGAAGAAAGAGACAAAGGATTATATGGAGAGTATTTATGGATGGAGACAAAATGTAGATTCAGCAAGAATGATCATTATCATCAGTGCCACCACTATTTTTTGTCAGGTTTATAGGAAATAACAGTTTAGCAGAAAGAGTTGAAACCTAGGCAGGTAGCCTGGAAGATGCAGTTTATCCAAAAATGGAACTCTATCTACCCATATTGGGTGTCCTCACTGCGTGAAACATGTGCATATATTGGAAAATAGCCAACGTGCAAGATATGGTATGTATGCAGTTCCTTTTTGCAGAAAAAAAAACTCCTAAATCTGCTACAGGGAAAACCAAAATTTCTTCCAGATGCCTATAAATAAGTTGGAATGTGGCCAGGAATTAAATCGAGAGCATCTCAGCAATGTCTGAATTGACAGTTGACCTAATTGTGGTTGCATGACTCTAGTCTCGGTGCTGTACGCAGAGCCAGGGTTAGTCATCAGTATAACCTGGTTTGTTAATATCAGGCTATTTTTACACCCCGACAGTAGAGAAAACACATTCTATACAGGGGTGCAGATGCCTGTTCCCTGCTCAGGAGGAACATTCTTGGCACATTTGTAACTCTAGAGGGTTCAACTCTTTTGCTCTGGAAGAAGTTCCAAGTTATCCATGTTATCCAACTTAGGCACATGACATGGGCAGCCAAGAGTTTTCAAAAACCTGTCTACAACAACGACAGTATTTTACTGCTTACTGCTTGAGTGAAGTCAAGCCATTATAAGAGAATTCCAAGTCAAACACATTATCAAGTAATACATTTGTAAAGTGAGCAACTATTTACATGTGCCTGCTTGTAGTTTCTAGATTATGTGTAAAACAAAAGTACCAGCTGATCAAGTTTAGGGTTATCATTATAAAATGAAGCTTGCCTGTGGGTCAACGTGCTACTGTGTGTAATTGACAAAAACATCTATGCATGTGCGGTTCATGCGTTTTTGAGGCCCGTTTTCCGGTGCATATTGTGTGTTTTCTTGCATGTTTTTGGTGCATTTTAATGCGTTTTGCATTTTTGGGATGTGTTAATGTTGTTAGGAGGAGGTGTTTGTTGTCATGCAAGAAACCGCACCAAAAAATGCATGTTCATGTATTTTCCATGAGTTTTTGATGTGATTTACTTGAAGTCTATGAAGCCAAAAATGCACCGGGCGTGCTGCGTGTAAAAAAGTCCCTGCGCCTTTCAAAAAAATGCACTGGTGGAAACTGCATAGATGTTAACGTGACTCTTAGGAACTAATGTTAAATGGACTGTAGTGGGTTTCTGCAAATCGGCAAATGCACTGCAAAACGCAAAGATGTGAGCCTATCCTTAGCTTTAATAGCAAATGTGCACTTACCTCCAGGGAATGATCTGTAATCTTCAGTACAAATATTTCCGCAGCTCACAAAATTAACTGAACATACTCTATATATAGGACCTATTCTGAATTATTTTCTCCCACCTTGCATACTTGTTCTGGGTCAGTTACTCGTAAAATAGTAAAACCACTGAATCAGCATGACAATCAGGTAACTAGCATTTACAAAAGGATATGTTTCTTTAGCACAGGTTTCCTCTAGGGCCCGTGTCAACAAGCTTTAGTTAGCCTCAGATGAGTTTTGGAATCCTATACAGGTTTATGGGCTGGTTCACATGAGCTGCGGTTTTTGCATTTGGATCATTCGTCAGAGAGCATTTGACAGGCAGTAAGGAGCGTTTGTATCACCTTCTGATAGCCTGCTTTAACCTCTTGATTGCTGCATAGCGCGCCGCAACCAGGCTCCCTTTTACACTTGCAACGGTGTCTACTTCCCCCCTGAAATAAAAGCAATCTGCTAGGGATTGCTTTTCAAAGAACAGTGAAATGAGGTTTGCAAGCATTCAGGAAGGTATGGCTTTTTTTTTTTTGCCGAATGACAACTTTACATTGCAGTATCACACCACAACTGCGATTCAAGTCTCTGGCTCGTGATTGTGGTGAGGCCCCATTCACTTACATAGGAGAATCTGACAGGGGTGCTGCCTATCAAACTCAGCATTAAACATTAAAATTGCTGCAATGCAATGCATGGCGACAGCAGCAATGTGTACCGCTCCAAGGTACACCATGTGCTTTTGTAGGTAGGTACTGAGGGGCAGTAAAAATGCATATTACCTGTTTTTACTGCCCCCCTGGCCACCCGTGTGAAAGCAACCTTAAGGCTCCATTAGCACTTGTGAAACATGTCATGCAACTTTGGACATCAAAGTCGCATGACAAGTCGTTCCCTGTGTTTTCCAATGATAACCATTTATATATGTGCAACTTAAAGGTGCAGCGATTTCAAAAAGTTCATGCACTACTTTGGTCCGACTTTCATGCAACTTGAGGGCCATAGACTTCAATGTTAATCCTCAAAAGTTGCATGAACGTCATACCTGAACATTATACAATGCAGCAGTTATGCAACAGTTGTCCGTTATCACTGGTCAAAGCCAAAGTGGTATCCAAGTTGCACCCATCCAACGTTGTACTCCAAAGTCCGCTCAACTTTGGAGTCGTACAAGTTTGAATGGAGTCTAAAGAAGAACTACACTCCCCTGCTCTATTTTTTTAACCCCCCTCCCTTATACCTGTAACCATAGTTGACCTTGATTCTTATACACTCCCACCAATGGGATTCAGTGTTGCCCTGCTGTGATCCGCTGCTCAGCTGCTGCACCACCATCTTTGGTGACACAGAAGCTGGCTGCTTCATCCAGGTTTAGGTAACCAGCAGGTTACGCAAGAATAGCGGTGGGGGGTGGAGCCAACGAAAAATAGACAAGTAAATGAAAACAAAATTAGTGTTTTATATTGCGGATGGTGTGCAGATAACTAAAGTGGACCTGGGAAGGGAAGGTCTGCTCTAACTGTACTGATTGTTGTTATATATAATAGCAGGACATTTATAAAACTTGCTGAAATTTACCCATTTTTTTTCTACCATTTTTCCAAGTAAATTGTGTTTTTTCGGTTAAAGTGTTATTAAAGTCTCCATTGTGATTTTTACCTACAGGTAAGCCTATAATAGGGCTTACTTTTAGGTAAAATGAATATCCTCTAAATGTGTGCCATTTTGGGAGTTATTCACCCTGGACGCAGCTAGTGACGTCACCGGCGCATTCGCTCTGAAGGTCCGGCATACTGTGCCAGACCTTCTGAGCACCGCAGCGTAACCGAGGGCTCCCGTACGCATGCGTGGGAGTGACGTCATCACAGCTTTGGCCACTCACACAGCTGGAGTCCGGGAACCCAGAAGGAAGACCTGGGAAAGTTGGTAGCCCTCTCAGCAGTGACCGCGTGTTGCTGGAGGGCTTCATTTTAAGGTAAGTATTTCATAATGTGCTAGCATGCGATGCATACTAGCACATTGTGCTATTATTTTGCAACAAAGTTTTTTGTTTGTTTTTTTATTTCGGCGGTTTACTTCCGTTTTAAGCTGATACAGTTACCCATTTTCCTTACATTGGAGTAGTTTTTATTCAAGGTTCACAATCAGACACATTATGAAACATGTTAAATAGTTTCATTAATCTGTAGTTATGACATAGCATTTCATAAGTGCCAATGTTTTAATCTTTTACAAGGGATGGTTAAATAAATTATGGTCAATATTAAAGAATCTCTCTTATTACCTGCCAGACACAAATATATCAAATGGTTGAACTGATTGTACATTCCCAGTTTAACAGTTAGAACTCCATTAATTGCAGTGATTAATGATACCAAACATTCCTGAGATATTTGCAGCATTTCTTCTACCATTAATAAGACAATAATGGCCCAGATAGTATGCACAGTAATGTTGGATGTGAACATAGTGACCTGCTTTCCTGCATTATTCAGCCTGAAGGAATGGCTCTTTCACTGGACTCCTTCACCAGAAGAAAATTCCTGATTTCAGGTCCTGGTATTTCAGTTTGGGCTGGGCTCAGCTTTATTAGGCTGTTCTGGGACATTGTTAAAATTAATGTAATACATTCATTAGCTGCTTTCATAGTTAATGCCTCTGCAAATATATCATTTAAATGATTTAACCAATTCCTGTACATGGCCTGTCTAGTAGCCACAACAGGAAATTTCCAAGCTAAACATTGTTATTATATTATTATACAGGATTTAAATAGTGCCAACAGATTGCGCAGCGCTTTACAACATGAACATTATATAAAGAGAGGCCCAGAGTCAGCCCAAAATACATAACGGCCGGACATAACAGGGGTTAACAGGCGTCAGGAACCAAGGAGGAGGGCGGTGGGGGGACGGAGATGGGGCGGAGCCTTGGAAGAGGAAGTGACGCGGCACGAGGAGGGAGGCAGCCTCAGTCAGGACGGGAGAGAGCAGCTTCCCACCCTCCTACATGTTGTGGTATTTTTCCTGTTGAGGTTGGGGGACTGGAGCGTCCCCGAGAAAAAAGTGGTGGTGCACTTGGCAGGGTGCAAGGTCCTTTTAGGTCATGTGGGCACTTAAAAGGTATGGTGTGGGGACCCATCTGAGGTATGACTCCCAGTTGGTACGGGTACCTGCTAGTTGTCTCTGAGTCGGTGGTTTGCGACTGGAGGCCTTAAAAGTGACTATGAGGTACGGTTCTGGCTTATGCCATTGGGACCTTGGGCTCCATTATCATGAATTAAGCTGCATGTTATGTTTAAAAAAAGGTTACTGATATATTAATTATTGGATATTTATATTTTTGGTTAATAAAACTGCTGCTACAGCCAACTTACCCCAGTTATGTGTGGCGTGGTCATTAGGGGTAAAGGGGGGGGGGGGGTGGGTCATTGGCATAACAGGTAACAAGCCATGGTTAATACCATAGTCATGAATATATAACACTGTGACAGATCAAAAAACATTGCATGCTGGAAACCCTTCCTCATTAAATCAAGCTTATGGAAGAAAAGAATGGGGAGATGAGGAAGCAGGCATGCCAGTAAATGATGCATGAAAAGTTGAGGTTGAGTTAGCTACTGTATAATATGTATAAGGGGGCAAATGGGGCAATAGCTGCAGGCCCTCTGCCAGAAGGGGCCCTCTCTATAAAAATCTAATAATTAAATCTAATAAGAAAAATGATTGTAAAAGTTGTCATAAAAAAAAAAAAATTACAAACATGTTATACTTACATGCTCTAAGCAAAGGTTTTGCACAGAGCACCCCCGATCCTCATCTTTTTGGGTCCCCCATCAGTGGTCCTGGCTTCTGCCCCTACAGAGTGTCCCCAATAGCACACAGAGCATGGCTCGGCTCCCCCTGCTCTCTCCTCATTGGCTCACTGGTTGTGATCGACAGCAGCAGGAGCCAACGACTCCCCCTGCTGTGTGAGCCAATGAGTACCCCAGGAAAGTCACTGCTCTCATGCACATGCACTGGATCAAGATGAGGCTCAGGTATGTATAAGAAGGGACTGGGGGGGAGCTGCACACAGAAGGTTTTTTAACTTAATGAATAGAATGCATTATGGTAAAAAAAACCTTCTGCCTTTAGAACAACTTTAAATTAGTTACTTTCAATAAAATTTATGTTGGGAAACAATCTCTCTCTTGCAATCATCTGTAATTTTTATTTTTTTTTTGACTAGTATATTGTATCAGTTTTAGACACGTTTTGGTGGCTCAAGCAAACCACACAAGTCACTTACTCCCTAAAGTGGTTGTAAACTTACGGCATGAAATATGAACAAAGCATAACCCCCTATAGTTTGTACTTGTCTCAATAAGAGCTCTAAATGTCATTTTTACCTGTTGCTTTTTTCCTCTGCTGTCAACATGAATCACTTCTGACACGTTTTCCCGACACCAAGAGAAAAAAGGTGACAGGGGAGGGACCGCCAGCTGATTAACAGCCTCAGCTCTATCCCTGTGTGCTGTATGAAGGGGGTGGTCCCTTCTCTCCAATCAGCTCTCAGACCTCTCATCACTGAGCTCTGCAGAGTGTAATGTCAGCGCTCCACCCCCTTTTTTTTCTGACAGATCAGACAAGCTTAATAAATTCTGCACTTTGAATAGCTGCAGAGAAGAGAATACTGCAGATAAACAGATGCAACTTATGTAGGAGGATTTGTTTCATCTCTGTGTATCACCTGAGGCCGGTCACTTTACCGTGTATATGTAAGTGTTTACAACCACTTTATGAAAGGTAGCCTATGATTGTGAGTGTGCATGCATCAACCTCATAATCATTTTGAGCATGCTGTATCTCATTGTGACCAAGGACTTCAGGCATAGCTATATGGAGAAGTGAGAGGGACGAATCTGTGCTCTGCTTTATTTATAACAGAAGGCAAAGAGATACAGGAAGCCTTGTGAAAAAGAGGCTAAAGCTCCACTTGCTGGCTGAACAGGAGAATACCAAAGCAATATTTTTTTTTTTTTAGTGACCATAAAAACGAGAGAAAATATATGTACAAAACTCTACACATTTCCTGTTAAATGACAGTCAACAAGACTCCTCTATGAGATTACTGTATAGGAAATCAGAAAATACTGATGCATGCTCTGCCATCTTGCTGTAAATATACGCAGTTATAATATAATATAGACATGCGCCTATGAAAAGGCATTTTAAAGTGCATTACTGCAATGCATGGCAAATGGTAGCAATGTGTGCACCGTGGTGCATTGCAGTGCCACTTTTATTGTAATACCGCACACTACTTCGTACACACTGCAGCACCACAAAAATGCTGCATGTTCTTTTTCCCAGCTTTGCAGTGTGTTCACATCCAATGCAAAATGAAGGGGTTGCCTTACAATGCAGCATCTACATGTGAATGGGATCTAATATCATCATATATGAATTATACTTTAAGCGGGTCAGCTGATATTTTATGTTGAATGGTTCTTTAAGTCCTTTGCTAATACACCACTGCTACAACACTCAAGGAAGTCATATGTATTGGAATTCAGCTATATAAAAGCATCACTAAAATGATGACTATTTTAAACCTGAGAGATAAAGCCTTTACTGCTAGCATGATGGAATAAAATCGACCTTAAAAAAAACCCTGAAAACCAGTTAAGTATTTTATTGCTCCATTTTGCATGCTGTTGCTCATCGCTAGTGCATTCCGGAGGTGTGGGAAAACTTCATGTAAAGAATATTTAACAAGCTTGGGCGTATATCCATGGAATCTGAGCAGGTATAAGGATTGGGAGGAGGCCTTTCCTGTGTACCTTATGTAAGAAGGCACTACTACGGAATATGATGTGTTTTCTTATGTCATCCTGATATGAGTTACTTCATCTCCAGGCATTGTGAACTTTTAACATACTGAAGAATCCAGCCTCTCAACCTCTCCCTCCTTGGCATGCTAATTAACAGCTTCTAAATTGCAGGCTTCAATATACAAATACTATCATTGTATTATGGCCCATTTCCGAGATATTGTGACAAAAACTTATTTGCATCATATTTGCATCATTGCATCATGCAGTAGTTTGTCTTAAGTTACTATTATATAAGTCAGTTTAGCATTTGTATACTTTGCAAGTATTTATCTGTTTTCATAATATACCAGTGGCGGCTGGTGCCCAACATTTTTTTTTTTGGGGGGGGGGCGCAAACAAACTGAAAAAAAGAAACATCAATTGCAGCCACTGTGCCATCAAACGCAGCCACTGTGCCCATCAAACGCAGCCACTGTGCCCATCAAACGCAGCCACTGTGCCCGTCAAACGCTGCCACTGTGCCATGAAACGCTGCCACTGTGCCATCAAACGCAGCCACTGTGCCCATCAAACGCAGCCACTGTGCCCATCAAATGCAGCCACTGTGCCCATCAAATGCAGCCACTGTGCCCATCAAATGCAGCCACTATGCCATCAAAAGCAGCTACTGTACCCATCAATTGCTTCCAGTGTGCCCATAAATTGCTGCCAGTGTGCACCATCAAATGCTGCAGTGTGCCCATCAATTGCCGCTACTGTGCCCCATAAAATGCTGCCAGTGTGCCCAGCAATTGGCACTACTGTGCCCCATCAAATGCTGCCAGTGTGCCCCATCAATTGCCGGTACTGTACCCCATCAAATGCTGCCAGTGTGCCCATCAATTGCCACTACTGTGCCCCATTAAATGCTGCCAGTGTGCATCGCCCGGCACTTACCTATCTTGCAGTGGGTCAGCGGCGGTGTCCTGCACGTTCCTCGATGTCTTCTTCCGTCCTCTCTATCAAGCGTCCAATCACAGCGCCTGACGTTTCAGCCAATCAGGTGACAGGTAACAGACCCGAGCACCTGATTGGCTGAGAGGCGGTTCAGTGTTAGCAAAGCAAATTCCTTCACTTTGCTAACACACAGAGTGAACAGTGAACGCACAGCATTGCACCCGCTGTTCACCTTTTTGGGCGCCTATTAGAGCCTACGGCTCTAATCAGGTGCTTCCTAAAAACACCCCCGCCGCTGTAATTTAGGTGCCCGGCACCCGAAAAGGGGGTGTCAGCAGCGACCATAGATAGATTCATGCAATGCATGAATCAACATAAACCATAAAATGTGCAGAGATGGGATCTCCCATCCTGCGCGGGCGTCATATGACGTTCTTGGCTTCTCGCTGCTCCTGTGTACCCCTGGGGGCCTGCAGCGCGGCGATCGGGGATGAAGTGTGTCCCTTGGATCTGTGTAAATAGCCAATAAAAAATGGCCCTTTACCACGTGACCAGCTGTGTCCAATCACAGCCTGGTTGCGTGTACTGTCCAGGTGCACGGCTCTCGTGCACGCCTCTAGGGCGCGCAGAACAGCAATCGGGGACGAGGCTTGACACCCTGACACAGCCCAACCCTGATCGCAGTAAAGAGACAATGAAATTGGCTCTTTACCACGTGATCGGCTGTGTCCAATCACAGCCGGTCACAGAATGTCAACAAACAGCGGTTCTCCTCCTCAGACACCGATCGTGTGTGAGAAAGAGATTGCGGTAACATCTCATTACCGCTTACAGTATACACCAACCACACTGATTGCCCCCCCCCTAATAAATAGCACCTGTCATCACCCATCAAAGTACCTGTCACCAGCCATCAAAGTACCTGTCACCACCTATCAAAGTACCTGTCACCACCCATCAAAGTATCTGAGTACCCAAGTTCCTGAGTACCTGTCACAGTTCATCTGAGTACCTGAGTACCTGTCACAGTATATCTGAGTAGGGATGAGCTTTCTGTCTGTCTGCTGCCTGCAGGTCGGCCCCGTGTAGTGTGTTGTTGGCATGAACGGAGAGAGAGTGTCATATAGATTGAGCAGGCAGGTTATTCAATTAGCTGCAGTGTATTTAATATATATATATATATATATATATATATATATATATATATATATATATATATATATATATACACAGACAGTCTTGTATGTATATATATATATATATATATATATATATATATATATATGTGTGTATATATATATATATATATATATATATACACTATATACAGTCTTGTATATATATATATATATATATATATATATATACACTGTATCCAGTTTAGCTATATCTGATTGCAGGCCGTTTCTGGTGTACTTTTTCTAATATACTTCAGGCGGTGTGCACAGTACGCAGTACTGTGCACCCACAGTGCAGTTGCTACTACTTTTCTGGTGGTGTACACAGTACACCCATTGTTGTTATTACACTTCTGTTAGTGTACACAGTACCGTGCCCCCCTAGTGCAGTTGCTACTACTTTCCTGGTGGTGTACACAGTACACAATACATACAGTATACCCAAAGTTGTTATTACACTTCTGTTGGTGTACACAGTACCGTGCACCCCTAGTGCAGTTGCTACTACTTTTCTGGTGGTGTACACAGTACACAATACATACAGTGCACCCATAGTTGTTATTGCACTCCTGTTGGTGTACACAGTACCGTGCACCCATAGTGCAGTTGCTACTACTTTCCTGGTGGTGTACACAGTACACAATACATACAGTATACCCAAAGTTGTTATTACACTTCTGTTGGTGTACACAGTACCGTGCACCCCTAGTGCAGTTGCTACTACTTTTCTAGTGGTGTACACAGTACACAATACATACAATGCACCCATAGTTGTTATTGCACTCCTGTTGGTGTACACAGTACCGTGCACCCCAAGTGCAGTTGCTACTACTTTTCTGGGGGTGTACGCAGTACACAATACATACAGTGCACCCATAGTTGTTATTGCACTTCTGTTGGTGTACAAAGTACCATACACGCCTAGTGCATTTGCTACTACTTTTCTGGTGGTGTACACAATACAGTACATGCATAGTTGTTATTACACTTCTGTTGGTGTACACAGTATCGTGCACCCCTAGTGCACTTGCTACTACTTTTCTGGTGGTGTACATAGTACACAATCCAGTGTAGTCTGGTTTTGCTAAACAAAATTTAAGCATGTTCAAAAGCCCACCAAGGAGAGGCAGATGCTCACAGGCCACTAAAAGAGGGCAAGTAGGCTCTGTGTCTACAGTCGACAGTGCTGGTCATGGACACGGTGCATCCTGAGCACGTGGCTGTGGGGCACGCTTGTCCTTTTTTTCTGCAGCTGGTCGTGTTATTGAGCCACAACATGCAGAAGAGTTGGTGGAATGGATAACAAAGACCTCCTCATCCTCCTCATCCTCTGTCACCCAGGCTCAGAGTAGTTTGCCTGCCAATGCAGCTGCCAAAGCGGCCTATTCCATCGGCTCCATGTCAACAGTCACTCCTTCCCTAGCCCCACCATCATGCACGGAGGAGTCCCCCGACCACAGTGTTGGGTACATGTTGCAGGAGGATGCGCAGCAATTTGAAGGCTCTGATGATGGTACCCAGGTTGAGGAAGGGAGTAATGTGAGCCTAGAGAGAGGGGGTGCCCAAGAAGGTCAAGAAACTGACAGTCATGTTCCCCGAGCTGCAGCATACTGCCAAGTTTGCTTCAGTGACGAGGAGGGAGGGGATGATGAGGTCACTGACTCTCCTTGGGTGCCTGATAGAAAAGAGGAGGAGGAGGTACATCTCCAAAGAGGCAGGATGCCCTCCAGGGGGCAGCTTAAGGGCAGCCACCCTATTGCATAACACCGCAGAGCTAAGCAGGTGCAGGGCGCTGCTGACTCCCCAAAAATTTTGAAAAGTTCTTTGGTGTGGCCCTTTTTTGACACGTGTGCAGCAGATTGCACCGTTGCTGTTTGCAAAATATGTCTGAAGCAGATTCTTGACATGTCTGAAGCAGATCCGTTGGCATCAGCACTTAAAAGACCCACATCAAAGAACAAGGCGGACCTCTCCTTGCTCCTCATCAGCTGGGATCTCCAACCCCACTATACCTCCAGTCCTCTCAGAAAACTGCACTGAGAGGAATGAAGGTATAGAAATAAGTGTCCCAAGTACTTGCGGCCAATCTGCTTGCGGTACACCAATATCGGATTTTAGCAGGCAAATTTCCCTACCCCAGTTGCTAAACCGTCGAAAGAAATTCGGTCCCAGCCATCCACATGCTCAGCGTCTGAATGCTAGCTTGGCCAAATTGCTAGCACTGCAACTGCTGCCTTTTCAGCTGGAAGACTCTGCCCCCTTTCGTGAATTTGTGGAATGTGTGAAGGCCTTCAAAAAATACAAGGTTGAGGGATCATCCTCAGCATTCAGACTTTATAAAGAATGCAACAGGAAATGTAAAGGTGCAATTAGGACAGCTAAGATAGAACATGAAAGACACATAGCGGAGGAGAGCAAAAAAAATCCCAAGAAATTCTTTAAGTATGTAAACAGTAAAAAAGAGAGGACAGACCATATTGGCCCCATAAAGCATGAGGAAGGACATCTGGTTACAAAGGATGGGGAGATGGCGAAGGTATTGAATTTATTCTTCTCCTCAGTCTTCACGAGTGAATCGGGGGGCTTCAGTAACCAAAACTGCAGTGTTTATCCTCATGACACAACACAGGAAGCACCTCCATGGTTAACAGAGGATGGAATTAAAATTAGACTTGAGAAACTTAACATTAATAAATCACCGGGACCAGATGGCTTGCATCCGAGGGGAACTTAGGGAACTCAGTCAAGTGATTGCCAGACCGTTGTTCCTAATTTTTACAGATAGTCTACTGACTGGAATGGTACCAGCTTATTGGAGAAAAGCCAATGTAGCACCTATATTTAAAAAGGGCCCAAAATACATCCCTGGGAATTACAGACCAGTTAGCCTAACATCGATAGTATGTAAACTCTTGGAGGGGATGATAAGGGACTATATACAGGATTTTAATAATACGAACGATATCATTAGCAGTAATCAGCATGGATTCATGAAGAATCGTTCTTGCCAAACCAATCTATTAACCTTCTATGAGGAGGTGAGTTGCCATCTAGATAAAGGAAGGCCTGTAGACGTGGTGTATCTGGATTTTGCAAAAGCATTTGACACCATTCCCCATAAACGTTTACTGTACAAAATAAGGTCCGTTGGCATGGACCATAGGGTGAGTACATGGATTGAAAACTGGCTACAAGGGCGAGTTCAGAGGGTGGTGATAAATGGGGAGTACTCAGAATGGTCAGGGGTGGGTAGTGGGGTTCCCCAGGGTTCTGTGCTGGGACCAATCCTATTTAATTTGTTCATAAACGATCTGGAGGATGGGATAAACAGTTCAATCTCTGTATTTGCAGACAATACTAAGCTAAGCAGGGCAATAACTTCTCCGCAGGACGTGGAAACCTTGCAAAAAGACCTGAACAAATTAATGGGCTGGGCAACTACATGGCAAATGAGTTTCAATGTAGAAAAATGTAAAATAATGCATTTGGGTGGCAAAAAAATGAATGCAATCTATACACTGGGGGGAGAACCTCTGGGGGAATCTAGGATGGAAAAGGACCTGGGGGTCCTAGTAGATGATAGGCTCAGCAATGGCAGGCAATGCCAAGCTGCTGCTAACAAAGCAAACAGAATATTGGCATGCATTAAAAGGGGGATCAACTCCAGAGATAAAACAATAATTCTCCCGCTCTACAAGACACTGGTCCGGCCGCACCTAGAGTATGCGGTCCAGTTCTGGGCACCAGTCCTCAGGAAGGATGTACTGGAAATGGAGCGAGTACAAAGAAGGGCAACAAAGCTAATAAAGGGTCTGGAGGATCTTAGTTATGAGGAAAGGTTGCGAGCACTGAACTTATTCTCTCTGGAGAAGAGACGCTTGAGAGGGGATATGATTTCAATTTACAAATACCGGACTGGTGACCCCACAATAGGGATAAAACTTTTTCGCAGAAGAGAGTTTACCAAGACTCGTGGCCACTCATTAAAATTAGAAGAAAAGAGGTTTAACCTTTAACTACGTAGAGGGTTCTTTACTGTAAGAGCGGCAAGGATGTGGAATTCCCTTCCACAGGCGGTGGTCTCAGCGGGGAGCATTGATAGCTTCAAGAAACTATTAGATAAGCACCTGAATGACCACAACATACAGGGATATACAATGCAATACTGACACATAATCACACACATGGGTTGGACTTGATGGACTTGTGTCTTTTTTCAACCTCACCTACTATGTGTGGTACCTCAGTGGCAGGTTCCCAAACACCATTTCTTTTCATGGAAGGCCATTCCGGCTCTCTACCAGCATGTGGAAGGCAATGTCTTGGCCTTGTTGGACAGGGCGGTCAGCAGTAAGGTGCATATTACTGCTGACTCATGGTCCAGCAGGCATAGACAGGAATGTTACCTTTCTTTCACGGTGCACTGGGTAACTCTGCTGGCAGCTGGGAAGGATGCAGGACAGGGTTCAGTATTGTTGGAGCTTGTTCCGCCACCACGCCTCCAAAATTCTAGTGGTGATTCTGCCACAGCTCTCTCCTCCACCCCCTCCTCTTCTTCTTCCTCTATGGCCTCTTCCTCTGCAGATTTCTCCTCTGAACCAGCGGTGCTCCATAGGCGTTCAAGGGACTATGCAAGCACTCAGGCAAAAAGATGCCATGCGGTGCTTGAGTTGGTCTGCTTAAGGGACAGGAGCCACACTGGGGCAGAGATTCTGTAAGCTCTGCAGGGGCAGGCTCAGAGGTGGTTGACGCCACGCCAGCTTCAGCCAGGAATGGTTGTACGCAACAATGCCACCAACTTCCTCTCCGCCCTCCGACAGGGACACTTGAGCCATGTTCCCTGTTTGGCTCACGTCCTGAATTTGCAATGTGCAGCGGTTCTTGAGCAGGTACCCTGGCTTACAGGATCTCCTGAGGCAGGCCAGGAAAGTCTGTGGTCATTTCCACCGGTCATATAATGCCAATGCTCGGCTGGCTGACATTTAAACAGAATGCAACCTGCCCAAGAACCGCCTCATTTGTGACATGCTCACCAGGTGGAACTCAACGTTGGCAATGCTGCAGCTGCTGCACACACAGCAGAGGGCCATCAATGAGTACCTGTGTGAATATGACACCAGGACAGGGTCAGGGGAGCTTGGCTTTTTTTGCCATGCCAGTGGCTACTGATCAAGGATGCATGCACTGTCCTGTCACCATTTGAGGAGGCCACGAGGATGGTTAGCAGTGACAGTGCATGCATCAGTGATACTGTCCCTCTTGTCTTCCTGTTGGAGCACACGCTTCATGGAATAATGGACAGGGCACTTTAGGCAGAACAGTGGGAGGAAGAGGAGGACTTCCTTACCTCTCAAGGCCCCCTTTATTCAGATACTAGTATTTCTGTGGGCCCGCTGATCACACAGGAAGAAGAAGAGGAGGAGGAGGATTGTGTCAGCATGGAGGTGGAGGATAACACTCAGCATCAGCATCAGTCTTCAAGGGATCGTTTGCAGTCCCCAGAAACCCATGGAGTTGTACTTGGCTGGGAGGAGGTGGTTGATGATCATGTGATCCTTAGTGACCCAGAGGACTCAGGATCAAATGCCTCAGCAAACTTACGCTGCATGGCCTCCCTGATCCTACAAAGCCTGTGAAAGGACTCTAGGATTCGTGGTATCAAGGAGAGGGATCATTACTGGCTGGCAACCCTTCTTGATCCACTTTACAAGGGTAAGGTTGCAGAACTTATCCAGCCTTCGTAGAGGGAGCAGAGGATGAAACATCTTTGGGAGGCCTTGCAGAAAGGTTTGTGCAATGAGTTTCCAGAGCCTGGGAGGTTACAATTTCCTGGTGCTGGACAACGTGTTCAGTCACAGAAAGAGCGGTGGAGAAGGTGAACGATGCCTTCAGACAAGTCTTCAGACCTCAGCGCCCAGGTCTGATTGGTTCCCGCAACTATCGCCAGCGTCTGAATTACATGGTGCAGGAATATCTAGGGGCAAGATCAGACTTGGAGACCTTTCCACCAGAACATCCACTGGGTTACTGGGTCTTGAGGATGGACCACTGGCCAGAGCATGCTCAATATGCAATTAAGCTACTGGCCTGTCCTGCATCCAGCGTTCTTTCTGAACGCACATTCAGTGCTGCTGGAGGCTTTGTAACCGATCACAGAGTGCGCCTGTCCACAGACTCTGTTGATCGGCTCACATTCATAAAAATGAATCAGTCTTGGATCACGAGCTACCAAACACATGATGCTGATGTAACCGATTGATTTTTCTATGGATATAGGATCCTTTGAAGACTGCATATGCTGACTGACTATCCTATTATGCTGAGTGACTATCCTATTATGCTGAGTGACTATCCTATTCCTCCTCAATCTTCATGATGATAGCTTCTAGGAATATTTTTGGTTCAGGGAACCACCACCACTGCCTAAGGCCCAATTTTTTTGCCCCTGTTAAACAAGGGTGCATAATTACAATTTTTGATATAATATTTCACAGCAGGGCCTGTTCTTGCGCTCAACAAAAGTATCTGTGAGGCTTTACAGTGTTGTGCCACCACCACCACCGCCTAAGGCCCAATTTTTATGCCCCTGTTTAACAGGGGTGCGTAATTACAATTTTTGATCTAATATTTCACAGCAGGGCCTGTTCCTGCGCTCAACAAAAGTATCTGTGAGGCTTTACAGTGTTGCGCCAACACCACCACCGCCTAAGGCCCAATTTTTATGCCCCTGTTTAACAGGGGCGCGTAATTACAATTTTTGATCTAATATTTCACAGCAGGGCCTGTCCCTGCGCTCAACAAAAGTATCTATGAGGCCCAATTTTTATGCCCCTGTTTAACAGGGGCGTGTAATTACAATTTTTGATCCAATATTTCACAGCAGGGCCTGTTCCTGCGCTCAACAAAAGTATCTGTGAGGCTTTACAGTGTTGTCCCACCACCACCAACACTGCCTAAGGCCCAATTTTTATGCCCCTATTTTCAAACATCAGACTTACAATCGACTCCTACTTAGAAATGGAGGGAGACAACAGTAAGTGAGAGGAAATCTACCCCTAGGAAGGGAAATTCTCTCCTGTAAGAGTTAATATGGGAAAAAGGTGTCTCCACTGATGCTTTATCACCAATCCTTGTTTCCCTAATAACCCAAAATTTCCTAAATCCAATTGTCATTGTGACAGAAAGTGAGGTGAAATCTTCTGAACAGGGGCACAGACAGCAAAACAAATGTTAAAGGGGTGATGATAATCCTTCCCTATGTTATCCAAAAAGCTTAAAAATAGATTTTTTGGCTGGAGCTACACTTACAAAATGTACCTGTTCCAAATTACAAACAGATTCAACTTAAGAACAAACCTACAGTCCCTATCTTGTTTGTAACCCGGGGACTGCCTGTATACTGCTGCTGTTCATAGTATATAGGGCCTGGGGGCCCCACTCCTTTTTTTTAATTTTCAGTGCGGGGTTCACCTTAATGTCCATATTAGACCCAAAGGGCCTGATAATGGGCTGGGGGGGGGGGGGGGGGTGTGTAACATTACACTACAGCCACAAGCAGTTTTAAATGACTTTTATTCCTTTAGAAATGTCATTTTGTGCAGGGACTGTTCTAAACACAGGAAAAATGCGCCACTTTACAGGCATACTATAGACACCCCCCAGGCACAATATTTAAAGGAATATTTCACTTTTATTGTTTCACTTTAAACATTATTATAATCACTGCTCCCGAAAAAATGGCCATTTTTAAAACTTTTTTTGCATTGATACATGTCCCCTGGGGCAGGACCCGGGTCCCCAAATGCTTTTTATGATAATAACTTGCAAATTAGCCTTTAAAATTAGCACTTTAGACTTTTCATGTTCGAGTCCCATAGATTTTAATGGTGTTCGCACAAATTTTTTGCCTGTTCGCATGTTCTGCCGCAAACCGAACCGGGGGGGGGTGTTTGGCTCATCCATATATCTGAGTACCCGAGTAACTGAGTACCTGTCACAGTCCATCTGAGTACCCAAGTACCTGTCACAGTTCATCTGAGTACCCAAGTACCTGAGCACCTGTCACAGTCCATCTGAGTACCTGAGTACCTGTCACAGTTCATCTGAGTACCCGAGTACCTGTCACTGTCCATCTGAGTACCCGAGTACCTGTCACAGTTCATCTGAGTACCCGAGTACCTGTCACAGTCCATCTGAGTACTTGAGTACATGTCACAGTTCATCTGAGTACACGAGTACCTGAGCACCTGTCACAGCCCATCTGAGTATCTTTCACAGTTCATCTGAGTACCTGAGTACCTGTTCCAGTCATCTGAGTACCAGAGTACCTGTCACAGTCCATCTGAGTACCTGAGCACCTGTCACAGCCCATCTGAGTATCTGTCACAGTTCATCTGAGTACCTGAGTACCTGTCACAGTCCATCTGAGTACCTGTCACAGCCCATCTGAGTACCTGAGTACCTGTCACAGCCCATCTGAGTACCTGTCTCTGCCCATCTGAGTACCTGAGTATATAGTAATAGTGTAATAGGTCGTTAGGAAATTAGAGGTGTAATTTATGCTCCTAGAACGCCTGACGATGCTCCCTGCACGTTGGGCCTCTGTATGTGACCAGGCTGTGTAAAAGTCTCACATATGTGGTATCGCCATACTCAGGAGGAGTAGCAGAATGTGTTTTGGGGTGTCATTTTTGCTATATACATGCTTTGAGTTAGAAATAGCTTATAAACTGACCACCTTTTGTAAAAAAAAAATATGTTTTAATTTTCTTTCCACATTTTCCAAAGACTTGTGGAAAAAAATGAACCGTTCAAAAGACTCATTATGCCTCATAGAATAGACAGGGTGTTTGCTTTCCAAAATGGGGTAATTTTATGGGTAATTCCATTGTCCTGGTGCTCCAGGGCCTTCACAATTGTAATAGGTCATTAGGAAATTAGAGGTGTAATTTATGCTCCTAGAACACCTGATGGTGCACCCTGCATGTTGGACCTCTCTGTGTGGCCAGGCTGTGTAAAAGTCTCACACATGTGGTATTGCCATACTCAGAAGGAGTAGCAGAATGTATTTTGGGGTGTAATTGGAAGTATGCATATGCTGTTTGTGAGAAATAACTTGTTATTATGACAATTTTATGAGGGGTCATTTGGGGGGTATTGTACTTTCCTGACATTTCAGAGCCTCAAGAAATGAGATAGGCCGTCAGTGCATCAGGTGTGATCAATTTTCAATGATTTGCACCATAGCTTGTAGACTCTATAACTTTCACAGAGACTAAATAATATCCACTACTTTGGGTTATTTTTACCAAAGAGATTTATTTTTACCAAAGAGACTAATTTTTTTATTATCATCTGGTATTAAGGATTTCTAATTTCAAATGTTTAAACTGGCCAATAGGTTCACTTTAAACATTTGTCTTCAGATGTCATATTTCCTGTGAATTTGATTTGGTGGCTGCAGGGTAGAATAGAATGGTTTGTATTTAGGGCAATAGTAAAAGAGGACAAATTGTTTCACAATAGTACTCCAGCAGCAGCTGTGCAACATTCTCACCATGTTGGTGTACTAAGAATTAAAGCTTTTATAATGTTTAGATCATGAGATCATTCAAAGCCAATTAGGAACTCTTTTGAACTTTAGATTCATGCGATAATAAAAACTGCATCAGCTCTGCATCATGCTTTTTAATAAGACTTGCGGAATGCTCCAAGGTAAAACATTTTGCATGGGGATGCTGAAATTAGGTGTTCATCTTTTAGATGGGTGAACCTTGCTGAGAATACTGATATATATTGTACCGCATGTCCTTAACAGCTTTGCCAGATAGCTAATGTGATAAATTAACTAAAATCGTGTGCAATGTGGAAGGGGTTAGCACTATGCAATAGCCACGTATCAGGAATTTAGAGGTTGGGACAAATAAAATTCAGTAGCATTGTTAGTGCAAAAAATGTTTTGAGAATATGACCACTTATAATCTGATGAAATGTTTGAAAACAGAATGCTTGTAGTACAATTATTGTACCATTTTCGGGCCTCTTCCCGACAATGTGGGCTGTGGTTGTCTGGGTCTGCGGACGGGGGGCTTATCGGAATCTGGAAGTCCCCTTTAACAAGGGGGCCCCCAGATCCTGACCCCCCCCTTGTAAATGGGTATCGGATACATCATACCCATACCCATTCACCAAAAAAGTGCCAAAAAGTAAAAAAAACAGGACACAGTTTTTGACAAATCCTTTATTAAAAGAAAAAAATAAAGAAAATATAGTGTCCCGCTATGTAATCCACTGCGATGTAAGCCCCTCTGCCCCAAAGCACCCCCCCCCCCCCATGTTGAGGGCATGTCGACTGGTATGGTTCAGGAGGGGGGCACACTCCTTTTTTTTTTCAGTTTGGCGTGGGGTTCCCCTTAAAATCCATACCAGACCCGAAGGGCCTGGTATGGACTGGGGGGGGGGGGGGGGGGCTATGCCGTTTTCTTTAACATTTTTCTATTGCTAGGACATTGCCAGCATTCTTTCCTTTAACATTCATCTGTCAGTGGGGAAGCCAGCTGACAAATGATGACTCATGGTTGTTAAGTCCCCGGGCGGCCGGATTAACAACCAGCTATTTCTTCACACAGAATTTGAATCGGTCGATCATTTTTTGACCAATCCAAATTCTAATTTTTCTGAAAAGTTGGAATTCGTTAGAAAAGGAATAAAAAAAACAAATTTTAATGGATTTCAACTCAATTCTTTACCATTCGTTACTATTTCATTCGGAGATTCGGATACATCCGAACCTCCGAATAACCAAAATTTTGTCCGAATTTGTATTCGGACCGAAACAAATTGCATATATCTAACCTCTAGGGCACACACGGTTGTTTTCTATGTGCCTTAGTCACACCAAAACAAAGCAGTAATGTGTGGTGCTGTGCAGGCAAATACAGACATACACCGCATGTAAGCACATGTCACTGTTTGTCACCACAACTGAGCTGTGGTGCACAACATTTAATGAAGTGTCACTTTGGCACACTTCAAAAAAAATGTAAAAAAGAATTAAACAGTGTGATAAGCTGAAACAGCTAGCGCATCACACTGCTCCTCAAAGACTTATGGTGGCGATCTGTAACTGACAGCTGAGATTTGGCTAGACTTCAGTACAATATGTTACATAGTTATATACTTAGTCAGGTTGAAAAAAGACACAAGTTGCTATGTTTTAATATTTCATTAACACAGTGTTACAATCTGGTGAGCTACAGTATATGTCCCTGTTTCTTCTAGCTCAACCAACCAAACAATCTGTAACACAAAAAATGTACTGCATAGGATCTGTTTCATGAAGATCATTGTTTCCTCTTAATTAATAACCAGATTTTACTTTAACTAAAGTATAGGGCGAGCACAAGCTGGTTCTCTGCAGGGGGCTGTTTCTGTGTGCATATGTGAACACTACCTTGACCTAACTATCTGCTCAGTCAACACAACTGGAAGTGTCCAGTCCATAGACCTTGCTCTATTTTATGTACAGAATGTATGCTATTTAACCTTCAGCCACCCTTACTATAATTCTGATAGTGTTGAAATATTTGTGGTATTGCTTTTAGTGTACCTGTTATTACTTGGTGGATACTGGCATTTTATTTGGCGTAACATTTGAAATAAAAATAAATAAATAAACATGTTATACTTACTTGTTCTGTGCGATGGTTTTGCACAAAGCAACCCTGATCCTTCCTTTCTCAGGTCCCCCACTGCCACTCCTGGTTCCAACCCCTGCTGAATGTCTCCATAGCAAGCCACTTGCTATTGGGGCACTCATGCAGGCTTGCTCCCGGATCACGCTCTGTATGTCCACTGACACCAGGGCTGCTGATATAGCAGTACAGCTGGCCCTTCTGTACAGGACCCCATTAGATCAAAATGGGGGCCCGGGCACGTGCCAAGCAAGAGGGCCGCCATAAGGCTGACACCAATGCTCTTATGCCTCCCACTACAGTGCTGCCGGCTTCTCTTCCACTCCAACCACCCCCCGGTGCTCTGCTAGGGGATCAGTTCCAGTATCTGATCGCTTCTGTGTCTATTCATCACTGAATGTAAACTGTGGCAGCAATATGTTAATGAATGTTACATAAATATTTCTGGGAATGTCACAGGACAGACAAGTTGGAGAGAGGAGATTATCTATAAGTTCATCTCACAGAGCTCTCCTCCAGGTCACTGTGTGAGACCAGGGCTGCCCATTCTACTTAAGATCAGTTGACCGACAGCAGCATCTAATGAATTTAATGCTGCAGCACTTGTTCATTTTAATGGCTTCCCAAGAGGTCCTCTGATTCTAGAAACAGACAGCCACACAAGGCCTGGATGCATTCCTGGATTCAAGTTGTAGGCTTATGAGCTAAGGCTAATTGTACATTTTGCAAAGTGTTTTAGGAAATTGTGTAAGAATGTTGCCAACTATTCCCCTTCCCTGCTGCATATCTCTACTTTTCCTGTTGTAAGTTTCTTAAAATTATTAAATTCGGAAGTAACTTAAAATTAAGTGTTAATTAGGTGATGAACAATTGAAGGTAACGTGATTGTAAACCAATATTTCTTTAAATAACAAACATGTCATTCCTACCCTCTCTGTGCACTGCTCGTGCACATAGCAGCCTCTATCCTCCCCTACTCAGGTCACCTGCTGACGCTCCTGGCTCCTTCCCCTGCCAAGTGCCCACCATAGCAAGTCGCTTGCTATAGGGGTAATCGTGAGGGCTCACTCTCAAGCTGCGCTCTGTGTGTTCATTGACACACACAGCACGATTCAGCCCCACCCCCTCCTCACCAGCTGTGATTGACAGCAGCAGGAGCCAATGGCTCTCACTGCTGTCTCTGAGCCTATGAGGAAGGAGAGAGCTGAGAGAGCTACTGCTCTCATCCACAGTGCTGGACCAAGATTAGGTTCAGGCTGAACTCTGAAGGTTTTTTACCTTAAGGCACAGAATGCATTAAAGTGTTACTAAACCCAAGGGCCTGCATTCACTATATCTGGTCTCCCACAATACACAGATCATGAAAATGTATTTATTTTAGTAAATATGAACTGCTAAATACCTTTTTTCATCAGCAGTGTATAGTAGTCTTGTGACTTCTATCAGAGTCAGGTTAAAGCTTGCAGGAGGAGTTTTTCATTTTACTCTGACTGTCCTATGAGGCTGCAAGACTCCTGACCCTCTGTCTGGACAGTGCCGATTGGCCCTGTGCTGATCACATACACTCTCCCAAGAGAAAAAAAACAAACTCTCTAGCAATACACACCAAAATGAGCATGTTCAGAGTGCCCCCAAAGTTCTGTTCTATCAGGAGATGGATTGGAGACTGTGGAAGAAGGGGAGGATCAGAGAAGACAAGATCAAACAGTCTTTTTACCCAATGCCGAGGATTAACCCCTTAGGTTTTTGAGTATCTTATATTGAGTATCTTAGTTTTTTGAGTATCGTATGTAATACTGTTATATTTGCAGTAGACAAGCTTGTAGGTTGGGCCTAATGAGTGTACCTGAAGACTAGAAATAATCACCACATGGAGTTATCTAAAAATTGTTTATATTGTAGAGATTGAATAGGCACAAACAAGGCAACAATTGCAATAGTACTACGGTACATACATTATGTTACAGACAATGCAGTTCTTCAGGCAAAGACAACGTTTCTCCACAAGGTACTCTCCAATAGTAACATAAGTAGCATTTACACACCACAGAATGCCTGAAGAGCACTTCCCTTGAAGGAGGTTTCGGTGTTACTGAATCATACAGCAATCTCTGAAAGTTCCTGCAGATATCTGGCTTCCACTAGGAGACTGGTCTGAGAAGTTGGCAGTGTAGACACCCTATAATAGCAAACTTATTCTTTCACTCCTTGACAGGTATCTCTCCCTAATGCTGCTCCTATTCACTCTCTCTAACCAGCAGAGGGTCTGCCCCTTTCTTACATCCACACTGCAGGCACTCCTCATGACACAGAATCTTCTATTTAAGGATTACTGTGTCAAGACAGCTGCCCAAATCTTTTTGGATTTCGGCATCCAATATGAAGTTCTGTCCTCCCCAAGATGGCTGCCTGGATCCCATAGCAGGGGACACATTAGTCCTCAATGGTCTTCTGCCAGTCTAAAGAAACAGCACAGTGGTATCTTCAGGATGGCAGATATACTGCAGCCCAGCACCTGCCTACACACCTACTCATTAAGGAATGCAGTCTTCAGCATAATGAACAACCATGCAACGTATGAAAAACCAGCAATAAAACTAGCATACATTGTAAGGAACAGTAGTATAAAGCCGGCTATACATTATTATTATTATTATTATTATAAAGGATTTATATAGCGCCAACAGTTTACGTAGCGCTTTACAACTTGAGGGTAGACAGTACAAATACAATACACTTTGATACAGTAGGAATCAGAGGGCCCTGCTCCTTAGAGCTTACAATCTATACATGGATCGAAATTCGGCCAGTTCAACAAGGACTGGCCAAATTTAAATCCATGTATGGGCATGCTGATTGTACGACTTGGGTACAACCAGCCTGTCAGATTCTATTACATGTGAGTACTGCCAGTGACTATAGCCGCTAGCAATAATTCTTGTATTCTGCTGGCTGAGAAAGCTCCCCGTGAATGTGATGAATGGGTAATTGAGGTGGTAGAAGGAAAGAAAGCCATTTTATCTATGTGTAGCACCCTCCTAGGTAGGCAGGGCTGCTGATAAGCCAGTACAGACAGCCCTGGCCCGGAGTCCTCAGCTCAGCAGGGGGGGCCCGGGCAGCCTCACAGATGATCGGTGCGGCGATGGGGGGAGTTACAAGCACCGATCTCCCTATGTGGCTTTCACTGAAGCAGCGGCTGTCAGCTGCTTCATTGAAAGCCACATATCAGTGCTTGTAACTCAAACCATCGCCGCAACGATCATCCCCGACTGCCCATCAAATGCACTCCTCCGGCTCCCAGTGTCCTCCTTCAGCTCCTCTTGTCCTCTGTGTCCTCCCTTGGTCCCCTCCTCGTCCCAGATCTGTCAGACACTGACACCCACCACCGTATACTCCACACTCTTCTCCTGCACATACTACCCACTGCCATATACTCTGCACTCCTCTCCCTTAGCTGATCATTATATTAGTGTCACTGATGATGGCAGTGCCAGTTAAGCCAGTCATAGATGATTAGAATCTTGCCTTGTTTAGCAGGGACCTGCTAAGATTCGAACCATCTATGGGTAGGCTGATGGATAGATCGACTTGGGTACAATCAGCCTGTTCGATTGTTACTTTTGATTATTTCTTGAGGCGGGGTCGGGGGAGGAGCCAGGGGTGGGGTTGAGGGTGGGGCTGAAGGAGGCCCCATCAGGTAGGTTGTATGGGGCCCCATGATTTCTATTAGCAGCCCTGTAGGTAGGTGCTAGGATAGTTAAAATCTTTGTTTTTGACAGGCAAATATAGTTGCCACACTGTAGTCAGTGTGACTGTGATTTTGGCTGAGGTAAAAGCATAGTTTGGCTCACTGTACTCAGTAAGCTACAATTGTTATGTCAGGCCTGATCTGTGTGCTCTGCTGCTGCCAATCAGCCTGATAGTTCCCTCGGTATCCAGGCAACTTGAGAAGTTTCTGGGTGATAGGTGTGGAGCTATGCAGATGGCAGCATGAATATTGATACAGCCCCGGCCCATTCCAGAGAGACAGGCTCTGAAGGCATCCTGGAAGACTGTATTTATCCAGAGAACAAACAGAGCTCTGAGAATTGTCCCAGAATGGAGCAGTTGAGCCCTTTCAGGCACAGGCTGCCATGTGGAGGCCTCGGGTGGGCAACCTTAGGGACGAATACAAAGACCTGGGTGCTTAGAAGAAGCTGACTGAGGGGAGCTGTCTGCCATAGATCTGACTGGTATCAATGGAGGGCATCGTTTGAAAGATTGGAAGGACATCCATCTGTCCTTGGGCCTTGTGAGTACAGGCCCTCAAAGATTTTGGGGTTTTTGTGCTCTAGCTACCCCTCTGGTGCCTAGTTACAGTCAGCTGTGGGTCTATTAAAGAAGACACTGGTTGATGTCCTGAAGAGCTCTGTCCAGACACTTTCCTATTAAAAGGGACTTTGCTCTAATAGCTTTACTACTACCTAAAGCAGAACTATACTCACCTAGAATCCAGTGATGAGCCATCCTCGGAGCTCCCATCCTGCCACTGATATCTTCAGGCGCATGCACGGGAGTTCCGTCAGATTAAGCATTGTCGAATTTGTGTAGTGAGCGAATATCTCTTCTGCATAAAAAAAACAAAAAAACTTAAACTTAAAAAAAAACTTAAACTTAAAAAACTAAATATCCACTTTAAGCAGAAGTCTACTGTTTGTTACAAACCTGGACTTCACTAAAGCTTGCTTAGTAAGGAAAACAAAGTCCTTAAGTTGTATATAGTTCTTATGCTTAGAGTATCCCATCACTTCCCTAATCCCTACCCAAGTTCTCCAAAAATAAAAAACAACAAAAACAACATCCCCTAGACTGGTCCTTGGAGAAAGAATGAATGAGCTTGTTGTGTGTTTGGCTGTGGGCTGGAAGTTGGGAAGACCTGGAGAAGTAATTCCTGTGGCCCCAATGGGAGTAAGCGCTGCATATGGCCTGCCTAAGCAAAGAAGGAACATTTCAGGTAACATAATCAGAGTTCTTGACAGACATAAGTCCTCAAGTGGTTTGCCTAAGCAGACGAGAGTCAGTGTCCACAGACTGTCCAGCCTTAAAAGAAATATCAGGATGCTATCCATTTTCAACAGGATGGTCAGGGTCTCTTGGTCAATGGTCTCTACCGGTGGATGTGGTGAAAAACACCATTCCCTCTAGGTGTGCAAATACAGTGGGCATTTCTCTTGATCTTGGGTGATTGGGATCCTCTGCAGCAGGAAAAGTGTCTGCACTGAACACATCAGGTCAGAGCAGATCTCATTTCAAAAGCTTGTGAAGTCCACTATGCTTCTCAGACACAACATTGTACACCAGTTATTCAAGGGAGGGCTGCTGTCCATTCTGATATAGGCTTGACTCCCAGTTTGCTTCTGAAGGGTTTTATCTATGTGACATGTTACAATCTATCAAATTTGGAGAAAATCCTTGCTCTTTCCCAGTTGTGTTAGGAGTGATTACTATTGCTGCACAACATAATCTGCACAAAAATTCAAAGAATAGGACTGAAACTGATTCTGTCTGTTTAGTTCTCATGGCCATCACATTGGATCTTAGTTGTGTTTGCTAGCCTCTCCATTCCTTGCTCCTTCTGGACTATATTGTATATATGAACTATACTTTTTGTAAAGCACTATGCAAATTGTTGGTGCTATATACATCCTATATATTAATAATAATTACCAGAAATGCTATTTACCTGGCCATCACAGTTTTCAATATTTTTCAATACTGACAAGCATATTGCAGAAAAAGTCAGCATGAAGTCATAATGCCCTGTACACACGACCGGTTTTGCCGTAGGAATAAACTCGGAAAAATATAGAACATGTTCTCTATCTAAGTCCTTCTGAATTTTCGACAATAAAAGTCTGATGGGGCATACACACAGTCGGAATATACAATGAAAAGCTCCCATCGGACTCTTTCTGTCGGAAATTCCGCTTGTGTGTACACGGCATAACTCTTGAACTTGTTCCAGGTCAATAGCTGCAAGCACTTAGGCTATTAGATCAGCATGACAGCCAGGAAACTAGAATTTTCATAATAGGTCAGGATTGCAGTCTACATATTTCCTAAGAACAGGTTTTCTTTAAACCCAGTCTTTTAGGAAATTAACCTGTTTTGATGGTATAAATAAATTTGTCCTTTTTTGTTTACTGAATTCACAATTTTGACCAAAGAATTAGGATCCCTTTTAGAGGAAGGAGCAGGCAAACTCCTGTATAATGAATCTAGAGAGAAAGCTGGAATGTATTTTCCAGTCATCTGGGTGCTCCACTTCTTCTCTTCCTGTCTTATTTCATTTTCTTAGAATTTCCTCTCTCCCATTACAGCCCCCTTCCTCCCGCCTCGCTCATATTTGGGATTACACAGTGAAAACATTTGAGGGTTTCCACGGCAATGATATAAAAACTTTCAAAGCTTACATAACGACATGGCAAGAAAGACAGGGGATTTTAGCACACGAGCAGAATGGAGCCAGCGAGGCCTTAGAATGGGGAAGAAGCAGTTGAAAACGTAGAGGTGATAAGCCAAGGAAGCACATAAGGCATTTGGGAAAATTCGGGAAAGGAATATGCAGCACCTTTACTGAAATATAAGCTTTTTAAGGGCATGTTCACATGAGTGGCCAGAGGGCGGTAAAAAAAATCAGGCAGTTGAGCTTCAGTTTTACCACCCCTCTAACCACCCACCTGAACAAGGACATGCCTTTCTTGGCTAACATGGAAAAAAACTTAAACTGGGTGTCGCTTTCGGCCATACCGCTGCCCAGTGTTACTAATTCAAGTGAATGGGGTTGCACCACAACCGCCTGCAATGCAAAAGGTTATGGCACCGTGATGTGGCATTTTAAGGGTTATAACAAGTGGTGAGGAGGTGACATATTGCCTCTCCAACGCCTGCCAAATGTCTTCTGAAATATGTCAAACCATCGTGGATTGCTTTTCAGAAGGGCAGCTATGTATAGGAAACCCAGAAGATGAAAACATGAACGCAGCTTTGACACACTAATTTTGTTTGCCTTGATGTCTTATTTAAAGAGCAAAAATAGAGAAAAAAAAAGGATTTTCCAGGTGCCATTCATAATCCCAAGAAAGTGAATACTTTGAAGTTAAAATTCACAGATAATTGTATTTGATTACAAAAATTCCTTAGACATTTCTATATCCATAAAAACATTACAGTGCAATTACATATTGCATATAGGAGACTCTCTAAGAAAAGCGCTCATTCCACTATCGCATAGCCCATATGTATACATATAAAATTATATTCACTGTATATATAGTATAATGTAGTAAGTGTGTTTGGGCCAGACTACAGAAAACAATTAGGATGCCAGTCTCTACGCATTTCGCCGTTAACTGGCTTCCTCAGGAGAGCATAAATATAACCAAGATCTGGTGATGCGGAGTCCTAAGTATCTTCACAGGTAAAGCATCCTTTAATGAAGGCCAGAAAGCCAAATAGCACAAAGTATACTTGCAGTTTTACAATAGATGTTAGCCAGTCCGGCAGTGTACCTCCACGACCCCCTCATTCAGCAGTGAATTGTGCTCCATGTTTTTATATTTACCTTTTTCATTTCACATATTCTGAGTCACAAACTCCTAACCAGTAATTCGATCAGGGGTTCTGATTTCACAGATTTCAGTAACATCAGCTTCCATATTTTTCTGATGACAGGCTCACTTTAAAAAACTTTAAGTAAAGTAAAAAAAAAACTTTTCCTGCATGCCCTACTTCTTTTCCAAGGTATAGATGACCAGTACTGTGATAGACTATACATGATTGGCAGTTCAAATCAAATCACTGTGATCAAAAACCCCAAAAAGTTCCACCTTAATGGGCCATGCTGAATTCTATTTGTCATGGCAGGTCAAACCTAGCCTCAGAACTGTCACCCACACTGCCCCATTGTCAATACATACAATGAAAAACGATAGCGTGTACACAAGCCAAAGATCGGTAATTCATTAGAATGACATCCATTTGCTCAATTGCCTTTTTAAATTTCAATGTTTTTAAATGTTCAGCAGTTCTGAGATTAACAATTCAAGTAGAAACAAAATCTCCCAAGTACAAAGATCAACACAAATGGTATCCAAAAATGTAGCTGAAGACAGAATTCAAGACAATTATAGGCAAGTTAAATCAACAGAATTATAACAAAATAGAACAAATTTTCCACCAGGTATACATTCCCCTACATTAGAAATTGTAGGTAGAAAAGCACAAGAGGCAATAACCATCATATTGGTGTAAAAAAGGAGGATTTGCTTCCTAACATGGTTCCACATAGGTAAAATAAGTATCCATTGTGGAAATAGAAGTAAAAAAGGAGGGGCTATGCGGGATAAGTGAGCACATAAAAAAGGGGATAAGGAAAGAGGAAAGGACAGAGAAAGTGGTACCCATTTTAGCAGAAAAAAAGTTGTGGAGGGCTGCCTCAGGACTCTAGTCATTAGATAGATATCTGATCTATGGATCCCAGGTCTTATCACATTTTTGCAGTGTTATTTTGAAGAGTACAGATGAGCTTATTGTTAACCATGTTCAAGTTAAGCTTGGGTTTGACATATTCCAACAGTACCACAGGCTGCTTCCAATGCCGAATCGTTATCCTGGCTGCTAAAGTAATATACAAAATCAACTGCTTACAATTCTTTGAGACCTCAGAGGGTAATTTCTGGAATAAAGCAAATTCAGGGGATGTGAATATCTACCCCCATTACCAAACGGATGAGATTAAAGATTGTGATCCAAAGTCTTCAGTTCTTTGGTGCTTTGACACTAAATGTGGTACATGGTCCCAAGTTGGCCACAGTGCCTAAAACAGGTACTGGTACCGATTGCCTTTTTGACAAAGTTTTTTATGAAAACTACATAAGTGAAATGGATTTTCTCTGCATTGGATGGTGACCACTTACTTAGTATGAAGCTGTTTTCTCCTGAGCATACCCTGAGATTTACCTAGCTGGACCTCCTGCCTCGGCTCTCCTTTGTTTCTGCCTCTATTAAAAATTATTAGCATGTCAAAGAATCCTGGTTGTGTGTTCTCTCACCCAACATTAGTCCACAGCCTCGTGTTCTTATAAAAACTATCAGCATGCCAACCTTTTTTTGAGTTATTTCTATCAATGCACACCAATATCTTCCATTTCTGAGTCATCTCCATCACAGCATTGGTTTGGCTGACCTAGGCTTCAAGACATAGTGGCCAGAATGTTCATCTGTTAATATGGAAAAAATTACCTATGGACTGCTCCAATGTGACTGTACGTGTGGGATCCTTATGAATGTTGCCATGTAGATGAATTAGGAAAGTGAAGTATTGATACTTTCCATTAAGCAAATAGCTGCTACCAAATGCTGCTAGACTGCTGGGTAGATTCCAAAATGATGATTCCTGGGGATGTCGAAGCAAAAAGGAGATTTTCAACATTTTAAAGTATATTTGTCATGTTTTTACAGCAGTCTTATGGGAAGATCTGCCTTCACTTTCTTTCAAAGCAGTCTCTCCGTTGGATGCAGAAGTTTGAAATCTACCCTACTCTACTAAAATATAATTGCTGCTTGGGTCACTCCCTTTCTGTTCCAGTACAAAGGACAAGAAGCGAGGGTAATCTTTCAAAAGGGGAAAAAAGACATTAGTCAAAGGACGTTCTAACTATGTATCTATGCGCTATGTAGAATGAATGTTTTGTCTGGAGTTTGGTCTTAAAGCGGAACTAAAGTTCACAATACTTACCTTAGCTCCAATGTTTTCATGCTCCTGGGGTCCACCAGAATCTTCTTGCCAACTTCTGCCGTATGTACCACACATGCCCAGGAGTGCGATCACCCAGGGTGAAGAAGCCAAATGGCACCCCTCCCCACCCTGAAAATGTATGTGCATTAAGTGTCAGCAAATATCCACCCCCCCCCCCCCAAAAAAAAAAGAAAGAAAATTGAGCACTAATCTTCGACACCCACCCCCTAAGCATTAATTGCAAGCCAAAATTCTCCTCAAGTGAAAAGCAGTTCCAGTACAAATCCCCCCTCCCAACTCAAATCCTCTCCCTCCCCAAATCCCTCCTCCTAGCACAAATCCTCTACCCCAAATATGTCCCCTCTGAGCATGAGTCCTCTACCCCTCACAAAATCCGCCACTCCCAGAACAAATCCCCTCTCCTAGCACTAATCCTTTCCCCCCAAATTTCCCCTCCAAGCATAAGTCCCCACAATCATCCCCACTAACACAAATCCCCCTCATACCCCTTCCTAACACAAATACACACAACTAGTTCAAATCCCCCTCCTCCAAAGCACCCCTCCTGCCCACCCCTTGTCCCTGCCCTGGTCACAGTGCTGGATTGTATACTAAGCTGTGCAGCTCAGTGTACATTCTAAGAAAGACTGTAAACAGGCAGGCAAGTTTATTTTGTTGCAGAAGAGACATTGTACAGTATGTCTCTTCTTCAATAAACAGCCTGCCCGCAATAAAAAAAAAAATACTGTATGTACAGTAGGAATGTAGCCAACGATCTCTTGCTTGCTCCAGAGATTCACTAGGGACTATGGGAATTGTAGTGTTATTACTGTCTGCGCTTTTACTAGGCAGGTTCCCCCTCTCTATTAATGTAGATGACCACTGTCATTATGATATCCCAGGACTTGTTCACACATTTTCGCACTGGATAAAACAATTGTTTTCTATGTGTCCCTTACACATCACAATGCTATTGTAATGTGCGCTGAGCTGTGGTAAAATGCAGGCATGTAGCATTTTACTGTAGCGCACAGCAAGGTACCGCATGGCATCAAACAGCAGCACACAATGCTACTGTGCAGAACTATGAATGAATGGCCACTATATGATGCTTTAAATAGGGTAAAAAGAAGAAAGGAAAGGAAGGAAACAGTGTGATGTGCTGAAATGCGTATCTCACCACCCCTCACTGCAGCTCACTGCAAGTAAAAACTGACAGCTCCTTGCACGCCAAAATGGAGCATTTAGCGTGTGGGCAGGGTAAATGAGCCCTTAAACCTAAAAAACTTTGATCTATACATACAGTGTCAACAAGCATTGTTTCCTTCACAACATATCTATGGGAATGCAAAAGCACCTGAAGCAGGTAATCTGCACCGCCAATGAATTCTAAATGATAGCAGAAGTGTCGCAAACTGACATTATTATTATTATATTACTATTGTACAGGATTTATACAGCGCCAACAGTTTGCACAGCACTTTACAAAATAAAGGAGGATGAAACATTTGCAATTCAATACAAGAGGGATCAGAGGGCCCTGTTCATCAGAGCTTGCAATCTATAAGCATGTTGCATTTTCCCATCAAAGGCCATTCACACTGATCGTTATAGGGCCCCAAGATTAATTGTTAATACTAATCAGATAACATTGCTATGAATTTGACCTCTTAAGATACATCAGAATATCACAGCAATAATGATCAAACATGATGGTAAATTAGATTACATGACCAGAAAATGATCTGTATTTTAATGGACATATCATTATATATTACTTGAAAGTCATTTGCATGTTTTCAATTCTGTAGTGGGATGGCCAGCTGTAAAGAACATTTCTAAGTTACAAATAATCAAATTAGAGCGCAGTGTGAAATGATCTATTGGTAGAAGTGATTAGAAGTGATTTCTGACATGATACAACACTGCCCTCTAGCAGCAGGTTAGTGTGACTAATATTAATGGAAGAAGGCCAACAACACAGTCTTTAGCAATATCTTGCTTTAGGTAAAAAAACTCTCATTATGAAAACACATATTTGTACAGTATCTCAAAAGCTTAAAACTACCATCACCATTTGGTGTGATTTAAATATAAGCTCCTGCGTGTTAACACAAAATAGCCAATTAGGATTTTTTTTGCATTAAAATGTAAGATGAACAGAACTTTATGGTATAGTATGTCAGTACCAAAATAGGATTTTAATACATGAGATATTACAATTGTATTTCATTTTGTTACATCACCTTTCTATCTGCCTTTTCATTAACTGCTCTTCAATTTTGTTAATAAAGCAGATTCCTCCTAGGTGATTTGTGTATGTTAATTGTTTTGTGGCTTGTTATGTACTTTTGTTCTAGAGATACTGGTGTAGACCTTATCAGAGCCCTTTCTTACAAGAGAAGTATGTCGGGTTGCCACCTGTCCAGGATTCGCCCAGACAGTCCGGGTTTTGAATCATGTGTCCGGGTTTCAGTCCACCTGAAACTCGGACACAATATTCAGACAGGAATGTGGCTCAGGACAGAACTTGACAGAAGGGGGAGGGGCCACTATGTGCGCCGCATTACTATTCTCTTTGAAGTTCCCAAAGGTGTCACAGGTCTGTTACAATCCTATAGTGTATGCTAAAAAAAACATACTGTGCGCTGCTAAAGTGTTCGGGTTTAGCTTGTAGAAAAAGTGGCAACCCTAGAAGTATGGGGTTTACAAAAAAATACACTTATACTTATCTAGGTGGATGCAGCATTGATCCAATGCTGCATCTGCCCCTTGCCGCCTCTGCACTGAGAACTGACCAATCAAACAGCACTGATCGCTCAGTTCTCCCCTCCACTCTGAGCAGAGAGCTGTGACTGTCAGTCACCGACTCTCTGCTCTGCCCCTCCAGTGTTCACTGGAGTGCTGGGCTGCGGGAAGGAGCTGCTGGCTATTTCTTATAGAGGCACAGCTGAGAGGCTGAGCCAGCTGCTGGTCCAGGCATCTGGTTGGTTCCCCATTGTAAAGTAAGGATATTTCCTGAGGCTGGACCAGCTTTAGCCCACTGTCGGCTAAAATGGAGTCACAGGAGTGCAAAACAAACTGCTCTCCTCTGATCCATAGGAGAAGTATAGCCAAAAAATCTTTGGCCATACATCCCCTTTAACCACCTTCCATCCACCGTATAGACTAATGGCGGTAGTGGGTTGGATCTCTCAATCTGGGACGATGTCATATGATGTTGCCCCAGTCTCACCGCGCTTGCGCGCCCGCGAGGGAGCAATCGTGGCACTCGGCGGTGCACTGTGTTCCTGGGGCATAGCGCAACTCTGATCTCGGTAAACAGTCGATGACAAGGCTCTTTACCCATTTGATCAGCTGTGTCCAATCACAACTGATCACATGTAAACAAGGAAATTCCGGTTATCGGCTATCCTTGCCTCACACTGACAGCGTGTGAGGAGAGGAGAGCCGATCAGCGGCATTTCCTCACAGGGGAGACCTGTACAGATAATCAGGGCACTGGTGATCAGTGCAGCCCCAACGGTGCCCAGCAGTGATGCCAGTCAGTGTCCATCAGTGATGCCAGTCAGTGCTGCCTTTCAGTACCCATCAGTGCCTGCTTATCAGTGCAGCCCATCAGAGCTGCCTATCCGTGCCCTATATCATTGCCCATAGGTGCCGCCTATCAATGCCCATCAGTGCCACCTATCAGTGCCCATCAGTGTTGCATTTTCGTGCCTCCTCATCAGTGCTTAAAATTGGCCTGGGCAGGAAGGGGGTAAAAGTGCCCAGTATTAAAGTTGTTAAGTTGACTACAAGGTGTAAAGGATTTGCATTTACTATAATCACATGATCAAGTCAGGGTTGTAATAAGAGCTGAGGCCCAAGCATCCCTTTACACACACACACAAGAGTCCTAATCTGGCTATACACTAGTAGAATTTTGTGCACAATTTTTATTTTTAAGAACATTCATTTGTATTTCTAATAGGGCTGTTACTGATGAAAATTTTCGTGTTCGATTAATCGATTTTTTTAATCGATTAATTTCGATTAATTATAACGCACATACAGATACAACTACTTTTAGCTGATTTAGCACCGTTGTTATGGCAACGGCCGAAGCCGGACATAGCGGGGAATGGCTAGGACGTCAAACGCCATAATCTCAGCCTTACCCTGCCCATAATTGCAGCCTCACCGCGCCCATAATCGCAGCCTTACCGTGCCCATAATGCAGTCTCACCGTGCCCATGATCTCAGCCTTACCCTGCCCATAATCGCAGCCTCACCGTGCCCATAATCGCAGCCTCACTGTGCCAATAATGCAGTCTCACCGTGCCCAAAATCTCAGACTTACCATGCCCATAATCGCAGCCTCACCGTTCCCATAATGCAGCCTCACTGTGCCCATAATCGCAGCATCACCGTGCCCATAATTGCAGCCTCGCCGTGCCCATAATGCTGTCTCACCCTGCCTATAATCGCAGCCTCGCCGTGCCTATAATCGCAGCCTCACCGTGCCCATAATGCTGTCTCACTGTGCCTATAATCGCAGCCTCGCCATGCCTATAATGGCAGCCTTACCGTGCCCATAATGCTGTCTCACTGTGCCCCTAATCGCAGCCTCACCGTGCCTATAATGGCAGCCTCACTGTAGTCAGTGCCTGTGCCTGGATTACACAGTCTGCGGGCATCTCCCGCTGTTTGTCTCGGAGCTGAGTGTGAAAACTTTGGGCGCGCTTTGAGAAAAGTCCCGCCCTCCTCCTAGATCAGCTCGCGTGATAGACAGAACACTGTGTCTATCACACGAGCTGATCTAGAAAAGGGCGGGACTTTTCTCACAGCGCGGCCAAAGTTTTCACACTCAGCTCGGAGGCACACAGCGGGAGATGTCCGCAGACTGTGTATGACATATAGTGGAGGGCGCTGCGCTGCAGCCACAGCTTGGCCCAAAGTGGCCCCGGGGCAGGCAGCCTACTGATAAAAAAAATTTTGATTGATCAAAAAAATTAACGATTAATCGAGGAATTAATCTTTAATTTCCACAGCCCTAATTTCTAATCATTAGTGCTGTAAAGCCGCCATTCAATGTCTGCTGCAGTCACAATAAAATTCAAAGAAGGATGGAAATTTTTAGCTTGAATGAACAAATTTCTAAGAGTGTATTCAAAGCAGAGTTCCACCCAAAAATGGAACTTCCAGTTTAAGTGCAGCTGACCCCCTGACATGCCACATCTGGCATGCCATTTTTTGGGGGGAGGAGCAGGTACCATGTTTTTACAGGCACCCAGCTCCCACTTCCTCCCCTGGCTCCAGAAGGAAGTTCAGCTCTCCCCCCTCCCTCCCTGCAATCTTCTGGGACACGTCACAGGTCCCAGAAGATTGCTCGGCCATTTACAACACGCAGTGCGGCTCGCGCATATGCAGTGCACGCCCGGCTGTGAAGCCACAGCCAGGCGCCCACGGTTAGAATGCCGGCGCCTCGAAGAGGAGGAGGAGAGGATCGGGGCTTCGTGCGCCCGCATTGCCTGACCATTGGACAGGTGAGTGTCTGATTATTAAAAGTCAGCAGCTACACTTTTTGTAGCTGCTGACTTTTAAATGGGTGGAACTCCGCTTTGAGTCAGTACGTCCATATGTTCCAAAATCAAAGGAAAAAGCAAACAACATTTTGAAGTATTTTCAAAAGACATTTGCCAAAGGGTTAAATGTACTGAGAATTTTTCTACAACTATTGGTACAAATGTTTGTACAAACGTTTCTTTGTCTAGCTAAACCCATGTTTGACCACGCTGCGAATCCCAGCAACATGAATCTACTGATTCCTGCGGCTGGGATTGACAGCTGTGTGTAAATACGTAACTGTGGCCACTGAGTCTGTACAGTGCAATGACTGGCTAATGGCAGCTGCATTTATTTGTTACTGTTCACACAGTCAGCGATTACGAATAGTTGCAGGTAGAGATTAAGCAGAAGCGTAGTCGCGGAGTAAGCCAAATGTCGGTAACAAATAGTAGTGAAGATACAGACAGCAGCAGGGGGGACAAAAGTGAGATATTGGCTGGAGAAAGCACAATATTCTGGCAATCCGGAAGTGCAGAGACATTGCTTAAAGAGGAGGTCCACCTAAAAAAAAAAAATTTAAAGCCAGCAGCTACTGACTTTTAATAAATGGACACTTACCTGTCCCAGGGTCCAGCGATGTCGGTAGCCGAAGCCGATCAATGACTTGGCTCTTGGCAGCTGCCGCCGCCATTCTCTGTGAGGGATTTAGGAAGTGAAGCGTTGCGGCTTCACTTCCCGGTTCCCTGTCCGAGTCGCGCTGCGCGTCCTAACTGATCCCCGCTATCTCCTGGGACCTGTGTGTTTCACAGGAGACAGCGGGGGGGGGGGGAGGAAGGGTATTATACAGGTATCTGCACCCCCCTCCCCCCTGAAAGGTGCCAAATGTGACATCGGAGGTAGGGTGACCACATTTTCAAACTGCCATTCAGGGACACCCCCTCCCTTCCCAAAAATCAGCTTGTGCTGTAATGAATCACAACACAGCCTGGGCAGTGGGTGCACGCTCTACACAGAAGCACTGATCATGCCCCCCAAAAAGGCCGCCACATCGGGGATTGTGCCTCTGCAGACATTTTCAGGACAAGTATTGTCAGTGAGTAAAGCGGTTATGTGGCGGCCTTTTTTGGGGGGGGCATCAGATCGGCCCGGGGGGGGTGGCTGTGTCAGTTTAATACCGGGACACTGTATTGTCCTAGAATGAAGGTGCCCGGGACCCGGGACAGACCTGAAAAATGCGGGACTGTCCCAGGTAATCCGGGACACATGGTCACCTTAATCGGAGGGGGGCAGGGTTCCAAAAAGTAGAGGTTCCATTTTTGTGTGAACCTCCGCTTTAAATCAGGAAGTTCATGAGAGGAGCAAAGAGTTCAAGGTTCAAGGCAAATAAGATTCACAGCAGCATCATTCAAGGAATTGTCCAGGGAGCTGTCCAGCATCCCAGGTAGCTCAGCAAGAGTCATTGACAGCCACAGCTAAGATCCCAGGCTCATGTCCCGGTCCTGACAGGTATAATTGTTTTTAAAATGTAATAACGTGGTGCTAAGGGGGAGAGGTGTCATCAACTACAATGCGCAATATCTCTGAAACCAAACCAGCACATACATTCGTTTTTTTTCAGCACAGATGCAGTGCAAACGAATGCTATCTTTGTTTTTAAATTTTAATAACATTAAGTGCAAAGTGGGCGGGACTTGATGTTACATAATCTGAATTTAACCACTTAAGCACCAAGCCTCTTTTTGAGATGTGGTGTTTACAAGTTAAAATCTGTTTTTTTGCTAGAAAATTACTTAGAACTCCCAAGCATTATTTTTTTTAGACACCCTAGAGAATAAAATGGCGGTTGTTGCAAGACTTTATGTCACACCATATTTGTGCAGTGGTCTCACAAGCGCAATTTTTTTGGAAAAAATACACTTTTTTGAATTAAAAATAAGACAACAGTAAAGTTAGCCCAATTTTTTAATACTTTGAAAGATAATGTTACGCTGAGTAAATTGATACCCAACATGTCACGCTTAAAAATTATGCCCACTTGTGGAATGGCGACAAACTTTGACCCTTAAAAATCTCCATAGGCGACGTTTAAGAATTTCTACAGGTTACCAGTTACAGAAGAGGTCCAGTACTAGAATTATTGCGCTTGCTCTATCATTGTGGCGATACCTCACATGTGTGGTTTGAACACCATTTTCATATGCGGGCATGACTTGCGTATGTATTTGCTTCTGCGCGTGAGATCGGTGGATGGGGCGCTTTAACGTTTTGTTTTTTTTCTTATTTATTTGACTTTATATTTTTGATTTTTACACTGTCTTTAAAAAAAAAAAAAAATAGTCACTTTTATTCCTATTACAAGGAATGTGAACATCCCTACATAGAAAAAAACATGACAGGACCTCTTTAATGTGTAATTTACACTAAAGTGAAATTAAAAAATAAATAAATGACCTTTTTTTTTTTTTACCCTTTAAGACCATTGGGTGGAAGCGCCGTTTGACGTCGCTTCCGCCATCCAATGGTGTGGAGCCGAGCGGGGCCATCTTTCCCTCACTCAGCATCCAGCCTGTGAGGGAAGAGGACCCTCACAGGCCGCTACCAATGGCTCCGGTAAGCGGCAGAGAAGACCGGAGCGCAGCAGGAGGGGGGCCCTCGCCTGCCCCCGATAAAAGTGATCTCGCGGTGAATCCGCCGCTGAGACCACTTTTATGTGAAAGCCGAGCACCAACTGAAGAAGAGGATACCGGGGTTATGACAGCTAGCTGCTGCCATAACAACGGTATCCTTCTTCAAACAGCCACCGTATAATGACAGTGGGCGGTCGGCAAGTGGTTAAATACCAATATCTCAAAAACCGAACTGGTGTCTTGCTGAGAAAGTTCCCCCGGTGGATAAGGACCCCCCTGTACTGCGTAGGCGCAGCGCTTGTGCAGTACGAATGACTACAGAGCCGCCGAAAATAGCTGAAGCTCAAAACCTTGAGTCAGCTGTACACGGTGCCTGCGCCCTGAGTCCAGGTTGAAGCCCCACCATCCAAGTGGACATAGAGGTAGAATAAAAAAGCGCTGAGCGAAGCAAGGCCGTGCCCAAAGCGTGGCGAGAGGCCCTGTTACAGGTGCTGTGTACAGCTGACTTACAGCTATTCAGCTTCGGGTATTTCCGGTGGCTCGTACTGCGCAAGCGCTGCACCTGCGCAGTACAGGGGGGTCCTTATCCGCCGAGGGGAACTTTCTTGGCAGAACACCGGCTGAAACATTCATTTTTGTGGCACAAATCAGCACAAACAAATGGTATAATTGTTTTTAAAATTTAATGGCATGGGGTGCAAAGTGGGCGGGGTTTTATCAACTATTATGAGTAATAACTCTAAAACCAATTGGCACAAACGTTCATTTTTGCAGCACAAATCAGAACAGATGCAGCACAATAATGCCATCTTTATTTTTACATTTTAATAACATGGGGTGCAAATTGGGTGGGTCTGGAGGTCACATAATCTAAAATTTAATATGCAGTAACTTCAAAACCAAATGGAAGAAACATTCATTTTTGTGGCACTCACCCTGCATCTTGGTTGCGTTCTGCCGAATGCAGCAAGCACAAACTTGACGTGCGCACAAGTGAGTTGTCTCAATAGGTGTTTACAATGGACATATATCCATTTATAAATACAGTAAACACTTTGAATGGTATGTAAAGCAACATTTAACCACTTGCCGACCGCCTAACGCAGATATACTGCGGCAGAATGGCACGGGCAGGCAAAATCACGTACCTGGTACGTGATCTCCCTCCTGCGGGTGGGGAGCGCATCGCGCCCCCCTCCCCGGTGCCCGAGGCGGTCGTTAGGGGAGTGATCCAGGCTGAGGGGGAGGCCACTCATTCGTGGCCACCCCCTCGCGATCGCTCCCAAGAATGAGAATCTTCCTCTGCTGCTGTAAGGTAAACAGCGGCAGAGGAAGTGATGTCATCTCTCCTTGGGTCGGTATTTTCTGTTCCGGTGCCGAGGAGAGAAGGCATCTGAGTAAGTGCACAAACACCACACTTACAGTAAAACACACTAGGTACACTTTTTACCCCCCATCACCGCCCGATCGACCCCCCCCCCCCCCCCGTCACAGTGACACCAATAGCAGGTTTTTTTTTCTGATTACTGCATTGGTGTCAGTTTGTGACAGTTAGGGCAGTTAGTGTTAGCCCCCTTTAGGTCTAGGGTACCCCCTAACCCCCCCCCTAATAAAGTTTTAACCTCTTGATCACCCCCTGTCGCCAGTGTCACTAAGCGATCGTTTTTCTGATCGCTGTATTAGTGTCACTGGTGACGCTAGTTAGGGAGGTAAATATATAGGTTCGCCGTCAGCATTTTATAGCATCAGGGACCCCCATATACTACCTAATAAAGGTTTTAACCCCTTGATTGCCCCCTAGTTAACCCTTTCACCAGTGATCACCGTATCACTGTTACGGGTGACGCTGGTTAGTTTATTTTTTATAGTTTCAGGGCACCCGCCGTTTATTACCGAATAAATGTTTAGCCCCCTGATCGCCCGGCGGTGATATAAGTTAGGTTATAGGGTCTGCGTCGCCCCAGGCAGCGTCAGGTTAGTGCCAGTACTGCTAACACCCACGCACGGACTGTACACCTCCCTTAGTGGTATAGTATCTGAACGGATCATTATCTGATCCGATCAGATCTATACTAGCTTCCCCAGCAGTTTAGGGTTCCCAAAAACGCAGTGTTAGTGGGATCAGCCCAGATACCTGCTCGCACCTGCGTTTTGCCCCTCCGCCCGGCCCAGCCCAGCCCACCCAAGTGCAGTATCGATCGATCACTGTCACTTACAAAACACTAAACACATAACTGCAGCGTCTGTAGAGTCAGGCCTGATCCCTGCGATCGCTAACAGTTTTTTTGGTAGCGTTTTGGTGAACTGGCAAGCACCAGTGGCCTAGTACAAGCCGGTCGTAGTCAAACCAGCACTGCAGTAACACTTGGTGACGTGGCGAGTCCCATAAGTGCAGTTCAAGCTGGTGAGGTGGCAAGCACAAGTAGTGTCCCGCTGCCACCAAGAAGACAAACACAGGCCATCGTGCCCATAATGCCCTTCTTGCTGCATTCGCCAATCCTAATTGGGAACCCACCACTTCTGCAGCACCCGTACTTCCCCCAGTCACATCCCCAACCAAATGCAGTCGGCTGCATGAGAGGCATTTTCTTTATGTCCTCCCGAGTACCCCTACCCAACTAACCCCCCAAAAAAGATGTTGTGTCTGCAGCAAGCGCGGATATAGGTGTGACACCCGCTATTATTGTCCCTCCTGTCCTGACAATCCTGGTCTTTGCATTGGTGAATGTTTTGAATGCTACCATACACTAGTTGAGTATTAGCGTAGGGTACAGCATTGCACAGACTAGGCACACTTTCACAGGGTCTCCCATATGTTTTATCATGTTTGCTTTTCAGGTATGCAATTTTTTATACTTTACGGTTTACTGTGTTTTATTGTTAACCATTTTTTTGTCTTCAGGTACGCCATTCAGCTGCAGCGCGGATTTATTTATCTTGACAGCAACAGCGTTTGCTCCCGCGATACATAAAGCCGTGACTCCGGGGCTGTCACAGGTGATATATGCCGAAGCATGGGGGCAGCAGGGGCGGAGGAGCGATTTGCTCCTAACTTTTGGGGCGGATGCCCCCATGCCTCGGCATATATAAATGGTGCATGTATGCCCATCATTAGAAGTGGGTGGATGAAGGGAGGTATTCTAATAGTGGGCATACCCACCAATCAATCATGCCCACAGGCTGCATGAAAAAAAGATTACAATATATGCCCAACAAGGAACAGCAACTTACTGTTATGTTGCTGGACTTTGAGTGGTTATACCAGAATAATGCCTGCAGGTTTAGGTATCATCTTAGTATCATTCTTTTCAGCCAGCGGTCGGCTTTCATGTAAAAGCAATCCTAGTGGCTAATTAGCCTCTAGACTGCTTTTACAGTGTAATGTCCCCTCCTCCCACCGTCTTCCATGTTTTTCTCTGGCTCTCCTGTCCCAACAGGGAATCTGAGAATGCAGCCGGTGAATCGGCCAGCTGACCATAGAGCTGATCAGAGACCAGAGTGGCTCCAAACATCTCTATGGCCTAAGAAACCGGAAGCTACGAGCATTTCATGACTTAGATTTCGCCGGATGTAAACAGCGCCATTGGGACATTGGGAAAGCATTTTATCACACTGATCTTGGTGTGGTCAGATGCTTTGAGGGCAGAGGAGAGATCTAGGGTCTAATAGATCCAATTTTTTTCAAAAAAGAGTACCTGTCACTGCCTATTGCTATCATAGGGGATATTTACATTCCCTGACATGACAATAAAAATGATTAAAAAAAAATGAAAGGAACAGTTTAAAAATAAGATAAAAAAGCGGCTTTTAAAAATGTATGTAGTTTATCGCCACTGCACGTTTGTGCGCAATTTTAAAGCATGTCATGTTTGGTATCCATGTACTCAGCCTAAGATCATCTTTTTTATTTTATCAAACATTTGGGCAATATAGTGTGTTTTAGTGCATTATAATTAAAAAAAGTGTGTTTTTTCCCCCAAATGCGTTTGAAAAATCGCTGTGCAAATACTATGTGAAAAAAAAAGAAACACCCACCATTTTAATCTGTAGGGCTTTTGCATTAAAAAAATATATAATGTTCGGGGGTTCAAAGTAATTTTCTTGCCAAAAAAAATTAATTATTTTTTCATGTAAACAAATAGTGTCAGAAAGGGCTTTGTCTTTAAGTGGTTAGAAGTGTGGGTGATGTGTGACATAAGCTTCTAAATGTTGGGCATAAAATGCCAGGACAGTTCAAACCCCCCCCAAATGACCCAATTTTGGAAAGTAGACACCCCAAGCTATTTGCTGAGAAGCATGTCGAGTCAATGGAATATTTTATATTGTGACACAAGTTGCGGGAAAAAGACAAATTTTTTTTTTTTTTTTTTGCACAAAGTTGTCACTAAATGATATATTGCTCAAACATGCCATGGGAATATGTGAAATTACACCCCAAAATACATTTTGTTGCTTCTCCTGAGTACGGGGATACCACATGTGTGAGACTTTTTGGGAGCCTAGCCGCATACGGGAACTCAAAAACCAAGCACTGCCTTCAGGGTTTCTAAGGGTGTAAATTTTTGATTTCACTCCTCACTGCCTACTTTCCAAAATGGGGTCATTTGGGGGGGGGGGGGGTGAACTGTCCTGGCATTTTATGGCCTTCAAAACTGTGATAGGTAGTGAGGAGTAAAAAAATTAATGCCCTTAGCAATCCTGAAGGCAGTGATTGGTTTTCGGGGGCCCCGTACGCGGCTAGGCTCCCAAAAAGTCCCACACATGTGGTATCACCATACTCAGGAGAAGCAGCTAAATGTATTTTGGGGTGCAATTCCACATATACCCTTGAATAAGTAAAAATAAGTGCGCTTACAATCAAAAGTTCATATGTTACTTATAAGTGAATACAAGCAATAAATACTAAATAAGATATCCTTAAATAAAGTTGAATAAATACAATCAAATAAAAAACTAAATGAATCAATAGTGAATAAATCAAGTGCTCAATGTGTAATCAAACATGTGAAAAGAACAAACATGATCAGGAATCAGACCGTATTGTAATTATGAGTAAAGTCCATTTCCAAAGAAAAAAGAGTTAGTAAAAGTGCATCAAATCCATGAAGGTAGGAATACAAATCCACAATTCACCGAAAGCAACCCATATGAGTGGAAGGAGGAGAGGAGAATGTAAGGATGCATCCCATAAAAAGCAGTGAATCCGAAGAACATTAAGGATGGACCCTTACCCGAAGTGATGGACCTCCCTGTTAGCAAGGTCTTGTGCGCGTGCAGATATAGCCCTCTGCGGGGACAGTTGAATGGTGGCGTCCGACTCGGCTGGTGAGTGGAGCGTTTCCAAACGGGACTGGTCCAATCCGTCTGCCTGAAGGGGGACACCCACTCTACCCGAAGGTGGTAGGTGAAAAAAAGCAGAAAAGGGCTCCAATGGTGTAGTAAATTAAAGATGAGTTTATTGGTAAAAGCAGGGCCGGAGAACCAAACTCCGTATTACAATATTAAAACACATTAAAAAAGCCGGCATATAAAAAACGAACACCCGTGCATAACATGGGGCGAACGGCGTGATGGCGTACAGTGCGTAGCCACGCCCATGGCCTGTGTGAGCAATATATAATTTAGTGACAACTTTTTGTAATTTTTTTTTTTTGTGTCATTATTCAATCACTTGGGACAAAAAAAAATAATATTTAATGGGCTCAACATGCCTCTCCAAAATGGGGTCATTTGGGGGGTTTTGTACTGCCCTGCCATTTTAGCACCTCAAGTCATAAACTAAAAGCTGTGTAAATTCCAGAAAATGTACCCTAGTTTGTAGACGCTATAACTTTTGCGCAAACCAATAAATGTACGCTTATTGACATTTTTTTTACCAAAGACATGTGGCCGAATACATTTTGGACTAAATGTATGACTAAAATTGAGTTTATTCGATTTTTTTTATAACAAAAAGAAAATATCTGGGGTTTTTTTCAAAATTTTCGGTCTTTTTCCGTTTATAGCGCAAAAAGTAAAAACTGCAGAGGTGATCAAATACCATCAAAAGAAAGCTCTATTTGTGGGAACAAAAGGACGCAAATTTCGTTTGGGTACAGCATTGCATGGCCGCGCAATCAGCAGTTAAATCAACGCAGTGCCAAATTGTAAAAAGTGCTCTGGTCAGGAAGGGGGTAAATCCATCCGGGGCTGAAGTGGTTAAAGCATGTGAACAATCGGATCATGTGTACGAGGCTTTAGGGTGCTCTAAAGCCTCGTACACACGATCCAATTGTTGGTAGGGGATTGTCTGTTGACAGACTGTTGTCCTAAAATCCGACCGTTGGTACGCTCCTTCAGACAATTATTGTCCAACTTTCAGCCAACAAATGTTGGATGGCAGGCTAGTACATTTTCGGCGGACAACGGTCTGTTGTCAGATTTTCGTATCGTCTGTACACAATTCCGTCACACAAAAGTACAAACACACATGCTCGGAATCAAAGCTCACCAAACACAAAATTAGCAGAAGGTGCCCAAAGGGTAGTGCTCAAGAGCTGAAATTCCTTATAGTACGTCACTACGTTCGTGTTTAGTGGCCGACAATTGTGTACCGTTAGTATGCAAGACAAGTTCCTGGCACACGCCCTTTGGACAAAAGTCTGACGCTCTGTTGGCCAACAATCTGATCGTGTGTACGAGGCTTAAGTATATGTATCTTGATGTCCTCTTGTGATGGATTTAATGATGTGATGTAGTTTAGACCAACCTTCTTTTATCAATTTCAATAAAAAAATTATACTTAAAAAAAAAAAAATGTTACATATATCTTTACTGTTTTTTCACATTCTGCCTTAAAAGTCCCAATTGAGGTAATCATTTTCTACAATTAAAGTGTTTGTGATGTTGGCAGAATCCTCTTTGTAAAAAAGACCAGTACTCCAGTGGCCAATCCCCTTCCTTTTCTAACAAAGAACAATGGAATAAAAACATAATCCGAAAGGGGTACAGGCTATTCATATAACTTGCCACGCTTGCAACCTAATGGTTATATTGGTTTTTCAACAGATTGTGGATCTTTGGAAATGCAGCCTTATGTGTCTCTAAACCCAAAAACAAAAATGTAATATATTGCAGCTCACCAGTTTTTAGATGCCGTAAAAAGCATTTGTTTTAATTTTTTTGGCCAAGAATATTTTCAGCAACTACAGAAAATATCTGTTGATCTTGCCAGAAAAGCCATGTCTTTGTTGCTCCCTGTGAACTGAAAAGACAGAAAAAGCAATGATATTGTTCTTTTGTAAACTACTAAACCTACGAAACATCATTCAATAATGTACTAAGGCCCCTTCCACACTTGTAGAACCTGAAAGTTGCACCTATTTGATGCGACCTGAAGCAATGTCTGTGTAATCTTGAGGTCTTTGGGCCTCAAGTCGCGTCAAAGTCTGACCAAAGTAGTATAGGGAATACTTTGAAGTCACTGTGACTTGAAGTTGCACAGATATGAATGGTACTCATTGGAAATCATGGGGTACAACTTGTCATGCGACTTTGCAGTCCCAAGTCGCAGGAAAAGTCGCACAAGTGTGAAAGTTGCCTAAAGAAAACATGTTTTAAATCCAGTCTGTGTGATAGCCATTGTTCCATGGTTACAGCAGAGAAGTGAGTGTTGACAGGAAGTGTATTATTTGTAGGATCACCACTACAAAAACTACCTTATAGCTAACTATGTAACTATATGTGCCTCTCTCTGCCAGCGTCTAAATACCTGGAAAAGCTCAGCAGTGCATCTCTGCTCACATTGTTTTTTTTTTTTAAATGGCAGCGCAGAAGAGAGGCAGGAAAGAGGACATGCAAGCTTAGTTAACCACTTCAGCCCCGGAAGAATTTGCCCCCTTAATGACCAGAGCATTTTTTGCGATACAGCACTGCGTCGCTTTAACTGACAATTGTGCGGTCGGGCGACGCTGTACCCAAACAAAATTGACGTCCTTTTTTCCCCACAAATAGAGCTTTCTTTTGGTGGTATTTGATCACCTCTGCAGTTTTTATTTTTTGTGCTATAAACAAAAAAAAGAGCGCCCTGTTAAAGGAGAGTCATACAAACAAAATGATTTAAAGCGGAGTTCCACCCAAAAGTGGAACTTCTGCCCATCTGATTCCTCCCCCCCTCAGGTGCCACATTTGGCATGATTCACTGTCCCTCTGTCCCTCTTTCCTCCTCGTTTGTTCCTCATTGTGGTCTGATCTATATAGTTGTAAAATGCACTTTTTATCGTTCAAAAAGTGTTTCCCAGTGCTGAACCTTTCATCCAATTTCTAAATTGCTGCATTTGGAAATTTCAAAAGCCAATATAAAGGAATAGTAGTGGTAAAAAAGCACTTCTGGGATTAAAGCTAAGGTCCGCCCACCGCTTAAAAAATTAAAAGCCAGCAGCTGCACATAATGCATCTGCTGGCTTTTAATTTTTTAAGCGGTGGCTTTTGAAATTTCCAAATGCAGCAATTTAGAAATTGGATGAAAGGTTCAGCACTGGGAAACACTTTTTGAACGATAAAAAGTGCATTTTACAACTATATAGATCAGACCACAATGAGGAACAAACGAGGAGGAAAGAGGGACAGAGGGACAGTGATAGGGACAGTGATAGTCCCTCGAAATCAGGGACAGCCGGGAGCTATGGAATGCATGTTTTGTGCACCACAGTTGGTGTGAAATTATTATTATTATAGAGGATTTATGTAGCGCCAACAGTTTACGCAGCGCTTTACAATATAAAAAGGGAGACAATACAGTTATAATACAATAAAATACAAGAGGATTAAGAGGGCCCTGCTCAGAAGAGCTTACAATCTAATAGAGTGGGGCAGGTGGTACAAAAGGTTGTAACTGTGGGGAATGAGCTGGTGGAAGTGGTAGGAGATTAGTTGGAGACGTGATAGGCTTTCCTGAAGAGATGAGTTTTCAGGGATCGCCTGAAGGTAGCAAGAGTAGGGGATAGCCGGATAGATGGAGGTAGCGAGTTCCAGAGGATGGGAGAGAAATCCTGGAGACGAGCATGGGAGGAGGAGATGAGAGAGCTTGAAATCAGGAGGTCTTGAGAAGAGCAGAGAGGTCGATTTGGGTGATATTTGGAGACAAGATTAGTGATGTAGCTCGGGGCAGAGTTGTGAATGGCTTTGTATGTTGTGGTTAGTATTTTGAATTTAATTCGCTGGGTGATTGGGAGCCAGCGTAGGGATTGGAGTAGAGGGTTGGCAGACACTGAGTGGTTGGTAAGGTGGATAAGTCTGGAAGCAGCATTCATGATAGACTGAAGAGGGGATTAGCCTATGGAGCGGTAGGCCAATGAGAAGGGAGTTGCAATAGTCAAGGCGAGAGATAACAAGGGAGTGAATGAGGAGCTTGGTGGTTTCATTTGTTAAAAAGGGGCAAATTTTAGAGATGTTATGGAGGTGAATTCTACAATCTTTTGACAACGATTGGATTTGAGGCTGAAATGACAAGTCAGAATCTAGGATTACACATACTACCCTGGAGTGAAGGGAGGGACTGATGGTTGCATTGTTGATTTTGATGGAAAAGTCATGGAGGGGGGGGGATATTAATAGCTCAGTTTTCGAGAGATTTAGTTTAAGGAAGTGGGGCGACATCCATGCTGATATGTCAGTTAGTAAGTTAGTAATGCGAGAGGAGACTGAAGTAGTGAGGTGAGGAGTAGACAGATAGATTTGGGTGTCATTGACATATAAGTGGTATTGGAAGCCGTGGGCGGTTATCAAATGACCAAGGGAGGAGGTGTAGATAGAGAAGAGAAGGGGTCCAAGAACAGAGCTTGGGGGACCTCCACAGAAAGGGGCAATGGAGAGGAGGAGACAGAGTTGTAGGTGACACTGAAGGAGCGCTGTGATAAATAGGAAGAGAACCAGGATAGAGCAGAATCTCGGAGGCCAATTGAATGTAGTTTATGGAGAAGGAGCGGGTGGTCAACAGTATCAAAGGCCGCAGAGAGGTCAAGTAGTAGGAGTATGGAGTACTGGTTGTTGGTTTTAGCAGTTAGTAAATCGTTAGTGAGTTTTAGTAAGGCAGTTTCCGTGGAGTGCTGTGAGTGAAAGCCAGACTAAGGGGTCAAGAAGGTTATTTTCATTGAGGTAGGAGCTAAGACGGTTGTAGACTAAGCGTTCTAGAAGTTTAGAGGTGAATGGGAGCAATGAGATGGGTCTTAAGTTGTTCAGGTTGGTAGGGTCCATTGAAGGCTTTTTAACCACTTGCTTACAGGGCACTTCAACCCCCCTCCTATCCAGACCAATTTTTAGCTTTCAGCGCTGATGCACTTTGAATGACAATTGCGCGGTCATACAACACTGTACCCAAATGAAATTTTTATCATTTTTTCCCCACAAATAGAGCTTTCTTTTGGTGGTATTTGATCACCTCTGCGGTGTTTATTTTTTGTTAAAGAAAATTAAAAAGACCGAATTTTTTTTTTTTTAATTTATTTTTTTTTATATTTTGTTATAAAATTTTTAAAAAGGGTAATTTTTCTCCTTCATTGATGTACGCTGATGAGGTGGCACCAATGGGCACTTATAGGTGGCAGTGATGGGCACTGATGGGTGGCAGTGATGGGCACTGATTGGTGGCAATAATGGGCACTGATCTTGTACACTGCTAGGTGGCACTGATTGGCACCACTGGTGGGCATTGTTAGGTGGCAATGGTGGGCATTGATAGGTGGCACTTGTAGGCATTGATAGGGGGCACTTATGGGCATTGATACGTGGCACTGGTGGGCACTGTGGTGTGGCAATGTCAGGTGGCACTGGCAGGGGGTACTTGTGGTACAATTGAGGCATTATTGCCTCCTCCTCTTCGGGACCGATGTCCCTTGCTGGTGAGCCGGTGATCGTTTTTTTTTTCTCCTCGCACTGTCAGCGCGAGGAGAAAAAAAAAACGATCACAGAGCTTTTGTTTTGGTCATGTGATCAGCTGTCATTGTCTGACAGCTGATCACATGGTAAGGGGCCGGGATCGGCCCCTTACTTGGATCGGTGATCACCCGAGTCTCAGTGACTCGGTGATCACAGCGCGCTCCACGCGCGCCCTGCAGGGCGCGCGCAGGGCACGTGCACAGGGGAGGCCGTCATATGACGGCCTCCCGGGAATTCAGGTCCGCGCTGTAGCCGTCATTCGGCTATAGCGCGGATGTCAAGCGGTTAAGTATGGGAGTGATCTGTGCATGTTTTAGAGGGGAGGGGAAGATGCCACTAGAGAGGGAGAGATTGAAGATCTGAGTGAGGGAGCATAGGATAGAAGAAGAGGGTGACCGTAGTAGTTGTAAGGGAACAGGATCCAAAGGACAATTGGTTAGGTGGGCATCCGAGTAGATTTTTGTAACCTCTTCAGTAGTAGCCAATTCAAAATGACTCTAAGTATTCATGTTATTTTTATTTGATAATTTTTTTATCTATGTATTGGTTGTCCAATAGTCCTGTTCTTTTAGAGTTCATCAAATAAAAAAATGCATCATCAGCACCAGTATCTTTCAGTGAAAGGGAGGTATGGAAGAGCATCTTTCCCTTGCATGTTGACATACACTATAAGTGGCACTAGATGGCGCTCACTTGTAAGAGACAACAATCCATTGATTTTAGCCATACAAGGATGTTCTCTACAAATAGCAATGTGTATCACATGATCTGTGTAAAAACAATGGGGATAAATTGCAAACTGCAAACCCAACACTGTTTCCTGAGGGATAAACATGCATTAGTCAGTCATCTCTTTATATGCATTGTGGTAGTACTAGCAGGGTGTAATTTACTAAAGAAGAGAAATGTGGAGGCTCAGAAAAGCCACATTCTTGTCATTTTTTGGTGTACATTTAGTCATGCTGCTTTTCAAGGATACAATTGCCATCATGTGAATTGCTGAGTGGTCACAGTTGGATCAGAGTGTGGGCTCACAATAGTAATGTGATACAATGTACAAATACAAAATAACTTACATTTATTTTGATAATGTAGTGTGCATGACCATTCTGAGACTATGTATGACTCTAATGGGCACTAACTGTGTCTCGGGGGCCATATGCGGTTCTCTGTCATTTATTGTGCGGCCCTCAGGGCCACTGAAGCTAGTAATCTGTGTTTCTGTGCTTTCTGAAACCACTAGCATTCTAGTATTAACCACTAGGCCTCTAGCAGTAGCAAAGTGATATTAAAGGCTAGCTTTTTTTTTTTTTTAATAATAAAAAAGAGATAATACTTACTTTATCTGTGCATTTGTATTGATTTCCTCCCCCTGTGGCAGTCCCTTACCAGCGCTGTCACCTTCTCCCTCCTCTGGGTGCCTCCTGTAGCAAGCCAGGTGCTAAGGAGGCACCCATGCATGCGCATGCTTCACTGAACACACACAGCACTGGTAAGCATACCTCCCAACTTTCGGGGATGGGAATGAGGGACACCTATTAGCAAAAGTATGTATAGGACACACCCCGCCTGCCACGCCCCCTTAAAGGAAGATTGTACATAAAAAACTATTGGTTAAATCCATATGTGCTTTTTTACCACTACTATTCCTTTATATTGGCTTCTGGAATTTTCAAATGCAGAAATTTAAAAATGGGATGAAAGGTTTAGCACTGGGAAACACTTTTTGAAAGATAAATAGGGCATTTTATATACAACTATATAGAGCAGACCAAAATGAGGGACAAATGAGGAGGAGAGAGGAACAGAGGGACATTGTTTCAAATCAGGGACAGCCCCTCGAAATCAGGGACAGTCCCTCGAAATCAGGGACAGTTGGGAGCTATGCTGGTAAGCCACTCCCCCCACTCCCTCTTCACAGGAGTTTGACTGACAGCAGCAGGAACCTATGGCTCTGTTGTTCTCAGTTTCTCCTGTGAAAGCAGGAAAGTGAGGGGAGTGGTGTTGGAGCCGGAGACAACCCTTGAGCTCTGACTTGGAGCCAGGTAGGTGTTTAGGGATGGGGTAGGATAGGTACTGGGGTGTTTTTTTACCTTAAAGCGGGATTCCGGCCAGCTAAAATTTTTTTTTAAAGTCAGCAGCTACAAACACTGTAGCTGCTGACTTTAAATAAGTAGACTTACCTGTCCTGGGTGACCGTGATGTCGGCCGCCTGAGGCCTACCTGTCCCTTGGCTCTCGGGTCCCGGCACCGCCATCCTAGGTAAGGGAAACAGGCAGTGGAGCCTTACGGCTTCACTGCCAGTTTCCTACTGCGCACGCGATCTCTGAATGGCCCTGTGGTTTTCTGGGAACACACACAGTTCCCAGAAGGCAACCGGGCCGCTCAGCTAGGAGCAGAACACGCCACGGAATAGGAACAGGCAGATTAGGAAGACTGCCTAGCAACAAGGGTTCAGGTAAGTTTAAATATTTTTATTTTCAAATGTTTTTTTTTTATTTTTTTAATATTTTTGGTGCAATTTTTTTTTCAGGGTGGCCCTCCACTTTAATGCAGAGAATACATTATGGGTAAAAAAAAATATTTAGACTTTAGTACTATTTTAAATTGTTTTATTTTATTCCTTTCACACTGTTTTACTTTTTTGTGCCGTCCTTTACTTTTAGCACTCTTTTTGTTCCGTGATCTTATATTATGGATCCTGCCAAAAGACATACCAAATGTGCGACAAGTATAGCTGACCATACACCAACAGCATTTCGTTTGAACATCCATTCTGAAATTCTGAAAATTTGGTCATCGGAGCATTCAATTGTACCACTGAGGCCGATGTACAAAAGGACTTGAGAATTTTTCACACAATAAATGGTGTGAATATTTACTGTAAGTATCCAATTGTGTTACGTCTGGGATGCACATCTGGGTTTTCATCTGTTTGTGATTGGATAATTGAGGCTAATATTCACACAATCTTATCTGTGTGAGGACACTCATTTTATTAAATCAACCCAATTATGTACAGTACTTGATGAATTTCATATCAAAAACCAGAAAAATTTTGTTCATTTGCCATGCCAATGTTTTGAACTTTATGTTCAATTTTGGGATGCACATGTACCTTACAATCAGTATGCTTTTTCCACAGCAAAACCCACATACACAGTTATGCCGCGTACACACGATCGCACATTGCGACAACAAAATCCATCTTTTTTTTCTGACGGATGTTGGCTCAATTTTATCTTGCATACACACAATCACACAAATCTTGTTGGAAATTCCGAATGTCAAGAACGCGGTGACATACAACACAAACAACGAGCCGAGAAAAATTAAGTTCAATAGCCAGTGCGGCTCTTCTGCTTGTTTCCGAGCATGCGTGGAATTTTGTGTGTCAGAATTGTGTACACACACTAAGAATTTACGAGAACGGATTTTGTTATCGGAAAATTTAAGATCAAGATCTCAAATTTTATTTGTCGGAAATTCAGACGGAAAATGTCCGATGGAGCCCACACACGGTCGGAATTTCCGACAACAAGCTTCCATTGAATATATCCTGTCGGAAAATCTGACCGTGTGTACGCGTCATTAGAATTTTGTTTGTTCAAAAAAAAAAAAAATCCCATCCTGTTACTTTGCTTTTTTCCCCTCACTACAGACAATCTCTAATTTGACCTACTTAACCATTAGAAAATCAAACAAACATGGAAAACTAAACATTTTTTAAAAACAATATTTTACTAGTGTACGACCACTTTAATTTTAAAGGGGGCTGTAATATACACAAATGTGGAAGCATTGCTTTGTAAAGAGTCTGTAAACGCAGTAGTTATCTATAGCAGTCTCCTATAATGTGTCCTGAAGCATGTCCCCAGTCTCCAACAACTCTTATATTATGTCCCCAGTCTCCAACAACTCTTATATTATGTCCCCAGTCTCCAACAACTCTTATATTATGTCCACAGTCTCCAACAACTCTTATATTATGTCCCCAGTCTCCAACAACTCTTATATTATGTCCCCAGTCTCCAACAACTCTTATATTATGTCCCCAGTCTCCAACAACTCTTATATTATGTCCCCAGTCTCCAACAACTCTTATATTATGTCCCCAGTCTCCAACAACTCTTATGCCGCGTACACACGGTCGGACTTTCTAGAAAGCTAGGTCCGACGTACTTGCCGCCAGACTTCCGGCGGACTACCGCCGGACTTTCTGAACGGCCGGACTTGCCTACACACGGCCGGACTTTCCGGAATCCGGTCTTCCCGACGGACTTCCGCCGGACTTTCAGAATGAACGGACTTTCCCACACACGGACAAGTCCGTTCATTTTGAACATGACTTTGGTACGACGGGACTAGAAAAGGAATTCAATCTCGCCGCTTTTTTTGGCGAGATTGAAACCTTGCGAGCCCCGTCGCAGGCCCTTAGGTCTGGTATGGATTATAAAGGGGAACCCCTACGCCGAAAAAACGGCGTGGGGTCCCCCTAAAATCCATACCAGACCCTGATCCGAGCACGCAGCCTGGCCGGTCAGGAAAGGGGGTGGGGACGAGCGAGCGCCCCCCCCCCTCCTTAACCGTACCAGGCCGCATGCCCTCAACATGGGGGGTGGGTGCTTTGGGGGAGGGGGGCGCCCTGCGCCCCCCCCCCAAAGCACCTTGTCCCCATGTTGATGAGGACAAGGGCTTCTTCCCGACAACCCTGGCCGTTGGTTGTCGGGGTCTGCGGGCGGGGGCTTATCGGAATCTGGGAGCCCCCTTTAATGAGGGGGCCCCCAGATCCCGGCCCCCCACCCTATGTAAATGAGTATGGGGTACATGGTACCCCTACCCATTTACCTAGGTAAAAAGTGTCAGTAATAAAACACAACACAGGTTTTTAAAATAATTTATTAAACAGCTCCGGGGGGTCTTCTTCCGTCTTCGGGGGTCCCTCCGGTTCATCTTCTCCCGGCGTCCGGTTGGTTCTTCTCCGCTCTCCGGCCTCTTCTCCCGGTGTCCCAGGTCTTCGGCCGGCCCCTCCGCTATCTTCAGGTAGCTCTGTTGCCAGCGGAGGTCCGGACTTCTGGGCTTCTTGGCTTCTTGGCTTCTTGTGTTCTCTTCTCTTCTCTTCCCCCAGATGTTGACACGACGCTCTCTCCGGCTGGACTGGTCTCTGAGGGCTGCGTTGTGACTTATATAGGCGGAGACCCCGCCCCCATATGATGTCACAGTCCCTGGGCATGCTGGGACTGTGACGTTTTAGGGGGCGTGGTCGACCACGCCCCCTAAAACGTCACAGTCCCAGCATGCCCAGGGACTGTGACATCATATGGGGGCGGGGTCTCCGCCTATATAAGTCACAACGCAGCCCTCAGAGACCAGTCCAGCCGGAGAGAGCGTCGTGTCAACATCTGGGGGAAGAGAAGAGAAGAGAACACAAGAAGCCAAGAAGCCAAGAAGCCCAGAAGTCCGGACCTCCGCTGGCAACAGAGCTACCTGAAGATAGCGGAGGGGCCGGCCGAAGACCTGGGACACCGGGAGAAGAGGCCGGAGAGCGGAGAAGAACCAACCGGACGCCGGGAGAAGATGAACCGGAGGGACCCCCGAAGACGGAAGAAGACCCCCCGGAGCTGTTTAATAAATTATTTTAAAAACCTGTGTTGTGTTTTATTACTGACACTTTTTACCTAGGTAAATGGGTAGGGGTACCATGTACCCCATACTCATTTACATAGGGTGGGGGGCCGGGATCTGGGGGCCCCCTCATTAAAGGGGGCTCCCAGATTCCGATAAGCCCCCGCCCGCAGACCCCGACAACCAACGGCCAGGGTTGTCGGGAAGAGGCCCTTGTCCTCATCAACATGGGGACAAGGTGCTTTGGGGGGGGGGGCGCAGGGCGCCCCCCTCCCCCAAAGCACCCACCCCCCATGTTGAGGGCATGCGGCCTGGTACGGTTAAGGAGGGGGGGGGGGGCGCTCGCTCGTCCCCACCCCCTTTCCTGACCGGCCAGGCTGCGTGCTCGGATCGGGGTCTGGTATGGATTTTAGGGGGACCCCAAGCCGTTTTTTCGGCGTAGGGGTTCCCCTTTATAATCCATACCAGACCTAAGGGCCTGGTATGCCCCGCGCTCGCCGCAATAGGAAGATTTGTTTTTCCTATTGCAGCGAGCGCGAGATGCAGTAACCTGCCCCTCCGTCGTATCTGGTCCTTCGGACTAGCATACAGACGAACGGGCTTTCCGTCAGGAACTGAGTCCGGCGGAGGTACGACGTAAAGATTTGAAGCAGGCTTCAAATCTAAAGTACGTCGGATTTCCGCAAAAATCCGACCGAAACGGTCCGTCGGAAGTCCGATGGAGACCACACACGGTCGGACTTTCCGCGGGACTTTGTCCGGCGGCGTCCGTCGGACTTTTGCAGGTGAAAAGTCCGACCGTGTGTACGCGGCATTATATTATGTCCCCAGTCTCCAACAACTCTTATATTATGTCCGAAGTCTCTGACCATCTTTTGTAGCATGTTTGAAGTCTCTGACCATACTTTGAGGCATGTCTATAGTCTCTGACCATCTTTTGTAGCATTTCCCTAGTCTCTGACTATCTTTTGTAGCATTTCCATGGTCTCTCACCATCTTTTGTAGCATGTCCATAGTTTCTGACCGTACTTTGTGGCATCTCTATAGTTTCTGACCATCTTTTGTGACAAATCTATGGTCTCTGACTATACTTTGCAGCATGTCTGTAGTCTCTGATCATATTTTGCAGCGGGTCCACAGTCTGTGACCATCTTTTGTAGCATGTCTGTAGTCTTTGACAATCTTTTGTAGCACGATCATAGTCTCTGACCACCTATTGTAAAATGTCCATGGTCTCTGACATCTTGTGATCTTCAGTTCCCTGTTATCAGTGAAGCCCCTTCAGTGCCAATCAGTGCAGATCAGTGCCCATCAGTGCAGCCTCATCAGTGCTCATTAGTGCAGCTATACAGTGTTGCATGACCGTGCAATTGTGATTCAAAGTGCAACCACAATGAAAGCTGAAAATTGGCCTGGGTAGGAAGGGGGTGAAAGTGCCCAGTATTGAGGTGGTTAAAGGAAGTTGAAAAATAACAGACTTACTGGCCGGTTTACCAGGTGAGAATAAAGGAGAAAATAAGTCTTAAAAAATAAAACTAATGCAGCCACAATAACAGACAATGGTAAGCTGCAATATAATAAATATATGCGTTCGGGTTTAGTACTGCTTAAATGAAGAACTATTGATAGTTTTTTTTTTTTTTACACAGTTGTGCCCTTTCATGGGACAAAACACATATAAGTGTACTAAGTCTAGGCGTGAAGTCTGACCCCCCCTGGAACATCTGACAACAAACACTTTCATGATTTTAGTGCACACAAACAGAATATAACACCCATTTTTTTGTAAAATCTAAAAGATGATGTTATGCTGGGGGCATGGTTTGGCCACTCACGTGAATGGCGCTTTGTCAGAGAGCTCTAGTCAGGTCACCCACCAAGGGCAAAAATTCATCCTCCACTCACCGACGGAGGCAAAAAAACTTCCCCAGCAATGGAATATACCTGTACCCTCAACAAATGCGAATGTCCACTCCAATCTTCCTCACTCCTCAACAAACGCCCGTAATCCAACTCCCGACACAAGATGATTCTCACAGGCTCTTAAGAGTCTCTGTTTATCGTATGCAAGTTTATCGTTAAAATGTTAACACACAACCAGTAAATACCAAAGTCCCCTGGCTTAGTCTCTCTTACCTCATGCCCTTACGCACTAGTAGCTTGTACACTGTTATATGTTATTTTTGGAACTTGAGTCTCAATTATTGACCTTATTGTATTTTCTTTTTGAAACTGTTGCGTACTGTTCTTTTAATTGTACACCACTTTACTTTAAACATTAATTATTATCGATTGTCTTGGAATATAAACTTATTGATTCTGAACTGTGGTACATCATTCGAACCATGCACACTTCTTCACCCCTCTCAAAATACTGGTCTGATACACCTCTACTCCCCTAAAATTATTCCCCACCTCTCAGATCACCTACAGCTTGAGGATGTCCCTCAAAATCATTTCCCTCAATGTGAAGGGCCTGAATAGCCCCTTCAAGAGATCAATGCTATGGAGAGAGGCTATCTCCCAAAAGTGTGACTTATTGTGCGCACAGGAAACCCACCTGCTTTATCAAACCCCACCTCAGGTCTCTAACTATAAATTCCCTTACTGCTTTTTTGCCAATTCAGAAAAGAAAACTAAAAGTGTAATGATCGCAATTAAAGACACTATAACCTTCACACAGAAATTAGTTGAATGCGACCCAAATGGCTGATACATAATACTTGATGCAGATCTTAACCACCAACCATTTACACTGGTATCGGTGTATTCACTGAACACCAATCAGAAAAAATTCCTTCGATCCCTAATGAAATGGGTTTGCTCAATTCAGATAGGCCAACTAATTGTTTGCAGAGATTTTAATGCTGTCTCCGATTGCTCCATTGACTCCACTAGCTTATGCAGAAACTGCTCGCAAGACTTATCGGCCCTCTTACGGGAAGAAGGTCTATATGATGTATGGCGAAGTATGCACAGATCAGAGAAAGATTTTACCTTCTTTTCCTGTGCTCTTCGGGTCTACTCTAGTATTGACATGTTCCTTGTAGACAAAACTTCACTCTTCCAGTCATCTGATGCCAAAATTGGCATTATCATATGGTCTGACCATGCTCCAATCTCACTATCCTTAACGCTACACCACAATATGCAACCCTCTAAACTGTGGAGATTAAATACCAACTTATTGTATAACCCTAACCTCGAGAAACATGTCAAGTCCAAATTAGAGACGTACTTCATGCGAAACGAACATGCTCATTCCTTATGGGTGGCCCACAAAGCCATCATGCGCGAGGAGTGTTCATCAAACTGGGTTCCCAGAAGAAGCATAGAAGGAATAAATTGATATCTGACCTTACCCACGCCATAGCAGAGCTTGAGTCTCAAAATAAACTCTACTTCTCCCATCACAGAGATAATCAACTGAAAGACTTTAGGCACAAATTATCCAATGCTTTGTCTCCCAATATGATATCCATTTAAAAAGACTTAAACTGAACTACCATGTAGCCAGTAACAAAATTGGTCCCCTTTTAGAGAGGCAGGTCAAAATCAGAACGCACAAAAACAGAATAGATCACCTTCTGGACCCCCATGGCCAGAGGCTCACTAATCCCCTCCATATAGCTGCGGAGTACTACGCTGAACTTCATAACCTAGAGTCCTCCCAGACAATTCCCCCACCAAATCAAGGCCAAATACAAGCCTTCTAACAATCCCTCTCGCTCGCCCAGATCCCCAACGCAGATCTCTCTGAGCTCTCCAAGGAATTTTCCACCCAAAAACTCCATAAAGCAATATCCTCACTCCCTATGCACAAGGTCCCGATGGCTTCTGGAATAAATACTATAAGAAATTCAGCTTAACACTCTCCCCTTACTTACAAAAAGTATTTAACATGGCAGCAAAATCAGCTACCTTCCCTAAAGAAGCACTTGAGGCTTTAATAATCACCATACCCAAACCCGGAAAATCTCCCGATAACCCAGCTAACTACCTCCCTATCTCACTCCTCAGCACAGACATAAAGATCTATGCTAAGATCATCGCCCTAAGACTAGGAAACATTATCCCCAAATTAATTCACCCAGATAAAGTGGGTTTTGTCAAAGGATGCTCAGTTTAGCCAGACGGGCAGCTCTAGGAAGGGTTCTGGTCGTCCCAAACGTCTTCCATTTAAGGATTATCGAGGCCACTGTGCTCTCCTTTTCAGGCAGTTCCTTTGACCTCATGATTCTCATTTGCTCTGATATGCACTGTGAGCTGTAAGGTCTTATATAGACAGGTGTGTGGCTTTCCTAATCAAGTCCAATCAGTATAATCAAACACAGCTGGACTCAAATGAAGGTGTAGAACCATCTAAAGGATGTTCAGAAGAGATGGACAGGACCTGAGTTAAATATATGAGTGTCACAGCAAAGGGTCTGAATACTCAGGACCATGTGATATTTCAGTTTTTCTTTTTTAATAAATCTGCAAAAATGTCAACAATTCTGTGTTTTTCTGTCAATATGGGGTGCTGTGTGCACATTAATGAGGAAAAAAATGAACTTAAATGATTTTAGCAAATGGCTGCAATATAACAAAGAGTGAAAAATTTAAGGGGGTCTGAATACTTTCTGTCCCCACTGTAAGTACAACAAAACTTACACAATTCCTGCTAAATCTAAAACATAAAAACTGTATTAAGTAAATAAAGCTCTGTGGGTGAATGAGGTCTTGGGGCTTATTCACATGGGTGCTTTGGCCTGTAAAGTGGCTATGGGGACACAGCAGCTGTACGAACACAGCGGCAGATCTTAATTTGACTGGCGTGTGGGTGGAGGTGTACGGCCCCAACAACAGACACGCAGTGACAGGCAGCCCCAGCCAAACAAACAAATATCTCATTTAGTGCTAGTTCACATCAGATGTCGTTCCGTGCGCTTTTTTTCTGCACTAATGGGCCATAGAACCCATGTAAATGAGCTCTTAATTATTTATTTTTTACTTTTATTATTTTTTTTTACAATTTTTTTTTTTTTTATTTTTTACAATTTTATTGTATTTTTTTTAGCATTTAGTATTTAGTATTTTTTTTATGTAGCAGTGCCCCCGTGGGGTCGCTGCGTGTACTAGCATCCACACATTTCACCCTGCTGGTCAGACATCCATTTTGGCACACTTTCCCAGACAATGAACAGTCTCTGGCTTGTTTTTGTTGTTTTTATCAGTGGATTAAACTTGGATGGGGAAAAGAGAAATGGGATACCCAGATAATGAATACTTTTCAAAGAAATTAATGTTGGTTGAGTCTAGATTTGACAGTCTCTTCCTCTGCACATCTCCTCAAGCACACTACTTGAGATCACTGGCTTCACTTCACTGTCCAAATCTAGATTCCTGTCTCCATTAGCACATGGCTAGACCTCACTCTGAATAAGTCCTAATGTTTTCCTAATAGCCCATTACAGGCAGGGGTCTGCAGCCCTCTTTGTGGTAGCAACCGTTTTAGTATAGAAGAATAAATGTGCTTACTGACACTTGGTGGACTACTGATCCCAGCACGCCCAATGCAAATCCTGCCAGCCCTCATGGCTGCAAAGACTTGATTTCAAAACCACACCACAGTCTCTCCCTCTGTCTCCACATCCAACTCCTGGCATGTCTCTCCAGAGCTTCACACTGTGCTTCTCACTCACCAACCCCGGCAGGGATCCCTCCTGAATGACATGCCTGGCAGTGCTCCCAACTGTCCTCTTTCCTGCTCCTGTTCCAGGGCACCTCTCAATGACCGTGTAATAAGAGGCTCCCTCCCAGCTCCCGAGCTCCAGGCCTGAGGTACACCCCCCCCCCAGAAAGGGGGTTCCCTCAGACCACGAAAGTCTAACACTCCATCATACAGTTCTTCCACCCGACAACTTCTCCCACAACAGGCTGACCATGGGTAAATATAGGAGGTCTGTCCCCTGCCAATCCTAGTTGGGGATTGGTCAGGGCTAGGGTTGCCACATCATCCCTTTAATCCAGGACACATATGAATTACACAGGTTCTGAGGCTGATTTAATGCAGATAAGGCACCAAGTGAGTGTAATTACAACCTTAATCAGCCACAGAACCTGTGCAATTAATGTGTGTCCTGGATTAAAGGGATGATGCGGCAACCCTAGTCAGGGCTCCCACATACACCCATGCCACTCCAGCTCTCTGCCCTGCCTGTCTTTTCCAGAACCTTCTGAAAACCAGAGGAGGCGCCCAAGAGCTGAAGTACATGTCAGTCACCTGCTGCTACACTAAACCACTCCCCTGGCCCCAGATAAAAACAAACAGGCCTAGCTCACAGCATAGGCCTTCCTAAATTTACCTGCGCTGACAGTACAAAACAAACCCACTACCCTAGCACCTACCTACCTAAGGTAGAGGGTGCTACAATTAATTTAAACAATTTTATTTGTTACTATTTTTTTTTTTTAACAGCCCTGTTGAGGGGGGTTGAGGCAATATTAGGGGTACTGATCACTTACTATGCTCATTTAGAATTCCCCCTGCTCTCCATTCTGAAACAATCCCTCCAGCAACCAGCGAGAGGGAAAGCAGGGGGCGCCAGCAGCACTAACTGGGGTGGGGGACCAGGGCGGCACACATGGGGGCTCAGGCTGCAGAAGGAAGGGGAACCTGAACAGGAAGGGTGGCGGGGTAGCATTTACTGGAACTGCTACACTGTAGTTCTCAATTGCAGCAGCTGAAATCTGGCAGGAGGGAGAGGAGGAGAAGCTGCTGCAGGGAAGAACTGCAGGGGATTGGTTTCAGTAGTAAATGCTGCCCTGCCAATCCTCCTGTTCAGATCTGCTTCCCTTTGCTTGTCAGCTGCACAGGCTCCCTTGTTAAAATGATGGCACCTTGGCCCCGCACATGGGGGACCAGCGGTAGCCCCTTATCGGCAGTCCTGCGTGTGCATTTGCACATGAGCATGGGGGGATGGGGGTGCTCTACATTTTTTAAAATTATTATTTTATTTCATTTTTTTACACTGTTACTTGCATTTTTTTTTCTTGATTGAACTTTATTGCTATAACAAGGGATGAACAATATTCCTTGTGATAGCATGGGCTGTGACAGGTCCCCTGTATGGAGAGATCTGGGGTCTATTAACCACTTAAGGACTGTAAGATTTCCCCCCTTAATGACCAGGCCATTTTTTGTGGTACGTCATCGCGCCTCTTTAACTGACAATTGCGCGGTCGTGCAATGCTGTACCCAAACAAAATTGATGTCCTTTTATTCTCTATAAATAAAGCTTTCTTTTTTTGGTATATGATCACCTCAGTGGTTTTTATTTTCTGCGCTATAAACAAAAAAAAGAACAACAATTTTGAAAAAAAAAATTACTTTTTTGCTATAATAAATATCCCAAAAAAACTAAAAAAAAAAAACTGAAAAAACTGATAAAAAAAAAATGAACGATATGTATTCTTCTACATATTTTTGGTAAAAAAAATCGCAATAAGCGTATATTGATTGGTTTGCAAAAAAAAAAATTGTGTCCACAAAATAGGGGAAAGATTTATGACATTTTTATTATTTATTTATTTTTTACTAGTAATGGCGGCGATCAGTGATTTTTAGCGGGCCTGCGACATTGGGCGGACAGATAAATGAGGCTAGGAAAGGAGGGACCAAATATGAGAACACCACATCCCAAACATTTGAACAAATGAAGAAAATGGGCTTTGAAGTAACCAACCTCGGGACTTTAATGGTGTTTATATTTTAAATATCAATTCATCAAGGATTTGGATAAAATATTTTTTTTAAATTTATTTAAACATTAAAAAATCACAAGACATGATTTAGTACAGAAAAAAAAGATTTTTTCATAAAATTTAGTGACATCGCAAAAGATACCACTTTTCTCAACATGTTTCGCTCATTGGAGCTTCCTCAGGAGACTTGTCATGTGGCATCATATTTAACCAAACTGATGATCAAATATGTATGTAACTCAAGATTGGAATCAATGAGATATATCCTATGGGTTGCTTTCCTTCAGGGATAGGTCTTCAAAAGTGTTTGCAGAGATATACAAACTGATCAGTAGGTAAATGTAGGAAAAATGTCAAAGTGCTCAGTGCATATAGGGCTTGCATCCAAGGCGAGCCAGGTCCTAGGGTATGTATCAGGTAAAAAACCTGGTAGTGATTAAGGAGCAATTGAAAGGTTGACGGTGGAGAGAGGTATGCCTCCCGTCTGGCTTGTTCAATAGCCGACAGCGAGTGACGGGGATTGGGCGGACAGATCAGACACCTAACTGACTTTTTTTACCCTTTTTTTGGGAGCCAGTGACATTATTACAGTAATCAGTGCTAAAAATATGCACTGTTATTGTACTAATGATACTGGCAGGGAAGGGGTTAACATCCGGGGCGATCAAGGGGTTAATGATGTTATAATCTCCCCTGTCACAATGGAGATTTCCCTTGTTTATACAGGCAGATCCCCATTCTGTCACTGCGGGGGAACGATCGTGGGTGGCTGGCGGACATCGAGTCCGCCCCATCCGCTGATTGGCTCCCCCGCTGGCCAGTGGGCACGCGCGCCCACAAAATACCGTGTTTGAGCCGACATACAATGACGGAGATTCGCGGGAAGCAGCCACATTGCTGCAGTACAACTGCGGCGGCTGATCCTTAGGCCCCATTCACACCTGAGCGTAGCGTGTTTGAGCGTTTTTCCGGCGTTTTGTCACGCGCTTTGACGGGCGTATTTGCGCGTTGCCATGCAGCGTTTTCTGGCGTTTTTGAGCTTTGCCGTTTTTTTTATTAGCCAACAGGAAAAATGATCATCTGTTTCATCATTTGTTGCTATGTATTTAGATTTTGACATCTGCTTCCTGTTCCAAAATCACCCAAATCTGTCCAATTCGAGCGACAAAAAAAGGGTCCAGAACTTGTTTGAGCTTCAGGCGACTTGGAGTGGAGATGTGAACTCCATAGAGAATAATGGATTTTTTTCCCCTCGAGTGTTTTGTAGCTTCAGGCTTCAAGCTACAAAACGCTCAGGAGCCTTAATGGGTTAAATCTTAGATCTCTCCTCTGCCATCAAAAGCATCTGAGATTGGTTTTATCAGATACTATGCAAGCAGATAGTGGCTTGTAAACCTCAACCCAAAACCAGAGGTGGTTAAATCCTCCTTGATTTTAGTTTCTTACATCACAGAGGGGAGGAGGTTACAGATGTGCCTTCCTCTCCTCTCAGTTCACAAGAAAAACAAAGCGGTGGCAATCCTGGGCTCCCTGATCACCTGGTAAAGGCAGTGGGCAGGGGGAATAGGGTTCCCTTCTGCGCCCTGTAGAAGTGATCGGGCGGCTTTAGAGACACTCTGATCACTTCTACATTATAGCCCATCACTGATTAGACATTTTGGTCCTGGATCATAGCTGCAGCCATGATCCTGCTATAGTCACTTGAACCTAAGGACATACTGGTATGTGCCAAGGGCGTGAAATGGTTAAAGTAGAACTAAGGTTAAAACTGCTGTAAAAAATAAACTCATCTGATTGGATGCAGTGCTGCTCTGATAAAAATGTTCTATCAGCCACCTTTGACAAAAGTCAATGAAATGATCAACAGTTGCCCAAAGGAGAAGGGGCTTCCAAGCCATCCACTTAGAGAAATGTGTACAGTATAGAATTAGCTTAAAGCCATATTCAACTCAAGAGCAAACATTTTCACCAATCCTTAGATGTGATGGCTGCACTGAGTTTCTTTTATATGATTTCTTTCTTCTATTTTCATCTGGTGATCCAGCCAGTAAGTCTTTTGGTTTTCAAAAGCACAAGCTTTTGGGACGGACTGCACCTAAATGAGGAGGGTGCAGATCTGCTGGGAATGAAGATGGCCAAAAAGTTAGAGGGGTTTTTAAACTAGGCGATGGGGGGGGAGGGTCCAGAGACAGTGAAAGCCAGCGCGGAAGATATTCCAGAGGGTAGTATTGGGGGCATTAGTGGTAGGTTAACCAAAGCACAAAAACACAAGGTGAGTATAGTAGCAAGTCCAAGTTGCAATCTTGAAACACCCAATACGAGGACAATATGCGACCGGTCTAAACTATGTGGCATGTTCACCAATGCCAGGAGCCTGGCGGACAAGATGGGTGAACTAGAGATACTGTTGTACAAGGAGCATTTTGATTTTGTGGGAATTTCAGAGACCTGGTTCAACAGCTCTCATGATTGGTTGGCAAACATTCAAGGGTATACCCTATACCGCAAGGATAGAGAGGGTAAAAAAGGGGGAGGGGTATGCCTATATATCAAGAATAATGTACAAGTGAATGTGAGAGATGACATCACTGAGGGGGCTAGGGAGGAGGTGGAATCTTTATGGGTAGAGCTCCAAAGGAATGAAGCTAAGGGGAAAATAATACTGGGAGTATGCTATAGGCCCCCTAACCTGAGGGAGGAAGTGGAGACGGATCTCCTATCACAAATTGGATTAGCAGCAAGGATGGGAAGTGTTATCATAATGGGGGATTTTAATTATCCAGACATAGACTGGGCGGAGGGAACCGCGCATTCATTTAAGGCTCGCCAGTTCCTTAGTGTCTTGCAGGACAATTTTATGGGTCAGATGGTAGACGCACCAACTAGAAATAAAACATTACTAGATCTACTGATTACCAACAATACAGACCTGATAACAGATGTGGAAATACGGGGCAATTTAGGTAACAGCGATCACAGGTCAATTAGTTTCAGTATAAATCACACAAATAGGAGACATGAAGGGAACACAAAGACACTGAATTTCAAAAGAGCCAACTTCCCTAAACTACAAACCTTGCTAAAAGGCATAAATTGGGATAAAATATTAGGAACAAAGAATACGGAGGAGAGATGGGTTTGCTTTAAGAGCATATTAAATAAGGGCATTAGCCAATGTATCCCATTGGGTAATAAATTTAAAAGAGCGAACAAACATCCTGGATGGCTTAACTCCAATGTAAAAATGCATATAAAAGCAAAGGAGAAGGCCTTCAAAAAATACAAGGTTGAGGGATCATCCACAGCATTCAGAATTTATAAAGAATGCAATAAGAAATGTAAGGGTGCAATTAGGATGGCTAAGATAGAACATGAAAGACACATAGCGGAGGAGAGCAAAAAAAATCCCAAGAAATTCTTTAAGTATGTAAACAGTAAAAAAGGGAGGACAGACCATATTGGCCCCATAAAGAATGAGGAAGGACATCTGGTTACAAAGGATGGGGAGATGGCAAAGGTATTGAATTTATTCTTCTCCTCAGTCTTCACGAGTGAATCGGGGGGCTTCAGTAACCAAAACTGCAGTGTTTATCCTCATGACACAACACAGGAAGCACCTACATGGTTAACAGAGGACGGAATTAAAATTAGACTTGAGAAACTTAACATTAATAAATCACCGGGACCAGATGGCTTGAATCCGAGGGTACTTAGGGAACTCAGTCAGGTGATTGCCAGACCATTGTTCCTAATTTTTACAGACAGTCTATTGACTGGAATGGTACCAGCTGATTGGAGAAAAGCCAATGTAGCACCAATATTTAAAAAGGGCACAAAAAACATCCCTGGGAATTATAGACCAGTTAGCCTAACATCAATAGTATGTAAACTCTTGGAGGGGATGATAAGGGACTATATACAAGATTTTAGTAATAAGAATGATATCATTAGCAGTAATCAGCATGGATTCATGAAGAATCGTTCTTGCCAAACCAATCTATTAACCTTCTATGAGGAGGTGAGTTGCCATCTAGATAAAGGAAGGCCCGTAGACGTGGTGTATCTGGATTTTGCAAAAGCATTTGACACAGTTCCCCATAAACGTTTACTGTACAAAATAAGGTGCGTTGGCATGGACCATAGGGTGAGTACATGGATTGAAAACTGGCTACAAGGGCGAGTTCAGAGGGTGGTGATAAATGGGGAGTACTCAGAATGGTCAGGGGTGGGTAGTGGGGTTCCCCAGGGTTCTGTGCGGGGACCAATCCTATTTAATTTGTTCATAAACGACCTGGAGGATGGGATAAACAGTTCAATCTCTGTATTTGCAGACGATACTAAGCTAAGCAGGGCAATAACTTCTCCGCAGGATGTGGAAATCTTGCAAAAAGACCTGAACAAATTAATGGGGTGGGCGACTACATGGCAAATGAGGTTCAATGTAGAAAAATGTAAAATAATGCATTTGGGTGGCAAAAATATGAATGCAATCTATACACTGGGGGGAGAACCTCTGGGGGAATCTAGGATGGAAAAGGACCTGGGGGTCCTAGTGGATGATAGGCTCAGCAATGGCATGCAATGCCAAGCTGCTGCTAATAAAGCAAACAGAATATTGGCATGCATTAAAAGGGGGATCAACTGCAGAGATAAAATGATAATTCTCCCGCTCTACAAGACTCTGGTCCGGCCGCACCTGGAGTATGCTGTCCAGTTCTGGGCACCAGTCCTCAGGAAGGATGTACTGGAAATGGAGCGAGTACAAAGAAGGGCAACAAAGCTAATAAAGGGTCTGGAGGATCTTAGTTATGAGGAAAGGTTGCGAGCACTGAACTTATTCTCTCTGGAGAAGAGACGCTTGAGAGGGGATATGATTTCAATTTACAAATACTGTACTGGTGACCCCACAATAGGGATAAAACTTTTTCGCAGAAGAGAGTTTAATAAGACTTGTGGCCACTCATTACAATTAGAAGAAAAGAGGTTTAATCTTAAACTACGTAGAGGGTTCTTTACTGTAAGAGCGGCAAGGATGTGGAATTCCCTTCCACAGGCGGTGGTCTCAGCGGGGAGCATTGATAGCTTCAAGAAACTATTAGATAATCACCTGAATGACCGCAATATACAGGGATATGTAATGTAATACTGACACATAATCACACACACATAGGTTGGACTTGATGGACTTGTGTCTTTTTTCAACCTCACCTACTATGTAACTATGTAACTATGTAAGCTCTCCAGCTTACACGGATGAGGCAAACCATTTACCACTGTCAGGGGTGCCTACATTGATCAGATTTTATTTATTCATATAAAAACTTTATTTAAAAAAAAACTGCTGTAACTGCTTATAAAATGTGTTGAAGTGTGGCTTCAATTTGTTAGTGTATTTAAATCTGCTAATATATTTAACCCCCCCCCAGACTGACAATGCTGCTGTCTGTTGTGTCTCACTAATACAGGTGGTGTGTTACCAGGTGAAAACAGAGGGGGGAAAAGCCAAAGAAAAGAAAACAAATGCAGCCACCACATCTAATGATTTGTAAGCTGCAACATAATACATCTTTGGATTTGGGTTTAATACAGCTTTAACTAAAGTAGAATTAAAGGCTTATTTCATTTTGGATAAAGGGAGGATTATAACCCCTGTAAGGTCCCATTGGGGAGATTTCCCTTCACTTCCTCTCACATAGCCAAAACAGGAAGTGAGAGGAAATCCTGTAAAGTGTGGGAATCTCAGGGTGTCACCAGAAATAGCATCCTCATTGAGAGAATGTTCCGGGGACAGCCCAAGATGTGAGATCGTTTGTTACTGTCACTTTCAATGATAATGGTAAACAGGACAGACAGAGAGCATACATCTCCCTAACAGGGGCACAGACAGCAATACAAACCTGACAGGGGTTCTAACCCTCTCCAGTCTATCCAAAACGAAAAAAAAGGAAAGTTCTGCCTTTAGATATAGTGTAGCAATAAATACATGACAGGTAGTAGGATGTGTGTGTCACTCATACTATTCTGCACCTTAGTCTGACATGGGAGTGAGCTCTACACCTCAACACGTTTGTTATTGTTTGTTTGGCCAATAAAGTCCCGCCCCCCACAAAAAACTTCCCAGCAATCCCAACAAAGCTCAGCCATCCAGCAGAGGGCGCAGTGGAGTATAGCAGAGGACGGTGGCCGGGAAAAGGCACAAATCCCGGGAAGGCGAAGTTGTGTATGGTGGGAGAGCGCGTGCGCCGAGGTCTGTGTGGAGTCCGGAGAGTGCGGCGGGGCGGTTCGGTGTGTGTGCGGTGTTCGGAGCGGCGTTCTGAGGGAAAAGGAAGGATAAACTGAGCGGGAATGGTGCGGGACGGCCCCGGGATTCAGCACGGCCTGTGAGAGACATGCTGCCCGGGGCCCCGGACCCCCCGGGGTGGCGGAGGGGGAGGCAGCCGGGCCCCGGGCTGTGCTGTCCGTCCCTTCTGCTGCTGCTCCTCGTCTTCCCGACTCTGCTGACCGGCAGCGAGGCCCAGCCTGGAGGAGCGAGCACCGAACCCGGCCTGAACGTCTACATGAGTGTGGAGGAGGTGGGCCGCCTGATCGGTGAGTGCAGCCCCGCCATTGTTACTGGAGACAGTGTGGGAGGACCCCCCAATCATGGGGGACAGAGGGTGCATCCCCCTTCACTGGGTACAGGGACCCCCCCACCAGGGACAGAGAAGGGGGGCACCCTACCCCCACATCACAGGGTATAGAGGGGACCCCCCCCAATTATAGGGGACAGGGTGCATCCCCCTTCACTGGATACAGGGACCCCCCCACCAGGGACAGAGAAGGTGGTCACACTACCCCCACATCACAGGGTATAGAGGGGACCCCCCAATCATGGGGGACAGAGGGTGCATCCCCCTTCACTGGGTACAGGGACCCCCCCACCAGGGACAGAGAAGGGGGTCACACTACCCCCACATCACAGGGTATAGAGAGGACCCCCCAATCATGGGGGACAGAGAGTGCATCCCCCTTCACCGGATACAGGGACCCCCCCCCACAAGGGACAGAGAAGGGGGGCACACTACCCCCACATCACAGGGTATAGAGAGGACCCCCCAATTATAGGGGACAGAGGGTGCATCCCCCTTCACTGGATACAGGGACCCCCCACCAGGGACAGAGAAGGGGGGCACACTACCCCCACATCACAGGGTATAGAGGGGACCCCCCCCAATTATAGGGGACAGGGTGCATCCCCCTTCACTGGATACAGGGACCCCCCCCCCCCACCAGGGACAGAGAAGGGAGCACACTACTCTCACATCACAGGGTATAGAGAGGACCCCCCAATCATGGGGCACAGAGAGTGCATCCCCCTTCACTGGGTACAGGGACCCCCCCACCAGGGACAGAGAAGGGGGGCACACTACCCCCACATCACAGAGTATAGAGAGGACCCCCCAATTATAGGGGACAGAGTGTATTCCCCATCACTGGATACACAGACCCCCCCCCCCCACACCAGGCACAGAGAAGGGGGGGGGCACACTACCCCCACATCACAGGGTATAGAGGGGACCCCCCAATCATAGGGGACAGAGTGTATTCCCCATCACTGGATACACAGACCCCCCCCCCCCACACCAGGCACAGAGAAGGGGGGGGGCACACTACCCCCACATCACAGGGTATAGAGGGGACCCCCCAATCATAGGGGACAGAGTGCATCCCCCTTCACTGGATACAGGGACCCCCCAGAAAGCACAGAGAAGCATTATATTTTTGCTGCAGTAGACTGGCTCGAGTTCATATGGTACACAATCCTTTTTTTTTGTCAGCGAAGGATTAAAACCAGGTTTTTATTGTAGAGTTCCCATTGGGGAGATTTGCCTCACTTCCTGCCCCTGTGATAATGTGAAAATCTTTTGATTCTAGCTTTTCCCTACTCTACTTACCCTTGAAAAAAAAAAGACATCCATCTTCCTTTTTTTTTTTTTTTTTTTTTTTAATATGTACTTGTCTGTGTCCCTTCTGGAGATTTCCCCCCACTGTTGTAGTAAGTGTTGTCACTGAGGAAATTAGGGGGATGGGATCAAGGAGAGTAGAAACCTGATAGAGATTGTAACCCTTCAACTGCTCCAAGCTGAAAAAAAGCTTTAGCCCGGGTTCACACCTATGCGAATTAGATGTGCGTTTCCCCACTTCTAATTCGCATAGTAGGAGAATGTGACTGGCTCCCTATGGAGCCGGTTCACATATCTCCGGGGTGGCTGCGGAGATATGTGAACTTTGTGCGTCTTTGGCTCCGTTTCAGGGCCAAATTCAGGCATAGAATCTACTCTGAGTCATCCCTGAAATGGAAACGAAACCATTGGAAGATTTCTCCTCTATTATTTTTCTGGGGGCAGCTCAAAATGTGGGATTATCTTTTACTTTCACTTTCAACCAATGGCAATGATTAAGCACAAGATGTATGTGTGATGTGTGAAACGCGTCTACGTGACCACAGTTTGGTATCTTTGGTGTTATCTTTGTGAAACAAAATAAAAGGCAGTCAGAAGTTCTATATGTGCAGCCATTTCTATCTTCTTTCCAAGTTTCCTATGGAGGCGGGCCGGGGCTAGCACTCTGCAAGATACTCCAATCAGCCTTATCTTTATACACCTGGAGCAGCGGTTCTTTTTCTTGTATACAGGCTTAAAGGGTGGGCTCAGAGCACTGCGCCTGAAGCTCACCCAGTTGTGTTTTCCCATTAAATCTCCTCCCCGCCGATCAGGAAGCTGGCTGTGAGACCTGTTTCCTGATTGGCCAAAACATCAGACGATCCTATTGGAAGCATAGCGCTTAGGAGGAAGAGAGTGGAGATGCACGGTGGAAGCTGCTGGTGAAGCGGACACCAGAATCGCTGCTAGCGCCTCACCGCCTCCGGCCGCCTGGGGGGTTGTTTGCTGACAACTCCTTTAGACATTGTATTAGTAATCTGTTAAGGCATTGTAAACCCTCGTGTGTGTTTTGTTATTTAAAGAATAAAATAAAATAAATAAATATATATATATATATATATTTATCATATTTACCTCCCACTGTGCAGTTAGTTTTGTACAGTGTGTCCCTGATCATCGTCTTCTGGGGTCCCCCATAGGCGCTCGCGGCGCCTCCTCGCATCTGTAAACCCCCTAGGAGAAGCCCTTTCCCTGAGGGTTACCTTGCAGGCGCTCTCACAAGTCCAGCATTTGCGTCCATAGACACAGAATGTCGGAACTCGACTTGGCACCCACGTCATTGGATTTGATTGACAGCAGCAGGAGCCAATGGCTGCGCTGCTATCAATCTATCCAAGCAAGAGCCAAAACCCCCCGGGCAGAGAGGTACAGTGCATCTCTGCCCAGGGAATGAACGGGCTTAGGTGAGTAAAACGGGGGGGGGGGGGGGGCTAGGGGGCTGGTCAGTGTCAGAATATTTTTTCACCTTTTAATGCATAGGATGCATTAAGGTGAAAAAACATGGGGGTTTACAACTTCTTTAGTCCAGTGTGCTTTGAAGCTTTTTCAGTTCTATTTTTGTCTGTTTATACTTGAAGTGGCTTGAGTTGAATAAGTTCATTTTAGGAAGCTGGGCGCTAAAGCCTTTTACTGTGGTTTGGGTTTTCTGGTTTATGGAAACCGAAGAGTGTGAGTTTATTTTCAATCCTTGCAGTTAAGAATAACACAAGTGTTAGAACTGATTTACTCAGTGCAGTCTGTTTCACTTTGCAATGGGTTAAATACCTCAGCCCGAAAGTGTTCAATGTTTTAAACTCTTAGGCTGGCAAAACATTGAATTTTCTTTTGAAAATGTGTGCGATTTGTGATCCGATGGTGCCACCATTGATTTAGAAATTCGACCAACCAAGCCTTCAATTTCACCTCATGTTGCTACAGAAAATAATTTTCATGGCTGGGAATCTTCCTTTCTTTCCGGGAATTTTCTTTTCTTGCACGTGCGAATTTCTTTTTCCATTACATTTCTCGCATGATTCTCCCATTATTGATTAGAAAATTGTTTGTTTTTCGAAAAATTTCCACCATGTCCGATTTACTAAAATTTGATTTGAATTGGGACCCATGTATGGCCTGCCTAAGTCAGACTTAGGCTAAGGCCCGAGGACAGATTCTTGTGTAAACATTCTTCTCTGTCCTGGTTTGCTGATTAGATTTTAATTACCTCAACATATTCTGTTGAATAGACTTTTGATTTATGTGATTGCTTCCAATAGCGTTGAATAGCAAATTTTCATATATTGGGAGAAAATGTTTGTGTTCTATGTTAAGTATCTGTAAAACATGATCCTACAGAAGCACACTAAGAATCGTGTCCCCTTTTAAAATGTATCCATGGACCAAAATATAAAATGATATATTCATTTCCACATTGTTTCAAATTTTTCTAATCTACTTCTTTTAATATAAAATTATCTTGAAGTTGTGAAGATCCCCACATATTTACTTCCTTGTTCACTATACCCTGCGAGTAGGCACTGCTGTGTCACACGTTTCACAGAGCCGGTCTTCTCTCAGCACCTCTAGAACAGGAGGAGTTTCAGGAGGCGCAGTCAGTACAGGAACCACTGCTTGCAGAGAGCAAGGTACCATTTGAAATGTAGTGCAGAGGAGAAGCTGCAAAGCATGCAGGGAATCCAGGAAGTTGTGGAAATAGATGGCCAGCAGACAGGCAGAACTCCCAGCGTGAAAGGAGATATTTTGAAGTAAGCTGATTTTGGATTGACAACAAAGATTAAATAAAATTGTTGTGCCACCGTTTGGTCCGGCCTCACCTGGAGAATGCTGTCCAGTTCTGGGCACCAGTCCTCAGGAAGGATGTACTGGAAATGGAGCGAGTACATAGAAGGGCAACAAAGCTAATGAAGGGTCTGGAGGATATTGGTTATGAGGAAAGGTTGCGAGCACTGAACGTATATTCTCTCTGGAGAAGAGACGCTTGTGAGGGGATTTGATTTCAATTTACAAATGCCGAACTGGTGACCCCACAATAGAGATAACTTTTTTTCACGGAAGGGAGTTTAATAAGACATGTGACCACTCGCTAAAATTAGAAGAAAAGAGGTTTAACCTTAAACTGCGTAGAGGGCTCTTTACTGTAAGAGCGGCAAGGATGTGGAATTCTCTTCCACAGGCGGTGGTCTCGGCTGGGAGCATTGATGGTTTCAAAAAACTATTAGATAAGCACCCGAACGACCGCAACATACAGGGATATACAAGGTAATACTGACATATTCACACACATAGGATGGACTTGTGTCTTTTTTCAACCTCCCCTACTATATAACTTATTACAATGTTGATGTTCTAAAATAAAATTTGTTAGTAATGGAAATAGTTTGTTTGGGCCAAAAAAACTAAAGTTTAAGTAAATAAGAAGTTCTAGTTTAACCACCTCCTGCCCACCGTATAGTAAAATGACAGCGGGCAGGATTCCCTCTGGTTCTGGGACGGCGTCATATGATGTTGCACCAGTGTTGACGCACAGCGTGCCCCAGATCTCCATAAAGAGTCTATGACGTGGCTCTTTACCCATGTGATCAGCTGTGTCCAATCACAGCCGATCACATGTAAACACGGAAGTGCCTTTTTATCGACTCTCCTCGCCTCACACTGACAGTGTAAGGCGAGGAGAGGGGCATCTCCTCGCAGGGGACACCTGTACAGGTAATCGGGGTGATGATCAGTGCAGCCCGATCAGTGATGCCAATCTGTGCTCATCAGTGCCACCTATCAGTGTGGCATATTAGTGTCGCCTCATCATTGCCCATAAGTTCTGCCTAATCTGCGCGCATCAGTGAAGGAGAAAAAAATATTTATTTACAAAATTGTCTGACAATTTCTTCAAAATTTTGGGGCTTTTTTTTTTGTTAGCAAAAAATAAAAACCACCAAAAGAATGCTCTGTTTGTTTAAAAAAAGATAAAAATGTAATTTGCGTACAGTGTTGCATGACCGCGCAATTGGCATTCAAAGTGTGACCGCGCTGAAAATTGGCCTGGGGCAGGAAGATGGTAAAAGTGCCCGGTTTCGAAACGGCTAAAGTGTATGTCAGGAAAATATATATATATATATATATATTACAGTTCTGCAATCTTTGCTCATCTTTGCTTTTATCTCCCAATGCTCTCCAAACTTTCTAAACAAAGAGCCAGTTTGCTTTCCTTCAGACTTTAGGGAGGGCCAGTTGGAGTAAACCATGCCCCATCCCTGGTGTCAGTGGAAGGAATATTGCCCCATTGTTGGTGTCAGTTGGAGGGATAGTGCCCCATCGTTGGTGTCAATGGATGGAATAGTGTGCCAAGGACCAGATAAAGGCAAGCTAAGGGGGGCAAGCAAGCAAAGACTGCTGTTAAAAAAGTAAAAAAGGTGTGCGGTGTTTTTCTTTTCCGTAACCTTAAATTGATTGTAAAGGATCGTTTTTTTATTTTTTTGAAATAATAAACATATTTACCTCCACTGTGCAGCTCTTTTTGCACAGAGTGGCCCGAACATCCTCTTCTGGCGGCTCTCGCGGCTCCTCCCTGCATTAGATACCCCCCTAGGAGAAGCGCTGTCCCGAGGGGGTTACCTTGGGGGTTCGCTCCACAGTCCAGCATTTGCGTCCACAGACACGAATTGTGGACTCGGCCTCCGCGCCCGTGTCATTGGATTTGATTGACCACAGCGGGAGCCATCAGCTGCGCTGCTATCAATCTATCCAATCAAGAGCTGGGACCCCGTGGAGCGAGGGACAGCATGTCCCCGCCAAGGAGATGAAGGGGCTCAGGTAAGTAAAATGGGGGGGCTGGTGACTGCCAGGTGTTTTTTCACCTTAAAGTAGGTGTAAACCCTTACAGAGCACTTAAACCTACAGGTAAGCCTAGATTAATGCTAACCTGTAGGTGCAAGAAGTATCTCCTTAACCTACATGGTTAAGGAGATATTTTCCTAAAAACGGGCACTGATGTCTATGGCACATGCGCACCGTAGACAACGGCGCAGGCGTACTGAGAGTGCCGTTAGTGAAGGCGATCGTGCCGTCACTGACGGCTCCCGCGCGCATGTCCTGGAGTGACGTCATCGCTGCTCTGGCCAGTCACAGCGCCGGAGCGGCGATTCGATACCCGGAAGAAAGATGGACGCTTTGTGGAAGAGGTGACAGTGGTGACATCGCAGGCTCCTGTGTCAGATAAGTGACACATAATGGGCTACTATGCGATGCATAGTAGCCCATTATGCTTTACCTTTGCAGGGACACAAAGAAGTAAACCCATTAGGGTTTACTTCCTCTTTAATGCATAGGATGCCTTAGGGTGAAAAAACACGAGGGTTTACAACCCCTTTTTAATGCATTCTATGCATGAAGGTACAAAAATCTCTACACTACTTGCTAGAACCTGAAACACTTCTGCACTGGACAATGAGCATTTACTGCTGACATCCTTGTAACAACTAGGAATCTAATCCTAACCTCTAATCCTAGGGCTGGTAGTTTGTAGCGCATATAGTCATTGCACTTGGAAATGAGTCTCCAAGCTAATAGAGGCCAAATTAGGTCTGGCAAATCATAGACATGTGTCTCTGCTTACTAGGGGCGGACATGGTGCAAGGTAAGTGAACCAGTTAAAACTTTACGTATGAAAAAACTGAGACCTGGCTGCTCTGGACTTGGATATCTTTAGAGTTCAATTGTAAACCAAATAAAATTATCCTCACATCAACCTTGACTAAAAGCTCCTGGGCTCTTATCTATTCAGTAAAGTACATTCAATTACAGATAAGTAGAGCTGACTTTTATGCAAGTCTTTGTCTCTCTTAGCAGCAGATACTGCATTATGTTCACTTAAAGGGAAACAATGGTAAAATTATACATCTGAAAATGATCAGCTTAAAGTACACCTGTCTGTAGAAAAAAATGCCTAGTAATCCCTGTTTGTACTTCTCCAAGCACTCCCCACTAACCTCTGTCCTGGGCCTGTGTCTGACCTACAAAGCTTCAACACTTCGAAAAAGTGTAAGTTTTTCAGATCACAAGGGCCTAGGGTTCAAGGATAGTGAGGAGTGCTTGCAGATAGCTAAAATGACTAGCCTACACCTTATACAGTGGGGAAGACAATTATATTTTATCATTGGTGTATTTTAAATGATATAGACAGAATATTAACCAAAAATCCATAAAAACACAAAAAAATTCTATAAATTAAGTTGCAGTTCAGTAAGTAAAATAAATATTTGATCCCCAAGCAAAACATGACTTAGTACTTAGTGGAGAAACCCTTGTTGGCAAGGTGACCAGGTTTGCACACACCTTAGGAGGTGTTTTGGTCCACTCTTCTTTACAGATATTCTCCAAATCCTTAAGGTTTCTTGGCTGTCTCTTGGCAACTCAAAATTTCAGCTCCCTCCATACATTTTTTTTTTTTTTTATAAGATTAAAGTCCAGAGACTGGCTAGGTAACTTCATGACCTTAATGTGCTTCTTCTTGAGTCACTGTTTTGTTGCCTTGGCGGTATGTTTTGGGTCATTGTCATGCTGGAAGACCCATTCATGACCCATCTTCAGTGTTGTGGATGAGGGAGGAAGGTTCTCATCCAAGCTTTTACAATACATGGCCCTGTCCATTGGCCTCTCAATGTGGCAAAGTCGGTCTGTACCTTTAGCAGAGAAATGGCCCCAAAGCATAATGTTTCCACCTCCGTGCTTGACTGTAAGTATGGTGTTCTTAGGGTCATAGTCAGCATTTTTCTTCCTCCAAACATGGCGAGTTAAAGTTGATGTAAACCCTCACATATACCCAGTGAAGTGAACAGCCTCAGATGTACACAAAGATGAAACGAATCTCCCTACATAAGTTTTTACATGTATTTCTGCTGTCTTCAACTTTATATACTGTTTAGAAAGTGCACGTCCTGTTAGATTTTTAACTTCCTTATTCATCTGTGGGAGTGGATTATTGCTAGACACTGTGAGACCGCTGATTGGAGGAAAGGCACACACCCCCTCCCCACACATGCAGAGCGTGTCTGTGACTAGTTTAGCTTTGTGCTAATCTATTTATGGCAACCTCCCCTGACCACACACTTCAGGCTCCCATCTCGGAGAGCTTGTCAAAAGTTATCAGGCTGATAACAGAAGAAGGGAGCAGGACAAAGCTACGGGACACAGTGCTTTGAAGAAAGACAAAAAACACTGCATATATGTATGTATGTCAAGAATCAGGTTTACATCCACTTTAATGGCAAAGATCTCAATTTTAATCTCCTCTGACCACAGCAGTTTCTCCCAGCCCTCTGAATCATTTAGATTTTCATTGGTATGACTGCCTTCTTGAGGGGAGGAACAGAACAAAATATTACAGCACCCACATGCAAAAAAAGACATTTACCTCCTGCAAGGCTATTTAAAACACCTAATCATTTTCAAAAAACATGGGGATTTGGTCACACCATATTGCTATATGATGCTTAAGCCCACTTACTGCGACAAAGTACCCCATAGTTAGTGGGTCCTACGCTATCCATAGAATGGGAGATCCTGCTTCTCTGAACCATGGGAGAGATAAAGGACTGTCTACCTGTGTCATAGGTGGAGTCCTTTTAGTTAACCCTTTATAAAGGAGTGTATTTCTCCCATGGTTACACAGTAATCGGTGCATTTTTATAGCACTGTTTGCTGTATAAATGCCAATGGTCCCAAAAATGTGTCAGAAATGTCCGATCTGTCCGCGGCAATGTCACAGTCCTGCTAAAAATCACAGATCACCGCCATTACTAGTAAAAAAAAATAATAATAAAAATGCCATAAATCTTTCCCCTATTTTGTAGACACTATAACTTTTGGGCAAACCAATCAATATGCGCTTATTGTGATTTTTTTTTTTTTTGAATTTTTTTTTTATTACCAAAAATATGTAGAAGAATACATATCGGCCTAAAAATACAAAATATTATTTGTTTTTTTTTTTCAAAATTGTCACTTTTTTTGGTTTAAAAAAACAAAACTAGTGTGTTCTGAGGAGCGTTTTTCAGCTGTAAAATCGCTCTAACGTCAAACGCTGCTCACAAGCGGTTTTTTGATCCCATTGGGGGGGGGGGGAACGCTAACGCTACAAACCGCTATTGCAAAAACTCACTGCAAAGCTACAGACATTTTTATAATGTTATAACGTCCAGTGTGCATGAGGACTAAAAGTGATCGACTGTGGATCTCTCTTCAAAGGGGTGGCAAGGGCTACCGCCTATGTAAAAAGGCTCTTCAAATGCTACCTTGTCAATGCTGCAACTATACAACAGTCGGTTTGTTTCATTTACCATAAAGTATAAGTCCAGTCACAACTCCTTTTTCGTTGATAGCCTAGTACAGGATACCTGTTGGATTTTTACTGCTAATTGGTGCCTTTCTCCTCACCCCCTCTTCTGCTGACATTTTACCACCAGAAACCTTTGCATGTCAAAAGCGGGAATGAATCTGATCTGTGAGGGATATCTTAAAGTGGAACTTCACTCTCTCAATCATCATGGATAATTTGTAATTGTTATGCTGCTAGCATTAGTAAATAAATAGGAAAGTATAAGGCTTCATGCACACTGAAGCTCATAAATGCCTGTTTTGGGGAATTTGTGATTTTTTTTTTTTTTTTTTTTTTTTTTTAACAGCCCATAAACTCCCCTCTGTTATCCTATGTGTCCATGCATGCATAGATGCTTTTGGACGTTTATCAGCAGTGGAGTTTATGGGCTGATGTCTGCCCTAAAATTACGTTCAGGAGCTGTTTTTCTGACTACAAAAAACTGTTAAAAACGCTAAACGTTGATAAACACTCAAAAACGTGGCTCACCAGTGGTTTTAACGTTTTTGATTAAAGGATAAAAACGCTATTGCAAAAAACATTATGAATTGAAAGACTAAGATTCCAGAGCTAGGCAAAATATGTCATACAGCCCAGGTGTCTTCGAGAGGGGAGGAGGGGTTTTCTCAGCTAAGCACGCCCTCCTGCTTGCGAGCCTGAGTTAAAGTGTTACTAAACCCAGGACCCTGCATTCACTATATCTGATCTCCCACAGTACACAGAACATGGAAATGCAATTGTTTTAGTAAATATAAACTGCAAAACACCTTTTCTCATCAGCACTATATAGCAGTCTTGTGACTTCTATCAGTGTCTGGTTATAACTTGTAGGATGTTTTCACAGGACAGTCAGTGCAGTATCAGGATGCTGATTGGCCCTGTGCTGATCACATGCACTCTCCCAAGAAAAGCTCTCTAGCGATACACACCCAACTGAGCATGTACAGCCTGACTTCAAAGGCTCTGCACTATCCCGACATGTTCTGGAGTCAGTGGAAGAAGGGGAGGATCTGTGCATACAAGATCAAACAGCTTTTTCACACCATGCAGAGGATTAACCCCTTAGGTACCACAGTGAGTATAACTAGCATGCTTTACTGCATATACAGACTGATTTTACTGTTGCAGTTTAGTAACACTTGGAGGGCAGATGGATTCCAGGAAGTAAATACTAAATTATCTACCTATACTCAAGATGGCCGCATCTAAGAATGCTAGGGAGAGTTTTTTCAAAGTAATTTCTCAGCAAAATAAAGCATGGGAGACCTGGATGGATGGGTGAGTTTGCTATGAAAAAAAAATGAGGAAATGAGATGGACCTATGCAATACAGCAATGTCCAAAAGAAAACCGATCCGGTTCCTGCTCCTACACCTTGGAATTATTTTTTAACTTTACAAAATATTCAACATAGACTCCAGATGGTGGTCAGAAGGGCACACGTGATCCCAATGCCCTCAGGCATCTATGCATGTCGGCTCTTCCCTGATGGAATAGTCACATTGTGCGACTGGTCATGTTTAGCCTATAAAAAGAAGAGATGCCTGCAGATGGTAATCCATAATTTGGAAATGTGTTTTTATTATTTATTTATTTTTTTATTATTTAGGCTACTTTAACCAGGGGTAGGGAACCTTTGAGAGTTGCAGATCTACCTAAACAACTTGGAAGAGAGGGTGTGTGTGGGGTTTTTATTTTTTTATAACCTAACAAGGTTTCATTAAAATGTAAAGAAGTTCAGTAGTAAGTAAGAGTGCAGGGGACAGGAAAAATAAATGTGGCATGCAGGGGTCAGAGGTCACTAGCGTGCAGCACAGTTCAGTTGTCTGTAGCATGTAAACACGCATCTGCCAATGTTCATTCCTCTTAAAACACTGCCAGTCTAGCACTGAGGACCTGTCGTTATAGCCAGCAACCCTGTACTGCCCCCTGGCACCTCTTTCCCCCCCACTTCCCGTTTACAGGAACCTATTCTGCAGCACGTGTCCCTCATTAGTCTAGTCACTGATAACTGACAAGAGGGACACAATGATGCATCTCATGTTCTGACAGTGCTGATTGGGTTGGACCTCTCCTTTTGCTGATTGATGCAAGCACCTTTTATTTTTCTGGTACAATGATTTTTATTAGCATATATAGAAAACCGAAATAAAATCCCTGCGCAGGGGATATGAACATTAGACACAATGCAGACTGCATGAAAACACAGAAAAAGGTTTGTCATAAAGTACAGACTATTAACGAACCATGATCCACTGACCCAGGTCAGGGACCAACGTATAATGCCTGAGCCGTAGCAAAGGGAGTGGACTTGTCTGCCAAAAATGGGATAACCAAAAAAAAAGGAAAAATAAAATAAATGAGTAAATAAAAAAAAAAAAAAAAGGTGGGTTTGTTAAATAAAGCAGGAGGCAAATGGAGGGAAAGAAGAACAGAGTGGCAGACAGGGAGTCCAGAGATGAGGGGAGTAGTGAAAGACAGAGGAAAGGGAGGGGAGAATTAGTTTAGGAGGCCTAGGCTGGTTGGGCACAGGAATAGAAGGGCGTATGACCACCATGGAGTCCACGCTTTAAGGAATTTAGCATGAGTATCATTGAGGCTACTTGACATTTTTTCGTGGATCATGGGGGACCGTCAAGGTACTCCTCACCACTGCCAACGAAACAGCCGTTTTCTTCTGCTAAATTTCTGCTAATAGGATTGGACAATGGAGCAATGCTAGTTTGGTGTCCTTGCGGATGGATACGTGGAAAAGGGTGAACAGATGCTAGCTCCTTTATTTTGATGCCCGGCTCTACCCCTGACCATATTGCTGTTTGCTGCGTTGATCTGAGAGGCAGTGGATGGGTTCAGGGGTTGGTGGCATGGTGGGTTTGCTATCTACCCATCAGATGTCTGCAATCAACTGGTTGCCGTCTCCTGATTTAAATCAATGAGCCTGGCCCAAAAGAGTTGTAGGACCCTTGTAGACATCTAATTGCATCATTTTCTAATATTAATCTGTCTATGGGCACTTTAAGGCTGACTTTGTACAATATGGTGGCAGGAACTGAGAGATAAATCCACATATGTTGCAATCATTGTATCAAACCTACTGAGAAACAGCTGGATCTTTTCACTTTGATGCAGTAAATGGAGAAAAAAAACCTTTTCAGGTGCCTTCACTGACTGGGCTCATCCATTATCAGTGGCTTGTCAGCCTCCTCCATATAACTTAGTAGTGTTGTCCAGACATTCAGCAGGCAGGGGATGATCTATTTCCTTTTAAAGAGGTAGTCTGTAGTACAGATTGCGTGCTAGAATTCATATTAGGAAGTTTTTTAATTTTATTTTTTCAGCTTTAAAAGCAGAATGTGGGAAGTGTGAATGGCTGAGGCTTCTGAACAGACTTGTTTACACAGCAGGTTTGAAGTAGCTCATCTGTTCAGACATAATTGACTTGGAAGATTTATGAAGCTTGCTTGGTAAACAGTAGGGAGAAAATGTTGGCTTCAGATGCCTGTAGGCAGTATGTAAAGAAAGGGTTGTGTTGCTTTAGGTGAAGTAACATATGTAGTTTCCCTGTGTAGCAAATCTTGGGATGATGTGTATTGTTTTTAGAGGAGAGTTACCGAGTCACCAGTTCAGCAATTGATCGAGTGTTATCCCATGAATGTGTTCAATGTCTGTATGCTCAGTGTAAGCTGATACTCCATACACATGGAAGTATTCCATCCTTGAATAGCTGCTCAATGGACACCTCACTGGCAGAGCTAGGGACACAGCATTATTAAATGTAGTAACATGAGATCTTCATTGGCTGTTTTCAGTGGGAAATCTGTAATCACACTTTTCCCTTCAACATAACATTTTAAATGCTTTCAGGGAGTACAAAAGATTTCCTCCTTACAATACCTTTCCTAGAGAAAGGAGAAAAATGATAGGGCTATTTATCATGTTCTGTTAGCCTCCATATAGTCATAGCTTTCTCCTTTGCTATGCTGTCGCCTCATTGTCTTATTATAGGAGTAGGATTATGTTTAGGCTGATTAAAACCCAGTCTGTTTAACTTCAGTCTTCATGCCAAGTTACTGTCCAGCTAGCTGCAGTTTCCTAATATCTGCAGAATCTATTAAGACGCTGTATCAGTCAGGGCCTGGCCTGTATTTCACTGTATATATTCTACCCATGTGCTCCATTTGGCATTAAATGAGTGCTAGATGTCCTTTAATGGTCAACAGTCAAATAAAAAAAGACCGTTTTTTGGAAGTAATTTAGGATAGTATGCTAATATATAGTAGAACTTCAAAGCGGCTATTACTTAATCTGCCCATGTAGTAACCCTCCTGTTGCACTTTAAGGTCCAAAACTATTTTCTTGTATATGGATGCCATGCCTGCAAGTGCTTTCAATTTTTTTTTTTAAGGGGGTTGGATGTGATCTATTCGATTGTATGCTTCTCTCTTATTGTATTGTAACTGTATTCTCTTCCTTGTATGTTGTAAAACACTGCGTAAACTGTTGGCGCTATATAAATCCTGTATTATTATTATTATTATTATTATGTGATGGCTTTGCTGCCCAGATGAAAGTTTCCCTGGTGGTGCCATTTACCACAAGTGGGAGAACAGTTGTGGTCAGGAAAAAAATGTTCACATGCCTTATTGCCTGAACAGTGACCTGGGCACTTATGGATGCCTGTCAAAACAGACATGTCCTAGAAATGGTTTTGAGAGAGAGATTTTTTCCCACAATTAAAGCTGCTCTAACAAATGCCAAAAGTTAGACCCTCACAATTTCAGTAAGTGAATAGAATGGGATGATTTAGTATAAGGAACATCTGGTAATTTGCAGGCTGTATGTGTTGAGCCTTTTCTGCTGGAACAGTGTTGTGTTTGTTGCTGAGATTGTAATCCATTTACGGTAATTATCGTGAACTCGTTAAAAAAAAAAAAAAAAAAAAAGTGAATGGGGGGAGTCACTTTGGGTGGGGGGGGGGGGGTTTGTGAAACTCAGCTTACCTTGGAGAGGTCTGGAGACTCCGTGTCCAGCTCCCTTGGCCCCTCTTATCTGTAAATCACCCTGAGTCCATTAGGGGCACAGGGTGACTGAGAACCCCATTATGATTTGTGCTATTTAGACACACTGTACAGCCACACTGGAATGTTGTATATATTGTGTGTTGTCTCATGCTGTTTTGGACTCTTTGCTGTGATCGTTTTGGGTTGGGTTGTTTTCCAATGCTCTATTGTGTGTGTCTGCCTTGGATATTATGGGATGTGTATGTAGATTAGCTGTGAGATTGGTGGGGGCGAATTTCTCCAACAGCTCTCCCTGCTGATAAGACTGATGAGAAATTTGAATACACCTGACCTGTGTGTATTGTGATTGGACAGTTTACCCCGCCCTGAATCCAAGGGTGGGGGGAGTGTCTCTGAGTTGTATATCTGTGGTAACCTGTGCTTGAATAAAGGAGTTTGATGTTGTTGTTCACCCTACACTGAGTTACGGCGACTGGGTGGGCTAAAGGGTCTTGGATAGTGCTGGTTCTGGACAAAGGAAGCATTTATGGCAGATATAGACCTGTTGAGGACAGGAGTTCGTCACAGAGGTGTTTATCTGTGTGTCAAAAGAATTGCACTTCCTAATTTGCACAATAAAGAATAAGCTAACCTTTTGTTTTTGAAGTATGTTACACCCATATATTTAGGTGTAACATACTCTAGGTCTGCCCCCTGATTCCCTACCACCTCCTACATTTTTAAAACTGTCTCCGGACCGTTTGCACAGCCATGTCATTTATTCACAGCTATCTGTGGATGAGAAAAATACAAGTCCTGTCTGCCACTGCAGCGGATGGCTTGTAGTTCTCAAAGAACTGTGAGGGTGTTGATGAGACCCCTTGTAGTCCAGTGACACTTCCTCCAGCTTTGTAACTCTGACTGTACGGCTGGGAAGCTGAAGGCAGTGTCTGCAGGAGCCTGGTATTGCATCTGTGATCTTTTGATAGTGGATACAATGCTCTACAGTCTCATGAAAATAGATGCACATTTCCAGCAAAAAGGGGAACTTGGGCATGATACTAAAGTTACGCATTCTATAGTAACAACCTTGTCTTTGGGCTTGCTAACCTAGCACGCCACACTAGAGCTATCCTTTAAGGCAATTTGGGGTCGCTTTCTGCTAGATCATTGCATAGAGCCAGATAGTATGCAACATTTGTTATTTTAATTAAAAAAAAGTTTGCCTTTAGAAACGCTAAAATGTGTTTCACTGATGGTTTTAGTATTGCAGTAGATATAGATGTCCTATAGGTTCTCCTTCCTTTTTTTTTTTCTCTTTAATCTTTTTCTATAATTAATTCTCCATTAGCATAAACCCTACAAACCATTCTCTTATCCCTTTCGTTAACTAAACACTTATCTAGCTCCCATATTACTCCTGTCACTTCCTGGTGTCACAAAAGAAACTTAGGGAAGTGGAGCCATGGGAGGGTAGAGGGAGCAGGGCTTGGCACGGGACCTAATTGAAGTATGCACGCTAGCTCTGCTCCCCGGCACTCTAGCCCTCCAAGGTACTTTGTTATCAATACCAATGCAGGGCTCGTAGCCCCACATTGGACATGAGGATGCTGTGGGTTGGTCCACTTCTGAATATAGGGGCGCACTGTGCCAGGGGAGTGGAGGTCAGGTAAAGGTGCTTTGCCCATTCCTTACGCCTGGTACACACTGAGTAGCTTGCTGTACTAACTATGCATTGTTAGTACTGCGATCTCCCCGCTGTGCTATTGTGCTCTGGCAGAGGGTCAAAGCTTGCGTAATACACCGGTCAGCGCTTGTAGCCGTTGGTTTTCCAGCATGCCGGTTTAACAGAAGCCGGACAGGCTATTGTGTACACACTGGCTGAATTATGCCCGTTTTCTGTCTGCGTGTACCAGCCTTAAAGTGTTACTAAACCCAGTAATCTGAAAATAGTTCATCCGCCTACCACAGTGCCCACAGCTTTATAAATCTTCTTTTATATTAAAATACTTCCACTATATACCTTTTTGGATGATTTGTATACCACGATTACATAACTCCACAGTTTCTCCAGTGCTAAGAGTTAAGGTATGAGGAGATTTCCACTACAGCCTGTATACACGCCCACATATGTGATGTCAATATCATGTGACCTGGCTAGCTCTGAGAACAAGTAAATGTTCTCTCCAGCATAAAAGACACAACTGAGCATTTACAGGTCTGCTACCTTGCCTGTTAGCTGGCCTTCCCCAGATAGACAGTGCAGGAGGGGGAGGATCTGTGCATATAGGATAAAACAGCCTTTTTACACAATGCAGAGAATAAACCCCTTAGACTCCACAGTAACAAGCATGCACAGACTGCATATACAGACTGATTTTACTGTTGTGGATTTAGTAACACTTTAAGACAAACTATTGGCAAATCTTGGTAAAGAGCAGCCATCCATAGGTCACTTGCTGCCATGTCTGAAAGTGTTTTAAAATTGTGCCCAAAGCTAAAAATATCCTATAGTTGCTAACAGCATAACTACTTCACAATTGTCTATATCTGATTTATCTGGTCTACCCATTGCTGACGTTATCTAAAATGCTTTGTTGCACGGCTACCGTGTTAAGCTTCTGGATTCAGTAGTTTGACCTGCAACAAGTATTCATGAACTGAGCTACTTAAACCCCGTCCAATTACCTCTGCCCTGTGCAGGGCTGTCGTTTCCTGACACAGGGATGCACAGTTGTCCTGTGCATTCCTGTCTCAGCTTCCCATTGTCTTTGGGACACACGCCCGCATGCACACAGATGCTGTGTCCCAATAAGACGTGCAGGTCCTTGAACTCGCCCTGTATCATGAAAAGGTGGCCCTGCACAGAGCTTATGTGAACAGGGCCCAATTGTTCCACATCCGTGACATACTGAAATATGAAATATGAAATATATGACTGCTAGGTAAATAAAACACGTGTCCTCTGCCCCTTTCACAATACACCCCCCCCCCCAACATTACTGTCCTTCACATCATCCCACCCCATAGTAGTGTATAACCCCCCCCCCCCCCCGTTCACTTCACATTGTTCACAGCCATGCCCCCTTCACTCTCCTACCTTTTACACAGGAGGCAGAACAATTCTGGACTGGAGGGTGGAAGATATAGCAGCACTGGATGGAGGGTGGGAGCTGCCAGGCTTAGCTTTTCATGCTAACCAGCTGATAATTGGTTGCTAGGACTGCCTTGCTTTAGATCCAGCCTTCCATCCAGTGCTGCTATGCCTCCTGCTCACTGCTCTGCTGTGGCCCGGATGGGACAATGGCTCTGTCCAAATCAAGATTGCAGTCCACCATTTAGTGATACCGGCTATAAACATTTTTGCCTATGTAAAAATTCAGTCAGTTTTCTCTTTCCAGCACCTCTCATTCCTGCCACTGTCAGGGGATTGGGTCATCACTGCCTCTCCAGAACTGTCAGAGGGCGGTTAGGTGACCAATGTTCCTTCCCAGAGGTCCTGCACCAAATTGCATGAAAAAGTGCTGGATTCAGACATGTATGTGAGAAAACAATGTGCAGCATTTGAGGAGGGCTACAAATCTCCTGCAGACTAGTGTGTAAACAATTTTGCACGACGTTCGTGAGCATGTTAATGAAGGGGAGGAAGGGAAAAATCTAAGCAGATTCAATTTAGAATTGAATAATTTAGATGGAAATGTCTAGTTAAGCTTAGTACACACGGGCCGAATGTCGGGCAGCATTGGCTGGTTCGATGGAAACCGGCCGACATTCGTCCCGCGTGTACTGTAGCCGGCCGTTCGGGCAGTTTCTATTGAAGGGGCGTGACTGAAAAAGGTCTGCGATCGGCTGACTGGAGTGTTCTGGCGGGGGGGGGACTGTTCCCCTGTCAAAGAACTGCAGGGTAGATCGCTGTACTAACATCTGATTGTTAGCACAGTGGCTCCGGCCTAGGGGTTTTTTTTTCTTTTTTGTTCAGCCCGCAGGGTTGAATGAAAAAAACTACTAGTGTGTACTAGGCCTTAGGTTCTTCTTTAGCACATCTAGGACTACATTTCAGCTGTGTGCAGTGCCTGAGGGTGGGACAGTAATGACCATACTTGACTTTTGTATGTAATCTGCTTGCAGATCTGTTATCACAAATGTATTCTTTTTGAAGATTCGGTAGCCTGACGTTTACCTTTTTGTTAAAAATAAAACAATCCAATAATTGCAAATCCCTACCAGAGTTTGTTTTAGTTTAAATAGGTTGTTGATGTTGAATGATATGAAACTGGTTCACCCACAAGCTCTGAAGTAGACCTTTACTAATTTGATTACCGTATTTATCGGCGTATAACACGCACCGGCGTATAACACGCACCCCAATTTAGGAGGGAATTTTAAGGAAAAAAAACTTTTAGGAGGGAAGTTGAAGGGGAAAAAAACTTACATTTAAATGCCCTTCATTGCAGCCTTGTCAGTGCAGCCTTGTCAGTGCAGCCTTGTCAGTGCAGCCTTGTCAGTGCAGCCTTGTCAGTGCAGCCTTGTCAGTGCAGCCTTGTCAGTGCAGCCTTCCCCAGTGCAGCCATGTCAGTGCAGCCATGTCAGTGCAGCCTTCCCCCAGTGCAGCCTTCCCCCCGTGCAGCCTTCCCCCCGTGCAGCCTTCCCCCCGTGCAGCCTGGGATCCCCTGTCCCTGCTGTCACATCTTCAAAATCGCGGACCGCGATTTGAAAATGGCGCCGCCGGCGCCGAAGTACACAGAGCCGGTCCTCGGCTCTTTCCGGCGGCTCTCGTTTACTTTCGGTTTCACTCGTAGCCCCGAGCGGAGCTATCCGAGTAGGTTCGGATAGCTCCGCTCGGGGCTACGAGTGAAACCGAAAGTAAACGAGAGCCGCCGGAAAGAGCCGAGGACCGGCTCTGTGTACTTCGGCGCCGGCGGCGCCATTTTCAAATCGCGGTCCGCGATTTTGAAGAAGTGACAGCTCCGGATCGGCAGGGATCGGCGTATAACACGCACCTGCAACTTTCCCCTGATTTTAAGGGGAAAAAAGTGCGTGTTATACGCCGATAAATACGGTACTTACATTCACTGATCAGTCATTTGACTTCCCCTGATATCCTCCTCCTACCCCCGCTCTCAGATCAGTCAAAGGACCATCAGGAAGTCTGTCTGCTATGAAGTTTGAAGTTATTAGTGAGACTTTTTGTTTGCTTTTGGATTGCTGTACAAATTGTTAATGCTAGTGACTTGTCACCAGCGATTTATTGCTGCTACAAACTAGTGCTACAGCATTGGGTTGGTGTGCACAGCTGCAAATTGCTCTCCTTCAGAAATGTTTAGCTAATAAGGAAACCGCTGTGGATAAATGCCCCGTCTGACATAATCTTAACTTGGAACTGTGGGGTTGATTTACTAAGGCTCCATTCACACCTTGGAGTGCTACTTTGGATGGGTGCAACTTGGATACAACTTTTGCTTTGACCTGTGACAATGGACAACAGTTGCATTGTATAACGTTCAGGTCTGACTTTCATGCAATGCTTGAGGGTTAGCATGAAAGTCGGACCAAAGTAGTGCATGAAGTACTTTGCAGTCACTGCAATTTTAAGCCACACATATATGAATGGGTTTCATTGGAAAACACGGAATTAGTTGTCATGTGACTTTGATGTCCAAAGTTGCATGACAAGTCGCACAAATGTTCACATATGGGCAGTCGCGGTTCCCAGCATGGGGTCTCATGCGTGTCTGTATCGGTTCAGGTGCGAATCAAGTTCGCATTTTTGCCTAAATTCGCACCTCAACCGGACCCAAACACGCACAGGACCCTTATGGAATGGGGACCGCGGCAGCCCCGGACATGTGTGAACCGGCTCTATTGAGAGCCGGTCACACTTGCATGTCATGTTAATTGGATGCAGGGAAACGTGAACCCGGCCTTTAAACTTGAAAGTGCAATATCTGGTGCAGCTGTGCATAGAAACCCATCCGCTCCTAGGTTTTGTTTTCAAAACTTAATTGAACAAGCAAGTTAGATGCTGATTGGCCACCATGCACAGCTGCACCAGATTTTGCACACTTCAGTTTCAGTAAATCAACCCCAGTGTGTCTGTTTAATGGGAACTTGGTGTTCAGTGATGATTGAACTTGCAGGAGAACATTTGGTAAACCACAAGACTGGAGCAGACAGTGTTTCTCCTGCAGCACATTGTTTAGTGTTGACTGGTGACTGCTGTGTGCACCATAAGCAGTCAGTGACTCTGCTCTTGCCCCTCTATCACTAGAGCTAGATTTAGAAATACACTTTGATGTGGTTTTTCCTGATGGCATAATTGGATTTGTATGTGTTAAAAAAAATAACATTATTTTTTAATGCCGAACAGTTTTGGGCAATAGTACATTCCTGAATGAATGATTATTGAAATGTCTATATGACCTGATGAAAGGTGATCTTTATTTTTGAGTCTGTCTCAAATACAATGCCCAGAGTAATTTAACTCGACAGGCAGCAGCATACATAGCAGTGGCATGGTGTGCAACAATTAAGAGGCTGCAATTCAGTTTGACACTTCTGAACAAGCTCTTGCTGTGTCTTGTATTACTCAGCGCCAGTGACACCAGTTTTATAGCTGTAAAAGTGAATGAGTCACAGCAGTGACAAAATACTGCAAAATCTCTCTTCCTCTTTTTTTTTTTTTTTTTTTTCCTCTTTGTCCTATATTGCAGTGTAATGGGGGTAAGGGCTTATGCACATGACTACACAAGGGTTGTACAGTGTGCAGGGCCTGGAGTTGTGTACTGCACCTACTTGGACGTATGTCGCGAACGCAGATAGTGTACATTCATAGTATACATCTGTGAGGGGGCTGCATTCAGCCACTTCCCTGACACGCAATCATGTACAGCCACAACTTCTAATCCATCTCTGTTAAATCATTTACTGTTGTCCAAAGGAGTGGGGCTGACAGGGCCACTCACTGAGAGAAATTAGTATGGTCAGCCTAATGTAGAACTAAAGGATTTTTTTTTTTTATTTTGGATAGTGTAAGGTAGGGTTATAACCCCTGTCAGGTTTTTGTTATCTGTGTCTCATTGAGGGAAAATATTCTCATGTCATAGTTTTACTGTAAATGTAGCTGGCCTGGAACTAATTGGGCAATTTTTTTTTTTTTTTTTTTTTTTTTTAGCTTAACAATGAATTTTAATTTATCTTGCCATGTAAATTAGCCTTAAATACCATCTAGAATCCCTAAACCTTGGAATGCTTTGTATTGAAAATCTCAATAACAACTTGGTCACACTCTGGCTTGTCTCTTTCTATACAGTGCCTTGCGAAAGTATTTGGCCCCCTTGAACTTTTCAACCTTTTGGCACATTTCAGGCTTCAAACATAAAGATATAAAATTTTTATTTTTTGTGAAGAATCACCAACAAGTGGGACACAATTGTGAAGTGGAACGAAATCTATTGGATTGTTGAAACTTTTTTAACTAATAAAAAAATGAAAAGTGGGGCGTGCAAAATTATTCGGCCCCCTTGCGTTAATACTTTGTAGAGCCACCTTTGGCTGCGATTACAGCTGCAAGTCGCTTGGGGTATGTCTCTATCAGTTTTGCACATCGAGAGACTGAAAATCTTGCCCATTCTTCCTTGCAAAACAGCTCGAGCTCAGTGAGGTTGGATGGAGAGCGTTTGTGAACAGCAGTTTTCAGCTCTTTCCACAGATTCTCGATTGGATTCAGGTCTGGACTTTGACTTGGCCATTCTAACACCTGGATACGTTTATTTGTGAATCATTCCTTTGTAGATTTTGCTGTATGTTTGGGATCATTGTCTTGTTGGAAGATAAATCTCCGTCCCAGTTTCAGGTCTTTTGCAGGTTTTCATCCAGAATGGTCCTGTATTTGGCTGCATCCATCTTCCCCTCAATTTTAACCATCTTCCCTGTCCCTGCTGAAGAAAAGCAGGCCCAAGCCATGATGCTGCCACCACCATGTTTCACGGTGGGGATGGTGTGTTGAGTGTGATGAGCTGTGTTGCTTTTACACCAAACATATCGTTTTGCATTGTGGCCAAAAAGTTCGATTTTGGTTTCATCGGACCAGAGCACCTTCTTCCACATGTTTGGTGTGTCTCCCAGGTAGCTTGTGGCAAACTTTAGACAAGACTTTTTCTGGATATCTTTGTGCAGTGTACGACTGATTGTTGTCCTATGGACAGACTCTCCCACCTCAGGTGTAGTTCTCTGCAGTTCATCCAGAGTGATCATGGGCCTCTTGGCTGCATCTCTGATCAGTCTTCTCCTTGTCTGAGCTGAAAGTTTAGAGGGACAGCCAGGTCTTGGTAGATTTGCAGTGGTCTGATACTCCTTCCATTTCAAAATGATCGCTTGCACAGTGCTCCTTGGGATGTTTAAAGCTTGGGAAATCTTTTTGTATTCAAATCCGGCTTTAAAGCGGATCTTCACCCATTTTTTAATCAGCATCTCGGTGGCTTCTAAAAGCAACACCGAGTGCCATATGGAGCTTTTTTTTTTTTTTTTTTTTACCTACCTTACGTTATCTGTCTTTCTTTTTTTCTGTCCCTGCGGCTGTGGGCGTGTACTTTGCGGGTATTGACGTCATATCCTTCGTTCCCCGCAATGTCTCCTGGGATCTCATTGTCTTTCATCCCAGGAGACATTGCGGATAACCTCCGCAAAGAAACAGACGGCGATGACACTGGGCATGCGCGGGAACGAGCGGTGAATGCTGGGAGGACAGCATTCACCGCATCCCGGAAATACATCCTTGTGGGTTTCAAATGCCCACAATGAAGATGGGGACCGCCGTCTTTGATTTTTAAAAGTTATTCTTTTCAACGAAATCGGCCACAATCGGACTTGCTTCACAGAACATGTGAGTACATTTTCATGATTTGAAAAGTTTCTGAATGAACTCCTAAAAAAAAAAAATATTAAATAGGTGCACACCCGCTTTAAACTTCTCCACAACAGTATTACGGACCTGCCTGGTGTGTTCCTTGATCTTCATGATGCTCTCTGCGCTTTCAACAGAACCCTGAGACTATCACAGAGCAGGTGCATTTATACAGAGACTTGATTACACACAGGTGGATTCTATTTATCACCATCAGTCATTTAGGACAACATTGGATCATTCAGAGATCCTCGCTGAACTTCTGGAGTGAGTTTTCTGCACTGAAAGTAAAGGGGCCGCATAATTTTGCACGCACCACTTTTCAGTTTTTTATTTGCTAAAAAAGTTTAAAATATCCAATAGATTTCGTTCCACTTCACAATTGTGTCCCACCTGTTGGTGATTCTTCACAAAAAATTAAAATTTTATATCTTTATGTTTGAAGCCTGAAATGTGGCAAAAGGTTGAAAAGTTCAAGGGGGCCGAATACTTTTGCAAGGCACTGTACCTGCTCCCGTTAGCCATTGAAGCTGCCCTTTGCATTTGGCCTATAAAGGTGATGTGAAAAGTAGGTAGAAATGGGCCAGGGATATTCCGCTGGGAGGTGCCTGCTTTGTATGGACCTTGAGCCATTTTACAAGGTAATATAAGGTAAGCTTGCAGTTTCATTGTAATGAGGGGTGTGTACAGCAGAAGTCCCCATTAACAAACGCACTGTAGTAAGAGTCGCACATACTGGTTGTGATTGACCACACATTTTCCTCCTTTTTTAGTAGTTCTTTATTAACTTCCTTTTGATGGTAATATTACATTTTATCTTTACAAAAACACTGAATGTAAAAGATAACTAACATACACGTAGAGAAAACAGATTTTCCCTTGATGTGAAAGAGGCAAATGACTATGAATTCTTATGCAGTCACTAAATGGTGCCAGATTGAGGAGCTGTACAATAAGAATACTGTGTGTAATTATGTGCGCTATTAATCCAAACCATATTTGAGATCCTGTTAAATAAGATGAGACCTGATTTTGTTTCCTATGGGGTAATTTTTACTGAATCATTTAATAGTGGTTTTATAGCTTCCTGCTCTGCAGAAACATTTGTTGAATACTCTGGACTATACCCTGAAATCTGAGAGGCCAATCATTTTTACTGATACACACACTTCCTTGCACTTGTCTTTCAATCAGCATGTCTCTGTGGGGATGGGGAAAAGCTGCCCATTTTTATGTCCTTTTTGGAGTGGGCAAGAGATCTGCTTTGGTTTTTGAGCTGATAAAATGTGTGCATCAAGTAGAAGCTTTTAGTTTGCCAATTATTATATTTTTGTTCAATCCCCCCCACCCCCCTTATCTTCCCCCATGGCAGCAGGCATGGATCCTCTCCCTGCACCTGCTGTCTCTATTTAAAAGCTGTTTGGGAATCTGTGAATGAATAAACTACGAGTCCCGTCTTCCACTGTGGCAGACAGCTTTTAGTTCTCGGTGAACTGCCAAAGCACTGGTGAGCTCTTTCTCTTCGTTCATTGATACTTCCTACAGCTTTCAAACACCTGTATAGAGGTACCAGCAGAAAGCTGTTCCTTATTGATTCACCTTGGTAGTCAGTGCATTATGTTACTTTTTAGCTCATGATGTGTTTTTTTCCATTAGGTCCTTACACACGGGGTGGGCTCCGTTGAAGTCCACCTGCTCAGCGGGGAGTCTGCAGGTGGATGGCTGGTCTGTGTCTGCTCTGCTGCGCTTATGCAGAGCAGACAGACACAGCCTGCTCTCCTTGTATGGGTGGTTGGATGTAATTAGACCTCCCTTCTTTCTTATTGTGCAAATTCTAGTTGGATCATTGACCCAACGCAAGTATGTAAATAAGGACTTTTTAGACTTTTTAGTATGGCTATACTAATATGCATACTTGTTTCAAGTGTGTGACTGATTATTTATGCCAGTGTATGAGCCTAATAGTCGGCTTACAGCACATGATGGAGAAGAAATGTGCTGAAGAAAAATGCACCCATGAGTGGCTGGGACTTTGATGTGAGCTCATACAAAGTAGTGAGGACAAAAACATTTGTAGAGCTTGCTGGCTCACAAATGTTAGGCTGCCCACAACAGAAAAGGCAGTGAGTATTCCTGCAGGTTACCAGAAAAAGTATGCATTAAGGAAAAGCATGGCAGACCAAAGGACTAGAGTGCAAATTCAATTATTATTCAATTAAAATAAAATCCAACATGTTTCAGAGCTCAGAAACTGCCCCTTCACCAGGGTCCCAGTTAAAATAAGAGCATTGAATGGACTGAAAATAGAGCTTTCCTATGTGAATATGTGTGGAGAAGCTAATTCCATTTCTTGCTATTTTGATGTTCATGGGACACAAGCCTGAGCACCGATATTCAACTCATTGCTTTACAATTGTGCGGTAGAGCTTGGGTGTGAGTCTTTGTCTACATGATATCTAAATATAGATACAGTTAGGTCCATATATATTTGGACACAGGCACAATTTTCATACTTTTGGCTCTATATGCTACCAGAATAAAATAAAACAATCCAAACAAATTTGAAGTGCAGACCTTCAGCTTTAATTTAAGAGGGTTGAACATCAAATATCAAGTACAAATTTTAGGAACTGCAACCATTTTTATACACAATCCCTCCCATTTTCAGGGGCTCAAATGTAATTGGACAAATGAATACAATTCGTTCTCTGTGGGACTTTCTGCCTTTTAGTTTTGCCTTCAGCAAGTGAAATGCATGCTCAATTGGGTTGAGATCAGGTGATTGACTCAGTCATTGCAAAATATTCCACTTTTTTTCCTTCAAAAGCTCCAGGATTGCTTTTGATCATTGTCCATCTGTACTGTGAAGCGCCGTCCAATCAACTTTGCTGCATTTGGCTGAATCTGGGCTGACAATATATCTCTAAACACTGCAGTATTCATCTGGCTGCTTCTGTCTTCTGACACATCAATAAACACCATTGACCCAGTGCCACTGGAAGCCATGCATGCCCATGCCATCACACTGCAAGCTCCACTATGTTTTACAGATGACGTTGTGTGCTTTGGATCATGGGCGTTTCCAAGCCGCCTCCACACCTTTTTTTTTTTCTTCCCGTCATTCTGGTACAGATTAATAGAGGTCGACCGATATATCGGCTGATATTTGGCGTTTTTTTAAGAAATCGGACGTTTATTATGTAAATTAAGCCAATTAACACTGACCACACCGTGCCTGTTCCTTCCCCCTTCCCCACACTCCATAGGCAGAGCAGCGCTTGACACTTGCCAGAGCCACTGAGTGTGTGAAACTGACATTTGTAACTGAATGCAGAAAGAGACCAGCTGTCAAAATTCAGCAGTGATGTCGGGGTGGGCGGGACCCAGCAGCTATCAAACACCAGCCAATGGAATGGGATATGGGCAGGCTGCTACGTGTGTGGCCCGTCCCCTTTCTTAAGCAGCCCAATCATTGGCTGGTGTTTGATAGCTGCTGGGCCCCGCCCACCCCCGACATCACTGCTGAATTTTGACCGCTGGTTTTCTCTCTGCATTCATTTTACATATGTCAGTTTCACACAGTTAAACTATATGATCTCAGTGTGAAACCTGCCAGTGCCCCCCACCAGTGTTTCCAATCGGTGCCAGTGCTTCCAATCGGTGCCGCCTAATATCCGTGCCAGCCAATGCCTCCTATCAGTGCCAATCAGTGTCACTAATCTGTGCCACCTACCAGTGCCGCCAATCAGTGCCAGTGCTTCCAATTGGTGTACTGTACTGAGGATATCAAGTGTGTGGTAGAGTGACAGGAGCAAGCAGGGGTGAGTGGAGTGGGTGAGTTTGAGATGAAGGGGGGAAAAAAGAAGGCAAAATCGGCCTAAAATATCGACTGCAAAAATTGGCATCATACATCGGCCGCCCCGATTTCTAAATATCAGCATCAGCCAGAGAAAAACCCATATTGGTCGACCTCTACAGATTTAATCTTGGTTTCATCCGTCCAAAGAATGCTTTCCCAGGTTTTTTTTTAGTTGTTTTTTTTGGCAAAGTCTAATCTGGCTTTTCTATTCTTCAGGCTTTTAAATGGTTTGCACCTTGTGGTGAACCCTCTGTATTTGATCTCGTGAAGTCTTCTCTTGATTGTAGACTTTGACAATGATACGCCGACCTCCTGGAGAGTGTCCTTCACGTGTCTGAATGTTGTGAATTGGTTTTTCTTTACCATAGACATCACTTCCTCTGCCGCTGTTTACTATACAGCAGCAGAGGAAGAATCTCATTGGCTGGGAGCGATCGCGAGGGGGTGGCCACGAATGGATGGCCTCCCCCTCACCTCTGATCGCTCCGGACAGAAGCTGACCGCCTCGGGCACCGGGGCGGGTCCGATCGGACCCACCGCCCACGGGAGGCAAGTAACAAACCCATACGTTGCTTTGCCTGCCCGTGCCATTCTGCCGCGCTATATCTGCGTGAGGCGGTCGGCAAGTGGTTAATTGATGAAGAAATAATGGAGTAGCCCACACCTGGCCATGAAACCACTTTTGAAACAATTTTCCAATTACTTATGGTCCCTTGAAAAAGGGGAATTGGTTATTGTTTGGGTTGCTTTCATAGTGGGGAGGCGGGACCGTTACCGCTAGTTTTAGCGGCACTTTACTGCTGTTTAAGCTGCGCTTTTCAGCTGCTGGCGGGGTACTTTTAAACCCCCCCCCCCCCCATTAGGGGCCAAAGAAAGGGTTAAAAGCGTCATGTTGTGGCGCTTTGGAAACACTGCCTATTCATTCCAATGGGCAGGGGAGAGGTGTAGGAGCGCTGTATACAATGCCTCTACACCGCCCCAAAGATGCTGCTTGCTTGCAGGACTTTTTTTTCTTCTTTTTTTTCCTATCCCACAAGCGCACCGCCCCAGTGTAAAAGCACTCGGGCTCTCACACTGGGGAGGCATGAGAGGCAGTTAAAATGCCTGAAAACTGCCTCAGTGTGAAAGCGGTCTAAGAGCTGTAATTCCTAAACCCTTGACTATCAGATAAAATCTTGGGAGCAACTATATATAAAGCCGATTATATATTAGATTAAGCTGGCAGCATTAGACACACCCAATATAAATGTGCAAACCATATATTAACACAAATTATGCTACACTGTGTATAGACCTTTAAAAAAACCAATAATTATAAACCTATAGTGAACATGCATATCCTGACACAATTCTCTTAACATGCATATATTTAACAAATGTGCCCTTCCTCCGATTTGGATGTACATACCCTCAAATTATACCCTTAAATGTTATCTATCTCTGACAAGATCACTTTACCTTGTTTTGACAAATTCCCATGCAGTATAGTTTGTATCTAAATGGGTTCTTTTATTTTTGAGCATTGTACCAGTGTTGTAGCAGTGATCACTTCTTTTGGTATGTGCTACCTACTTTTTGTTAGCTGAATTTTCCATTTAGCAATGTGTAAGTGGGATTCTTCTGTTCCCATCACCTTCCGTTATCTCTAGCATTTTATCTACAATCCCTGATTTACTAATCTTCCTTTTTTGTTATTTATTTTTCCTAAGGATCAAACGATGTGGGCAGCATCCATTAGATATGAAGTTCTTCAGTTCCTCTCCCCACACTTTGTGGAATGTTGTCTAATCGGAGCTGTCACTATATATCACTGTATGAACAGATAATTAATGGCTGCTCAGATCTGCTACTTTATTCCTGCTGTTCATGGTAGTGAACTTTTCATCCTTTACATTTTATCATGTGCCCTAAAATATGGAGTAATATGCCAAAAATTTGTGAGACGTGATTGTCTTCTCCATCTGACCTTCAATACACCACTCTGGCTTGTTGCTTCAGGTGCAATGTATCAAAACCTCCCCAAATACGTTAGCATTATTGGAACAGAAATAACTGCTTAAAGGTGCAGTCGTAAACCGAAAGGTGTAGTATATTGCTGCTTGGTTTTTTTTTTTTTTCTTTTTTTCCCTCTCCCAAGTTTCTTTTGCTTTATTTTCACCTGGTAATTCTCCATGTAGCACACTTGCTGTCCTTGGGTGGCTATATTACCCCTCTACTTTATCCATGGAGGGAGCTATGGTTGCCACCCTAGACTTCTCTCCTGATATAGACTACAAACATGTTTGTATCTCTTCATTCCCACTATTTGGTGGCAGTGCAATTGGTGGTTTATAGAAGATAGTCTAGGAAGGAAGATATTCCTTGTAGCTCACGGGAAATGACAAGGACACTGCATTTCTATTGAGATCAATGGTCATTTTCTGTATTTCATAATAGGAATAATTATCCCAAATGTGGGAGAGGCAAACATCACACATTTGACTTGTTCTAAAATGTGTGCATATTATGAAATTAACAAAACTGATGTAACAATTATTTTCATACATATGGGTCACTGTAGGTCTCTGTTCAGTCTTGGCGGATGTAAGGTGGCCAGTGTGATTACCAAGAATCTTTGTAATTATGTAATCTAACTCTTATTTCTGCCATATAACTTGGTTGTAAATTTTTTTAGGAGCCACTATGCAGCTAAATGAAGCAAACAATAATTATTCACTCCAGTTGGTAGCATTGCACTTCCCTTCCTAGAGAAAATGTATATATTGTAAGTGCTATCAAAGATGCAACACAGAGTTGCTGCACCTTACTTTTGGACTCCTACCCACACCTTTTTTCCTTTTTTTTTTTTAACCATTACCTTTTGGCACAAGTTACATGTTTCAGCATCTGCAGCCTCTCCGCCGCTCCCCCCACCCCCCCTGTGACAGCGGGCTGGGGATCTTCTCCCTGCACCTGCTGTCAGAATTTGATAACCGTGTGGCTGTGCAGAGGTTCATGCACACAGCTGCATCATTTATTCAGTTTCAAGTACTGCCAGCCATTGCGGCTGACAGCTCATAATTGTAGAACTGCCTGTATGATGTAAGGACAGCCAGCTATCCTGAGTCTGCAGGGACCTGAGATTCCCTTACTTTGGAGTAGTTCCCCTACACTGTGGCTGTGGGATAGGAAGTGGAGGGAAATCTCTCCAGTGGGACATAGAAAAACTGACAGGGGTATCCTAACCCCCCCCCCCCCCCCAAAATGAGAAGGGGGAAAAAAAACGGTTTGCCTCTTAGTTCTGTTTTATAATTTAATCCTTTGGGTCACCCACAGCATCTAATGTTTTTGTCAAACCATTCATTCAAATGTGACTTTTCACACTGGGGCGGTGTGCTTGCGGGTAGTTCCGAAACGTCCTGCAAGCAGCATCTTTGGGGTGGTTTGGGAGCGCTCTATGTAGTGCTCCCAAAATGCCCCTGCCTATTTGAATGAATGGGCAGGACTTCCAAAGCACCTTAAATGGAAATCGAGAGCGCCGCAACAAAGACGTTTTTAACCTCTTCTTTAGGGTTAAAAGCTCCCCACTAGTGGCCCAAAAGCGCCACTTATACAGCGCTAAAGCGCTGCAAAAACGAGCAGCGCTTGAGCGGCAACGAGGCTGCGGCCCAAGCGTGAAAGGGGTTTTAATGTGACCTATGAACACAGTACAACTCAGTTGAGTAACAAAAAATCTTTTAGGTGGAGGGAAGTAAAAATTAAAAACTAAAATAATATGGTTGCATAAGTGTGCACACCCTTAAACTAATACTTTGTTGAAGCACTTTTTGATTTTATTATAGCACTCAGTCTTTTTGGGTATGAGTCTCTCAGCATGGCACATCTTGACTTGGCAATATCTGCCCACTCTTTGCAAAAACACTTCAAATCTGTCAATTTGCGAGGGCATCTCCTGGGCATAGCCCTCTTCACATCACCCCACAGATTTTCAACCGGATTCAGGTCTGGGCTCTGGCTGGGCCATTCTAAAACTTGTATCTTCTTCTGGTGGAGCCATTCCTTTGTTGATTTGGATGTATGCTTTGGGTCGTTGTCATCCTGAAAGATGAAGTTCCTCTTCATGTTCAGCTTTCTAGTAGAAGCCTGAAGGTTTTGTGCCAATAATGACTGGTATTTGGAACTGTTCATAATTCCCTCTATCTTGACTAAGGCTCGTTCCAGGTGAAGAAAAAGAGCCCCAAAGCACGATGCTGCCACCACAATGCTTCACAGTGGGTATGTTGTTCTTTTGGTGATATGCAGTGTTTTTGCGCCAAACATATATTTGGGATTATGGCCAAAAAGTTCAAACTTGGTTTCATCATACCACAACACATTTTCCCACATGCTTTTGGGAGACTTCAGATGTGTTTTTGCAAAATTTAGCCGGGCTTGGATGTTTTTCTTAGTAAGAAAAGGCTTCCGTCAAACCACTCTACCCCATAGCCCAGACATAAGAAGAAAACGGGAGATTGTTGTCACATGTACCACACAGCCAATACTTGATATTCCTGCAGCTCCTTTTAATGTTTTTGTTAACCCAAAAAAAATGTGGATTCTTGTCCCTTTAAAGCAGATTACACAAAGTGCTTGTGCTATGTAATCTGCCCCCCGCTAAACTGTAAAAAAAAAACAAAACAAAAAAAAAAAACACATGAACATTGCATTTCCTGTATGCCCTCTCTAAATGGACCATGATAACCAGGGCTGCTCCGCCCTGATCACTGTGGTCAAAGTATGTCCCTCTGTCATATGCTGTTCCCCCTTACTCCCTGTCATCTGCCTCTGTCTCAGTCTCCAGCCCACCCCCTTGCTGCTATTGCTTGTAAAATAAAATCATAACATTTTCACTGCCAGCCTCTCTATTAGCACACTATGTCATTCGTTTTACAAAAAGAGGGTTGTAAATACCAAATTTGAGCTGTCTTCAGGCAGGTGACATGACTCATGGCCGCTTTCCAGCTCTGATGGGTGGCTTCTGCGGAGGAGACGAGCGGCCACGTAATCTCCCCAGCTGACGTCAGAGTGAGATCATGGCCCTTCCCTCAGAACAGAAGCCATCCATCAGAGCTGGAAAGCGGCTGTGAGTCATGTCACCGGCCTGAAGACAGCTCAAATTAGGTATTTACAACACTCGTTTCTAAGTAAGGGGCTGGCATAGTTTTATATATATATGGGTTAACCGCTTTCTGACCAGCACATGCCGATGTAAGTCAGCAGAATGGCGCTGGTAGGCAAAAGGGCGTGCAGGTACGTCCCTTTTAAGAAGCGGTGTCATGGGCGTGCGGTCTCTGTGACCGCAGATCCCGCAAACTTGATGTTTGCCGGGTGCCCGCGATTGTGTCACGGAGAGGAAGAATTCGGAGATGCTTTTGTAAACAAAGCATTTCCCTGTTCTGCCTAGTGACAGGACAGAGATCAAAGCTCTATCCGCCATAATGTCACAGTCCCGAGTTTAATAATTGCAGATCGCCGCCATTACTTTTAAAAAAAGATTAAAAATAAAAATGCCATAAAACTATCACCTATTTTGTAGACACTATAAATTTTGTGCAAATCGATATACGCTTTTTGTGTTTGTTTTTTTTTTTTTTGTTTTTTTTTACCAAAATTATGTAGAATACATATTGGCCTAAACGGAGAAAAAACATAGTTTTTCTTCATATATTTTTGGGGGGATATTTATTATAGCAGAAAGTCAAAAATATTGCTTTTTTTTTTTTCCAAAATTGTCGCTCTTTTTGTTTTATAGTGCAAAAAATAAAAACCGCAGAGGCGATTAATTACCACCAAAAGAGAGCTCTATTTGTGGGGAAAAAAGACTTCAATTTTGTTTGGTTATAACGTCGCACGACCGCGCAATTGTCCGTTAAAGCAACGCAGTGCCGTATCGCAAAAAGTGCTCTGGTCAGGAAGTGGGTAAAATCTTCCGGGGCTGAAGTGGTTAACAAACCCTTTAATGTTGCTGTAGGCCTTTTGGCACCCTCCCTGACTTTTTTTTTTTTTTTTTCTCTTCATCAATTTTGGAGGGACGTCCAGTTCTTGGTAATGTCATATTTTCTCCACCCGATCATGACTGTCTTCACTGTGTTCTGTGGTATATCTAATGCTTTGGAAATTCTTTTGTACCCTTCTCCTGACTGATATCTTTTAACCATGAGAAGCCTGGGATGCTTTGGAAGCTCTTTGCAAACCATGGCTTTTGCTGTAGGATACAACTAAGAAAATATCAGGAAAGACCTACTAGAACAGCTGAACTATATTTGTGGTTAATCATAGGTACTTTAAATTATGGCAGACTAATGGTACTGACTCCTATTATTTATTTAACATGAGTTTGAATGTGAATGCTTAATTCTGAACACAGCTACATCCCCAGCTATAAGGGGGTGTGCACACTTATGCAACCACATTATTTTGTTTTTATATTTTCAGTCCCCATTACTAATAGCTCATTATGCATTTGTCTTGCAGGTTTTTTTTTGTTTTTTTGTGGGTTTACAGCCACTTTAAAGGTGGAAAAAATTCTGAGATTATTTTTGTCTTTTTTATTTTTTTAACCTCACAGAAACCTGACATTTTAACAGGGGTGTGCAGACTTTTTATATCCACTGTATGGATTTATCTGCAGTAATATGTTTGTTTTTGGGCTTAGATGCATTTTATGGAACATTGTATTTCCATAATCTTTTACCAGATTATATTTTTATTAGTTTTTTTTCCCCAAGTTCAATGTCTGAGTTGTTATTTTTCATACCCTCAGAGCACAATGCCATCCTAAAATGTGTTTAAATGGAACTTAGTCAGTCTGTGCTGCTCAGCAAAGGAAATGGAATGAGTGAACTCCGAGACTTCTCTGCCAGACTTATATTCAGTCTCATAGACAATGGGTCTCGTAAGGAGTATGAATCGCCCCTCACCTCATCCCAAAACTATAGACAAAAATATTTCAAGGAAGAAACCCCAGGGATTTTACAGGTGAGAGGGAAACGGAGTAGGGATGTATACAATAGTAAAGAAGATCCGGATATGTAAAAAATATATACTTTATTCAAAATTGCACATAAATTGAGAGTTTAAAAGCATACAGTAACTGCACTATATCATGATCATGAGGGTTCTAATAGTAGGGAACACATGCATGATACGTATGGAGAGATCCAACATGTTTCGGAATATTGTGGATGTAATTCCTTCTTCAGGGATTTCCTGTGCAGTTGTATTACATAGTCTGAAAAGTGTATGAATAAAAACATACTAATCAAAGTATACCAATGGTATCAAGATACAGTATGATGGACATACATAAAATAGGGACTTGGGAAAGAGGACAAAAAGAAAAAAGGACTTACTAGTTCACACCAATTGTAATTGTTAAATGGACCAAAGATGAGTAGTACTCCAAATCCTGATCCCCCAGATTGTCAATAAAGAATATACTCTCTATAGAGGGCAGATCAATGCATAGGTACATATATTTGCACGTTGACATAAGATATTGTAGGAAGCTTCCTCCATACATCTACATGAGTGGCGGCATCACATCAGGGAAATCATTTGGGTATACCCGGCCCATAGAGTCCACAAGGAACAGCACAAGGCAAGATAAGTGCAGAGTCCTAAGATGTAAAGGTGATATATAAAGTCAGGTATACTATATTGTTCTTGTTTTTTTATTCATACACTTTTCAGACTATGTAATACAACTGCACAGGAAATCCCTGAAGAAGGAATTACATCCATAATATTCCGAAACATGTTGGATCTCTCCATACGTATCATGCATGCATGTGTTCCCTACTATTAGGAGCCTCATGATATAGTGCAGATACTGTATGCTACACTTTTTGCTTTTAAACTCACAATTTAGGTGCAATTTTGAATAAAGTATATATTTTTTACATATCCGGATCTTCTTTACTATTGAATACATCCCTACTCCCTGTTTCCCTCTCACCTGTAAAATCCCTGGGGTTTCTTCCTTGAAATACTTTTGTCTCTGCCAGACTTGGGATAGGATGGGAACCCTATGAGTGGATAGTTGTCACTGTGGTGACTTTCTCTTGGGCCGTGAAGATAACTTAACGGGCTGGTAAAGCCAATGTAGTACCTCAGTGAAAATACAAAAAATATAGTCTAGTTGTTGACCGATTTTTATAGTTTTCTTTCAGGGCTGATACGATACCGATTTTTCGACTGCCTTTTAGGCCGATCGCTAATATCAGCTGCCTATATTCTGTAGATTTAAACTTTTTTTTTCTTGCTGTCACAAGGAGTGTAAATATCCTTTGTGACAGTACAGGTTCTCTTTATGGAGGGATCTGGAGTCTATAAGACCCCCAAACCCCCTCCACTGCACTTAAAAGTATTCAAAACATCAAGATTGGCGTTTTTGAATACTTTCTATTTTTTAAAACTGCCGCCTTTAGAATGACAGTAATCAGATCAAAGACCTGAACAAAGCTCATCTGCTTTGTTCAGGACTTCAGCCAGCTGGCGGACATGCTGGCTGGTCTCTCGGCGGGACGGGAGACCCGGGCGTAGCAGCGGGAGGGTTCCCCCTCCCGCTGCTTGTAATAACAGCTAAGCGGCTGCTGAGCCGCGTCGGTGATTGTTACAAGAAAGCCGACTGTCCGTTCTAAAGAACGGTGTCAGGGTGATGACTGCAGCTGCATGTATTACCCCGGTACAACCACTTGAAGCAATAGCGATACGTTTGTGACCAATGCATCAAAAAAAGTGAATGTTGGCCGCCGATAATCGGTGGACTCCTAGTATAGTCTTTGTAACCTACAAATAAGAGCATACCATAAAAAGACTTGGCAGTGTTACTGTGTTTTAGGCTGATGTAATGCTTGTTCTCCAGGACGGATTGGAGAAAACTATGTTACACTATAGGAAAATATTTGTGAGGTAGTTGAGATCTCCCTGCTGTCAGTGGCATTTAATGTTCCTTGAAAATTCAGATGTGCCGTTTCATTCTCCAGAGTCTAGCATGGGTTTTATATTTGTGCGGAACTGATACAATGTGGTTTTGTCTGGTCTTTAGCATATGGACTGACAGCAATGCCCTGTTGCTCAGAGCAATTATTCAATTTTGGTGACAGATTTTATTTTGCTGGTGTGGAACATTTTAAACGAATAAAAAATTGCATTTTTTTTTTTACACGTCACTGAAAAGATTCCAGAAACTAGATAGCCATAAGAAAAAATTCTGCCAGTTTATACAGTTTAGTTGCTCTACTCTGTGGTGTGACCAGGTCAGCAGTGATAGCACTGAAATAGGAATTACTTGGGGCCGGTTCACACTAGATGCAGTCCAGTGCAGTGTTTGTTGTTTTTTTTTCTGCACCAAAAACACATGGACAGTAAGTTATATGGATTCCAAAGACCTAGTTCACACCCCAGTGCAGGAAAAAAGGAAATAGAACATGCTGCATTTTTTTTTTCTGCACTGAACTGTACTGGAACATGGCAAAACACATCAGAACATACCAAAATGCATAAAAAAATACACATGTCACTAATTGGCCCCCTTCACACTAGTGCAACTTCTGATGGGGATAAAATCACAAGGGAAATTGAACTTTTTTTTAAGTGATGCCCTGCAATTTCAACCCTATAGACTTCTATGTTCAACACTAACAGAAGTCGCATTAGATTAGCATTCCTTTGCGATTTAGGTTTGTTTTTTTTTGTTTTTTAAATCTTAACCCTCATCTCTCCTCATTGCATGTTTTTTCAGAGTACATTTTGGTGTGATTGTAGCTCGCTTCATTGCACAACAAATACATGACAAATCGCACAACTGCTAACCTTGATTGGGGTATCATTAAAGGCTGCATTCACATCTGCGCATATCCAATTGTACAGAAAACGCACGCTTTTGCTGCACGCTTTGTAAACACGCTGCAAAAACACATCACCCTTGCATTGCCATTATGGAGACACAATCGCAACGCCGACTTGCAGCGCATTCCTGAAATGCACGTCAGTGCACCTTTACTGTGTGGGTTGCTGCACATTGGGAAACAGACGGGGGTGAGCACAGCCTAAATGGTAACACAAGTGCGACGTGCGTTTGCTGCGTGTTATGAAAAAGCACGGCAAAATACAAGTTTTCTGTGCGGGTTGCTGTGTGTTCTAAAAATCCGCAGATGTGAACACATCCAAAGCAGTATCTGAAGAGTGACATGAATTAAACATGTTTTTCCAAAACATGCAATAAAGCATGTTTTCTGTGCTTGTTGCCATGCGTTCAAAAACTTGCAAATGTCCAAATGGCAGTGCAAGCGTGACATGTATTTGCAGCACGTTTTCTGTGCGGGTTGCTGCATGTTAGGAAATGTGCAGATATGAATGAAGCCTAATTGGTAATGACACCCCAATCACAGTTTGCCGACACAAGTTTTGCCGCATGACAAAACCTGCTACAAATGCGGCAAAATGCATGGCGCTCCACTACTTGGGAAGCTTCTTAAGCTACTTTCAGGTGTTTGACGCACGTAGGGCAGCCCATTCAAGTGAATGGGCTACCCTTTGTGTGATGCATGTTTACACTTAAAAAAGCGCAAAAAAAAAAAGTGAGCAGGGAAGCACATTTCTGCTACACTCAGTTGGGAATGGAATTTGCTTGGGAGTAGAGTTTTAGGCAGCAAGGATGACTAGGGAGGAGAGGTGAGAGTTAAAGAAAAAACTCTGATCCATCGAAGTTGTATAGGAAGTCGCATAGCTTATATAATGCTGATGCGACTTCTGGGAGGTAACATAGAAGCCTATGGGGCTGAAATCGTACTGTAGTCTGGTGCAAAAGAACCTTTTCCAAAGTCGCACTGTTCTAAATCACATTGAAAATGTGATTTTCCTTGTCGTAAAGTAAGGGAAAAATGCGCCGGAACGCATAAACATGTACAAAACGCACCGCAAACAGTACTGCAGAAACTCAAAAGCAAACTGCATAGGTGTGAACCAGGCCTTTCAGGTGGTCATACACTGATTAAGGCTACTTTCACACTGGGGCGGTGCCTGCATTAGCTGTAAAGCGCCACTCGTTTTAGAGACGCTTTTCCGCGGTTATAGCGGCGCTTTGGCAACACTTTTTGGGCGGTAGCAGGGCACTTTTAACCCCCAAAAAGGGTTAAAAGCACCCGTGATGCGGCGCTTCCCAAGTGCTTTTTAGTCGATTCGGAAGTGGTGCCCATTCATTCCAGTGGGCAGAGGAGGTTTGGGAGCACCCCAAAGATGCTGCTTGCATGATTTTTTTTTCCTGTCCTGCAAACGCATCGCCCCAGTGTGAAAGCAGTCGGGGGCGCCCCAGTGTGAAAGCAGTCGGGGGCGCCCCAGTGTGAAAGCAGTCGGGGGCGCCCCAGTGTGAAAGCAGTCGGGGGCGCCCCAGTGTGAAAGCAGTCGGGGGCGCCCCAGTGTGAAAGCAGTCGGGGGCGCCCCAGTGTGAAAGCAGTCGGGGCGCCCCAGTGTGAAAGCAGTCGGGGCGCCCCAGTGTGAAAGCAGTCGGGGGCGCCCCAGTGTGAAAGCAGTCGGGGGCGCCCCAGTGTGAAAGCAGTCGGGGCGCCCCAGTGTGAAAGCAGTCGGGGCGCCCCAGTGTGAAAGGGGTCTAACTGGCTGAATCTTGCTTTAGTAGGTGGCTCTGTTGGCCGCCACCCACCAAACATCCTTTTGATTGCTAATGATTGGCTGCATCCAATCAGATGCAACTGATGTTTAGGTATTCTGACTGCTGCCATTGGTGGCTTTCAAAATACAATATCCCAGCAGGGAGATTTTCCATCTGCACTGTATAATATGGGTGGAGGAATCTATTAGTTGTGTTGAACCCACAGGTTGAATATAAAAAAAGAATCCTCTATGGGCTGCCTTACATTCCATACAATCAGATAACACGTGTGGTCAGTGTTAGGTTTCCGATTTCTGCTTTTTAGTCAAACTCTAGAATTGTCATTCCCGCCAGTACTCTTATGAACTTTCTTCATTGATATTACGTACAACATGCATTTATTTCAAGAAAACCATAGCTGGGTGTGGCAACTTTGCTGGCTTTTTTGCAGTCTATACCAATTAGATATTTTAGGAAAAAAGGGAACTTGTAATTTCAAATAATAATCTGGAACTGGCGTTCATGGTGGTTGCTGATTACAAGTGCATGGTCATAACCTCATGGAGAAAATCTTTATTGCTGGAAAACATTTATTCTTGAGGAAATAAAAGGCGTGTGGTAGAAAGGAATTAATGTTTACCACATGTCCTCTTTATCTGACAACCTGCACAGCGTTCATTCAGCAGTTGAAGTTGATAGAGGCCAAGTCTGCAGGGTGGGAGTCATATGGTCACAGGAACTTCATCTAAACCAAATGCTCTGGAAATGTGCAGACGGATTTGCGCAGCCTTTTGTAACTTGGCCAATAAAACAAGATTATTCTACCACAGACGTTTTCCTTGGTGTTGTCTAGACATGTGATATTTCTTTAAATGACAGATAATTCATTCTTGTCTTGTTATTAGGTCAGTCGAATGTTATGTTAGTCAGAGGTATTTGTGACTGAACCTTTTTACCCATCTGTTACAACCATGTGATTTCTGAGTTGTGTATGACGCAATGTATGCAGGGCACATACAACTCATCCCCTTGTTTGAGAAGTACAATATTGGAACTTATGTTGGCGATCTAAAGACATGTGACCTTTTTTAAATTTTTTTAGCATTTGTAGAACGCATCATTTGACTTTAGACTTTCTTGTGATCTTTTGGGTCATGCTCTTAAGCCTAGTACACAGGATCAGAAAACTGGACAAAAAATACTGCTTTCTCTAGAGGGGTTAGAGTTAAAAATAGCTACTGTCTCTAAAGTAGAGCCTGGGAATAGGACAACCTCTTACAATTTGTATTGCTATTTTTGTCCCATAAGTGGAAATCTCACTTCTAGTTTGGTCACCAGGACAGGAAGTGATGACAAATCTCCCCAATGAGAACAAGACAGCCGTCCTAACCCTGAAGGAGGTTGTAATTCTTGCTATCCAGACCAGATATGTTTTGAGCGGAGTTGTACTTTTTTAAAGTGTTTGTATACCTCAGACATGAAATACGAACAAAGCATATCCCTTTTATAGTGTGTATTTGGCTCAATTTGGAGCACAAAGTGTCATTTCTGTCTGTTGCTTCGTTCCTCTGTTATCAACATGAATCATTTCTGACAAATTTTCTTGACACCGAGAGAAAAAAGGTGACAGAGGAGGGATCTCCAGCTGATTGACAGCCTCAACTCTTATTCTGGAGTGTAACTTTAGCTCTCTGCCTCTTTTTTTTTTTTTTTTTCTGACAGCTCAGACAAGCTTATAAATTCTGTCCTGTGAATGGATATAGAGAACATAAGATTGCAGATAAGCAGGCACATCTTGTGTAGGATGATTTTTTTTATCTCTGCGTAACACCTAAGGATATTCCTTTTCACTAGGTATATGTAAGGGTTTACACCCACTTTAAGTATTGAGTAGTTAAGGGGAATATAAATAAAACCTGTGCTGATTTGCCTACCTGGCAAAACATTCCTGCAGATTCCAAATGTTCAAAATATATCATTTTTTCTTCCCTTTTGTATTGGGCACTTCAAGCATACTTTTCTTGTCACAAATGAGGCCTAAGACTGTGTGTGGCTTGAATGGCAGCAGTGTCGGACTTTGTGTTTATCTACATTGAACTTCTTGTGAAATGTAATATTGGTGTTTGTCATGATACTACAATTGGAAGTCTGGATTCCATCTTCTTTTGCTATGTTTGTGTATGGCCCTCATTCACAGCTGTTATGCTTTTTAAGAGGATTTCTATGTCACCTGTAGATTTATCCAACTTTCTTTTACATTTCCTGCAGGATGCTTTCTGCCCGCGCCCCCCAGCCCCCCCCCGCCATAATTGAATTGCTTACTTTAACCCAGTGCTGCCCATCTCTAGTGTTTTGCCTTCATAAATGTTGGAAGGGGTTCTGCTCAAGCAGAGAAGCATGACTTTCTCATTTCAAGTTAGCAACTTACCAGCAAAAAACATGATGCTGATCATGACGTTTCCTTTCACATACAATAAATTGGTGCTTCTGTTTTTTTTCTTTTTTTGCCTTTTTTCCTTTTAAGAGAACAGAGATTGTGTCTTTGTTTTCACATTTTTGCAGGTTAAGGCTCCATGCACACCGGCTTAATAATCGCTGTTTCTACAGGCGTTTTGTATTTTGCCTGTAGAAGCAGCTCAGTGTTCTATGTATCCATGCACATTAGGAATGTTACAGGCTTATTTTAAGCTCAACATTTAGAGGCAGGGAAAATAAACCTTCTGGTTGGTTTGGTTGTGTTTCTGATTGGAGCTTACTGGCAGAAATAAACGCTAAACTCTGCCTAAACTATATACAAAAATGTTTCTGCCAAGGGAAAGGATGGGTTTTTTTAAGCCCAGTGTGCATGGAGCCTAAAGTGGTTCTAAAGTCAAAGGCCTCTTTCACACGGACTGTCCGTTCAGGTCCGCCTGTCAGTTTTTTAGGCGGAGCTGAACGGACACTCCATGGAGGTCTATGGAGCGTCGGATGTCAGCGGTGACATGTCCACTGACATCCGACCCGCTCAGATCTGAAAAAGTGTAACGGAGGAAAGACCTACTTTTCCATCCGTTTTCGGATCAGGTGATGACGGACTCTACGGTCCGTCGTCACCCGATCCCCCATAGGGGAGATCGGCGCTCTGACAGGTCCGTCGCTGCACACTCAGCGACGAGCCTGTCATCTTCCTGATCGGCGGAGCGATCCCCGCTAAGCAAGCGGATGTTCACAGGGTGGATCATCACTGATCCGCCCCCTGTGAAAGAGCCCAAAAGGTTTTTTTTTTTTACACTTAAAAGAGGTGTGTGTGTGTGTGTGTGTGTGTGTGTGTGTGTGTGTGTGTGTGTGTGTGTGTGTGTTTTCTTGCCTAGGTGGATACAGCATCGGTCCCCCACCAGCTCTAAGATGGAAAACCAAGCGATCAAACACCACTGTTTGTGACCGTCTCTGTGCTTACTAGCGTGCTGGGCTGTAGAGGGGGCGGGAGTGGCTGGCTCAGCCTCTCAGCAGCTCGCTGAAAGGCTGAGCCAGGTGCCGATCCAGGTATCTGGCTGGATCCCAACCATATCGTAGTGGCTGCTGAAAACGAGTCACAGGAGTGCAGAACGAACTGTGCTCCTGTAATCCAGAGAAGTACAGCAAAAAAAAAGTTTGGGCTGTACTTTTCCTTCAATGCATTCACTACGATTCTGGTGTTAACCCGCTCTAAAATTCCTTTTTTTGCAAGTTGTGTGTTTTTTGTTTTTTTTTTTGTTTTTTTTTTTTTTTTATTCAGTGCATTTTCAGTTTTGCAGAAATGCACTACACTACAGTCCATTTAACATGATTTCCTATGGGTCACATTCACATCTGTGCTTTTCCACCGGTGTTTTTTGGAAAGGGTCAGGAACTTTCCCTGCATCAGGTTGTGTTTGGTTCCATAGACTATAATGGAAATGCAGCAAAAATGCAATACAGCAGACACCAAAAACGGAAACCACACTAAAAACGACTCAAAAATGTATGTGGAAAAATATAAAATGCTTGGAAAACGCCTCAACCACAACCTGCTTAGATGAGAATATGCCTCTCCTGGCACTCCCTTTTTTGTCTTGGCTCCAGGTAACTCATTGGCCGTCGAAGATGCCCTTCTTGCTGTGACAGTCTCTCATCCCCTTACCATTTGGTGCAAAAAACTTGCCTCCTATGTAGCACAAAGTCATCCTTTTAATAAGTTGTCCTGCATCACTGCTACTAAATCACAGGTAGAAAAGGAAAAAAAGAAAAAAAAATCTAAATATTGTGGAAGTGGGTACGACTTTTCATTTTTTTTATTTCTCTCAGACACAGGTTAGTTTGGTCATGTGAATAATACAGGTTTGTGATCAATTTTGTGCTTCCGGTTGGGATTTCTGATCTGCCCTTTTTGGAGAGTTCAGCTATGAAGTGCGGTGCTGTACAATTCTATTCATCCCATTCTCTGCTGTTGGCAGTGCCTTTCAAATCACAGGACTGTGCTTGGCAGCGTGACAATTTTTTTTTCCTCATGTTTTCTTTGACTATTTATTTGACTGTGTAATCTTTTTTTTTTTTTTTTATATTGTGTATAGTTGTGTATGTTTTGCCCAGGATGTTGGGCAACCTTTTACTTGTCAATTGAAATGATTGCGGTGTCAAAACAAAGTGCCTGGAACATGTACTGGTGTGAGCCGGTGTTCTGCTGAGAACTCCAACTTGCCGATATCTCCAACCATGTCACTTCCGGTTAGAAATCTCGACTAGTTGTCGCTACTGCACATGCTCGCACTCCTTCAACATCTACAGAAAGCCTGTCCATGAGAGTTGGTTTTCGTCACAACACTGGCCCTCAAGATGTCAATGTACCTTCATTCACCATATTAATCTGCTAATCTGTGTTTTCTTTTTCTTTTCTTGAATATTACTCTTGTTAGTGTGCTACTGTATTTAAATCCTTGTATCTATGTGCATGGGTCTTTTTGATCATTCTCTCATACTGCTAAACAGACTTTTTTTTTTTTTTTTTACCTTTTTTTTTTTTTTTAGATCAGAGAAATCATGACCGCACTGGGAGCTTTTCTTTTCATGACTAGGGTTTTTTATTTATTTTTTTTTGTCTCTCAAAATAATGTAATATAATACTGGTAAGTACTCTGATGTAAATCCTGGGTTCCTATTTCAGGGGTCTGCCCACCCAAAACTGCTGTTTCAGATTTTAGTAGGTGCTGTGGAGTTTACCCAGTTGTGGATATTGGAGGCACTGTGCACACACATACGTAATCAAAGTACACAAGGTGCGTGTGTACATCCTGCCCTGGTTGCCACTTTCCCATCCATCCACACTTGCCGGCAATTCTCATCTGTCTAAATGGTAGCCAAGAGTTGCTGTGTAAATACAGAAAGTGTAATGGCTGCTGCTGTCAAAGGCTGTCTGACAGTGTTTATAAATTCTTTTCAGATACAAGATAGTGTCACATTACTGTTATATTTTGGTTTCATTAAGGCCCTGTTCACATCTGAATTGCGGGCATAATTGTGTGATTCTGCTGGTGATTCCGAAATGTGGCAAAGCGTGTTTGGGTGCCATTCTTTCCGAATAGCACCTCAAACGCACCAAGAAACAGCTCCTAAAAAAAAAAAAAGGGCAGGAGCTACCTACTCTGGCACATTTTGTGGAGTAGAGGGCAGCCCATTCAGTTTGATTGTGTCGCTCCAAAAATGCAGCAAAAAACAGGGCCTTATCCTGCAGATCAGTCTGCATATGATGTCAGTTAAAGCAACCTGAAAAGTTAAGGGGGGAAAAAATGTTTCTATTTTACCCCTTAGTTTACTCTAATCAGTCCTATTCAACACCATGTTCCCCTTCCTGCCTTAATGCAGATCTTCACTTTCCACCCAACCGCCAACCCCCTTCTTCAATTTTTTTTTTTTTTTTTTAACCACAACATCGCAAGGGGTTAATAAACCTCTATGTGATGGCATTGGGCAGGTGACAGGTACGGTTTATGACATTAGGGGTCTATTAGACCCCAATGTCTACCCTGCCCTTTACACCATCTAACCAAGCACAGATCCTACTGGCCAGAAAATGGTGCATCTGAGACCAGAAGTGACATCACATCCGGTTTCATTGTTACATGTGGGATCGAACCATTTGTTTTGTCTCATAATGCTCCCCCTAGCCAGGCAGCTGTGTTACCAGGTGGCTTCTGGCATAAGCGGGAGAGTTTGGGAACCATGGGAAGGGCCGCTGGAGGGGGTACCACGCTGCCGGCTTTGTGAAAGTGATCGGCAGCTATGGAGCTGTCACACCACTTTTGCCTTCAAGACGGGAAAAAAAACTATGTGTGTATGTGTATATATAATCTCTCTCTATCTCTCTCTCAAGTCAACAGCTACTTTATTTGTAGCTGCTGACTTTTTAATTTTTTTTAAGTGGTTGAAAATCCTTTTTAAGGCCCCTTCTGTACCTTCCAGTGGTGCCATAGAATGGTCACACAGCTGGGTCTACCCAGTCCTTTCCCTTGTATGTTGACCTGAACACGTCTTTAAAATCTGACTCCAGGAATTGCAGAAAGAATATAAAATTGCTTACAAAAATCTGCTATAAGAGAATTCACATGGCTCGGTCTATCAGACTGTACCTGTTGAAATATTGGATGTCTTCAGAATATTTATCTGTGTTCAAAAATGTAAATGAACCTCTCTCTTCTCTATTGTAAAATTCTCTATTTAAAATATTTCCATGTACCCTATACATCTCGTTTTATACTTTCTTGCTTTGGGACTTTGGAGGCTATTCATTATATTAGCTCAGTGCTTGAATTGTAAAGTGTGCAGGAAGAAGAAACTAGCCCCTTCCTGTCACATGACTTTGAAACTTGTCATGTGATATTGCTATTCTATGCACAAGTGTTCTCTGCAGAGAATGTACTATGGGACATTTTTAGCACCACCCTGCATGTTTTAAAACGAATCTTTACATGTCAGTGCAGTGTGGGTTGTTTGGAGCAATTAACTTGTGAAGGGGAAAGTTTAGGCCTCGTGCACACCTGAGAGATTTTCTGCTTGTAGCTCTAAAACTCTTAACAAGCCAAATCCCATTCATTTCAATGGCCTTTGTTCACATCTGAGCATTTTGTCGCAAAGTGATTGTCGGTAAATAAAAGCACACAAGCTACTTTTTTGGTAGATTACAAGTGTTTTTGGCCCCATAAACTTCAATAGAAACAAGTAAAAAAAGCCTTGAGTGGTTTTGTCGCATGTTTCCTGCTCCAAGAGATCTCCACTCCTAATCTCCTCCCCCTATGGCTTTCTATTGGCTAAACAAAATGCCCAAAGCTGCAAAACGCTTAATTCACTTCTAAAAACACTCAAAAATGCCCGAAAGTCGCTCTGCTCATGTGTGAACAGAGCCCTATGGTAGAAGAGACTTAAAGGGTGTCTATTAATGCTTTTACACAAGATTCACACCATGGTCACCTAAGATTCACTTTTCAGATTTTTAAACCACATAAAAAATGTCTGAATGTTGTGTGACAGCTGTGCAAATCTTTACAAACCTTTATTAACGGACCCCACACAGTAACTTCTGTCATAAACTGCTACCTATCTAGTTTTCTAGATTTTTTTATTTTTTTAAAGCGCTAGTAAACCGCTGGCCTTTTTTTTTTTTTTCTGCGAGGCATTGTCTTGTGCTAGTATGCATCGCACACTACTAGCACCTTATGTGAAACTTCCCTTAGAATGAACCCCTCCAGGACTCAAGGAACGGTACTGGTATGCCATTCCTTCAGAGCGCAGGTGTCTGTGACATCACCGGCTGCATCAAAAGTAAATATCTCCTAAACGGTGCCTGTTTAGGAGATCTTAACATTACCTATAGGTAAGCCTTATTATAGGCTTACCTATAGGTAAAAATCATGCATGGGAATTTACTCCCACTTTAACCACTTCCCACCCGCCATATTGTAGAATGATGGCTGCAAAGTGATTGTATTATACTGACTGGACATCATATGATGTCCAGCAGGATAAGCCACTAGCAGGCGCCCGTCGGTCTGACACACCGCATCTCTGATCCCGGTAAAGAGCTTATAACATTGGATCAGCGGTGTCCAATCACAGCTGATCACATGGTAACCAGGAAGTTCTGTTTATCGGCTTTTCCTCTACTCGCGCTGACAAGGCGTGGGTAAAGAAAAGCAGATTGGCGGCTCTCCTGATGGGGGGGGTCTGCACTGATAATCTGTACATTGATTATCAGTGCAGACCCATCGAGGGTGCCCACTAGGGTTGCCAATCTGTGCCCATCAGTGCCATCTATCAGTTGCCTGTCAGTACAGCCTCATCGGTGAAGATGAAAATTTTAAAATTTTCCGTCTTTTTTTTTTTTTTTTATAGTGCAAAAAATATTTGTGGGGAAAAAATGATAAAAATGTTTGGGTACAGTGTTGCATGACTGCGTAATTGTCATTCAAAATTCCACACCGCTGAAAGTTGGCCTGGGCAGGTAGCGGGTGAAAGTGCCCTGTATTGAAGTAGTTAATAAAGCTAAGCTCCACTTTAAATGCCACCTTGGTGAATAAAAGTATCCACTCTCTTCAAAAGCCTAAAAATAGCGAGATGATTCAAATGTCAGTTTTAATGGTTTTATTGATTCTTTTTATTTTATGGATGGTCAGGTAGGCCGTCCTACTGGTGCTGATCTGTTCCTCCTTTGCTCAAGCCAAGTTAGGTCCTAAAACTAAGAAGGAAGCTTCGTAGAAAACAAACGAGGATTACAGAGAGGTCAAACTTTTAACCGTTCATTCCTTGCTGACCCAAACATTTCCTTCCCAGCCAGGACATGTAAACCCCCATTGTCCCAACACTATAAATCTAGAATAACAGAGTCTCGGCAGTTTTGGGAATGTTGCTGTAGAGGAGGAAGGCTGCTGCCCATGTGAGATGTTACTTGAGCTGCCTGCTGAGAGGATGGAAGTGCTTCGAGAAGTTTGGAGCCCACAGCCCAAAGCAATGTTGATTAAAACTGTATTTGTTAGTGTGATGCAGCCCATATGAAAGGCCTGTAGTCCTGAAATTAAATTAATCTCATTTGAGTTAATTCAGGAAACAGGCTTTTTTTCTTTTTAACGTAATCTATTCAACACGTTTCTTTCTCGTTAACTTCACGTTGTTTAGTCAACTCCATAATGAAAAGCAATCATTCTTTTTGTTTGGGTTTCCATTGATCTACATTTTGGTATAAGCTATGGCAAATTAGAATATACAACATGTTAACTTGTTTGTTCCCAAAATATTCAGAAATCAAGCTGCTTTAAAGGACCAACTACAGAATTATATGCATCACCTGTCTGTCTGGTTTGTATTGTTAGACAAGAGTAGTTCATTTTTGCCACAGTGTGCAACTTATCTGAAGCGATATTTACTAGACTTTTTAGGCCTCATGCCGCCTGGGCTTAAACATTGCCCTTCCAGGCAGTTACTCTTTATTTATTTTTTCCAACCTGTATAAGTGCCTCTGTTAGCCTGTGTGTCCATTTTCATACAAATTTTCCTGAGGCTCCATTCACACCTGAGCGTATCGATTATTGGGTGTTTTTAAGCTTTTTTTTTTTTTTTTACAGCTTTTTTAGAAGCATATTACAAGTGTTTTCCAGCTTTAGGTGTTTTTGTTTAGCTAATAGAAAGCTCTAGAGGGAGGAGAGGGAGAGGAAATTAGGGGTGGAAAGCTGCTATTTGAGCGTTTTACAAGTCAGGCTTTTCTATTGAAGTCTATGGGACCAAAAATGCTTGTAATCTGCCAAAAAGAAGTTAATGTACTTTTTTGAGCTTCAGGCGACTGAACGCTCATGTATGAACAGGGACCATTGAAATGAATGGGATTTTGCTTGTTGGGCGTTTTTGGAGCTTCAGAGCTGAGCGTTTTACAAGCTGAAAAACGCTCAGGTGTGAACAGGGCCTAAAACTTTCTCTAAGAATTTTTGTACGAAATTCTATCATCTATGGCTAGCTTTACTATGGAACACATAATAAACGTAATGGGGTTATCTCAAATTTGATTGCAAGAGTAGAAATATTGTGTTGTAGAGGGTGTACTATTTGGACTTATTTGTTTTGTAACTGGATGCAGCTGTCCAGTGGATCTGTGCCAGCAATACGGACTGGCTTTGGACTTGTTCCTTTTGGAGTGTAAACCCACAAGTAAGCAGCGTTGTTGAACCTCCCACTCAGCGCACTTGTAGGTTTCTATCATGTAGCCTTCCTTGTGGAAACTCCCCATCTGCGTTTATGAAGGAGGTCTGGTATAGTGTGCAGGACAGGTCGTCAGTCATTGCTGACAGTAGATCTTTAAACATTTACCTTCCCATTTGTGTTTTATAGCCTCAGATTGCTGACTAGTTCCAAATACTGCAGGAAGCTAATAGATTAATCTGTTTAGGAGGCAGCATGTAATAGTCTTTTATGAGGTGACAAGTAATAAGAGCCAGCATCCCCATACACTACTTTTTTTTCAGCCAGTCTTTAGCTGTATAACAATTGTGAGCTGATAAAGGTTAGTGAGCAAACTTCAGCAATAATAAACACTACGTTTAATGGGAACAGGCGCTGTGCCAGGTAAGGCTTTGAAAGGGAGCTATTTTGCTGAATGTTGGTATTCATCTTAAAGCACCTTTCATCTTTGTAGGACTAGTCACCACAAGCTGCAACCTTTGTTGGTTATTGCTAGGGCCCACGTCTTTATGAATGGGGGGAGGGGCTTGGCTATTTTGGTGGAGTGTTTTCTTTAACAAAATGCATCATTCCTTTTGTTGAGGAATGCCTTGTCTAGTGATCAGTGATTTCAGAAAACTAAGCAAGTATACCACAGCAGTCAGTGGGCCTTAACTGTATGGGCACTAGAACAGTAGGATGATAAATACTGGCATTTTTCCTATAGGTGTGAGCTACACTGCCATTAGTTCTATATAGGTGGCGTAGAAGTCGTGCTGGCCAAATACAGTAATATAAAAGAAACTCTTGCGCTTTGTAAAATCCGATTTGAAAAAAAGAAACCCAATGGGACTGCTGCAGTCTATATATTCCTGACACTGGGCAAAATAACACATCCTCAAAATAAATAGTGCTTTTTTTCCCTTTTAAAAATAAAACTTGCACTGTAATCAATACATAAAGTGCAAACAAAGGCAATGTGCAAATTAACAGTGATATGGACCTTGAGTGTCCCCCATGCAGGAATCTGGGCAGTGATATGCAAACCATATATCAAAAAAATGCAATAAAAATCAGTAAATGGAATCAAATAGTCCATGTATGTGAAAAGTGCTCGATGTGCAGTATTCTCTAAGTGCTCAAAGGTGCTCCTTTAGAGAAGATGAGCGCTTAACAAACAATGTGGATCCTGCATTACAGGGATCATAAAGGCATAATATCCATCTACCGGTTAGTAATAACCATATCAGAACCACATCTTGGAAAATTGCTTCATAAAAGGATGGATCATACAGGATCAGCTCTCATAACATCCTTAGATCGCTCACCAAATTCAGTCACTTATGGGAAGCAAGCAGGGAAAGACTTGTAGTGTAATACAGCAGGAAATAGTTTATTAAAAAAATGGTTAAATCCACTTACATTTAAAGTGGTGGTTGCCTTGGTACAATAAAATCCTCCCACCCCCTTTGTAACATAACGATATGTGTCCCTGTGTCTGTGTTATATAAAAAAAGCTGCCAATCTGTACCTTTTTTATATATCAGAACGTCTCCTGGTGCTCACGTGACTCCTTGGAGGTTGTCCGATGACATCAAGTTCTCTAACTTGTTCAATCGTAGAACACTTTTGCATTCATTCAGAAAATGGAAAGCATTCTCAGATTTGTGCCTGTGCAGAGCGAGCGACTTCAGAATGAAACCGGCCAGCTGCTCAGCACAGGACCCAGAAGCAAGTGGAGATCACAAATCTAAGGGCATCTACTTCAGTGGCTTCCAGGGGCTTGGGCCAGGTATGGTATTTACATAGTTACACTGGTCCAAGCTGGACTAATACCTGGAAGTCATCTTTAAACCCATTTTTATATACAGGTTCCTTAAACCCATTTTTGTCTATTCCTCTTGACTCCCTTTTTATATTTTATTTGATGTCAGAACAAGCAATAATAGGGATGTTCCTCATAAGTGTTTGAACAATCATGGAAAACATTAGTCAGGGTTTTTGATAGCCACAATACAGATGAAGGCCGGGTAATGCTGTGCCTTCATTAATGGGTTAACGAGAGAGCGCTTACGAAAGTCTCCCAAGCTCTGGGGTTGCTTATTGAGCAATGCCACCCTGGTGTTGTAATGGTGCCAGTAAGCAGTGCTCTGGGGGATTAAATGCTTTCTTTAATTGGTCCAATTAGTTCAAGGTTTTCTTTTGAGCATCAGTCATTTGGCCCTGGCTTATTAGCGAGCCATTAGGCTATGGATAAAGCTTACATGCTTTATTAGAGAATACAGATATGGGAGTGATTGATTCTGCAGCACTAGAGATGAGATGTCTGTAAGCTGTGGAATGCCTGAGGAAATAAAAATGTATTCACTAATCTGATATTCTTTAAAACTGAACTTAAAAGTTATTGATTTATTTTTCCTCTCATCAGGCAAGTTTAATAGGAATTTTTCTTAAGTATGTTACCCCAACATTTCATATTCCTAATATGCGCCTGCTCTACCAGGTACTTGTGTGAAGTAGTGGATGGCTTCCTTTGTATGAACTCCCTGGTAATCCTGCCAGTCCCTCTGCTTTCCTATTAAAAACTGACCACACCCGGCATGAGTGCACAGCATGGTCTTTTTTTTTTTTCTGCGCTGGAACTCCTGATGTGAACCTCTGCATAGCCATTCACCAGGAAGAACGGTGTTCTGCTTTTTCTCCTCTAGCTCTCTGAGCTCCTTATGCAGCTGAGAACAGAGGGAATATGTGATCACTTCTAAAAAGGGGGAAAAAAGGTATTTGTAATGTGTGCATGCTTTTTTTATTTTTATTTTTTAAGATCTCTATACACATATTTTGCCTTTCACTGCTATTTTAAATGAATGGGTTGTTTACAAGGTGATTTGTTTTGCATATACTTTTAAGTTGCCTTGTTTAACTTTTTAAATATGCAGCACCCAGGATTTTGTTTCCATAAAGGCTTTAGCAGGCAGGGTTTGATGAATCGCCCAAAACACTGCTTCCTAACCACTTGTGTACCAGCCTATATATCTGTGTTAATTTTGTTCACTAAAATATCTTAGTCAACTAAATTAAGACTATTTTAGTTGATTAAAATCGGACTAAAACGACTCAAATAACTAGGGTCGCACTGATACCACTTTAAGACCAAGTACAAGTACCGATACTTTTTTCAAGTACTCAGATACCGATACTTTTTTTTTAATGTCGTGACAGTGGCACTAATATACAGCACTGATGAGGTGTGGACTGTGTCAGTTTTTTTATTTTTATCGAATTTTTTTTTGTACAATTTAAAAAATTTTTTTTTTTTTTCCCAACCCTGTTGGGGCTTTGGTGTTCCCCTTTGAGACAGGGAAAAGGACTGAGGACACAGATTCCCCAGTCTCTTTCTCGGCAGCCTCAGCTACACTGAAAATGGACAGGAGACAGCGGCTCCTCTCCATTTATAAACTGAAGCATCATAAACAGTTTACAATGCTCTGTTATAAATGGACAGTCAGTGATCACTGACTCTGTGCATTCAGAAAATGAAAAAGCCGGTAACTGACACATTTACCGGCTTTTTCCTCCGCTCTATCCTGACGGAACCAAGACGAGGGGGGGGACCGGAGGAGGAGCCGGGGAGGACACAGGGGATGATCAGTGTGGGGGCAGTTACAAGCACCGGTCTCCCTGTATAGCTTTCAATAAAGCAGCCGAAAGCTGCAGGAGAAAGAAAAGAAGGGGCTGTCAGAAAAGCTATACAGGGAAATCGGTGCTTGTAACTCCCCCCACAACCGCACCAATCATCAGTGAGGGTGCCCGGCATCCCCGCTACACTGAGGACACCGGGTGTACTGGCCTCCTGCCAGGTATCGGGTCAAGCATCAGAGCATTTGCGTGAGTACAAATAAATACTTGTGCAAATGCTCAGTATCTGCACCAATACTAGTATTGGTGCAACCCTACAAATGACTAAAACTAAAATGCCATGTTAGTCAAAAGACTGACTAAAACTAAATCGAAATTTGACATCAAAATTAACACTGTTACATATACTCTCTTACCAGGCCGTTTTTCAGTTTTCAGAGACAAGGGGATTCTTTTGATGGTATTTGATAACCACTGGGCTTTCTATTGTTTTGCTGTATAAATGGGGAAAAAAGACCAAAAATGTTTCAGGATAAGTTCAACCTTCTTTTTTTTTTTCTAAATTCCATCTCCCCTAATGTACCAATATATCATTCATTCATGTACTTTTTTTTTTGCAAAAATATCAAAGCTTTCCAATAAATCTACAGACACTTGCTTCACTTGTCCTCATCCATGTTTCCAAACATATTCATAGCTTCTGCCTTACTTCCTGGTCAGACTAGAGGTCATGACACAGGAAGGATTTGACCTGCTGACCTCATTAGCGCACGCCCGGCATCATCCACCCAACTACCTACCTACTAGAGCTGCATGATTCTGGCCAAAATGAGAATCACAATTTTTTTGCTTAGAATAAAAGATCACGATTCTCGCAATGTAAAATTTTTCACATTATACAAAAAAAAAAATGGGCTAACTTTTTTTTATTTTTTTTATTTTTTTTTAATACATTAAAGTAATTTTTTCCCAAAAAATTGCATTTACAGTGTGACCTAAAATATTGCAACAACCACCATTTTATTCTCTAGGGTGTCTACTAAAAAAAATTATATAATGTTTGGGGGTTCTAAGTAATTTTCTAGAAAAAAAATGATTTTAACTTGAAATCAACAAATGTGAGAAAAAAGCTTTAGAAAGAATTGTGAAACACTTTAGTCAAGATCGCGATAACGATTCTTGACGATTAATTGTGCAGCTCTGCTACCTACCCACCCATTCCCAGCTGCTTGTTTTTTAATGAAATGCAATCAATCAGTGATCACCCTTCTCACTAAATACTAGGGATGCACCGAAATTTTGGTGACCGAAAATGGTGTTTCCGGCATATTGAAAAGAGTGCAGATAATTGTGCATGCGCAGTAGCGGTGGTTGTGGGGTGTCATCCTGCCGGCTCATGGTCCTGTCCTCCCTTCCCTCCTCCTCCCCTTGTAGAGTGGCGATCTCCCTGTGTCAGGGAGCTGAATTGCCCAGGCCGCAGTAAAAATTACCCACCTCCTTTGATAGACGACACACTAATCCAATGCCTGGATCACTGGAAGCGGGACATTGTTACTGCGGCCCAGGCAATTCAAATCCAGCTCCGTGACACAGGGAGATTGCGGCTCTGTTCCGGGCACTGGTGTGAGGCTGCATCTGACAGGCACAGGCAGGCTGTATCTTATGGGCACTGGTGAGGCTGCATCCCACGGCGGGCAGTGGCGAGGCTGCATTGATCACTTGTATCATGTCTGCAGTCTTAACAGTACACGTTAAACACAGGGGTTTAGTTTGCACACATTTGCTGGGTGTCCAGTGCGCCGCTGTCCTTTTTTAAGGAGGAGTGGGCTCCCTCCAGGCATACCTGCCCCCAATCTATTCTACAGTGGATATAAAAAGTCTACACGCCCCTGTTAAAATGTCAGGTTTCTGTGATGTAAAAAAAATTAGATCATTTCAGAACTTTTTCCAGCTTTTATTGTGACCTATAAACTGTACAACTCAGTTAAACAACAAACTGAAAGCATTTATATGGAGGGAATTAAAAATAAAAAAATAAAGTAATATGTTGCATAAGTGTGCACACCCTTACACTAATACTTTTTTGAAGCACCTTTTGATTTTATTACAGCACTCAGTCTTTTTGGGGTATGAGTCTTTCAGCATGGCACATCTTGACTTGGCAATATTTGCCCACTCTTCTTTGCAAAAACACTACAAATCTGTCAGATTGCAAGGGCATCTCCTGTGTACAGCCCTCTTCAGATCACCCCACAGATTTTCAATCAGATTTAAGTCTGGGCCATTCCAAAACTTTAGTCTTCTTCTGGTGAAGCCATTCCTTTGTTGATTTGGATGTATGTTTTGGGTCTTTCTAATGCTGAAGGGTGAAGTTCCCTTTCATGTTCAGCTTTCTTTCTAGCAGAACGTTTTGTGCCAATATTGACTGGTATTTGGAACTGTTCATAATTCCCTCTACCTTGACTAAAGCCCCTGCCTGTTCCAGCTAAAGAAAAACAGCCCCAAAGCATGTTGCTGCCACCACCATGCTTCACAGTGGGTATGGTGTTCTTTTGGTGATGTGCAGTGGTGTTTTTGCACCAACCCCATCTTTTGGAATTATAACCAAAAAGTTAAACCTTGGTCTCATCAGACCATAACGCATTTTATCACATGCTTTTGGGAGACTTCAGATGTGTGTTGGCAAAATTTAGCCGGGCTGGGATGTTTTTCTTCGTAAGAAAAGGCTTCCGCCTTGCCACTCTACCACATAGCCCAGACATATGAAGAATACGGGAGATTGTTGTCACATGTATCACACAGCCAATACTTGCCAGATATTCCTGCTGCTCCTTTAATGTTGCTGTAGGTCTCTTGGCAGCCTCCCCGACCAGTTTTCTTGTCTTTTCATCAATTTTGGAGGGACGTCCAGTTCTTTATAATGTGACTGTTTTGCCATATTTTCTCCACTTGATGATGATTGTCTTCACTGTGTTCCATGGTATATCTAATGCATTGAAAATTCCTTTGTACCCTTCTGACTGATACCTTTTAACAATGAGATCCCTCTGATGCTTTGGAAGCTCTCTGTGAACCATGGCTTTTGCTGTAGGATACAGCTAATAAAAAGTCAGGAAAGACCTACTAGAACAGCTGAACCTCATTTGTGGTTAATCAGAGGCACTCTAAATGATGGCAGTTGTGGACTGACTCATATTTAACATGAGTTTGAATGTGATTGCTTACTTCTTAACACTACATCCCTAAGAGGATGTGCACACTTATGCAGCTACACTATTTTAGTTTTTTATTTTTATTTCCCCACCCTAAAAGATTTCAGTTTGTTTTTCAATTGAGTTGTACAGTTTATAGGTCACATTAAAGGTGGAAAAATTTCTGAAATTATTTGTCATTTTCCCTTTACGTCATTCAGAACAGCCACTATTGAGAGATAGTCTCCTCCTCTTCCTGTAGGAAACACTGCGCCAGCCCATAAAACTCTCACTTCCCCTGCCAGACCTCAGTTAATAGTGTTTCCTCCGGAGGGTAGACACTGTGCAGGGAACCAGGCTGATACAATCAGGGAGATTGTGGCCTCTTTCAAAACATCCCCAGGGGAGCAGGGGCTTCCAAGCAGTGGATAGGCGGTACATACCCGCAAAACAGCAGCCGCCCCTTCCTTGTCAAGCGTGGCATCAGGCTGTGGGGGGCCCCCTATCACGTCCACAGGGCCGCAGCAAGGGGACACTCCGCTCTCCCTGTACGCTGTGCAGGCCGCATTTTTTTGTTGGAACGAACGGGCCGGACGACGGGCGACGTCATTTCCGGCGGAGGGCGGACGTCTACCTTTAACCCACGACTTCCGGTTCCGGGTCGCGGTGCTGATAGGGGGCCGGGCTCAGGCTGGAGGAGTCGGTTTACACGTGCAGACAGTGTGAGACTCTACACAGGCAACCACCTGCAGTCATGTCTAAGGGAGATGCTGCAGCTCATACGGACGCTAGCTCCAGCCTTCCGAAGGTAAGAGTTCCCTGGGGAGGGGTCCTCTCTACCTAGGATTGTCCCCCCTCATGTACGGTTCCTTACTTAGGGGGGGACAGACCCCCTGGGTGATCAGGGGGTGGGGGTGACTCGGATCCCTACAGGTGGGTCGGGTACACCCCCAGGGTTGTTTCTGTTAAAAAATTGCTGAATGTAATGTGCTTTCTGTATGTAATTTAAGAAATCCACAGAAAAGACAAAGTCCACTCATGTCTCTAAAAAGAAATGTGCCTCTTGTAGGGACAGTTTAGGGGAAGCTTGGACCAAGGTTCTGTGTAAAGAATGCATAGATTCCCTGGTCAAGGAAAGGGACTCTGAACAGCAGTCCGGCTTGGCAGCCTCTGTAAAGGAGCTGTCATTCACTTTTTCATCCTTTAAAACGCTTTTTGAGAAGTTTCAGCTTCCCCTTAATCCCATTCAGCAGGATTCAACCCCGCCTCATGCTCAGGGCTCGGCTCCTGCCAGATCCACTAGTATGGCTACGGCAGAAGAGGCTGCAGGCCCTTCCGGGGTGGAGCTTAGGCAACCAGACAGTGGCACTTCTGACTCCCATGAGGAATCAGAGGGAGAGGACCAGGACGGGGAGTCCAGGAAAATCTCCAGGTATAAGTTGTCCCTAGAGGAGGTGGAAGATCTCCTAGGGGCAATACATACATCACAGAAACCTGACATTTTAACAGGGTGTGTAAACTTTTTATATCCACTGTATTTGTGCTCCTATTATGGAGGCTTGTAAGAGTAAGAGCCCTTTCACACTGAGACGCTTTAAAAACGCCTTAACGTTTTTACCGCATTTTTGGGGCGCTAGCGGTAAAATTACTGCAACCCCTGTTTTTAACGTTTGTTGCAGGCTGGCTAGTTGAGCTGGGAATTTTTCTTGTGCTTCTTACTGTAAAGGCCAGTTCTAGGTTGGGGCAGTTGCCATTTGTACTGTTATTGCTGCGTCCACTGACTCCAGTGTAAGGGGTTATTACTGCGTCCGCTGACTCCAGTGTAGGGGGTTATTACTGCGTCCACTGACTCCAGTGTAGGGGGTTATTACTGCGTCCACTGACTCCAGCGTAGGGGTTATTGCTTCGTCTGCTGACTCCAGCGTAGGGGGTTATTGCTGCGTCCGCTGACTCCAGCGTAGGTGGTTATTGCTGCGTCCACTGACTCCAGCGTAGGGAGTTATTGCTGCATCCGCTGACTCCAGCGTAGGGGGTTATTACTGCGTCCGCTGACTCCAGCGTAGGGAGTTATTGCTGCGTCCGCTCACTCCAGCGTAGGGGGTTATTGCTGCGTCCGCTCACTCCAGCGTAGGGGGTTGTTACTGCGTCCACTGACTCCAGCGTAGGGGGTTATTACTGCGTCCGCTGACTCCAGCATAGGGGGTTATTGCTGCGTCCGCTGACTCCAGCGTAGGTGGTTATTGCTGCGTCCACTGACTCCAGCGTAGGAAGTTATTGCTGCATCCGCTGACTCCAGCGTAGGGGGTTATTACTGCGTCCACTGACTCCAGCGTAGGGAGTTATTGCTGCGTCCGCTGACTCCAGTGTAGGGGGTTATTACTGCGTCCGCTGACTCCAGCGTAGGGGGTTATTACTGCGTCCACTGACTCCGGTGTAGGGGGTTATTACTGCGTCCACTGACTCCGGTGTAGGGGGTTATTACTGCGTCCACTGACTCCGGTGTAGGGGGTTATTACTGCGTCCACTGACTCCGGTGTAGGGGGTTATTACTGCGTCCACTGACTCCGGCGTAGGGGGTTATTACTGCGTCCACTGACTCCGGCGTAGGGGGTTATTGCTGCGTCCGCTGACTCCAGCGTAGGGGGTTATTACTGCGTCCGCTGACTCCAGTGTAGGGGGTTATTACTGCGTCCACTGACTCCAGTGTAGGGGGTTATTACTGCGTCCACTGACTCCAGTGTAGGGGGATATTACTGCGTCCACTGACTCCAGTGTAGGGGGATATTACTGCGTCCACTGACTCCAGTGTAGGGGGATATTACTGCGTCCACTGACTCCAGTGTAGGGGGTTATTGCTGCGTCCACTGACTCCAGTGTAGGGGGTTATTGCTGCGTCCACTGACTCCAGTGTAGGGGGTTATTGCTGCGTCCACTGACTCCTATGATCCATGTGGTAGTTGTATTGTGCTGGGTTCCAACAGCGGGTAAGGACTTCCCATCTTGTTCCCGTAACAAAATAGTACAATTAATACAAGGCTTCTTCTGACTGCAGTTCTGGTGGAGATGCAGGCAGATAATGTCACAATTTTGCCAGCCAATCAAAGGAAGCTTTGTATGCGTTCAGAAAATGCAACGTTCACTAAAACACAGTTGGGCTTTAATATTGATGGCATTCAGAACATATGATTGGAGTAATACTGAACATGCATAGAGAATATTACTGGGTAGAGGAAATATTTATCTGTTAGATCTGGTTTATCTGTTTAAACAGCTGATTTAATGTGGTGTCTTTATGTTGCCCCAAATGACCCACAACATGATCAGTTGCTCATTCAGTGTAATGTTTTTTCATTACATGAAAATGATTTATTTAATGGAACCTGAATGCATTATCATTTTCCCCTTTCCCTTTGGAGTACACGTGCTCAGCAGGTGTTTTTTTTTTTTTTTAATCCGTAGAACATAAGGTTGGGATACTTTTTCACAAATGTCATAACATCTCGTTGGCCTGTGTTTATTTCAGATTTGGTATACACAATGAAATTGCTGAACTTTCTCATTTGCATAAACTAAATAAAATCTATATTTTCTTCTTTTCTAGGCTTGGATGCTGAACTTTATTATGTCCGGAATGATATAATAAATCACTATGCTTTATCATTTAATCTGCTCATTCCTACTGAGACGAGCAAGCTCCATTTTAGCTGGCACTCTAAATCTAAGGTATGTAAACTTCTTGAATGCTGCTGGTTTTTCAACTTTTTCAGTAATATAAAGTATAACTAAAGGCAAAACTTTTTTTTTTTTTTCCCGTTTTTAGATAGAGGAGAGAGAAATTGGAACCCCTGTCAGTTTTTATTGCTGCCTGTGGAACACAGTGGGAACCAGTGGGGAAATTCACCCTCTCTATTTGTCCTGTACCATTATTATTATTATTGAAAGGAAAAAGAAAAATCACAAATTTTGGATTGTCCCCAGAAAAGTAATAGAGGGGAAATCCTCCAATGGGAACACTAGTTCTGGTTACCTGGGTAACGCAGATGGTGGAATAAAAAAATATGACTCGTTAGTCATAACCCTCCCCTACTGTATCCAAAATGGGAAAATAAAGTTTTGCCTATAGACACACACACAAAAATGTAATCGTTGAGGTTTGTTATAGACCTCCCAGTGTTAATGATGAGGTGGAGACTCCACTACACACACACTATTTGCAACCAAAATGATATGCACTTTCAACTATTCCTGGATAAGTCAGTGTTAATTCACACTTCCCAGCTCCTGAGCTCTCCTATTGGCCAGTGAGTGTGACATCAGCCCACCTCTCCGCCTCAGCCAATCAGAGCAAGCTTTGTATTCATTCACAGAATACATAGCTGCTTTTGAATGACTGAGCACCGCTCAGACCGAGACTGCATTGTTCTGGATGTGTGACAGAGTCTGTCCCACTGCCTGAACCCAGTACTGTGTACTGTATGTAGCTGACACAACATACAATTCATACAGTGCTTAGAGCCAGTGCAGCAATTAGTAAAGGAAATGGTTCATTTGGACCTGCTTGGTGTAAAGTATTGAAAATCACAGTAAACTTGAAGATCAGCTAAAGCCCAGGTTCACAATGATGAGGGCTAGAAATTTTGTGAGTTCAGCTGAACTTGCAGGATTTCGAACCAGAAATGCAGCCCGACTTCGGGGAGCGATTTGACTGACATCTGTGCGGGTTCATGCACAGATGTCTATTTAAATCGCCCCCGAAGTCGCCAAAAGTAGTACAGGAACTACTTTTGGGAATCTGTTGCAAAGTCGACGCTGCACCGTTTCGGACAGTGCCATTGCCAGCAATAGCCACCGATTTGGCATGCAATTTGACTTTTTAAAGCGCATGCCCAATCGTCCCAATGTGAACGTGGGCTTAAAGCTGTTGTAAAGCGCTTTTTTTTTCTTTTTTAATTAACAAACATGTTATTTACCTGCTCACAGTGGCCCTGATCCTCCTCTTATCCTGTGATTCATTCTGGCTGAGCTGAATCAGTGTAATTGTCGGCATGTTTCTTAGCCCAGATAATGTGTTCAGCATCTCTTTAAAATTAATTGCTGTGCTCTGCTGTACTCCTGTATATATGGTGATGCTATTGTAAACGCAAATACAGGTGTATGCAAAAAAATTTAAATAAAAAGTAGCCTTGTCATGGAGTGATCATCCTCAGCCCTGTGTAAGCTTTTTAATTAGAGGAATTGGAAGCAGATGAATGGAGGGTGGGTGGGCAAATCAAAGGTAATTGTGTGGCTGAGAAAAAAAAAAGCTGTGCTAATAATGAATAAGTGATAAAAAAAATAAACACAATCTGATGAGCAGGTAATAGTCAATCCAATATATACAAGAGATAATAACGTATTGGATGAGCAAAACAACCAATATAACAAATGAATAAGTGATATAAAAGTAATCAGTGAAAAATATATAGCATGTAAAATTTAAATAAAGATAAAAATAATCATTCAATGCATATAAAGTCTTATTCATTATTAGCGCAGCTTCTTTTTTCTTATTTTTTTTTTGTGTGTATTTCACTTTTGAGTTGCAGCTTTTGTTATTTGTTAAAAGAAAAGTTTTTTTTCTTTTAACATAAGTGTGTGGCTGAGGTGGGGGGATTAAAGTAAGATTTTGACCCACAGTGCCCAGAGTTGACTGCACAGGTGTGTCTATAGTAATAACATTCTACTTATAGTCCCCTCCTTCTGTATTTTTAGGTGAATTTGGAGCTTCTCTTAAATTATAAGTTCACTTTTTCTGGCAGAATTTCACTTTTCATAATAAATAGAAGCATTTTCCAATGCCATTTCTGGCCCAGCCACCCCAATGTGCTTTTTTTCTTACCTCATTTACAGACTGTTTAGAATCTTCTCAGTCTTTTTGCATGTTTGAATGGATTTTCAGATTCCATCACTTCCTGTAGCTTGTATCAGCATTCACTTCCTGTTAGGTCATCTCCCAGAAGCCAGCAATTCCTTGTTGCATCACAGAAGAGAGCGTGATGGGGTGTGTTCACCACTCTGGACCACACCTCCCTCATTACAATACTACCCTCCACCTACTCCCTATACAATCTGATTGCACAATACCCTTTAGATTTCCCATCAGCGATGTAGTACAAGGGCCTGTCTGATTTGATGCAAATTGAATCGATTGTTTAGGTGTGTCCTCTATTCCATAGTTTTGGTAAATCTACAGAAAAGTGTACAGAGATTGTACAATCAGATTGCATAGTGCAGGGACATGCAATTAGCGGACCTTCAGCTGTTGCAAAACTACAAATCCCATCATGCCTCTGCCTCTGGGTGTCATACTTGTGGCTGTCAGAGTCTTGCTGTGCCTCATGGGACTTGTAGTTCTGCAACAGCTGGAGGTGCGCTAATTGCATATGCCTGGCATAGTGTATGGCCATCTTTATACAAGTACATAGGAGGGAGTGGGCGGAGACAGTTGTTAGGCCTCGTTCACATCTCCACGTAACGAAGACTCACATTCCCACACACGTTTTGTTTTGGAGCGGTTTCACTCGTCACGCATAGCAAAGCCCGTTCACTTGAATGGGCTTCCCTACGCGCAACAATCACCTCAGAAGCTACAGAATTATATTTGGTGCGTTATTGCAGTTATCTGTGCGTTTGCCGAACTTGGGGAGCCTTTTAACATGTAATGATAACATAAACACCATGCACATTTGCAGTATTTCTGAAACTCATGGCAAAGCACGGATTTTCTGTGCAAATTGCCTTGCGTTTAACAGTTTAACTTTCAGGTCCCATTCACCTAGAGTAGAGGGAGCGTATATTTTTTGGCCCTTTTTTTTCAGTGGCACACATAGGGCAGCCCCTTGATTTCAATGGTCTGCGCTACACCTGGCAAAGTAGCTTGTGGGACAATTTTTGTAAGTTTTTTTTTTTTTTTTTTTTTTTTTTTTTTTTTTTTCCCTTCTGCCTTTGTCACCTGTTTTTTTCACGTGGCAAAATGTTTGCTTTTGTGTTTGGTGTGCTGTGCTGTTAATTAACGACACTGAAAGCGCAAATAGGTAATTTTAGGTGTATAAATGTGGCCATACACTATACAATCTGACTGTACAATCTCCTTTAGACTTACAAAAACTATATAGTAGACGGACACACCATCCACCCAATCTGGTAGGCACTTGCACTACATCAGGGATCTCCCGTGGGCTGCATAAGGCCCCAGGGAATTTAGCATGCACCCTGAGCCCATCTGGAGGGAAGCTGGGGAAGCCAGGCAAATGCATATATGGGGGCATGCTGGGGGTGCTGTGAAAACTGGGTGAAGGTGTGCTAATGAGGTTAGTTGGTAAACTCCCTCCTGTGTCCATTCTGGCTTGTCTGTCCTCTTTTTATACCAGGAAGTTTCTAAAGTGATCTCCAAATACATGGGTGAGGTAGGCCTTGTCTTCAAAATCAAAGAAAAACTTGGATTTTTTTGTACATTAATGGTATATTGGTACATAGGGGAGCTGTGTTTTTTTTTTAGAAAAAAAAAAAGGCTAAGTCTACTTTTTTTTTTTTTGTAACACTTCTTCATTGACAGGTGGAATACAAATTGGGGTTTCATGTGGACAATCCCATAGCCATGGAAACGCCACAGACCAATATCTCAATGCAAGGGGATGTCCCACGGTCTTTATCGGGTGAGTGGCTGTTGTAAACATTCTTAATTTTTTTTTTTTAAATAAAGTCAATGGCTAATTGACCAAAAATAAAAAAACTTTTAACAGTGGTACAGAATGCATGACTATTGTGAGCTTAGCTTTAAGCAAGAGCGCCATCTGGTGATCATTGTAATTATTTTCCTTTTGGAAAGACATTCTTGTCATGTTTCATCTGTATCAGGGAGGTTATCAAAACAGTGCCTTCTTCTTGATGTAAACACACAAAGTTTTATCAGTTTACTTCTAAAAGTAAAGCAGGTGTGATTGGCTGGCCCAAATCATTGAAATTCAAGGAAAACTCTGCTTGGCAATAGTTGTCTGTTTTTCATTCTCAGTAGTCTAAATATGCACTGCACTGGAATGATGCTATTTGGAGATTTAGAAGCCTTTTCTCTGAAGGGAAAAATGTATATGGTTTATTTGGCCCCCATTGTTACTTGGGTTGTCACTCCTTATCCCTACTAAGGGTTAAACCTGGAAAATGTTAATATAATAGGCATTTCCTCTGTCTGCTGTAATTCCTGTCAGCCTTTACAGCATAGAAAGTTGCAACAGACTTGGCATGGTTGAGGGTGTTTATGGCCTCAGATCCATGCACCTATGTGAAGGGCCATCTTTGCCTGCGCTGAATGTACAGGTGTTCCTGTGCAGATACCTCACAAACAAAATTTGCTTACTTACAAGCTAGCTTGCAAATTAAATAAATTGACCATGTCTAACAATTCACATAAAAACAGAGGCTTTTGTTCACATTTGCAGATATATGCAGTGCCTCACCAAGGCTCTTCTATATACTACGAGCCCAACGCAATATTTGAGTGTCTCCAAGTTAGAACACACATAACAGTGGATAAATTAATGGCAGGTTTTCCAGGAGGGAATCGACTCTACAGAAGCACAGGAACACCCTGGTTTGTCCAGCAAGAGCACAATGGTAGCCGAAGGCATCCAATGCGTCTTCATGCTAAATCCAGTGATCAGGCTATATAAAAAAAAACTAGCCTTTGCAGCAAAGTGCACATGGAAGGGCAATGTAAATCACAAACAAAAATTTGCCTGCACACTTCAGCTATCCTACAAAAAAAACCCCACATTGATCCTGTCTAACAACTGACGTTAAAAACAGGCTAGCTGGTAAGTGTGCTGGGACATTTTTTGTTTGCGATGTGCATTGCCCTTCTATGTTCTCGTGCAGGTAGATCGTTCAAATCAATGACAGGTGGAAGGCCACATGATGCACAGAATCGGTCTACAAACAAATGGTACCGCAAATCGTACCCACGTTAAAGGATTAGCAACCTGAAAAATGTAAAAGGAAAAAAAAATGGCATTTATTTAAGCATGCAGGACTTAAGAATGCCAATTGTATTTCTGCTGGCAGACATTTCAGGCCTTGAAGGGTCTGACTGCACTAGTCTTCATTTAAGTTGCTGACAGAAAATCTGGGGTGTGTGTAGAAAATATAAACCTCTGTCCTAAACTTGACTTTTTGGGAAGTGTGTTTTTGTTTTTTTGTGACTTTTCTGTATATAACAGATGTGTAAATTGCCCATTAGCAGTGCTTTATTGGGTCTTCATTAACTAACAAGCTTTTTGTCTTTGTTTTGTGTGGCAGTGTTTAGAGTGGATCTTTTCTGCTCGGGGAAAATGGATACTGAAGTCATGTTAGTCATGCAGCTCAACGTAACAATCAGCCCTGCCAAAAACATCACAGTCCTCAATTTTAAGAGGAGGAAAATGTGCTACAGGAGTAAGTGTTACAGTATGCAGAGCTGAGGGAGATGACCCTGGCCCAGCTTTTATCTATTGGAAGGGATGTGTGAAAGGGGCAGTAGAAAGAATGATACTGAAAACTTGAACTGATTAGGCATTGTATGCAAGTTATTACATTGCTTTTTATGAATTAATTTAAGGTTGGTGGTAAGAAGCCTGTATTTCTCCAGTTTTGCTGCAAACTAAAAATCCCAGTAGTCCCTTCTGGTTGGACTACTATACAAATAGTTCCCAATAGGCTGGAAATGTTCCATGTATCATTGAGACAAACTTAGTTGATTTAAAGAGTAACTCCACTTTTGTTGAGACAAAAACATCCCCCCTCTGAGTCATCTACATTATGTACATTGCAGGGATTTTAACATACTTTGTTGCAGGTTCCTACCTTGTTGTTAAGAAATAACGGCTTGTGTCCATGTGAAAAGTGAACCTGTATGGGAGTGGTTTTGTAATTGTCAATTGGCTGCTGCACCTGCAGGGCTCTAATGAGAAAAGTGTCAGGGTCTGGATCCCTTTTTTAGATGCGATTTCCCCCTGGGAGTATTTTCAGCTAGTACCAAAAAAGACATTTGTTGCAGGGGATGCCTATCTAGCTTGTATCTTAGTGTAGACATCAGGAAAAAAAATCTGTCAATCGCACAAGCAGGAAATTATATTTTCAGGGGGGGTTCTTTAAAAATCTGTGTACAGAATATCTACAGGTAGCCATATTGCATTACTTTTTACAGTAAATGACAGTGCTGCTGATTGAAAACGAAAGGTAATGTAACATTCAATTACAATATAACTTGTCAGTTGTATACAGTGTGTGTGTGTATATATGTGTGTATATGTATATGTATATGTATATGTATATGTATATGTGTGTGTGTGTGTGTGTGTGTGTGTGTGTGTCTGTGTGTATACTATTTTTTTTTTTCCCCCATGAAAGTGGAGTTACCCTTTTAATGACCTTGCTTCCTACTGAGCAGTTACTAAGAAAGTTTCCGACCTGTCCAAATTCTTGTACCTTCTTCTCCCTTCAGGGGGAGTTGGAAATCGGTACCTCTAGACTTCAGTTCTACTTAGCTTGTCACCTCATTGCCATAAAGGCAAGTTAATGCGTGTGGCTTTAGTGGCTCCTTTGTTATGGTTTTGAACACTTCTGAGCCTTTTAGACCTTTATCTGTACATTAAAATGTTTGGTAAAAGTACCTCAGAGAATGGTGACTTCTTTTTATGTTGAGAGTGGTAGGCTAATTCTGCTTCTTCTTTCCACAGAAGTTGAACCTGAACACAAACCCCCATTGTCTCCTGACAGGAACAGCACAAGAATTCACTGTAAGTGTTATAAACTCTTAATGCTATATTGCTGGGAAAAAAAGTTGTACATAATCAGAACGATTTTCAGTTTGTTCCCAGAATTACTGTGGGAAAAAATGGTGTGGTCAATGAAACAGTACAGGCCTGGATAAACCTTCCCAAAATCTAAGAGCCATCCTCCAAAAAATGAGGGGGAATCAACAGCTTCAGTTTATTTTTCCTGCTTCGGTTAAGTAAATGTGTTCTTTTTAGGGTTTTCAGGCTTAAAAAAATTGCTAGGGTTGTCACAGGCAGTCCGGGGTCTTTTTTCACAGGATTTGCCGAATCCGTACATGCGGAATTGTTGTTGCTTATATTTCCAATTTTAAGTCCAATTTTTATGATGCTTGAGAGGAGGAGATAAATAGTTTTACATGAGGACAAATATCAGTCTATGGATTAAAAAGGCTTTTAGCAATTTTATGTGACCAAAAGAACAGATTTTGCTGCCATGCAATAGTTAAAGTGTTACAAGCATTCCAGAAGCATGCTTGTAATTCAAAGCACTCGTATATCAAAGCGAATTTCCCCATAAGAAATAATGGAAGCTCCAAATGATTTGTTCCACAACCATTTATTCATCAGTCCTTCAGTTTTATAGTCCATATAAAAAGATTATAGCAATGTCATAGGTTGTGTAACCATAAAATGTTCATCCACAAATGGAAGCTTCCACAAAGGGAATTGGAAGCAAAATCCAGCAGAAGCTAGAGATTATAAAAGAGAAGAGAGGCACCTCTAAGTGTAGCAGTATATGGTTACATTTAATGAAGGTGTACAACATTTAGAAACTCACATGGTTGATGATTAAAGGAGGCACATCTAAGTATGCAGGCATCTGGGTTAAAGCTGTCTGCAATTGTGACCGGGAAGACTACCCTGCAGTAGAGCGATCTGAAAGCGAGACTTGAATTGCTTGTGGAGGGGATGACATCAATGGCGGTGCGGAGGACGGTCTATGTGGACATCTTTACCCCGGGTGCCTGCATACTTAGATGTGCCTGTTTTAATCATCAACCTTGTAAGTTTCTAAATGTGTTGTACCTTCATTAAATGTAACGATATTGCTACACTTGGAGGCGCCTCTCTTCTGTCTTATACTCAGTTGTGACGTGACCCTACTTGTATATCAAGACATTCATTGTCTATCAAGTCAACATTTATAAAACAAATTTTGCTTGTCTTGCAAAACGCTTTTAAAGCAAGTTACTCTCAAACCAAGCTTTTACTGTATTTTATTAAATATAAACTGCTAAATACTTTTTCTCATCAGCAGTATATAGCAGTCTTGTGACTTCTATCGGCCAAGCACTGGCTAAAGCTTGTAGGTGGAGTTTTCTGACTTATGAGACTGCAAGACCCCTGACCCTCTGTCTTAACAGTGCTGATTGACCCTGTGCTGATCACATGCATTCTCCCAAGAAAAAAATTAACCTCTCTAGCAATACACACCAAACTGGGCATGTGCAGCCTGACTCCATAGACTCTCTATTATCAGAAAATTATTAGCAGCCTTTATTATTACAGCCTTTTTACACAATGTGAAGGATTAACTCCTTAGGTTCCACAGTGAGTATAAAAAATAAAAACCATGCATTACTACATATACAGACCAATTTTACTGTAGTGGGTTTAGTAACACTTTTAAGGAGCATTTTAATGGGAAAATAAAACAAAAACAAATTTGCACAATACAGTGACTTAGTGACACCAAAGATATCCTCCTTCTAAAAACAGCCTTTTTTTTTTTACAAAAGTCATAAATCTACTTAAAACCTTTTGTGGTGTTACAAGCAAATATTAATAAGAAACTTAAGATCAAGTTTCGGTCAAATGACGTTGTTACATAAAAAGTGGTACTCCCAGCCCCAACTCCCCTACCTGTGGTTATACAGTTTAAAAGCTAGTTACTGGGAGTACCAGTTGCAACAAATTTGATCGAAAACGTGATCTTATTTTTCTCCTTTAGTAGTAATATTTGTTTGTAACACAAGGTTTTAAGTGGATTCTTATGACTTTTGTAATAAATGGTATGTCTTTAGATAAAATTTAGTTTTAGATGAAATCTAAATCCCATCGGAGGACAATAAATGAATCACAAGTGCAAACGTGAGCGAAAAAAGTATTTGATCCCCTGCTGATTTTGTATGTTTGCCCACTGACAAAAAAAAAAGTCTATAAATTTAATGGTAGGTATATTTTAACAGTGAGAGACAGAATAACAACAAAAATACCCAGAAAAATGCTTTTAAAAAAAAGTTATAAATCGATTTGCATTTTAATGAGTGAAATAAGTATTTGACCCCTTTGCAAAACATGACTTGGTACTTTGTGGCAAAACCCTTGTTGGTAATCACAGAGATCGGACATTTCTTGTAGTTGGCCACCAGGTTTGCACACATCTCAGGAGGGATTTTGTCCCACTCCTCTTTGCAGATCCTCTCCAAGTCTTTAAGGTTTCAAGGCTGACGTTTTGATAACTTGAACCTTCAGCTCCCTCCACATATTTTCTATGGGATTTAGGTCTGGAAACTGGCTAGGCCACTCCAGGACCTTGATGTGTTTCTTCTTGAACCACTCCTTTGTTGCCTTGGCTGTGTGTTTTGAGTCATTGTCATGCTGGAATACCCATCCACGACCCATTTTCAATGCCCTGGCTGAGGGAAGGAGGTTCTCACCCAAGATTTAATGGTACATGGCCCCGTCCATCGTTCCTTTGATGCTGTAAAGTTGTCTTGTCCCCTTAGCAGAAAAACACCCCAAAAGCATAATGTTTCCACCTCCATGTTTGACAGTGGGGATGGTGTTCTTGGGGTCGCAGGCAGCATTCCCCGTCCTCTAATCACAGCAAGTTGAGTTGATGTCCACAGCGATTTTGGTCTCATCTGACCACTGCACTTTCACCCAGTTCTCCTCTGAATCATTCAGATGTTCATTAGCAAACTTCATGTGGGCCTGTATATGTGCAAGCGCTGCAGGATTTCAGTCCTTCACGGCGTAGTGTGTTACCAATTGTTTTCTTGGTGACTATGGTCCCAGCTGCCTTGAGATCATTGACCAGATTCTCTCGAGTAGTTCCGGGCTGATTCCTCACCGTTCTCATGATCATTGAAATTCCACGAGATGAGATCTTGCATGTAGCCCCAGACTGAGGGAGATTGACAGTTATTTTGTGTTTCTTCCATTTGCGAATAATCGCACCAACAGTTGTCACGCTGTCACCAAGCTGCTTGGCGATGGTCTTGTAGCCCGTTTCAGCCTTGCGTGGGTCTACAATCTCTTGTCCCTGACATCCTTGGACAGCTATTTGGTCTTGGCCATGGTGGAGAGATTTGGAATCTGATTGCTTCTGTGGACAGGTGTCTTTTATACAGGTAACAAGCTGAGATTTAAGAGCACTCCCTTTTTAAGAGAGTGCTCCTAATCTCAGCTTGTTACCTGTATAGAAGACACCTGGGAACAAGATATCTTGCTAATTGATAGGGGATCAAATACTTATTTCACTCATAAAAATGCTAATCAATTTATAACTTTTTTAAAATAAGTTTTTCTGGATATTTTTATATCCCTGTTGAAATAAACCTACCAATAAAATTTAGACTGATCATTTCTTTGTTAGTGGACAAACATACAAAATCAGCAGGAGATCAAATACTTTTTTCCCCTCACTGTAGCACATCGCCCTGGAATGAGGGCAAGAATTCTAGTACCAGAGCTACTGGGTAACGGAAAACTTTTAAAGCATCTCTAATGGAATATATAGGGTACTGAAGTTTGCCACCATTTCACGGGCACGTGCAATTTTAAGGTTCGACATGTCGAGTCTTTATTTACTCGGCACAACCTCCATCTTTTTTATTTTACCCAAAAAAATTGTGTAATTCATTGTGTTTTGTGTTCTTTAAAATTAATTTTAAGGCATTTCTTACTGAAATTAAAGTGGAGCTACATGCCCAAAGATAAGGACTTTGTTCTGACTTTTCTAATCTGCATGTTCATTTCAGGTCAGTGTCTCCGATGAGAAAGAAGCCATAAAGCCATAGATAACCAGGCAGCTAGCAGGGACCGGACGTATGACTAAGGGATGGCCGTGGATAGAGTCATGCTATGCATGACTATCCATTGCATATAAGGTTGGGGGGGGGGGCGCGTAGCCCAGGGGCCCCTAATGAACGGGCCACCACTGATCCTGGATTCTTCAAATGCTAGCATATTTTGGAGATGGCATTAATTTCCCTTTATGACTGCAATTACATCTTATGCTCTCATCTCTTTGCCATGTGAAAGCTGAGGATTGGGAGGATGGCACATCTAAAAACACTTTTTAGCATGTCTAGCTTTCTATATGCCTAGCTATTCTATTAGTAATATCCTATTCTAGGTTTATGGTTTTGATTATTGCAGTAATATTGTTATATCCCAATTCTTGATTGGCTGAAATCATTTTATGTAACCAAGGAAATTTAAAGGAAATTTATTGTCACATCATACACTTTCATTTTATAACATCAGCATTATAATAATACAAACCATAGGTTTTTATTGGCAATCCAATATAAAACTCCTCTTAGTGGCTTTGTAGTTTAGAAGACCAGCTCTGTGAAATGTGTGATCAGTACCTATAAAGAAGGAATAGTCAATATGAGTCACCGAATTAAAGGAAGTAAATGTGTGGGAATCTTCACGAAGTAAATTAGCAAACTTCAAGATTATTCAGATTAATAGGAGTAAGCTAGAAACAATTGAAATACAATGTGGAAGTGAACTTTACATATTGACCATAGATACACTTTAAATGTATGCAATATTTAAATCCTTGATTAAATGTGGTTTTAATGGCAGTGTTACTTTTTTTTTTTTTTTTTTTTTAGTTGATCCTGTTAATGTAGCTCCAACCACCTCAACCCGTGTATTCTACATCAGCGTTGGTGTCTGCTGTGCGGTCATTTTCTTAGTGGCCATTATACTGGCTGTATTGCACCTTCACAGCATGAAAAGAGTAGAGCTGGATGACAGGTAGGTCTTTTCTAAAAAAAATAAAAAGTCACAGCGGGTGAGGGCATTAGAGGAGCTATGATATGCATTTCCATACTTGCATGGGTTGCATTCTTTTAACCTTTTACATTAGTTGGTCGAATTGGGATTCTTCTACAAGGGAATCTAAAATGAGTGCAATGAAAGACTTTTATTGTTACACTTGTGCTGCAGGCCAGTAGCATGAGCAACATTCCCTAGTACACATGTGCAGGCAGCTTGGAGCACAATGCACTCTGGTATAGGGGAACAGAATTTCAGTTTTGGAATGGGCTACTAATATACCACAACACACAAAAAATCAGACGTGAACCTTTTTTGTCAGTTCCCATCAGGTACTCTGAGAAGACACATTGCATTCATTTGGTAAAACTTCTCTCACAGCATGTTACTGCAATGAATAGATATGAAGTAAACCTAAATGTTTAAGTGCTACAAAACAGGATTTTTTTTTTTTTTTGGAACATTTTTTTTTTTTTAGTTCATCCATGCTTAGCAGTGTGGTAAACATCCCCCACTACGTAAAGCGGCACTCCACCTAAAAGGGGGAAGTTCTGCTTGTTTGCACCCTCCACTGGTACTTTTGGGGGGGGGGTGGGGGGTGGGGGGAGAGCGAGTACCTGGTTTTGACAGATACCCGCTCCCGGGTAAGATCTCTGCAGCGATCTCCGAGAGGCTGCACACTCACCTGCGCAATTTGATTTGTCATGTTTTTTGTTGTGCCACAGCATAGGGCAGTCCACTCGCATCAGTTTGCTATCCTGTGCACAACAAATACACCAACATACACCTTTTTTTTTTTTTTTTTCTTCTTTTGGGCACTGAGCTGAACGTATTTTGTTGTGTGACAGCTACCCACATTTGGAATGCCATTAAGAAATTATCCCACCGCAAGTGCGTTGTGCCGCATGTTTCTGAAAATACTTTCAGAAATGCATAGTTCTGATAGTTCTGCCCGTGTTTCTGGAACGCTTAGGTGTGAATGAAGCCTTAGTATTACTTTAAGCTCTTCTGTAGGCTTGTACATCTTGTATATTGCATTATCTAGAGATTTTTTATTTTTTTTTTTGTAATAGAGTGCAGCTTTAAATGTTAACTGCTTTCACAGAACAATGAATATATCAGAATGGAATTGGATGTCTTTGTTTTTGTAATTGATGAATTTATATGTTGTCTTGTGCACACTAAGGTGGATTAACAAAAACTGGAGAGTGCAAAATCTGGTGCAGCTCTGCATAGAAACCAGTCAGCTTTTCAGGTTTTTTTTTTTTTTTTAATTAAAATAAACATGTATGCACTTGCCAGCTTTGTGCAAAACTATTGCACAGAGCAGTTAAGTATAGACATGTTTGTTATTGCCCCAATCTTCCTCTTCTGGGGTCCGTTGCCGTGCTCCTGGCCCCTCCTCTTTGGCTGGTGCCCCCATAGAAATAGAAAGACGCTTTCCATGGGGGGCACCTGTGGGTGCCACTTCCATGTCATTTGACATAGACAGCGGGACTTGGCCCCACCCCCCACTGTTTCCATATTACAGCATTTGATTGATAGCTGCCCAATGAGGAGGGAGATTGCGGTGGAAGGGGGAGCTGCGGCACAGAAGGCTTTTCACCTTCATGCATAGAATGCATGAAGGTGAAAAACCTTAAAGCTGAACTTCAGTCTTTTTTTCATCTTTCCATCTATTAAATCTTCTGCCCTTGTTGTTTTAATTTTGGATAGTAAAACCTTTTTTTTTTTTTTTTTTTTTTGGCAGTAAATTCCTTATACAGCCCACTTCCTGTTTCTTGTCTGGTAAAATGCCTAGGCGTATGACATCATACACAGCTCTCTCTCTTGTGAGAGTTTGCCTGGAAGGGAGGGGGGGGGGGATGAGTCATAAGAGGGCCAATGAGAGCTGCAGAGCTGGAGGTGTGTGTCTGTGTAAATCCTGGAAGTGAACAGGCAGCAGCTTCAGCTGCCCACAGTTAAAATAATTGCAGCCAGACTCAGTGGAGGGAGATTTCTGTAGCATATTTGGCAAGTACAGAATCACAGTAGACATAAAATAATATGCAAAGTGGTTCAGAATGGCAAAGAGGTTTTTATTACAAATTATATGAGCAGACTGCAGTTCCTCTTTAAGGCTTTAGAACCACTTTAATCAATCTGAAGTTAGAAGCTGATTGGCTACCATGCAGAGCTGCACCAGATTTTACGCTCTCCAGTTTTAGTAAATCAACCCTATTGTGTTTACTCAGTTGAGTTCTTTTACACAGTATTGCGTTTTCATTACAATGCTTCACATGACTGTTGTGTACCACAGTAGCAAGACCCAGTTGAAAATTACTTTTAGATCAGTCTCTACATTTTTTTTATTTCTTTTTTAGGAATCCATACAATGAAACAAGGCAAAAAAGCAATGGTGTGAAGTAAACCATGGCAAGAAATCAAAAATCTGCTTTCACTAGCTGAGACAGTTGAAAGGCTGTTGTGGTTTACAGCATACCATCGGTTTCTGGGTAAGGCCCCTTTCACAGTGGATCGATCAGGTCCATCTGTCAGTTTTTCAGGGGAAACTTGGTCAGACCCTGCATCGTCCTCTATGGAGCGACAGGTGTAAGCAGATGCGTGTCCCTTTACATCAGCTTACATTCTATCCGATCTGCTAAAAACAGATGGTTGGGGATCTGTACCTCATCAGTCTAGCGTATCTGATTGCATTCGGGTGTAAACACGTGGTCTGTTTTTACATCTATCCACACATAGGGGAGAACGGGCTGTGTCTGTGTTCGATCAGCATAAGCGGAGCGGACACAGACTAGCTATCTGCCTGCTCAGCGTGGCTTAGCGGACAGATTCCCCGCTGAGCAGACGGATCCTGGCGGAGTCTGCTCCATATGGAAGGGGCCCTAATGATAATATTGGTATAGAGTAATGTGTCTGTAAAACCTAAACTTTGACTGTGAAATGAGGTCCATATATTCACGTATCACACAGTTATTTTGTCATTTGGTATAGTGCAAAAATGTGGATTGTACTTTTTCTTTCTGCAGCATAAGTGACAGCAGCAGCTCCCAGGGACTCTCTCAGCCATCTACACAGACGACACAATACCTGCGAGCAGACACCCCTAACAACGCCACACCTGTCACCAGTAAGAGTTCATTTAGCAATGTACTAGTATTAATTAAATTGTGGTGTTCTCACCAAGCCTGCTTTTGTTCTTGTAATCCAGCATTATATTCAGGCACACAAGACCACAATCCAATTTTTCTTTTGGACTTGATCATGAAGTTTGATATGCTTTACTGAAACTGTCCTGCCAGAAATTTGACTGTAGTAACTTGTTGCATCTGTCTGATCTTTAACCACTTGCTGATCCCTCTATATCCGAATGACGGCTACAGCGCGGTCGGCTAGTTCTGGGAGGGTGTCTATTGACGTCGTCCTGTACACCTGCTTCTCGTGTGCCCCCTGGGGTGCGCATCTGGAAGTGTCTGTGATCGCTGGATGCCAGCTCATCACGGATCAGGGTCAACAAACCGGCGTCATGTCTGGTTCAGCTCTCTCCTTTCCTCACACCAATACAGCGAGGGAAGACCCAGTGCAGCATCAGGAGACAGCTGCATTTGGTGTGCCACTTCAGTGCCTCATTGGTGCCACTGCAGTGCTCATCGGCGCCCTACGATTACATCAGTGGATTCTCATCAGCTATCGGTGCCATACAAATGTGTAAAAAATATATAAATTTTCTTTTCACATTGGACAAAAACTTGTGGGAAAAAAATGACATGTTCAAAAGACTCATTATGCCTCATAGAAAATTCATTGAGGTGTTTGCTTTCCAAAATAGGGTCATTTTGTGGGCGTTTCCATTGTCCTGGTGGTCCAGGGCCTTCAAAAGTGTAATAGGTAGTCAAGAAATTACCGTATATACTCGAGTATAAGTCGTTCCGAGTATAAGTCGAGGCCCTAATTTACCACAAAAAAATGGGGAAAACTTATTGACCCGAGTATAAGACGAGGGTGAGAAATGCACAGCTACTGTAAGTGGAAAAGAGGGTCAACAATGCCCATTTGCAGCCTCACTGTGCCCATTTGCAGCCTCACTGTGCCCATTGGCAGCCATAGGTCCCCTGAACTTCAAACTCGGTAGTTAAGGGTTCCTAGATGCCCCCTAGCTGCAGCCAAAATTTGGGGTCTCTGAACCCAAAGGGTCCCGAAATGACATTGCAGCAGATGGACACAGTTGACCGAATTTGGGGCCCTGTATCTCAGGGCCACTTAGTGCTAAGAACCCCAAATTTGGTGTGCAAACCCAGTGGAACTAGCACCATAACATTTCCAAAGCTGGGGTTTCTAGCACCAAGTGGCCTCGAGATACAGGGCCCCAAAAATCAGTTCAGAAAATGTCAAGCACTTTTCTACAGCAGAGAATGACATTTTCCGAACCAGTTTGGGGGCCCTGTATCTCAGGGCCCCTTAGTGCTAGGAACTTCAGCTTTGGATATGTTATGGTACCAGTTCCACTGGGTTTGCACACCAAATTTGGGGTTCTTAGCACCAAGTGACCCTGAGATATGGGGCCTCAAACTCGGTTCAGAAAATGTCAAGCACTTTTCTGAAGCAGAAAATGACATTTTCTGAACCAGTTTGGGGGCCCTGTATCTCAGGGCCCCTTAGTGCTAGGAACTTCAGCTTTGGATATGTTGTGGTACCAGGTCCACTGGGTTTGCACACCAAATTTGGAGTTCCTAGCACCAAGTGGCCCTGAGATACGGGGCCCCAAAGTCGGTTCGGAAAATGAAATTTTTTTGCTGCAGAAAAGTGCTTGACTCGAGTATAAGTCGAGGGGGGCACTTTCAGCACTAAAAAATGTGCTGAAAAATTCGACTTATACTCGAGTATATACGGTAGATGTGTATTTTATATCCCTAGAACACCTAACAATGCTCCTTGCATGTTGGACCTCTCTATGTAGCCAGGCTGTGTAAAAGTCTCACACGTGGTATCGCCGTACTCAGGAGGAGTGGCGGAATGTGTTTTGGGGTGTAGTTTCAAGTATGCCTATGCCTTGTGAGAGAAATGAGATAGGCCATCAGTACACCAGGTGTGATCAATTTTCAATGATTGGCACCAAAGCTTGTAGACTTTGACTTTCACAAAGACCAGAGATATGTAGCAGTATAACTTTTGGTCAACATTTTATGTAGAAAAATTACTAATTTGCAAAATTGTATAACCATAACAAAGAGAATTTTATTTTTTTTTTTTACAAAATGTTCAGTCTGTTTTTTTTATTTATAACTATAAATAAACACCACCAAAAGAAAGCTCTATTTGTGTGAAAGGGGACAAAAATTTCATATGGGTACAGTGTTGTATGACTGAGTAATTGTCATTCAAAGTGTGAGAGCACTGAAAGATGAAAATTGGTCTGGTTAGGAAAGGGGTTTAAGTGCCCAATGGGTAAAATAAACCCAAGTCAGCAGAAAGAGAGCTCCCTGCCGTGCTTTAGACCCTCTCATATTTTTTGTCGATTGGACTAACTAAAGGTCTCGTCTGGACTTCTGAAAGAAAAACAAATACTGTATTTGTACTCGCCCGAATGCTACCGAAACTGATACTTTGTGGTTCAATTTGCATCAATACATAATTAATGGGCGCAAATTGCACTGCACAGAATCACAAGCTATTTGAACAGGAATGCAGTGCGATTCCTGTCCAAATCGCACGCCATTTCCATATATATATATATATGTGTGGATAGATATAGATATATCATTTTATATTGTGTGTATGTGTATATATTATATAGATATTAATATGGATTGAAGCGCCATCTAGTGGCCATTTTAAAAATAGCTAGAACTCACAGTACATAGCTGGCCACATGAAAAATAATCTACATAGGTGTCCCGGTTTGCCAGTGATAGCAAATAAGGGCCGCTGGAGGAGATGTAGAGGCGTTTCGCCACCCAGCTGATATGACTTCCGCCCTATACCCATGGGGTCTTTGAACTTTTCATCAAAGTCATGGATGGATGAGTTTGTGTTGAGTATTAAAAATTAATTATAAAGTGTTTTCAGTTTGTGCTGCTCCGATACAGTTTAGTTTTACATAAACCACTTCAGCTCCGGAAGATTTACCCCCCCCCCTTCATGACCAGGCCGGTTTTTGCGTTATTGCACAGCGTTACTTTAACTGACAATTGCGACGTTGTACCCAAATAAAATGTGTCATTTGTCCATTTCCCACAAATGGAGCTTTCTTATGGTGGTATTTGCTCACCACTGTAGTGTTTTTTTTTTTTTTTTTGGGGGGGGGGGGGTTTTGCGCTATAAACAAAAAAAGCAACAGTTTTTAAAAAAAAAAAAAACTATTTTTTACTTTTTGCTACAAAAACCAATAAAAAAAATTAAAAAACTCTAATTTCTTCATCAATTTAGACCAAAATGTTTTCTGCTACATGTTTTTGGTAAAAGACAAAACCCAACAAGCTTATCTTGATTGGCAACCTATAGCTGAACTGCGATATTGCAAGGGGACAAAATGGACTTCTAACACTTTTTCGGGAACCAGTGTCACCAATACAGTAATCAGTGTTAAAAATATGCACTGTCACTGTACTAATGACATGCCAGGAAAGGGGTCCACATCTAGGGTGATCAAGGGGTTAAATGTGTGGTCAACGTGTTACTGTATGAGATGTTTTTTAGTAAGCAATGTGCTGTTTTTTTATTTCCTGCTTTGCGGGAGGAATAAAATAGCACGTTGCTGTCAGAAGAGAGCCCTGTGTTTTGTTTACCTACACGGGGCTCTATTCGGTAATGTCCAGAGACTATCGGCGGGTGACAGCGACAAATCAACGGCCGCCACCCGCTGATCGTCTGGTGCTCCAGCCAGTCCCAGCACAGCCTGGGAGGCGGGAGCGCGCTGTCTACCCCAGCGTGCAGATCACATACTAGGTACGTGATCCAGCACAGTGTCCGCACTGACGCAGTATATATATGGTGGGCGGTCTTTTTTTTTTTTTTTTTTTTTTTTTGATAGGCTAAATAGATAGATATTAGTACACCTGTCAGGTATTTACTGCTGGTTAAAAACACATAGCAGGAGGTTATACCCTTCCCTTACTGCAAATATAAGAGAAAAAGTTTTGGCCTTTTAGTTTCACTTTAACAGGTTTACCATCACAGATGCCGATGATGTGGTTTTCAGAGGACTGATCTTTTGCTCCCAATTGTGTCATAAACATTCAATTCTGATCAGGATTTGATTGGCTGCACTTTATTTTTCTCTTACGTTCATTGATGGACACAGGTCTTCTGATTCTTGACCATAGGGCTTTTATAGTACCACCTACAGGAGGAGGACACTAGGCAGAAAAGAACACAGCACTGTCTGAGTAAGAATGAGCCGAACACCCCCCGGTTTGGTTAACTCCAGAACTTGCGAACAGGCAAAAAATTCGGACGAATACACGAACTCCGTTAGTCTATGGGACACAAACATGAAAACCAAAAGTGCCCATTTTAAAGGCTTATATGCAAATTATTGTCATAAAAAAAGTTTGGGGACCTGGGTCCTGCCCCAGGGGACATGTATATATGCAAAAAAAGTTTTAAAAATATTTTTTTCGGGAGCAGTGATTTTATTAATGCTTAAAGTGAAACAAAAATGTAATTTCTTTAAATATCATGCCTGGGGGGTGTTTATAGTATGCCTGTAAAGTGGTGCAGTTTTCCCGTGTTTAGAACAAAAAAAATTGTACGGGAGTCCCCCCAAAATCCATGCCAGGCCCTTTAGGTCTGGTATGGATATTAAGAGGAACCCTACGCCAAATTTTGGGGAGGATGCTTTGGGGTCCCCAAAGCACCTTGTCCCCATGTTGATGGGGACAAGGTCCTTATCCCCACAACTTATCTGAATCTGGATGCCCCCTTTAACAATGCCCCCTCCCCCCATGTGAATTGGTAACCGGTACATTGTACCCCTACTATTTAACAAAAAATGTGTCAAAAATAGTAAAAAAAAGGCAGACATTTTGGGACAAAGTCCTTTATTAAAAAAAATTATGTCACGCGATGCAGATCCATCTCACTCCACCCAACGGACTGAAAAAAGAAGAGAAAAAAAAGCCGCAACAGGTTCACCTCATCACTCTGCGAGAGCCTCCTGTAATGGTGGAGCTGTTGCGGCTTTTTCTTTTTTCGTCTCGTCTGGCGGCGTGAGATGGCTTTACATCGCGGGACAATTTTTATTTTTTAATAAAGGACTTGTCCCAAAGTGTCTCCTGTCTTTTTTACTATTTTTGTCACTTTTTTTTTTTTTTTTTTTGTGAAATGGTAGGGATACAATGTTCCAGTTACCAATTCACATAGGGGGGAGGCCGGGATCTGGGGGTCCCCTTGTTAAAGGGGCTTCCAGATTCCGATAAGCCCCCCCGCCCGCAGACCCCCACAACCACCGTGCAAGGATTGTGGGCATGAGGCCCTTGTTCCTATCAACATGGGGACAAGGTGCTTTGGGTACCCCAAAGCATCCTCCCCATATTGAGGGCATGTGGCCTGGTACAGTTCGGGGGGGGCGCTCTCTCATCCTGTGGCCTGCCAGGTTGCGTGCGCGGATAAGGGTCTAGCAAGGATTTTGGGGGGTACCCCTATGCCTTTTTTTTTTTTTTTTTTTTTTTTACATTTTTGGTTTGGGTTTCCCCTTAATATCCATACCAGACCCAAAGGACCTGGTAATAGACTTGGGGGGGACCCCATGCCGTTTTTTTCAATGAGTTTTATCTATATTGCCGAGACCCGACAATTCTTTACAACCAGGATCAGTTTTAAATTACTTTTTTTCCTTTTAGAAATGTTATTTTGCTTTGATACTGTTTTAAACACGGGAAACACGTGCCACTTTACAGGCATACTATAGACACCCCCCAGGCACGATATTTAAAGGAATATTTCATTTTTTTGTTTCACTTAAAGCATTATTAAAATCACTGCTTCCGAAAAAACGTCTGTTTTTAAAACTGTTTTTTGCATTGATACATGTCCCCTGGGGCAGGAGTCAGGTCCCCAAACAATTTTTATGACAATAACTTGCATATAAGCCTTTAAAATTAGCACTTTTGGTTTTTCATGTTAGTGTCCTATAGACTTTAATGGGGTTCCGAGGCTTTCGAATTTGCCGCGAACACCACATTATGTTCGTTGAACGTCCGAACAACCAACGTTCGGGCCGAACCGTTTGCCCATCCCTATCTATGAGCAGTCACCTCTGGTATAAAACCCTCTCTCTGCTATAGGCAATCCAGTTCTTCTGCCTAGTGTTTAGGAATAAGGACCTGAGGCTCCCTGCTGGGACCTGTGGTTCCTTGGCCTTTTTTCCTTTTTTTTTTTTTTTTCTTGTTTTTTGTTTTTTTCCTGCAGAGTATCAAAAGTTGGACAGAGTGACTGGCTAGATCCCATGATCTCCCCGGCTTTGTCAACTCGCGTGCAGACCTTTTAGCTAGGTCGCCTGTGACAGCCCCCTGGACAGGGGAAGCCTGCGAGTTAAACTCCTTGTGGGGACACACATGACCGGATGCTGGAGTCTGTCAGTTACCCTAGCCACCATTTCGGTGGAAAGGTGTACCTGTCATGGGAGCCTTACCTGCATACTCCACTTGACTGATAAGTAGATGGAACCAACCCCGCGGTATTGAAGGCTCACACATTTACCTCTGAAGATATACTATCACACCTGGCAGGCTTATATTACCTGGTGCGAGCCTCTGGGTGTCCATCAATGCTTCATAGTGGCTCTGGTTTCGTTTTTTTTTTTTTCCAGCGGGGCTTAAGGCTATTACTCATGGCCCGAATATCGGCTGGTTTAACAGAAACTGGCAGACATTTGGCCAGTGTGTACAGCAGCCTGTCTGACAGAAGCCGGCCTAACGTCTGGCTTCTGACGAACAGGCATGCTGGAAAACCAGCAGTCCATTGGCATCCAGTCAGCGCTTGCAGTCAATGGCTGCAAGCGCTGTCTGGTGTGTTGTGGGGGCGCTGACTGGTGTGTTTTGTGTGGGAGCCAGTCCCCCTGTCAGAACACCATAGCACAGCGGGGAGATCGCTGTACCAACTTCGCATAGTTAGCCCATTAGGATGGACGTAAAAACTCTTGGTGTGTACCAAGCATTACTCTTGTTAAAAAAAAAATAGAAAAAACTGCCTTCTTGGTCGCCATCACTTCCACAATGTGGGTGTGTGAGCTGGCGGCCTTCTCTTGTAGGGCTACCTACATGATTCTACATAGTAAGGTGCTCTTCCTTTTTATGCCAAAGGTGGTGTCTGGCTTTTACCTAATTGAGGACATTGTCCTGTTTTCCTTGTGGCCATGGCTATCGCATCCTCTGGAGATTGCGTTGCACTTCTTAGATGTAGGCTGGGTGGTTCATGTGTACCTGTCTAATACAGCTTCGATCCAGAGGTCAGATTCTTCTGTGCTCATAAATGGTCCACGGAAAGGCCTGGTAGCCTCCTCTGCCACTGTTTTCTGTTAGATCCAGCAGACGATTGTTCAGGAATGCGCTATTAAGGGGCAGGCTTCTCCCTTCCCTGTTACCGCACACTCCACCAGGGCTGTTGGGCCTCCTGAGCTTTCCGACATCAGGCATCTTTTTTGCCCCTTTAGTGTTTATTTGGGTGTTTAGCCTGTTTGCCTGGTTGCTTCAGCTGTTTTTTTTTTTTTGCCCACCCCTTGTTGAGGCACTACTTTGATCATCCCTGTGGTCAAGAATCAGAAAAGTTGTGTCTGTCAATGAATGTAAGAGATAGCTAGATTTTTTTTGCTGTAAAATCTTTTTCTCGGTTAATTTAATGGACACAGCACCCACCCCTCTATTGAAGTTTATGCTTCTGTCACTGCTTTATAACTAATTGGATTGCCTATAGAGGATAGGGGTTTTATACCGGCTACAACTGCCCATAGGCAGTGCTTTGTTCTTTTCTGCCTAGTGTCCTATTCCTGTAGAAGGCATTTAAAACCTTATGGTCAGGAATTAAAGAGCTGTGTCCATCGGTGAACTCCTAGAAAGGGATTTTACGGTGAGTAACATATACAAGTTTTTTTTTAAACGATTCCTGTGCAAGAAACCATTGTTTGTCGATGAGGTTTGAACTGTCTGGTTGGACATTGTAATGGATCCTTATGTAGGCATGCTATAAGAGAGAAGTAGAGAACATGGAACCCCCTGCCCAAGAACATCGGTCCTGTGATGACTATGTCTGTCAGTGTATGTATGCAATCACTGAACAGCTTTATTCCTCTGTTCGCTGCAAAGCCTGCTGGTCTGTGCCAGGCATGTGAACTGGAATCCTGTCATTTGATGGAATCCTATTGGTAATCCATTTGTATCTAAAAAATAAATAAATAAATAAAGCATTTTTTGGGGGGGTAGACGGAACATTCAAGGGTAATGCCACCATTTAGGGGATAATACATGTTACATTCATATTTCAGGGTATAGCATGGTTACAAGTGGACTCTTGATGTGAGCATATTTATGTCCCAATTGCTTTGTGCCTTTGACCAGAAGTGGTCATTTTTTTTCAGTCTGAATTGATCGATGTGAGGCTGGAACAAACCTCTCATGAAGGATTATTCATCAAAATGAAAGGAAATTCTCACCTCTTACAGTCCCTTTTAACTTTAAAGTGGAGTTCCACTCAAAAGTGAAACCTCCGCTTATCTGCTTCCTCCCCCCTCTGGTGCCACTTTTGGCACCTTTCGGGGGGAGGGGGGGTGGTGGGTGGGTATGTACCTGTTCTGACTTCCGGGAGACAGCACCACCCCTCGGAAGTTTGGCCCCCTCCTCCCCTGCCGGGCCAGTTAGAAAGCACAACGTGCTTCATGCATGTGCAGTAGGGAACCAGCTGTGAAGCCGAAAAAGCTGGTTTCCCTTAGTGGAGATGGTGACGGCAGCAACCGACACCCAATCCGAAAATCGGCTGGGGTACCGACATCGTGGGCTCCCTGGACAGGTAGGTGTCCATATATTAAAAGTAAGCAGCTGCAGTATTTTGTAGCTGCTGACTTTTAATTTTTTTCCCTCCAGGCAGAACACCTCTTTAACCACTTCAGCCCCGGAAGGTTTTACCCCCTTCCTGACCAGAGCACTTTTTACAATTCGGCACTGCGTCGCTTTAACTGCTAATTGCGCGGTCATGCAATGCTGTACCCAAACGAAATTTGCGTCCTTTTCTTCCCACAAATAGAGCTTTCTTTTGATGGTATTTGATCACCTCTGCCGTTTTTATTTTTTGCGCTATACGCGGAAAAAGACCGAAAATTTTGAAAAAAAATGATATTTTCTACTTTTTGTTCTAAAAAAAATCCAATAAACTCAATTTTAGTCATACATTTAGGCCAAAATGTATTCGGCCACATGTCTTTGGTAAAAAAAATGTCAATAAGTGTATATTTATTGGTTTGCGCAAAAGTTATAGCGTCTACAAACTAGGGTACATTTTCTGGAATTTACACAGCCTTTAATTTATGACTGCCTATGTCGTTTCTTGAGGTGCTAAAATGGCAGGGCAGTACAAAACCCCCACAAATGACCCCATTTTGGAAAGTAGACACCCCAAGGAATTTGCTGAGAGGCATGTTGAGCCCATTGAATATTCATTTTTTTTGTCCCAAGTGATTGAATAATGACAAAAAAAAAAAAAAAAAATTACAAAAAGTTGTCACTAAATGATATATTGCTCACACAGGCCATGGGCATATGTGGAATTGCACCCCAAAATACATTTAGCTGCTTCTCCTGAGTACGGGGATACCACATGTGTGGGACTTTTTGGGAGCCTAGCCGCGTACGGGGCCCCGAAAACCAAGCACCGCCTTCAGGATTTCTAAGGGCGTACATTTTTGATTTTATTCCTCACTACCTATCACAGTTTTGAAGGCCATAAAATGCCCAGATGACATAAAACCCCCCCAAATGACCCCATTTTGGAAAGTAGACACCCCAAGCTATTTGCTTTGAGGCATGTTGAGTCCATGGAATGTTTTATATTTTGACACAAGTTGCGGGAAAGTGACAAATTTTTTTTTTTTTTTTTTTTTTTTTGCACAAAGTTGTCACTAAATGATATATTGCTCACACAGGCCATGGGCATATGTGGAATTGCACCCCAAAATACATTTAGCTGCTTCTCCTGAGTACGGGGATACCACATGTGTGGGACTTTTTAGGAGCCTAGCCGCGTACGGGACCCCGAAAACCAAGCACCGCCTTCAGGATTTCTAAGGGCGTACATTTTTGATTTTACTCCTCACTGCCTATCACAGTTTCGGAGGCCATGGAATGCCCAGGTGGCACAAACCCCCCCCAAATGACCCCATTTTGGAAAGTAGACACCCCAAGCTATTTGCTGAGAGGCATGGTGAGTATTTTGCAGCTCTCATTTGTTTTTGAAAATAAAGAAAGACGAGAAAAAAATTTTTTTTTTTTCTTTTTTCAATTTTCAAAACTTTGTGACAAAAAGTGAGGTCTGCAAAATACTCACTATACCTCTCATCAAAAAGCTTGGGGTGTCTACTTTCCAAAATGGGGTCATTTGGGGGGGTTTTGTGCCACCTGGGCATTCCATGGCCTCCGAAACTGTGATAGGCAGTGAAGAGTGAAATCAAAAATTTACGGCCTTAGAAAGCCTGAAGGCGGTGCTTGGTTTTCGGGGTCCCGTACGTGGCTAGGCTCCCAAAAAGTCCCACACATGTGGTATCCCCGTACTCAGGAGAAGCAACAGAATGTATTTTGGGGTGTAATTTCACATATTCCCATGGCATGTTTGAGCAATATATCATTTAGTGACAACTTTGCGCAAAAAAAAATAAAAAAAATAAAAAATTGTCTCTTTCCCGCAACTTGTGTCACAATATAAATTATTCCATGGACTCAACATGACTCTCAGCAAATAGCTTGGGGTGTCTACTTTCCAAAATGGGGTCATTTGGGGGGGGTTTGAACTGTCCTGGCATTTTATGCACAACATCTAGAAGCTTATGTCACACATCACCCACTCTTCTAACCACTTGAAGACAAAGCCCTTTCTGACACTTATTGTTTACATAAAAAAATAATTTTTTTTTGCAAGAAAATTACTTTGAACCCCCAAACATTATATATTTTTTTTAAAGCAAATGCCCTACAGATTAAAATGGTGGGTGTTTCATTTTTTTTTTTCACACAGTATTTGCGCAGCGATTTTTCAAACGCATTTTTTGGGGAAAAAACACACTTTTTTACATTTTAATGCACTAAAACACACTATATTGCCAAAATATTTGATGAGATAAAAAAGATGATCTTAGGCCGAGTACATGGATACCAAACATGACATGCTTTAAAATTGCGCACAAACGTGCAGTGGCGACAAACTAAATACATTTTTAAAAGCCTTTAAAAGCCTTTACAGGTTACCACTTTAGATTTACAGAGGAGGTCTACTGCTAAACTTACTGCCCTCGATCTGACCTTCGCGGCGATACCTCACATGCATGGTGCAATTGCTGTTTACATTTGACGCCAGACCAACGCTTGCGTTCACCTTAGCGCGAGAGCAGGGGGGACAGGGGTGCTTTTTTTTTTTTTTTTTTTTTTCTTTATTATTATTATTTTTTTATCTTATTTTTAAACTGTTCCTTTCATTTTTTTTTTTTTAAATCATTTTTATTGTTATCTCAGGGAATATAAATATCCCCTATGATAGCAATAGGTAGTGACAGGTACTCTTTTTTGCAAAAATTGGGGTCTATTAGACCCTAGATTTCTCCTCTGCCCTCAAAGCATCTGATCACACCAAGATCGGTGTGATAAAATGCTTTCCCAATTTCCCAATGGCGCTGTTTACATCCGGCGAAATCTACGTCATAAAATGCTCGTAGCTTCCGGTTTCTTAGGTCATAGAGATGTTTGGAGCCACTCTGGTCTCTGATCAGCTCTATGGTCAGCTGGCTGAATCACCGGCTGCATTTTCAGGTTCCCTGTTGAGACAGGAGAGCCAGAGAAAAACACGGAAGATGTTGGGGGGGGGGGGGGCATTCCCTCCCACTGCTTGTAAAAACAGTCTAGAGGCTAATTAGCCACTAGGATTGCTTTTACATGAAAGCCGACCGCTGGCTGAAAAGAATGATACCAAGATGATACCTAAAGCTGCAGGCATCATTCTGGTATAACCACTCAAAGTCGTGAATGGCGTACCTGAAGACAAAAAAATGGTTAACAATGGTTAACAATAAAGCACAGTAAAGTGTAAATAATTACACACCTGAAAAACAAACATGATAAAACATAATAACAATAACAATAACAATCAATAACAATAACAATAACAATAACAATCAATAACAATAACAATAACAATAAAACATTGCAGAATAGAATACAGTAAAAAAGAGCAGAACAATAGAGAGAGAGAATAGAGAGAGAGAGAACAATAAAACAACAACTATTTTTTTTATTTCATATATTTTTTTTTTTTTTACACTTTTTTTGTAACTAACTTTTATAACGGTAACCGGTTCCAGGTTCGGGTCTCTCAAAATGCGATGGCATCTTGGGAGACCCTGTGAAAGTGCGCCTAGTCTGTGCAATGCTGTACCCTACGCTAATAGTCAACTAGTGCATGGTAGCGTTCAAAACATTCACCAATGCAAAGACCAGGATTGTCAGGAACAGGAGGGACAATAATAGCGGGTGTCACGTCTATATCCGCGCTTGCTGCAGACACAACATCTTTTTTTGGGGGGTTCGCTGGGTAGGGGTACTCGGGAGGACATAAAAATGCCTCTCATGCAGCCGACTGCATTTGGTTGGGGATGTGAATGGGGGAAGTACGGGCGCTGCAGAAGCGGTGGGTTCCCAATTAGGATTGGCGAATGCAGCAGGAAGGGCACTATGGGCACGACGGGCCTGTGTTTGTCTTTTTGGTGGCAGCGGGACACTACTTGTGCTTGCCACCTCACCAGCTTGAACTGCACTTATGGGACTCGCCACGTCACCAAGTGTTACTGCAGTGCTGGATTGACTACGACCGGGGTGTACTAGGCCGCTGGCGCTTGCCAGTTCACCAAAACGCTACCAAAAAAACTGTTAGCGATCGCAGGGATCAGGCCTGACTCTGCGAACGCTGCAGTTATGCGTTTAGTATTTTGTAAGTGACAGTGATCGATCGATACTGCACTTGGGTGGGCTGGGCGGAGGGGCAAAACGCAGGTGCTAGCAGGTATCTGGGCTGATCCCGCTAACACTGCGTTTTTGGGAACCCTAAACTGCTGGGGACACTAGTATAGATCTAATCGGATCAGATATTGATCCGATCAGATACTATACCACTAAGGGTGGTGTACAGTGCGTGCGTGGGTGTTAGCGGTACTGGCGCTAATCTGACGCTGCCTGGGGCTGGTGCTTGCCAGTTCACCAAAACGCTACCAAAAAAACTGTTAGCGATCGCAGGGATCAGGCCTGACTCTGCGAACGCTGCAGTTATGCGTTTAGTGTTTTGTAAGTGACAGTGATCGATCGATACTGCACTTGGGTGGGCTGGGCTGGGCCGGGCGGAGGGGCAAAACGCAGGTGCTAGCAGGTATCTGGGCTGATCCCGCTAACACTGCGTTTTTGGGAACCCTAAACTGCTGGGGACGCTAGTATAGATTTGATCGGATCAGATATTGATCCGATCAGATACTATACCACTAAGGGAGGTATACGGTGCGTGCGTGGGTGTTAGCGGTACTGGCGCTAACCTGACGCTGCCTGGGGCTGGTGCTTGCCAGTTCACCAAAACGCTACCAAAAAAACTGTTAGCGATCGCAGGGATCAGGCCTGACTCTGCGAACGCTGCAGTTATGCGTTTAGTGTTTTGTAAGTGACAGTGATCGATCGATACTGCACTTGGGTGGGCTGGGCTGGGCGGAGGGGCAAAACGCAGGTGCTAGCGGGTATCTGGGCTGATCCTGCTAACACTGCGTTTTCGGGAACCCTAAACTGCTGGGGACGCTAGTATAGATTTGATCGGATCAGATATTGATCCGATCAGATACTATACCACTAAGGGAGGCATATGCTGCGTGCGTGGGTGTTCGCGGTACTGGCGCTAATTTGACGCTGCCTGGGGCGACGCATATCACCGCCGGGCGATCAGGGGGCTAAACCTTTATTCGGTAATAAACGGCGGGTGCCCTGACACTATAAAAAATAAACGAACTAACCAGCGTCAACCGTAACGGTTATACAGTGATCAGTGGTGAAAGGGTTAACTAGGGGGCAATCAAGGGGTTAAAACATTTATTAGGTAGTATAGGGGGGTCCCTGACGCTATAAAACACTGACGGCGAACCTAAATATTTACGTTCCTAACTACCGTCACCAGCGACACTAATACAGCGATCAGAAAAATGATCGCTTAGCGACACTGGTGACAGGGGGTGATCAAGGGGTTAAAACTTTATTAGGGGGGGTTAGGGGGGTATCCTAGACCTAAAGGGGGGTAATACTCACTGCCCTAACACTAACTGTCACAAACTGACACTATGCAGTAATCAGAAAAAAAAAAAAAAAAAAATACTGCTAATGTCAGTTTGTGACAGGGGGGGGGGGGTGATTGGGGGGGGATCGGGGGGCGATCGGGGGGGGATCGGGGGTGTAAAGTATGCCTGGCATGTTCTACTGTGTGTGTGTGTGTGTTGTGCACTCACTTGTCATCTCCCCTCGGCGCTGGAACGGAAACTGCCAGACCGAGGAGAGATGACATCACATCCTCTGCCTGTGTGAAACGACACACAGGCAGAGGAGCATTTCCATTGGCTGGGAGCGATCGCGAGGGGGGGGCCACGATCGGATGGTCTCCCCCTCGCCTCCCGACGCTCCCAGTCAGATGCCGACCGCCGATGGCACCGGGGGGGGGTCCGATCGGACCCCCCGCCCGCGGGAGGCAGATCACGTACAGGTACGTGATTTTGCCTGCCCGTGCCGCTCTGCCGCAGTATATCTGCGTTAGGCGGTCGGCAAGTGGTTAAGTAAATGTCATGAAATGAATCGAAAGAGATTGAAATTGTGGCCAAAGATGACTTCCTGAATCCGTGTAGAAGCTAGGAATCGCTGGATTTGTAGCTTACACAGGGACTTCGACTCCACATACCACAGTTCTGACTGCCTCTGCTCTTAGTCATATGCTTCTTCATACCTAAAGGTTTTGGCCTTTTCATTTTCGTACCTGGTGCTGAAAAGCACACCAAGGGAGTAGAGGAGAGGTTTCGGATAGAGATAAAGAAAGATAACTAAGCTGATAACCTGTCATTGAAGTGTATGGGCTTGGCGGCCACAGCTAATCGCTCACACCTGTCAACAGCAGGAATCTATAGATTCCTGACAATATTTTCACCGTAGCAAAACGCTTGTGTGAAGGTGGCTGTATTCATTCTCCGTGGTCCTACTCTATGTAGGAACATGGCCACCCTTTCTTGTTTTTTCCCAAAATTGATTAGGGACTTTGGGCTAAGGAAATTTGTAGTGTACATAGAGCAGTGCATGTGACCACAGCTAATGGAAACTGCTGTTCCAAACAAAAAAGTGAGAGGGAGGGGAGGTTTGGGAGCTCATGAAGAGCATTACAAGGCAGCAGAAACATGCATGCCTTCATGAAGGATTACAGGGCCATTAAGGAGTGACTGTGTATGGAATAATAGTAGTTTTTTTTTTGTTTTTTTTTTGCATAAGGAAGGGTAATATCAATTTAGGGGGGTCAGAATTCTCCCAGCATTTGTGTGCAAAACTAAACCTATATACTGATAATTTAGCTGACTTACTCCTGACCTAAGTGACGTTGGTAACTTATAAACTTTTATTGGCAGTGGAGACTGATGTGATTGATTCCGTCCTATATATCTCTAAGCTGCTAAGCCCATACTTATTCCAGGTCATTTACTAGTTAGTGAAATAATTAAGATGAGGGTAATGTAGCTGAAGGATGCAACCTTAAGTTGGCAAAGGCCACTCCCTTTTTTTCTGTTATGACCAGGTTCCTTCTAAAGGGTAGATGTTGATAAAAATTCTGATTGCACCTGCGCTTAATATCTTAATGTACTTCTGCTAAGCCCAGCAGCTGCTCTATGTGCACCTAAAGTTTGTAAACCTAACTTATGTGCAAAATTATACAATAATTCTAGAGTGCAGTGTGCCTAAAATATGCGATTTGTGATCAATTCAAAGTATTATATCACTGTCCAATAAATGGCTTCAGTTGTCCATGCAAGTAAATCACTCCAAAAACTATATTGAGTGAACACTGCTTAAGAGGGCACTCTGGACAGACACTTGTGAAGGGTGGAATAGTGCGGCATATTAACGTAGAATACATTCAAGGACTTCTGGAGCAAAGTTTTTGGTGTGATTTCACTTGGACAATTGAAGCAATTTTATTTATATAATAATTTGAAATGTTAATGATAGTAGTATTGAAGCACATTGCACTTTGGGATAACTATTGTATAATTTTGCACATAAGTCAAGTTTACACATTTTGTCATTTCGCACTTTAGCACATTTAGGTAGCTCTTCTCTTTTTTTTTTGGTTTTAAAAGATAGATGTTTTTTACAAATATAGTTTATTAGCGTTTTAATATATTGCTGCCACTAGGTGGCGATCAAGACTAACATATACTCAGCATCTTCCTGCCTTACCACAAAGCCAGTGTGCGCTTTATGTACAGAGTTCCTTTTTCTTAAATAAAACGCACACTTTTTAGCTTAAACATCTATCCTTTACACTGGAAATGGTAAGTCTTGTTTAGGGGGGCGGCCTGTTGTGTGTTGGTGCTTCTATGTATCGTGCTGGTGTCCAGTTTTGTAGCCCATCCCAAAATGCTATCTTTTGAGTGAACTTGACTGGCTACAGCTGTGTAATTTAATAACCTTGGTGGGGGACCTTTGAGAAATGTCTGGCCATAAAATAGTTTGCAAGTCGTATTGGTTAATATTTTTTACTTTCTTGACCTGTTAAGGCTACTGAAATATACAGTTTGTAAGCAGTAAGGAGGTTAAAATGTTGCGATGAGGAGGATACAGCTTTATACAGATGCTCAAACAGTAAATCAGTATGAAGGTGTACTAAAGTTTATAAAGTCTTCATGTATCCTCACTGAATCTCTGGAATCATAACGTGTATCCATTGTTCTGAGCATTGGATGGGCACTAAATAAAATTTGCAAGGTTAGTCCATTTTGTTGTTCTTGTGCTATGTATGAGCTTCTCATATGAAAATGTTGGACATTTTGGTCTTGGAAAACCCAAGGTTATTTTGGTGCCATTCATCATAAAATTTGGTGAACAATCTGATTTAGGCCCCTTGAGGGATCACAATGTTCTCCTCCCCATCTGGATATCAGTTTCTTGACAACTCATGGTCAATTTACCGAGGACACTGACATAATGTGTTTCCTCTCTGGAAGGACAATCAATCAGTTTTGTGGGTTAATATCCAACTAATAATTGTGAAAGCCTGACATTGCAAAATATATTCGTTGTGTAATGAGTTTGTTGGCATATAACTGAGAAGAAAATAAAGTACGTTTAGGCCCAGTTCACACTGGTGTGACATACGCTCTGACTTTGTGAGCACATGTCATATGATGTGTATAAATCAATGGTTTCCTATGAGAGCCCTCTTGACTGATCCGACACAAGTTGGTTCGACATTGAAAAAAGTTCCTGAACTACTTTGGTCCGATGATTTCAGCCCATTGACTTGAATATAAGTCGCATCGCATCCAAGTTGGATCATCATCTTAACTGATCCGACTTGTGGCATGCGACTTGTGCTCTGAGCATCTTCAAGGGGAACCCAAAGCCAAAAAAAGAGACCCTCCTGTCTGGTATGGATTTTAAGGGGAACTCCCACGGCAAAACTGAAAAAAAAAAAAAAAACAGTATGGGGTCTCCCCCTAATCCCATACCAGACCCTTATCCGAGCACAGAGCCCAGCCGGTCAGGAGGGTTGGGGGGGGGGGGGTGGCAGAGAACGAACAAAAGCCCCCCCCCCCTCTTGGACCATACCAGGCCACATGCCCTCAACATGGGTGGGTGCTTTGGGGCAGAGGGCACTCTGTGCCCCCCACCCTGAAGCACCTTGTCCCATGTTGATGGGGACAGTAGCCTCTAAACGCTACTCTTAAAATACTGACCTAAACACCTGATGTGCATGGCCTCATAGGCTAACATAGAACTGCATTTAGAGGCAGAAAGAGAAAATGATTTATATCTGTAAAATCAGCAGTTTTTATGCCCATGAGGCCATAAAGGGCTCATAAGCCCAAAGCAGCTATTTCAGTTTTGGGTGATGTTAGTGGGTTAGATTCTTAGCTGCCTGATGTCTGAGGATTTTGTGTGATGCATATAAAGCAAAGGCAGGTATGAGACTAGCTTGCATTGTATTCTGGGGGTGAGGGGGTAGTGGCTAATTCAGTCTGTCATTTGCCATCTAAAACTGAAATATCTGTTTTTGTGTGGATTTTCAATCTATATTTTACAGAACTCTCTACTCCAGCTATTTGCTCGGGGTGCTGTAGCTTCCTGACTTTTCTTCTGCCACTTAGATTTGAAGTTCAGTGAGGTGCAAGTCTGTGACCGTCCTTGCTTCTGCAGTACTTTCCTGTTGCGAGTGTACAGGTAGAATACAACTAGTAAAACTTCTGCCCCAGTATTCCTTTATTAAACATCTGTGTGTGAAACATGTGAGATCTCTATTCCTGATGTACCCTGTAATGCTTGTTTTCATGAATTAACAAAGGCGGCTTGAACTTTTGGAGCGCCTTCTTCCATTGCTATTTGTAGGCATCGGTTAGGGGTGGTGAGATGAGTGTGGTATTTTCTGCTTGAATAGTGCTTCCTGGGATTATGAACTTTGAGAATAGGGTTCATCCACAATTGCTACCTTGTATAAATCATACTTTTGTAGCTACGTGTTATACAAAACAAACTTCCTGGTCTGTATTTCTGATTTTAGCATTAGATCACTATATACATATACACCAACACTGACATCCCCTATGTATGATTGTATCTCCTCTGTTTATCTAGAACGCACACGGACGGTTAGTTCTGATGTTTTAGTGCCTCTGCTAATGTATTTATTTAACTTGCACATAGATATATACTAGATGCTTAAAGCGGAGCTCCAGGCTCCCCCCCCAACACCCCCCCGCACTTACCTGTCCCATACCTCCCAACATTTTGAGATTGGAATGAAGGACATCTACTAATGTATGTAAGCATAGGACATGCCCCCGCCACACCCCCTTAAAGGAGAATTGACCAAAAAAAGGTAAATTAAATCCACAAGGACTTTTTTTTTACCACTACTGTTCCTTTTATATTGGCTTTTAAAATGTAAAAATGCAGCAATTTAGAAATCAGATGAAAGGTTTAGCACTGGGGAACACTTTTTGAAAGATTAAAAAGTGCATTTTATATACAACTATATATATCAGAC